>CM060126.1:6667851-7392851 GCA_030522415.1 Channallabes apus | reverse complement strand
TTCCTATGATCATAGTCCCATCAGTTATTAAGACAGAAATGTCAACAACCATGGGAAAATCTAATAATTAAAATGTAAACATAAGTCTAAAGTCACAATGAACACTTGTTAGACAATTATCTCTTAACATTTAAGGTACCGTTTTTCTCCATGCCTCCGTTTCTCACACAAAAAGCAAGTAATATTATACTGTAGATGTTAGTTGTGCATATTGATGCAAACATAACAATTGTCATACCAAAGAATAAACTATCCGTCAATGTGGCTAGTGAGACTAAAGTTACTACCCGCCGCAGCCGAATTTTACCCGCATTTGGTGGGTGCCGATGTCAACGCCATCTTGTCTCCGTTTATGCTTCCTGAATCGCGACCGTACTACTTCCGGGTCCTAGAGCCGGTCGCGGAGCGAGTGCGCATGACAGCAACCAAACTAGCTTCAAGACCTCTGTTTTCTTCCGACAAAAAAAAAAAAATATCGAACATTCTATCGAACACATTTTTTATTGATATCGATCACGTGTCTATCGCGAAACATATGGTTATCGTTTTATCGCCCAGGCCTATGTGATCCTATATGAAAATTCACTTTTTCACCAAGGTGAGACACTTTCTAGCACCAATACCAAGACGAACTACTCTGAACTATTTTAATAATTTGCTGTTTTTACAGAAGGAAACATTTTTTGATAAACCCACAAATGGGTATTTTATTTAACAGTACTTGCTGTGCAGTACTTTTAAGGTATTCTACAAAATATTGTCCAGTGCATAATATATAGTATATGTAGTAACGCCGTTAACAAAGTAGACATTTTTTCTTTTATCTCTTTTATGTCCTGAGAAAAAGCTCTCTATATAAATGGCTTCCAACAAAAAATAAGAAATACCAAGAGAAAACAATGTGGCCTAGGTTATTTTTTATAGACTTAATCAGGCATCATCTTGGGGATTCTGCTGTTTAATTTATCTCGAGTCTCTGTTTCCAGACAGCAATCCCACTGGAAAAAAGAATAAAACATTACCAAGACCGAACAAATAATATGTTCTGTTTAACAGTATTTTTGTACTGGTGTATGTTCTAGTGCATTTGAGAGCTTGGTCTCGAAACTCTTAGATGAGATTGTAGTGCTTCTCCTTGTAATAGCACTGCTTCAATTTCCGAACGAGTATCAGCGTTTGACCTTTAAGTCGGATTCAAGCGGCTATAAATTTCATCCGAATGAGAAGAGTGGAGCTGGTGGCTGATGAGAAGAGGGGAAACCTGGGGCCCAAGAAACTCCATTATTCCATCAATTTCCCAGAACTGTTAATTTAAACAGAGCTGACATTACAGCATGCTGTGATTAAATTCTGTTTGTTAACAGCTGGACAGAGGTTACATACTGAAGAATTCTAAATCATCTTGAGGTAGTTAAACATATGATGGATCCAGAGTCTATTCTAGGTTAAACATACACCCGAGATGAGATATTAATACATTATTGCACACACAATAAAAAATATATTTAGGCCTTGTGTAAATAACTTACTTTTGTAAATCTACAAACGTACAGGTTTGGCTTGGGAATTGGGACCTTAGTTTAAATATGTTGATGCATGAATTTTTCTTTTTTAAGCACACAATTACGTTCTCATCCATACCTAAGGGCGATTTTCATACCTACTGTACTGTAAGTGCAGCCAGTCCACCTTCCTGGAAGGAAACCAGAGAACTGAAGAGGAAACCCATGACATAGTATTGATGCACCATGCTGCCCATGCGAAATTACATACAGTATAAAGGGTTCATTCGCATTTGTTCAAAAAAAAAAAAGTAAAAAATGATTATTTATACATGTCTCATTCTGAATCCTAAATCAGGTGGGTTATTTTGTTTTTACTTAATCAAAACAACCCCACACCAATTTGATTGATATTTCCTGGGGTGCATAAAAAAAAAAAAAAGATTTGTGAAAATGAAGATGAAGAAATGAATGCGTAATATACAGTACTGTGCAAAAGTTTTGAATCCTCTCATTTTTTCATATTTTCATTCCGAAAAGACAAACCTTCACATTCATTCATTCATCTTCTATGCCGCTTAATCCTGTGTTCAGGGTCACGGGGGGCCTGGAGCCTATCCCAGGAGACTTCGGGCACTAGGCGGGGTACACCCTGGACAGGGTGCCAATCCATCGCAGGGCACACACACATACACACACTCACACACCCAATCACACACTACGGGCAATTTAGGAACGCCAATTAGCCTAACCTGCATATCTTTGGACTGTGGGAGGAAACCGGAGTACCCGGAGGAAACCCACCAAGCACGGGGAGAACATGCAAACTCCATGCACACAGAGACGGGAATCGAGCCTGGCCGGGGAATCGAACCCAGACCCTGGAGGTGCAAGGCGACAGTGCTAACCACTACACCACCGCGCCGCCTCAAACCTTCACATATTCTTATTAACTTTAATTTATTGTACTGTAGTTAAGTTAGTTAAGTTAAACTTATTTATATAATGTAGCTCATTTAAAACAACCGATGGTTGACCAAAATGCTTTACATAATAAAGTTAAAATCATTTAAAAACAACAGAAACATCAAATGACCAATACAGACCACTATAACACATGTTTAAAAGCCTCGGTAAACAGATGGATTTTAAAAATTTCAATACTGTGAGCTGATCGGACATGGAAAGGGAGCTTGGGTGGGACCGGACACAGAAAAAGTTTTTTTATCCCTCATTTTCAATCCAGTCATTCAAGCAAAAAAAAAAAAACATCCAATTTACGGCATGAATCAGTGAGAAACAGGTGCAGATGATGACGATGATCAGGCTGGTGATCCATACAGTAACCTGGTGATGCTGAAGGCTGAGTGGTTGGAACAGACGAGAGGGGAAATGAGGTTGCTGCTGAGCTTGATACATGAACATAAACATACAGTTTTTAAATGATATCTTTAGGCACTTCAAAGCGAGTCACAGTTATTCCCATTTCTTTAATTTCATCCTTATAATTTAACTTAATTTAACATGAAGAAACGAGTAAGTGGCCCAAGACAGCTGCACAGTACTACAGTATATGTCACTTACAGTAGAACTATTGATGTATACAGGTATTTTAATACCTGATTAACCATTTAAAGCATTATCGTTGCAAGTCAGTAAAATATATACTTGTATAAAAAAAATCAAAGTCATACCTTGTAATATTTCGATGCTGCTGATGCACAGTCACTGCTGTGGTTCGGAAATTTCTTTCTCGTCCTCATCCAAAAATCTGTTTATTACCTTTGAATATTCTAATATTAAAATAAGATGTAGATGGCACATTCTCCAGCACATTGAAATATATAAAAATGTGCATCTTATTTGTATGATAATGCACTCCGGTGTATAATGTATTCCATAACTTGCTTGTTCCAGCTAATCTGTGCACTAGTACGTGTAGAGCTTTTTGCTTTTGTATAGATGTTTTCGGTGCAGAATCCTTCCTGGGGACATTCATTATGTACCTTTCTGTTTACGGTGTTTACCGTGAGTGCGGCGTGATGCAGTATGCTTCTTTTCTTGACTTTTAGCAGCACGAGCCTCGTTGTGCAATAAAAAGTGCTGAGACCGAATTTCGAATATGAAACAATGGTTAATATATCATCTGCCACTAGCCTATAAATACTTGTCCCTGGAGCAATGCATATGCAAAACAGCGTGCAGATATTTTGTCAAAGCCAGTGTGGAAATATCTACATATTGAACATGGAGCAGACCTGCGAGTCAGCCGGGTGATGACACGGTGTGGAATTAATCTCAATGCATGCATATGAACGTCTGCAATATTTTTGACCCGGCTATCTTTCGAGACCAAAAATACTGACGTAGGACTGGAAGAATGACTCACTAGGCACGGTGGCTTGCACCTCCAGGTCCTGGGTTCGATTCCCGTGTTGGATCTGTGTGCATGGAGTTTGCATGTTCTCCCTGTGCTTGGTGGGTTTCTTCTGGGTTCTTCGGTTTCCTCCCACAGTCCAAAGACATGCAGGTTAGGCTAATTGTAAATGTTCTACAGTACAAGATGGGAATGAATACAATGGCTTCTATGATTTTTGTTGGACTGAGAGGTTCTTGATGGATAGACGGATTAGTGATACAGTATTATCCTCTCTGGATCCATACCATTGGAGGATAATAGTGAGAATATACTGTAAGATAATAAAAGCAGAAATTCCCAAAAGATTTTCAATGAATACTTTTCGTTTAGCGTTCCATTAAATTTGAGGGGAAGAATTGCTTAATGTGTCCGTCTAGCTTCGATACGCTTGGACACGATGACACAAACACCCATTTGCGCACATGATGGTGTATCTAAATGTTCTCTTCATTCACAGGAAAGGGTTGTTTTTTTTTTGAGTCCTGTGCCAGACGCCCTGATCACGTCCATCTGCTGATACATCAGAGCCATTACCATGTTCTGCAGAAATCCGGGGAAACAAACGAGACGGAAACGAGCCATTGAGAAATGTTGCCTTATAAGGAATGAGGAAGAACTCACAGAGAACAAAGAGGGAGGACAACCTGGGAGTATGTAACACCATTTAGGGGAAATGTAGGAAGACACTGGATACCTTAAAGATAAAATCCTAACATGTAGTCAAAGCAAAGCTTTAATCAGAATGGTGCTATCAAACACTCTACTCTAGATTAATTATACAATAGCTACAACAGAGCCTGGAAGCTCATTCCATCGCGTAGGAGCCGAAACAATGTCTGAATAAACTGACATCAAACAAGCTGAGCGGAATTTGATCGTGACGTCCAACCCGTCTCATGTCGTTTATTTATTTTGAGTTAAAGGACAACTTGGGTGGCCTGGTGGCTTAGTGGTTAGCGCTCTCGCCTTGCACCTCCAGGTTCCGCGCTGGATTCCCACCCAGGAATCTGCATGGAGTTTGCATGCTCTCCGCGTGCTTGGTGGGTTTCCTCCGGGTACTCCGGTTTTCTCCTACAATCCAAAAAACATGCAGATTAGACTAACTGGAGTTCCCAAATAGTCTGTAGTGTATGAATGAGTGTGTGTATGCTCTGCAATGGATTGGCATCCTGTCCATGGGTGTACCCCTCCCTAAGTGCCCTAAGTCTATTGGGATAAGATCCAGTCCCTCCGTATAAAGTACATAATGTGCATGTGTAGGCAATCGAAACATTTGATACTGTATATCATCAGTTGAGTAGAGTAAAATGATACTTCCCCTTTACATCATTTGGTCTCGACAGCACAGACTCTTTTTAAAATAATTTCTTTATTTGATGAAAGACGTGCTTTCATGCAATGGCTGCATCTAAGTGCATACAGAGGGCCATGCTATCTTTGTATTTCATGCTACATTTATTGTCATCTGGCAGACAGCCCAATTAACCCTCAGCGTGGTGGTGAAGGGAGGACAGAGCGGAATAATGGCTGTTTTTATACACAAGCATCCAAACAGCAATTAGCCTGCATTTCACGCCACATTGGCCCCATGTTTTTGCAAAAGGTGGAGCACTCCGGGGGTGTTCAGCCCACCAGAATCAAGGGACAAACAACCCCATCAATTTCACATTACAGTGTCATTTGTCCTGAAACGCAGCTTGTCTCCTCTCTTCCTTCCTCTCTTCCTTCCTCTCTTCCTTCCTCTCTTCCTTCATGTGTGATTCTTTCTCTGTCCGTAGAAGAGGAGAAGGTCTCCGTATTGGCTCTAAAATGAGACATTTCCTTCTATGTATTGCAGTTATTAGGGTTTATTTTTTATATTTCATTCTGTTCGATGGGGTCATTTTCGTGCATTAGCCCATTTTGTCCACTTTGGGCATTACGCATAATTGAGAGAACAGTACATTTATTTAACAACTACACAGCGGGGATAAAAAGCTAAAAAATATATAAATAATCTTTAGTATTATTTTATCTTCATGTTTCTAAACTACAAGCGCATTATCTTAAAATGTTGGAATTTGGGGCTGAATAGCTTGAATTGCTCTGAACCAGCTCAATGACTTTCAAGCTAAATTATTGATCTCTGCATATAAAGATGCAACTCCATGCAGAAGGGATTAGAGGAGAAATGTGGACTGGGGTGTGGCCATCATCCACAGCCTACAGGAACAGGATGCATATGGTCTAACGAGTCCAGATTTACCCTCTTCCAGAGTGATGGGTTCATCAGAGTAAGATGTTCCCATCATGCCTTGTGCCTGTAGGGGCGGTGTTATGATCTAGGGTTTCTTCTGTTGATCAGGTCTAGGTTCAGCAATGTTATGTGCACAAAAAATGAGGTCGGCTGACAACCTGATTGTACTGAATGACCAGGTGTTTTTACCATCAGTGGATGTTTTTTTCCTCCCCTGATGGCACGGGCATATAACAAGCTGGAGATGCCAGGATTCATGGGGAACAAATTGTGAAAGAGTGGTTCAGGGAGCATGAGAGATCCTTTTCTCACATGGAGTCCAGACCTTAACCAAATTGAGAATCTTTGGGAAGACTTTATGCAGTGGTTCGACTTTCCCTATAGCAATACGAGATCTTCAAGAGACATTGATGCAACTCTGGACCGGAATAACTGTTATGACAGTGCATAAGCTTATTGAAGCCATGTCATGGTCATAATCAAAGCAAAAGGCGGAGCAATGAAATATTAGCGTGTGCAGCTGTAATAAGTAAGCCTGATAGTAATAACATATCATTTAAAAGTCCTGAGTACTTGGAGAATAATAATTAATATAATAATCAAACAATAATAATAATAATAATAATGAAAAAACATTCAAATGTAAATGATTAACTAATTAAAATAGTTTGATAGACAAACAGCAAACAGCTTTGCTTATTTTAAATCATGTAAAAAAGTTGAGGATTTTTATTCTATTGCAATTTTATTGCTTATGGTGATTTACCTTATTACATAAGTATTTCTTTTACAGGACCATTAAAATTGATGTATGTTTTACTGTGTTATTGCTATATAGTTACTTTTGATATACTGTAGTATCATATCCCGGTACTGTAAATACTCTACCTCACCTCATCGTCTATACCGCTTCATCCTGTATTCAGGGTTGCGGGGGGGCCTGAAGCCTATCCCAGGAGACTTAGGGGACGAGGCGGGTTCACCATGGACGGGGTGCCAATCCATCGCAGGGCGCGCACACACACACACACACACACACACACACACACACACACACACACACACACACACACACACACACATTTACACACAATTAGCCTAATCTGCAGGTCTTTGGACTGTGGGAGGAAACCGGAGTACCCGGAGGAAACCCACCAAGCACGGGGAGAACATGCAAACTCCATGCACACAGAGACGGGAATCGAACCTGGTCCCTGAAGGTGCAAGGCGACAGTGCTAACCTCTGATCTAAAAAATCGAAAAAAGGTTTAATAAAAGTGATGATGACGAATGTGTGTACTGTACGTGTGTACAGTATGTGTAAAACTGAGTTGATATTAAGCAATTCAGTGCAATCTGTTCAGTTATTGGTCTGGGTATCATCTTGAGCGTTTCAGACTTGAGTGTTATGGCATGCCGGTGCACTTAGTTAGTGAGTAAAAATATTAGAATGGATGCTTTAAACAGCCACTTTTCCTGAGAGCTGGTTAATCTAAAGCCAAACATACAGTAGGTTTTACCGGCAAAACTTAAAACACACTTACTATAGGGAGTGAGCCTCCACATGCTCTTAGACAAGCGAGACATCTTTGCCCCAACCGCCCCACCATCGTCAGTGGGCAGAAGGTAACACTGCATGCTGGGGGCAATTTGGGGAAGGGTATCAAAAATTGGATACTGCACAACCCAAACATTAACTCTATACAATTGTTTGCTTTCAATTATGTGGCAACAGTTTGGGAAGAGACCACATACTGTATGGATACTGGTCAAGTGTCCACAAGTGTCCTTTTGGAAAATATAGCGAGTGCTGCCAGAATACCAACCAAACTGCTTTACACGTGTGCAAAATTGTATTGCCTTTGGTTTCCACATTGATACATTTCCATATTATTTAGGACTCTTGACTACGGCCAATCAGAATTACTACAGTATCTGCTGACACTCTCGGGGCTTTATATTATCCGGCACTGAGCAGGGAGTCCTGTAATTTATGCGCCGTCGAGGGGGAATCGATCAGCCTGGACGCGGAGGACAGCTGACAGATCCGTGGCAGTTCCAAAGGTGTGGGGCGAGATTGTCACTTCAGAAAACAGCCAGTGACTTACATGCCCTAAAAGATCCAAAGTGAGTCATTGTACCCTGCCAGTACTCTTGGCCCATCAATATCCTGCCAAGTACTGGCAGCATTTGGCAAAGACCTGCCAGCTAGCTGTTAATATTAATAGTAAACAAAGCCTTCAGTTTTTATTCAAAACCTTATTGGTCTTCAAAATCAGCATCATGTATCTGTATAACTCGAGCTCGTGACCATTTTGAATAAATGAACATAATTTGCTGTAATAATGGTGAACATTAATAAACTAAGATATGTCAAAATCTGGTATAATAAAAATAATATTAATAGTAAAAATAAGAAATTCCCAGGTGCAGTTTGTGCAGATCTATAAGGACGTTCGCTGGTTTGTTTCACTCCGCATCTTGAAGCATCTGCCACAGTTCCTCTGGAGTCATTGACTCTTGCACTTACTCGTTTTTTTTTGCATGCAAAACCCAGCATGCATTCTGTTTTTTTTTTTTGTCTGTGTTATGTAATCAATTTCTTTCTTAATTAACTCGCAAACATTTTTGTAACTTTTGTTTCCCATAAGGCGTACAGTAGTGGTGTAGTGGTTAGCACTTTCGCCTTGCACCTCAAGGGTCTGGGTTCGATTCCCGTCTCCGTGTGCGTGGAGTTTGCATGTTCTCCCCGACCTTGCTGGGTTTCCCCCAGGTACTCTGGTTTCCCTCCAAAGACATGTAGACTAGGATGAGTGTGTGTTCGTATGCCCTGCTATGGATTGGCACCCTGTCCAGGGTTTACCCTGCCTTGTGCCCTAAGCCTCCTGGGATACAGGATAAAGTGGTATAGAAGATGATGTGAGAGTGGTTCCCATAATTCTTGTTTGAAAACGTAATATTGCGAAATATAAAGTGTTTTTGCTCCGACTCATTCGTACAGAAACCATCAGATTTAGGCTGAATCCCATTTCTATTTTCTACCCCTTCCCCTACCCCTTCCCCTACCCCTTGCCCCTTCCCCTTGTCCCTTGAAACGAAGTGGAAAGGGGAAGGGTTTAAAATTTTCCCCTAAGAAATGGGACACCACTACAACACTGTTATACGTCATCATACGTTGTCACTAGTTCCTAATGTTACGTTAAAGGACATGCGCCGATGTTTATCACACATTGCAATAAGAGAGAGATTACTCACTCCCAAAGTTTTTTTGCGCCGTATTTCATCCCTATACATAATATAAATTATAAAAATATATAAAAATAAAATATATATTTGTAATATCGTGCAATCGGTGCTAGCCGCTAGCAAACTTTAGCGATTTTTTTGCAAACATTTCTTTACAGAACATCACCATAAACACAAACACAAGACTAGAGGTAATATACATATAATGAAAACTTGTCATAAAAATCTTTATTTATGGCAAAAATGTACATTTATGGGTCTGTTTGCTCGAGTGAGCAGCCATGTTGAAAATTTCGCTTAGCCCTTCGTTTGAAGTGAGGTCCTGAAAAATCTTCGTTTGGAGGGCTATCTGGCCCTTCCCCTTCCCCCTCCCCCTCCAACCAAAAGAGAAATGAGACACCACTACCCCTTCACGTGAACGCGCCAAACGGAGGGGTAGGGCTATGTGAAGGGGTAAGGGGTAGAAATGGGATTCAGCCTTAAAAACCTGTACTCAAACACTCTTTAATAGTTAAGACTTTGGCACAATACTGTAGTATATTGTACAGTATATGTACAGTATAATGATATGATGCTAAATTTTGGCACTTCTATGGGATCTTTTATTGGTCTCCTCTTAAGCTCTGACAGGGTGAAGGTGGTGTGTGATGCAAAAGGCACAAAAATACAGTTTAGTGATGGAATAAGGAGAAGTTCAGGAGAGCCCAGGGCAATGTGGCAGGCTACAGTAAATAGAGCTCATCTGTTTACATCATCAGGCTGGCTGGGTTTCTCAGTGTCAGATTGGTTGTCTACATGAAGAACAGTAAAGAGAGCTGGATGCAAGTCCATGTGTATTGACGCTGATTGAGACTCTATTGCAAAAACAGGAAAAGAGTTTGTGTACGGCTACATAAGGTTGAGTATCGTACACCTTGTTTACGCTAAGTTGTACTTAATCGTCAGCCAAATACTCTCCCTGTTCGGTAATCGGAGAGTGAATCACTGATGAGAAATTTCGTTTAAGTTTTATCTTAAAACAACTTCAGCGCATTACAATTCACCAACACTTCAGCGCTGTTATTTCAGCTGTGATATTATGAATTAATCCCAGTAAAAATATTCAGTTTAGCTTTTCTAATTAATATCTATTGGTGCAGGTGTTAGATTACATTGAGGAAGTAGCGAATCAGTAGCTTATTTTAAAGTAGATTATTAAATCCGGCACGTAACTGTTCATAACATCGCTATTACATCTCAACATGTTATTTGACTTATGGTCTAGGTAGATATGTAATGTACTGCAAAAGTTTTGGGAAATTCTGTCCAGTGGTCGATTTAAGACCACAGCTTGACGCATGCGCAGTACACTACCGTCAAAACTAGTGGTTCATAATCTGACAAAATCTGGCTAGACAGACATACAGTACAGACAGAAAATAGTAATATATACAGTGTGTACATATATATATATATATTACCGTTCAAAAGTTTTAGAACACTTTCTAACTCCATGATGGTTCCTGATGTTTATTTCTTTCTACATTGTAAAGTTTTGCTGAAGGCGTCCAAAAAATGCATTAATCTCCTTTGAACAGTTGATATTGAGATGTTTCTGCTACTTCTGCTCTGTAAAGACTTCATAACGCCTCTAATCTGAGCTGCTGTTAATTGGTCATTTTTCAGGCTGATAACTCTAAATGAACTTCTCGTCTGCAGCAGAGGGAGGTTTTGGTCTCGTCCTCCTGGGACGGCCTTCATCAGAGCCAGTTTCATTATGGTGCTTGACGGATTTTGCAAACGCACTTGACACAATACTGTTCTTGCAAGAACTATTACAGAAAGGCCGACCTCTGTGTCTTACAATAACAACTAACTGTAATTCCCTAATTCCATATGTGTTACTTTATAGTTTTGAAATCCCCAGTATTGTAGTACAGTAGAATGTAGAAAATAAATCACTAAACAAAAACAAAGTGTCCCCAAACTTTTGAACGGTAGTGTGTGTATATATATATATATATATATATATATATAGAGAGAGAGAGAGAACAGAATGAGTATATATATATATATATATATATATATATATATATTCTTTATATTCATAAAAAAATTATATATATATATATATATATATATATATATATATATATATATATATATATATATATATATATATAAAGAATATAGTATTACTATATACTGTATACTGTATATCAATATTTTTCTACTAATTTTATTGCTATACATTATATATATATATATATATATATATATATATATATATATATATATATATATATATATATATATATGATAATATTATGATGATAATATGGAAATTTTATTAATATTATATTACAATCATACATCATGTACATCATAAAAAAATTCTGAAGTGTGTATAAATCTTTTGTCAGATTATGATTTTGTCAGATTTTAAGCAAGTTCTCTCTCTCTCTCTCTGTATATATATATATAAAATGTCAGAATTCATCAGCCGCGTGTGTGTGTGATGCTGCTGTCTGTACTGTTTTGGTGATGAAGGGTTTGCGCTGCGTGAAAGTTCATTGATATTAACACAAATAGCATTCATATGTATGAGTGGCGTATTTAAGAGACAATAAATTCTAGATCTGCTGACAGGATGAAGTCGATTATTACGTAAACTAATTCTGCTATAATTAAAATAGTTGGTTAGAATGATGACACTCATGGGAGCAGCCCATTCTCTCTCTCTCTCTCTCTCTCTCTCTCTCTCTCTCTCTCTCATGAGTGTGTGTGTGTGTTGAATTAGAAAGGATATTATACATAGCATTATCTTACAGCATCACTTCTTACTGATTTGCTTTTAAGTCTATTTTTTCCCGCTGATAGAAATGGAGTGCGCCCAAAAGCATATTTCAACAATACTGAAGGATCCTTTGATCAAGGATTTGGTTTAATTGGTTGCCGCAGACGGACGTCAGACACGGCTTTAGCAAACAAGATGGCTGTGTGTTTATCTAATGCTTTATCTATAATGGGAAAAGCAGTGAGGAAATGAAAGAGGAAGATAAAACAGTGTTGATAATTCAATTAATTAAAAGCGAGATTACATTGCAGTCCCCCCTCTCGGCGGCGGCGGCGGCGGCGGCGGCGAACATGGCGTTATGATCAGCGACATTTTCCATTGTTGACGTTTGGCAGAGCGAGAAATATTTCATGTTAATTACATAGCGGTTGTGAAGCAAGGCTTTGTAATGAGAATGCTTGTCCCTACATAATGGATAGATGCACAGCTATGTGTGTGTGTGTGTGTGTGTGTGTGTGTGTGTGTGTGAATATCTGACCCCCTTTTTGGCCTTTGAAGTAAAAATTTAGCATTTGTGTCCGCCTACTGCTTAGCATAGCGACGCACAGCATGTTTACAAGGGGGAGAGACGTGGGCAGTGATGACAACCATGAAGCACTTTGCTGAGTGCTAAACAGCACACACACACACACACACACACACACACACACACACACACACACACACACACACACACTGTATCATTTTAAGCTAGTTTATTATTTTCTCCAAAGATTTGCATTTTGGCCATCATCGTCGGCAGGTTCGTTCGGAGTGACGCTCGGGGTCTTGGCGCGTCCATCACTGTGTGGTACCGAGGGCGAGATCCTCTGACACTCCTCGCAATCAAAATAAGCTGGCATGCAAAACAGACCTAATGATCAATTATTCATTTCACTACACTTGTCTCGCATAATGGTGGTAAAATTGCAGCGCTTGATCATTTCATACTGTTTCACACTTCAGTATTCACTCCACATTTTTACGCCTGATTAGTCTTTGAAACAACTCGATCGTACTCCGGTGAGTGTTTCATCTCCTGCAGTAATGCACTTATACTCGAAGGTATACTTAAAGACGTACTGTAGTAAATAAGATAATGCTGAATTTATGCAGTATTAAAGAAAATAAAGGCTAGCTTAGTGGTTAAGGTGTTCGGAAGGTTTCATGTTCAAATCCCCCGGCCACCACCTTGCCACTGTTGGGCCCTTGAGCAAGGCCTTTAACCCTCAACTGCTCAGATGTACAGTATAATGAGATAAAAATGTAAGTCGCTCTAGATTAGCGTGTCTGCCAAATGCCTACATGTGACACAGATAGAATCCATGTTGCTTAATATTTATACTGCAGTTCACATACTGTATATGCATACAAGAGGAAAAATCTTGCACTTAATATTAACTATTATTAAGAAGCTGTATTTAATTTGTACACTGGATTAGTGGTTAGCGCTGTCACCTTGCACCTGCAGGGTATGGGCTTGATTCCCGCTTTGGGGTCTGTGTGCACAGAGTTTGCATGGTCTCCCTGTGCTTGGTGGGTTTCCTTTGGGTACTCTGGTTTCCTCCCATAGTGCAAAGACATGCAGATTATGTCTTGTGTGTGTGCCCTGGGATAGATTGGGGCCCCTAAGTCTCCTGGGATAGGCTCCAGGCCCAATTAACCCTGTATGTAGGATAAAGTGTTATAATCGATGATTGAGTGAGTGAGAGGTGCAGGGTGTGTAACAGCTTTGTGGTATATTATTTTGACAATTTATAATTCTTTTTTATAAAGTTACAAAAATATATATTAAACTGATTATTTTCTTTGTTATAGTATGTGCCTTAGGTTGAGAATTTTTTTAATTGGCTTTAAAGTTGCTATTTGAGACGGATCAAAGGAGATTTTAAATGACTGGAACTGGGTTATCGAGGACAGCACACACACACACACACACACAAACACACACACACACACACTGTGATGAGAACTTACAGGATTGGGACTAAACAACTGTGTGTCCATAAGAAAACCAGGGAGCATAATGATTGGACATTGGAGCAATGGAAAAAGGTCATGTGATCTAATGAGTTCAGATCGATCCTATTCCCGAGCGCTGGGCGTGTCAGGGTAGGAACGGAAGGGCATGAAGCGATGCACCAGTCATGTACAGTACTGTATATTGGCCACTGTAGGAAGTGTTATGATCTATAGTTTCTCAGGTCTAGGCTTAGCACTAGCACTATGTGGCAATAAAATGAAGTCAGCTGATGACCTGGATGTACTGAATGATCCGGGTAGTATCACATCAATTTACTTCTTCTTCCCTGATTGTACAGGCGTAATGTATTCCAGCACACAAATTGTGAAAGCGTGTTTGTGGGAGCGTGAGAAACCGCTTTCACACATGAAACGGCCACCACACGGTGTGCTGTAATCACAGCTAAAGGTGACTGATTGATATCATAGAGTGTGCACCAGGCAGTGTGTATATACTGTATATAGTAAATTGACTGAGTAGATTCATTTTGTAGACGTGTGATTCCTGGAAGCCAATCACATGCTTTTGTGAGTTGCG
Source organism: Channallabes apus (assembly GCA_030522415.1). NCBI lineage: Eukaryota > Metazoa > Chordata > Actinopteri > Siluriformes > Clariidae > Channallabes > Channallabes apus. The sequence goes on along the minus strand of CM060126.1, from coordinate 7,378,073 downwards.
AAGTAAGCAGAAGAGAGGAGCTGTCTTTCTCCGTCTCTCGCTTTCCATCTCTTTGGTTTCTCTTGCTCGCACTGCCTGTCTCCTGACAGAAGGCTCTCCGTGTCTTTCTGAGAAAGAGGAAATCCCTTGAGTGCTCAAAAAAAAAAAAAAAAAAAAAAAAGATTATATATGGCCAGGAATCTCAGCATATTGTCTCCGGCAGTAGACACACTTCTGTTCTGTTTCTGACATATTGCATGCTGATTGGATTATAGTACTTTATTCTATTTTATATCATATCTGTCTGCATCACTCATGCATTCTCATATTTAACATATTTATCCCATTAATAGATTGACTATTTTCGAATTGATTGTAACATCAGTCCATGTGTGTAGCATGTGTTGTCCGTTATCTAAATTCAGTCTGATTTTCATTGCAATAATCTGATCTTTACATACAGTCTAGTTGTTTTTCCCTCTCTTTTATTAAATGATTATAACAACAATACAAAAGATTAGAAAGAGTATCTGGTGAGAATAATTGTGCATACATAACTAACTAAGAAAAATGAATAAGTGATTGAATACATAAATCAATAAATGTAAAAATAAAGAATAGCAAATAATAAATATAGACAATTTTTACTTTTTAGATGTAGAAATTTCATATAATATTTCATATACTATATCAGCATTAACACTATAATGTATGAAACATAAAGATATCATTAAAAGAGCGAGTTCTGTCTAATGTATCGACCAAAACTTTTTTTTATTTTACTTTAATATGTAGAAATGTCATATCATATTACATATACTATATGAGTATTAAACGTTATTAGCAGAATTAAGCATTACGATTAGCATTTTGAATACTAAATATTTGAATAGTAAATTTATTGCTATACGTTATATACTGATACAGTATAAATGATAAGATTATGATAATTGAATAATGAATATTATAATTATTATATTACTATACTATTTTTCTTTTCATCTTTACAATTTTTTTGGCTGACTCTGTGTGTGTGTGTGTGTGTGTGTGTGTGTGTGTGTGTGTGTGTGTGTGTGTGTGTAAAACATTTATTTATTTATCTATCTGTCAAGTGGCACAAGGGCAATCCAAAATATATAACGTTAATGCTTTTAACATTATGGCTGATCAGTGCGTATGAAATACTATATGAAATTTCTACATACAGTAGGAACATTACACAATCACAGCGGTGTGAAACACACACATTCTGTCTGTGTGAACCAGGAAGAGGTTTGCACAGCTATTATTCTTCTGTTTACCTGGTATTAAAAGGATTACCTCATTCAAATTTGGATTAATGTCTCAGTCAGTTTATTTTGTCCTGTTTGAATTACACTTTTTTCCTAGTTTAATTATAATTTTTCTGATTTAATTATATGTTTTAATCACTATTTCTAACTAGACCATTAGTATGGTTATTAATAGAGCATTAGGCAATATGTGAATACAGCTATTGTGTGTTTTGACCGCTATACAATATATACATCAATACTATATAATACAATATATATATGTATTTATCTAAATAACATAAAGATATGTATACAGTATATATATATTTATATATACAGTAAAACCTCGGATTACGAGTAACGCGGTTTACGAGTGTTCCGCAAGACGACCAAAGATGTTTAATAAATTTTGTTTTGGAAAACGAGCATTGTCTTGGTTTATAAGCACCATGTATCGAGTGCACGAGTATCATGTTTCCGAAACGAATTATGCTCGTAATTCCACTGTGTATAATATATATATATTATACACAGTGGAATTACGAGCATAATTCGTTCCGGAAGCAAGCTCGTATTCCAAAACACTCGTGAACCAAATTTAATTTTCCCTTAGGAAATAATGGAAACTTAAATTAATTATTCGTTCTCTATATATATATACTGTATAGTGGTCAAAACACACAATAGCTGTATTTACATACAGTCTAATGCTCTATTTGTGCTTTGTGCGGGCTGAATTACGATAGCCTGAAAATCGGACATTTTCTTAATAAGTTTGTGTAACTCTGAGTATCTTGACCCATACTGATGGGTGGATTATTCCTAGAGAATGATAATGTACAGTACTACAGATTATGATGGGTTCTGTCCCCTCTCCCTCTCCCACCGGACACACCATTTAGATGACACTTCTCTAATTTGTAATCACTTTTTGCTGCAGGAGGTTTTCTGGACAGATTACTCCGTGCTTGGATGTGACTGTTCAGGGATATAAGTAGAGCTAAATCTTAATAGCTCTCTTATGTCTGTGCCGTATGCTTCTGTTTGAGCCGGCTGAGCCCAGGCTCCCCAGAGAGCAGCGGAAAGCTCGTGAGGTTGTTTAATTAAGGGAAATCATTGCCCGGCCGAGTGATCTGGAAGGCATTACTTAACGGGGAACTGAGCTAGATAGGCCTGATGAATTCTGCTCTCGGTCCTTTAATTGACCTCAAGCTCAGGGAAACTAAGCTGAAAGAGCCCATCTTTAGTCCCATTGCAGAAATAAAAGATATTTAGACATAAATGAGCACACCACAGATACACACACACACACACACACACATAGAGTGAGAGAGGCAAATGCTATTAAACTGACATTAGACAGTATTTTACTCCCTCAGCCAGCAGGGCCGATTGAGAAATCAGCCACAATTTGCCCCCCCCCCCCACCTCTCTCCGAGCAGCCACATCTTCTGATCCGTCTCCCTGGCGGCACTAACTCTGAATAATGATGGAGCCCACCTTTGCAAAACGGAGTGGAAGGGCATTAAAAGAACAAGTGGTAGATGAATGAGAGTCCCCAACCACAACCCTGCACAGGCGCGGGCCAGGACCTGATGATAAATAACATTGTGACAGAGGGGCCAAGACACCTGGCAGTGGTGCAGGAGCTGCTCAACAGGATTAAACTGCCGGGGAAAAGACCAAGCCAGTGCGGAGAGCCCCTTTCCTCAATCTCGGTGGAGACGGAATTCTTGGCGTCGGAATACGAGCCGTGTACAGTAACTACGGTACGGAAAGTCGAGTCATCGAGTCGTGCGCCCAAATCAACCCCAATCCGAATGCACCGACTTTAGAACTCTGACACTGACAATCTAAGCATGAGCGAGCGCTGCTCTTTTCTTAAGCATGCCGAGCCATGCTAACACACCGAGCGCAGCGGGAGACGAGCCCTGGAGCGCTCTGCATAATATGAGATGACACTTGACTGGGACACAGTCTGAAGTCATGCCATAATTAGCATAACCAGGCAGAAATGTTCAACAAGTCACTGTTCAGTGAAGCACAAAGAGGAGAAGATTCGAATCATTTCTCAGAACTGTTGCATTTCGGCTGTGTTGTGAAAAGATATTTGTGGGCACAAGAATATGATGTTGTTTCGACCTGATGAAGTGCGGATGCTTAAAACAAAGAGAAGCTGACCCGGTGCTGGCTACGAAGAAGTGCGGATCTGCTTAAAAACCCCATTTTTTTCCTTGTCTGCTGCACTCACTAACTAACCGGTTTGCTAACAGGTTATCTCTTGGACTTGTTGAAGCTCCCAGACTCGGTTTCTGCATTTGTGTGTGTGTGTGTGTGAGAGAGAAAGAGAGATTTGGACGCGGAGCAGCAGGTTGTGCTCGTGGTGTGTCTTCTGGTGCATGACTTGGCATGCAATGAGTGTCTCACCTCAGGCTGGTCATTATCATTCAGTCCGAGCACAAGGATGGTGGAAGAGATCAGGTCCAGGAGGATAAGCGTAAAAACACAATGGACCTGCTATAATTCTCAGATAAGGCTAACTCACTGACCTGCTAACTGCTGTATTTCTTCCTGTGTCTAGTAAGGATACATCAGTGTTGCCGTCAGGTATCACACTTAAAGATACTCGTAAAAAAAACGCATATGAAAATCTCAAACCAAGTGACACCATCATGTAAGCTTGGAGCATGATGACCTGCTAATGAACAGGTGACGCAAAAAGGCAGCATTCGTTAGATCAATGAAAAAAAATTTGATATTTTTTAAAATTCTTTGTTAGACGTAGACAGGGTGATCAGACGGTTCCTGGATTGTTCCCTCACCATTTTGCAGAGACATGACCTCCCATCTGGTTTGCACTTACAGTAGTGGGACCAACAGGACAACATGACTCCAAACACACCTCTTGGTTATGTAAATGTCAATATAAATCCAATTGAGATGGTTTGCAATGAGTTGGACCAAAGAGTGAAGGAAAAGCTGCCAACAAGAGCTCAACATCTCTGGGAACTCCGTCAAGATTGTTGCACAACCACTCCAGGTGACTAACCTCTTGATGCCAACAGTGTGCAAAGCTGAAATCAAAGCAAAAGCCTTGAAGAATTGAAAACATAAAACACATTCTGGGTTTGTTATTGTTGTTGACTACATAATTCCATATTTGTCATAATTTTAATGTCTTCAATATTAATATACGTATAATGTTAAAGACATTGAAAAAATAAATTGAAAAAAAAAAAACAACAACAACATTGAATAAGAAGGTGTGTTCAAACATTTGACTGAAAACCAGTTAATGTTATAAATAATGTTAATAATGATATTATTTCATTTGGTTAAACTACCAGTTTTTACCACCTAGTTATTATTATTTATTATGATAAATAAAAATCTGCTTTTTTTTTAAATAAAAAAAAACAGCAATTTATTAATAAATCAATAATTTCTGTTCTAAATCTGTCTAACGTAAATAATGGTAAATAATGGTAAAATTATTCTTATAAATTTTTTTTTACCATTATGTGCTCTTATTTATTTTGACAAAAATCTGCTTTTTTTTAAAGGAAATCATCAATTTATTAATTAATATTATTTTTATATATATTATATTATATATATTTATTTTATTCTATTTTTTTAAATATCTATTATAAAAAAATGGTAAATAATAAATAATGGTATTTTTTTCCCCAGTTAAACTACCATTTTTACTCTTTATTTACCATTATTTATTTTGATTTAAAAAATCATCTAAAAAAAATCATTATTTATAATGGATATAAAAAAGAGCAATTTATTAATGAATCCATAATTTCTGCTCTAAATGTTTCTAATATAAATAATGGTAAAATTGGTAATTTAGATTACTTACCATTATTATTACTATTATTTACCATTATTTATAACGGATATAAAAAAAGAGCAATTTATTAATCAATCCATAATTTCTGTTCTAAATGTGTCTATTATAAATTTGCTCACGTTTACTCTCTGCCTTCCTGTCATAAAAGATTGCACAGAGTGCAAAAGCCACAGTTATTACAATGGAATTCAGTGCGAGAGAGCAAGGAATATGTCAGCAGGGTGTCACTGTAATGAACCGAATTTGCTTCACCTCGGTATGTCAGAGTTCCTCTGTAATACACTACAAATCTCATTACAGTAAAGGGAAATTAAATTGCCTGGTTCTTGACCTCAACCTTTCAGCACTTCAAAAACGTGGGCCAATTAGCAGGGAAGGACGTCTGGAAGTCCTGCCCGTGTCTACATTTGAAACGCTCTCCACCAGGATCCAGTATATACAGTACAGTATGGTGTGAATTTGCCACCAGCTGTTTGAAGAGAAATTAAGATAAGAGCTGAGCTAAAGAGGGGGGGGGAGGGGGGGGGGGGTCACAGGGTCTGATAACGTGCTGGAATAAAGACAGCAGCTGGAGTTTTAAACTGCACGCATCTGAGGCTTAAGAGAATCATACAGCAGCTCAGGGCTCCTCTTCTGCCTTCCCAGCCTGTTTCCTCTCATGCTGATAGTTTTGTGTCCATGTCAATTTTGAACGTAAATCCTGCGGAGGCTTAGATTAGCTGCCGAGAACCGGAATGACGAGAGAGAATTGTGAAGGAGTTTCGAGATGCTGAATTTCTCGCCTCTTCAGATTAGATACGTTTAGGTTTTTTCAAACTCTCTATGCTATTACGGAAAGCAACCTCATTTAACTCACCTCCGTCTGAATGCTGATTTATAAGGGAACCTTGATTTCTCCTTGTCTTGAAAAAAAGAAAAATGCTCAGGTGTTGAGGTCTCGAAGGCAGTGTCGTTGGTGAACATGCTCTAATTACGGTCATTACACTAATTAAAATAATTACACCAATCAGCCTCCATAACAAGTATCTTTTACATGATGTGAGCATTTAGGTCAGTATGTCAAGCAGCTGTTTTTATACCTACACTATAATGATCTTCATATTGATTAAAGCGTTAAGAAAAGATGTCAAGCACTCCAAAAATGGGATATAATTTAGTATATAATTGAATTTTAAGTATATACAGCAACACTGTGGCTAATACTGTATATAGCTATACAAATCATGTGGTCCATATCAGACATACTGTATGATTAATTACAGTATACTGTATATGAACAGTTTGACAGCAAAAGCCAATAAGTGTGTTTATGTGCAACAAAGCGCTATATACGGTAGCCTTCCATGTTTTAAGCAAATCACGACACATAACGGACACATTTTGACCACAAGTACTGTAGATGCGCTGTGACTAGCCAATCACATCATTTCTTTCTGTCACATGATCAGAGTAACGGATCTACAGAATAGTGGTATAAATGCATTTATTACATTTTTGGAGAATTTCTTACGTCCATTGCATTCTCTCCAGCTGTAATAAATGCCAGGTATGTTTTGCTTAAGATCCATGATACATTCTGCAAAATACTGTATTGTAGGACATTATGTGATTTGGATGTTGTGCAAACACCATAGTATGCAGTATACAGTACCTACATTAATACTCCCCAATACCAAAGCTATGAGGGATACTGTAGTGTAAACAGTGCGGTAAATTTAGTGTGCCGTGCAACCTTGTGTTTCACTACGTCTCTTTTGTCCCGTATCATTTGCACTGGTTTTGCTGCATTTGAGAGCCACGATGAACTTCGGATAAAGAAAATTAAGCTGAGAGATAACAACACTTAAAACATGCATGTGCAAGAGAAATGTGATGCATGCGCTGTGTGTGGGTTGCTGTTGTGTTGTTTACTTTGATTGCATCTGCTCCTTCCCATTATGTTGTAGCCTAGGGGATGACTGTAGGATACACGGTTGGAGGATGTTTAACGGTGCATACCTGTACTATATGCAGCCGTCATTATGTACTGAAGTGAAACTAAAACTGGTAGAGAACAAGGCTGATGATGCTGTAGATTGAATTTCTTTTGTATCTTCTTTATAGTTGTCTTTATACTCAAAAAGGTTTTGTGTGCAACAAAACTCAATAGACAAACAAACAGCCTGATTTAGACATTATGACAAAACTGTTGGAGAAAACTGGAGGCGTTATAGCTTTTTCTGCATAGTCATGTAAAATTCATAGTTTTATAACCCGAGCAGTTTTTCAGTTTGCAATTCTTTCTACTTCATTAAAGTAGTAGAAGAAATTATTATTATTGTTTTAAATACACAAATGGAATTCTTGTTTTGGTGTCGAGACAATAAAGTAGAATGAAAACCTTCAAAGTGCATTGATGTTTCATAAATACACCACTTTGTATCTTGATTTTGCATCAGTTGCTTTGTTCCTAAAGTTGTGTTTTCAAGGTTTGAACAAATGCCCAGGGAAATAAAGGACTGGAAAATGATTTGCAGTACCAACTAAGTTACAGTTGGTGCAACCCAAAGAATTCAATAATTCAATCATTTAGCAGCATTTACTTTGTCCCAATTCCTTTGGATGTATTGGATGTAATTTCAGTCTATTATCATTTATACAAAACTGCTGACCAAACAATTGCAATCAAATAATAGGAATGACATATTGACTGACAACCTAATAGTACAGTAATTAACTAGCTATCATGTTTATTCAGGCCCCTGCAGTTAGAATTACTACTGCACATCAGCCTACTCTGTATGTCTTTGGACTGTTGGAGGAAACCCACCAAGCATGGGGAGAACATGCAAACTCCATGAACCCCAAGGCGGGAATCGAACCCTCTACCCTACGCCTATGCGAGGCCAGGGTGCTAACCACTACATCACCATGCTGCCTCAGTTAGAAGTAGAATGAGAAATCGTGTGATGTTTATTGACCTTAAATGTTGACCTATTGACAAGAAAGGTTAAAGTTCCATCAGAAGTTGAAAAACCTTCATGAAAAACAATTTCTAATTTTTCACAAATGTAAAAAAAAAAACATGCATTACACAAACGAAACACTACAAATAATAATACACAGTAACTCCTAGTGGATGCTTGCTTTTTTTTTAAGTACATAAGACATAAGGTGTGTGTGTGTGTGTGTGTGTACAGTATGTCTTCCCTGACCTTGCACTGGACCAAATGTGTTAATGCATGTGAGAAAGGAGCTGTGAGGCATTCAGATCCGAGCCTGCCAGCTATTACAATGTGTTGTATCAGTTACTGAGGTGGCAGACAGTCAGATCAGATATCCAACAGTGCTGAAGAAAGTGTCCAACAGTCATGCTATTGGGAGCTATCTTTCTCAGAGGTCTTTCCAACTGTAAAATGTTTACGCCATTCAAATTAAATCTATTAAAAGAACAATCCACAGATTAATTTCAAGGCAGTATAAATTGTACTGTATGTCTCTTTTAGTATCATGTCCAGGTAATAAGCTAATTTCAGGTAGCGTTAAGAAATGTAAAGTCTTTTGTTGGAATAAAATTTGGCCAAAGACAGAAATGGCCAAAGATGGTAGCAGATTAAATTGTGCCAGTCGGGAGGAACATCATGACTTCTCTAACTGTCCATAGAGAAGAAAAACATAACTATTACTGTATTTGAAAGTTCATCTCATTTGATTTGCATTGTGCTTTCTCTGATCTTTTGGCTTAAGCATGAGCCAAAAAGAATAAAACTTTAACTTGAAATTTAACTGGGTTTTCCAGTTACAGGACTGAATTATATACTGTAATATAGTAACCCATGCAAAGCATGATTGATCAGCCGAGAAATAATAATTGCAGCATGAATGTTCTTTTTGAAATTGCAATGCCCCAAACAATCGGAAAGGAGCTTCATCAGAGAAAAAAGGACGTTACCCCAGTCTTCAGCTGTCCAATCATTGTACAGTACCTTTTGCAAAATATCAGTCTGTTCCAGATGTTTTTGTTTCTAGAGAGAGGTGGCTTTTTTTTTTTTGCTGTCCTCCTTAAAATCTGTGACCAAATCATGTGTGGGCTCCCTCACAATTTTGACTAAGAACACAGCCATGAATAAAGAATGGTGCAAAAACACCATCAGAGAGCAACTTCCCCCACCCATCCAACAACAGTTTGGTGATGAACAATGGCTTTTCCAGCATGATGGAGCACCTTGACATAAGGCAAAAGTGAGAACTTAGTAGCTCGGGGAACAAAACATAAAAATTTTGCATCCATGGCCAGGAAACTCCCCAGTCCTTAATCCTATAAAGAACTGGTGGCGGATGGACGAACAAAAACACACAAAAACTCCAAGCATTGATTATGCAAGAATGGGCTGCCATCAGACAGTATGTTGGCCAGATGTATTGATTCTTTGTGTAAACTTAATGTAGTTGTCAATAAAAGCTTTTGAGACTTATGAAATGCTTGTAATTAAACTTCAGTATACAGTACCAAAGTAACATCTGGCAAAAAGGACCTAAAAACGCCACAGCAGCAGCCTTTGTGGAAATTAATATTTGTGCCGAGGCGGTATGTTTTTTGCAATGATGCAAGTGAACCATAATTTTTCTTTGACGTGGTGATGTTCAGGGACAAACAAGCACTACAGCTTGGGACAAAAAACAACGCTTAAAAAGGAGTGTGTGCGTGTGCGTGTGTGTGTGTGTGTGTGTGTGGAAGAGATTGGACAGGACAAGGTCAGAGGCTCTTTGGGGAAAGGGGACATGGATAATTAAAGTCAGCACGCTGATAAGTCTGTGTCACTGCATTTTAAGAAGTTACAGTATAGTGAGGTCTGAGCTGTGGTCTGTCCTTTAAAGTAGTTGGACTGTCTTGCTATGACACTCATAATGCAGGTAGCGAAAAAGAGCAAATGCATCCATTAATTAACAAATGAATTAATGAATGCTTATAATTGAAAGTGAGGCGAGATGAGGAAGCAAGGCAGTAAGGCTGCGTTGTCCAGGTGCTCTTGGTATCTGATATGAAGATTAGCATGCATTCATCGATCACATTGTGACTTTAAAACATATCGCAAAAACATCACCCATCCTTCTCACACACAGAACTATGTATTCTCACATCTTTACAAAGTCTTTCTGTCATTTTGTTTGAGACACGGTGTAAGCAGAGTAATACATTCAGTAGTATCTTAATAATATACTTAATAATGTATTTTATTGAGATAAATGTGTACCTGTTATTGCTGATATATTCATAACAGAATTATTATAGACTTTTCTCTCTATGGCTGACTTTTCTCAGTCTGACCTTTGTTATATATCTTGTTTAAAACAGACATGTCACTGTTCTCTAAATCCTCAGACGGTAAATGATAAATGATCCTTTTGTAAAGATTTCGTAAAGGTTAGACAAAAGTGACGGCTTTGAGAAAGATAAGTAGACTGACATGGTTATCATACGATGACTTTCATTATATGCTAACCATGAAATAACAGCATGGCAGCATGATGGTGTGGTGGTTAGCACTGTCACCCTGCAACTACAGGGTCCGGGTTCGATTCCTGCCTCGGGGTGTGTGTGTATGGGGTTTGCATGTTCTCTTCGTTCTTGATGGGGTTACTCCAGTTTTCTCCCTTAGTCCAATGGCATGCAGGTTAGGCTAATTGGCGTTCCCGAATTTCCCGTAGTGTGTGAATGAGCGATGGCGGCAGGGTGATGTAGTGGTTAGCAGTGGTGTAGTCTGGGTTCGATTCCCATCTCCAGGTGCATGGAATTTGCGTGTTCTCCCTGTGTTTGGTGGGTTTCCTCTGGGTACTCTGGTTTCCTCCCAAAGACCTGCAGGTTAGGCTAATTGGAGTTCCCAAATTGCCTATAGTATGCATGTATGTGTGTATGCCCTACATGGTGAGTGAGTGATTTGGGATGGCAAGTGACGTGTAAAAAAACATAATCCCTTGCCACCCTTTCTTCACCCATTTTGTTTTTACATTGCTTTGTGATTATAACTCATTCCCACCCTCATTCATTCATTCCATCCTTCATTCATTCATTCATCCTTAGTAACTGTTTTATCCTGGTCAGCAATGTGGCAGATCCAGAGAAGGTTGGAAGTCTCAGAAGCACTGGGTACACGCATGGGAATACAGGCTGATTATCCTTCTAACAGCATGTTTTAGGGATGAAACCCCAGAACCCTGAGATACACAGAGTAGAATAAACTCAGGCTTTGGAGCAGTGATCAGCTTGGCTTTCTGCTGCCTCACAATGCCGTACTCTTAATTGCAGGCCATGCTTGATTGGCGGATGATGAAGGTTTTTCACGACGGAGGTTTGATCTTGATTTGCTCTCCAAAAAAAATTTTTTTTTTCAATTGATGCTGAAGTCTTGATAAACTGGTTGTTTGTCAAATAAGTTACAAAGCCTATAAACAAAGATTTCTAACACAGAAAAGATTGATTTCCCAGCTGTATTGGAACTCAGATGTGTCATCGTCTCTTCTGTTTGAAACAAGATTAATAATATAGAAGAAACAGTGCGGCATCATTCCCTGTTGCATGTTCGGGAAGCCTTGTGTAAAAAAACTATATATTTTTTTACCTGGTCTTGTCAACTGTTGAGCTTTTTTCCCCCCCATTTTGAAGGTAAACCAAACCCATCCCTTTGTCAGTAAATCGAAGCGCAAAGTCAAACTAATCTGAAGTAAATCAGACTGTGTTATGGTTGGCTTGGGGCAGCTTATACCTTTATTTATGGCAGGTTTCTCTCTGATCCCGTAATCCTGCACACTGGCACCTGCTACAGTACAATACATGCAGCTCAGACGCTTTTATTCATCTCCGTTCCGACATCTGCTGGAGTAGAAGAATCCTCCTAATATATGGGGTAAAGAAGTCAGTGAGGCTCTATAGAGACAGGTGACCAGCCTCAAACCTCCATCCATGTTACTGAAGCCAGAATTAATAAGCACAAATTGACCTCGGTCCACTGATTTGGCGTTGAGGACTTTTTGAAATTTGAAAGAGTAGAGATCTACAAAGTTCTAGAAAAGCTTGTCATAGCAAGTCTTTCACTGTTTGTTTTGGGGTTATCAAGGCGGAAATACTTCTACAGACAAAAGAACACTAGAGATTTCAGGATGTAATATTTTTTCTCCAAAAAGTCAACCAACATCAGCCTGCTTTTGGAGAAAATGTTGACTTTACAGCATTGCTTTGGTTCATTGATGTATGAGGGCATTCTTTTTCCCATGAGTGTACATGGAGCTGCCATAACCTTTAAACCACTAGCAGTAAAGCCACCGACTGTAGGTTTTAGGTTCCTCTTGTGCCACCAGGACAGCTCTGGCCCCTCGGGCCATGGCTCCACCAGATCTCTTGCTGATTGCACAATTTTATCTCAACATCCATTTAACATGCAATATCTTACCATAATTAAGCCCTGTGCGAATGCCTCTCTCACCCGCATCATTTGAGACGTTCCACAGGGATCTGGTGCTGGATGTGATGACAAGGACGAGGTACCTGTACAGTACTTGGTTATGCTTCACTTCAATGGATGGCTTGTGCTGGATTGGGGGAAGGTCACAATGGAGGATACTCCCTTCTTTCCAGATCAAATGCAGTTTTCCACCAAAACATACTGTATGCATTTACTTTATCTTTTTATTCATATATTCATAACATTTTACTATGGTTTTGAGAGGTGGGAAGTTAAAGAAGACAGAGGAACCCTATTGGGAAACAGGGGGAATGTGACAATGTCACAGTGTCCAGTTGAATCCTGTATTGGATCCTGGTGTGCTCTGGTGTCTAGCATCGGGATGTTGCAGTAGAAGTGGATCCTTTGTGTGCTGTGGGTTGTGGCTTGGCTTGGCTTGTGTGTCTGAGGCTTTCCAAGGGCACTTGTTTGGATTGAGATCTGGGCAATTTGGAGGCCAGGACAAGGGAAGTGAGGTCAAGGGATCAAAGCAACGCAGGCAGTTCTGATACCTATCTATCATGTCCAACGTTTACTGCTCTCATTGATGTTCTACAATGGCTTTTCTATGTGATCGGACCAGACACGCTGTCCTTTGGCCCTCACAGGCATTGATGAGCCTTGGGTGCACATGATCCTCTCACCATTTAATGAGTATATAACTGATAATCAGTGTTATTCAATTAACCTGGCTGATCTGTATACTGTATAAAGGCTAATATTTGATCACAAACATCTCAAGCGGTGTACAAGCCCCAGGGCAATATTTTGATGAGTTTTACGAGGATGTCTTGTATGCTATGTGAATATACATATGCTATAAAACTGAACATAATAAGTGGGCAAACTGCAGTACAGCAAATGAAACAAAGAGTTTTATTGACATAGCTGTTTACGTTGTGCTGGTACTGTATCTCCAAGGTGCTGATGTCAAATATACTCTTCCTGAGTCCCATAGAATAAAACAGATTTAGGCATTAGGCGCTATTTCGAAAGCGTATGTGCTTGGATAGACTGCATAAGATTTGAAAGCTGTCTTAGCTGGCTGCTTTGACAAATTTTCTACATGGATAATCAGTGAGCACATGGCAAATTAAAATACACACACGGTAGATTCATATCTGTAATGTAGGCTTAAATGGTAAATGATTTTGTAGTATTTGCTATTGATATCTAAATAAACATCACAGTTCAGTTCTGCAGAAATCTTGCTGTTTATATGCAGAATTGAACATCCATTAAAAAAAAAGATATTGAAATATAGTATATAGGTATAATTGTATATTAGATGGAACCCCTAAAATGTAAACCCTAAAATGAGCAAATTCTAATATATAGTAATAAATACTACAAATACAGCAGAACCGCCAGCAAGTGAATGCGTACAGTACATTGTTGTAGTTTCTTTCTCCTGACAGTTCATTCTTTATGGTCAATAAGATAATAATTTCTTGTAACCGCTCTGATAGATCTGCCATAGCTTTGTTGTTTATAGCTGCTGCTTTCTGATAACCGAAAAAAAAATTTCTCCCCCGTTTAGGATAAACACACTTCCTCTTGCCACTTGTCATAGCCTCGCTACAGCTCAAGCAGAAGGAACCCTTTCTGTATATCGTAGCGAAACTCGCGCACTCCGAGTAACATTAACATATGCGCTTGATTTAGAATGACTAAAAATAATCTGTAGCCGCTTTTCATTTCTTCTTGCTGATTGCACAATTTTATTTCAACATCCATTTAACATGCAATCTCTTGCCATAATTAAGCCCTGGGCGACGGCCTCTCTCACCCGCATCATGTGAGACGGTCTCGTGTTCCACGGGGAACTGATGCTGAGTTTAATGACAAAGATGAGGTACTCGGGTATGCTTCACTTCACTAATGCCAATATGGTAAGGTGCTGGTGGGACAGTGGGATGGCGTGTGGTGGATTGGGGGAAGGTCACAATGGAGGACACGTTTTTTTCTCCATCATAGACATACCCATGTACATTACTGCATTCAGGATTGTTACTTTATTCACTTTATAATTTTATTCATACAGTATATTAATAGCCTCACTATGTTTTTGGGTGGTGGGAGGAAGTCGAAAAACATACGTAGAAGAACGCTACGGGGAAACACAGAGAATGTGACAATAGCCAACGCTCTGGATTGAACTGCACCTTCAGGGTCTGGGTTCGATTCCCGCCTCTGTGTGCATGAAGTTTGTATGTTCTCCCCGTGCTTGATCCGGGTTGCTCCGGTTTCCTCTCACAGTCCAAAGACATGTAGATTAGGCTAATTGGTGTTCCCAAATTGCCTGTAGTGTGTGTGTGAGTGTGTGTATGTGTGTGTGCCCTGCGACGGATTGGCACCCTGTAAAGGGTGTTCCCCACTTCGTGCCCTATATCCCCTGGCATAGGCTCCAGCCCCCCCCCCCCCTGTTTACAGGATAAAGCGGTAAAGAAGATGAGTGAGTGAGTATATATACCGTTAGTTGTTGTAACGCCATGATCCCATGGCAAAGAAAATCTCTCTCATATACAATAAAGTGTGTCGACCAAATTGTTATTCCATTTGCATTTCCTGAGTCGAAAAAAACAAACAAAAAACAAATCCGTACTTATTTATTTATAAATGCAATAGAGAAGAGTGTCAGAAATTAAGCAAATCATTCTCGATTACCAAATTTCCTCCAAGTCTGTAATGAGTTGCAGTGTTGATGTAAAGGCTCTTCGGATCAGAACAGAGTTGCAACAGCCGAGTCGGTACATGTTAATTAATTTTGCTCCTTGCAACAGCTGCTTGCCTCTAGAACCACACAGCTGCGTCTAATCCTTTACTGGGTTCAGGGTTAATATGAACGATAATTGCTTCAAGGCGAGGAGGAGGAACCTATTTATTTGAAAGAAGATATTAAATCATCCGGGGGGGTTGGGGGGAAAGGCAAAGGCTGCGAAATCCTTTGTTGGATAATCTTATAATAATCTCAGAGGAAACAAATTGGGGAAGATTATCTTTAGGGCCTATATTACTGGTTTGCTTATACATCACACATTAATATTTGACATAGTTTTATCAGTTATACAGTACATTTAAAATCCCACTTCAAATATACAATATGTGGAATGGTTTAACATGTAAATGTAAAACCTGGATTGTCTGGTTTGAACATAATGCCACCAAAATGAATTGCTTGAAAAGCCTTTTACTTTGTTATACATAATTATTTGCAGTGAATATACCTTAAAGGAGAATTAATACAGAGTTGAGTCTTTGATCCTTAATTGTTTTTGGTAAATTGTTAAGCCTTTTATTTCCCACTGTCTGAAGTCTTTATAATAAAACTAAATACACATTGGGAAACTTAATTAATATTATACAATGCAGCGGTGCCTCCGCATACAAATTTAATCCGTTCCGGCAGCGAGTTCTTAAGGCTAAAACTATTTTTGCGAAGCACATTTTCCCATAGGAAATAATGTAATGGTTCCAGGCACCCAAATAAATTCCCAATAATACCAATTTCCAACACTATAATCATATTTTTTACATATAAAAACAATCAAAACATTTAGAAAAGACATGTAAATTAAGTAAAATTAAACATCACTTAACCTTGGCACCGGATGCCTTAAAATTATACTGATTGTTTAATGGTAACATTCCCGGGACCCATGGTGCTACAGTATGTCTTCACTAAATCCTGTGCAAAATGAAAAAAAAAAAAAAAAAAAAAAAAAAATTATATATATATATATATATATATATATATATATATATATATATATATATATATATATATATATATGTAAACTTACTTTGCTTGGCTTTCCACTGATGCAGTCAAGTTTTGAACGACTCCCGGATATATGCAGACTTTAGCCAGCGTTTGCTTTGACTCGGTTTGGTCGCTCGTATACTGAAAATGCTTCATATGCCAAGGGTAGTTTCTTCCAAAATTTTTATTTTAAAGAGTTAAATTTCCACTGTATTTAATTTCCTCAGTCTTGTAGACTTTGTATCCCAGTACTCTTTCAAATTATTGAAATTTCCTTTGATGATCTTATCTCCTAATTTAAAAAACATAAAAAAACATAATGAAAATTATGTTTGTTTCATTTCAAGGGTGACACTTTTCTACCCTTCAAATTAAACCATTTTTATTATAATGAATAAATAAAAACCTGTTGTGATCTTGGGACGTCGTTGATTTTCTTTGAGCTAGGCTGGATTTCAGCACCATGGTCAGCGTACTGCTTCAGGTCTGTCTCCTGTCTCCAGTATATCTGTTCTTCAGTAATGTGCTATTGTATGATAATGATGAGACCTTCTATAAAGGACAGGCCATTTTCACACATAAAAAAAATTGGACATTTTCACACACATATGCTTGTTTAAATGTGTTCCATATCATTGACCTCACTGATACAGCAGTGGCTTCTTTAAGTGTGCACAGTGGAAGCCTATAAACGTACATTGTTATTGTCAGTGAAAATCTTAATCCTTAGATGTTTTAGAAGCACAATAGAAGTGGATATCGGGTTCAGCTTGTGAATAAGCTAATGAGGTTCCCTACATTAGAATTCAAATCATATTCAGATTATGCTGTGGGCGTTTGTAATACATTTTTTATGAACTTAAAAGTGAACTTGTAGCTATAATTATTATGACATGATTGGCATGATTGAAGTTATATTAAAGAATAATTTCAATAATATTGAGTGTTACAGTATTATTTCCCTTGCAAATACATGCAGTAACAAATAGAAATGTAAAAATTGTATATACTGAAAATTTTGGATTATTATTGCTTTTTTTCTATTCTTTTTTTTCTCAACTGTGCCCTAAAGATATAGTATGCTCTGCTGAAATACAGTACAGCATTCAGCTGTCACACTGCAATGCTAAAAACAACAACAACAACAACAACAACAAAACACCCTTATCCCTGCAAATCATAGTTTATGTTTTGACGCATGTTTTCTGAATGTCACACAAGCACTTAAATTTGCTTTTAAGGTAATATTTCAGTGCTGGGAAAATGAGTGTGTTGCAAAATTTTAAGATATACTTGAGTTTTTTTTTTTAAGAAATCACTGCGTGAATACTCTGCATCTTTATTTAATGGAGATATCTGAATCGTTACACCCTGACCGCTTTCTAACAACACAGCTGGTGGTCACATTATGGCTTAGCTTTTAAACTCAGTAGACATTTCTGCTTCTACAGAAACGGTATAGTAAGCTGAGCAGCTTTATTTACTGTAAGGTATATTTCGGGCTTTAGCTACTCAGCAGGTGCACTGAAAATCAATCGAATCACTCTTAGTATTTAATTATTATACTGCAGGATGTATTGTGTCTGAAAATGATGATTATGTATGGCTTGAAAAATCCAATATACTTGTAAATTCGCATCCCATCAGTCAAGGGCATCTTGGTCAGTGTGTATCTGCCAAATCAATCGTCTTATCGGTTCACCTACTTTTATTTACTTCAAACTGATGGTGTGTGCACTTTCTCAGGTTCATGTTTGATCTTCCTGCGTGATGGGATTCTTATCACACCCACACTGCTCTCATCTGGCACCTCATCTTTATCTAACCTTTCAAACTGCCTTCGCTCTATTCCGGGCTGAGGAGAGGTGTTACGACTGTCACCGAAGTGATATTGAAATCTATGTGCGTTCTTGAGAACATTTGAAAACTGCAGCTAGTCCGCTTAAATGCTGTAGCATTTCACTAGGCTTTACGCCACGCTTTTCTTATTCATACTCTTGAATTTTGACCTTTATCTGAATTATTTTATTTATTGAGCTGTGGGTGACTGATTGGATAATTGCATTAATGAGCAGATGATCCTGTTTAACTGTATGGATGTGCGTGCATAAAGCGTGATTTTAAAATTTTATGTATTTCTGTATATCCCCGTCACACCTCAAATGACTTATCATAGCATTTTAGGCATTTTTTCGTTTTGCTGTTATTTATTTTTATAAGCATATACTTGTAGGATTGTGCAGGATAGAGTGACAGCTTTTTTCCACCACAACCTATGCAATGGATATTTACAGTAAGTATACAGTATACAGTACAACCGTAGTGTGTGAATGTGCGTATGAGTGTGTGCCCTGCGATGGATTGGCACCCTGTCCAGGGTGTACCCCGCCTAGTGCCCGAAGTCTCCTGGGATAGGCTCCAGGTCCCCCGCGACCCTGAATAGAGGGTAAAGCGGTATAGAAGATGAATGAATGAATGAATATACAGTACACTTTATAAGTATTATATAAGAAAATGCGAATGAAATTTTATGAAGAATTTATTTATTATTAAATGTTTAATGAATTAATAGAAATGTTAGAAATGATTGGAAAATAAATGGAACATGTAAATAATAATTATACATCAACTTTATAATTATAATTAAATGTGTAGTGGACTTATTGATAGGTTTATTGCTTTCCTTCCTTTCCTCCTATATTTCGTAAAACACTGCATTTAGAATCTGGGAGAAATTTCCATTTAAAGTGCCCCTATTGTGCCCCCTATAAGTGCACTGTCGCCTTGCACCTCCAGGGTCTGGGTTCGATTCCCCAGGCTCGATTCCCGTCTCTGTGTGCATGGAGTTTGCATGTTCTCCCCGTGCTTGGTGGGTTTCCTCCGGGTACTCCGGTTTCCTCCCACAGTCCAAAGATATGCAGGTTAGGCTAATTGGCGTTCCTAAATTGCCCGTAGTGTGTGATTGGGTGTGTGAGAGTGTGTATGTGTGTGTGCCCTGCGATGGATTGGCACCCTGTCCAGGGTGTACCCCGCCTCGTGCCCGAAGCCTCCTGGGATAGGCTCCAGGTCCCCCGCGACCCTGAACACAGGATTAAGCGGTATAGAAAATGAATGAATGAAAGCCCCTATTATGTCATTTTAAAGGTTGCTAATATTGCTTTATGAGTCTCTTAAAACAGGTTTACATGTATGCAAGGTCAAAAAACACTTTAGTTTCTCCAAAAATAGATTAAATTTTATCCCATTTCTAAATTATTCGTAAACGACTCGTGTGAAGCAGTTCAAAGATTCAGTCTGTCTAAACCCCTCCTTTCCGTGAGCCCTCACTGCTGTGATTGGTCAGATGGCGCGGCCCGCTATAATTGGTCTACCGCTACAGTGTGTGTCGGAAAACAAAACGCCCATTACCATAACTGAACAACGGCTCTGGAGACCCGTCAATACATAGAAAAGATGGCGTCGGTTTTCCCGTATCAATTCGAGCCGGAGTCTGACGATGAAACGGTGAAGTGGCACATCGACAAGAAACTGTTTCACAAGTGCGACTGGAGCCGGATGTTTCTCAGTGGTAAGTGTCATATGTTAATGACGTAGAACGTGGGCGGACATTATGCAAATATGTTACGTAGTGACGTGGATCCGTAACAGAGAAATATTAGAATTGCTAACGACTCGTTTAGGCGAAAGTGAACCGACTCTTTTTTTTAAGTGACAAAAACTTAATTTATCGTGCACTGTCGGCGTCACAGATAATGGTATAATGGTAGTTTATTTATGGTAATAAACTATATAGGGGCATAATAGGGGCATTTTAAGTTCCGTTATTTAATTAAATTTTTTATCATTTAGTTTGGTGTAAGGGAATAATGGTAATAAAAACTGTAACAAAACCTAAGAAAATGTTATTATTTTCGCAGTGGGCTTTTTGTGGTTGACTCAGACGGATATTTTCTCTACTTTTCATGCTTTAACTTCGGGATATGTCACATACTTGGTGAAGTCTTTCTTAAGGCTGGAGGCAGTGTTGGCTGTTGTGTGCACCTTCGTGGTTTTGTCCACAGCGGTGCGACAGTTAAGTGCGGAGGCAGTAATGAAGTGTGGAGGTGAGGACGGCACTCTGCTGCTGGTGAAATAACCTCCCCCGGCTCGGACGTCTTGACATTTCTATAAGGAAGCGGCAGAGGGAAGTCATGGTGGTGGCACAGGGGCCCGCGGATCACGTTTATTATTTTGTAAGAAAGCGATTTCAGCTCCCCGCCGCTTCAGGAAAGTAAACCACACATCACTAACTGTCAGCGCTGCAGACCTCAACCCCCCGTCGTCTTCCTCCTTACATCACCATCCTCCTTTCTGTTTCTCGATTCCACTCATGTATGTTTGGACCATTCCATTCCAGATCCCCCCTCTGTCACTTTTAATTGAGGCCAAGGCTGAGGGCACAGGCACAAACACAAGCTGATATGTAATCTTTCCTGAGAAATGGGGCTGCCTCGCTGTCTGTGGAAAAGAACTAGTTTGTGCTCTGGTAATCTGTAGCCTGCTGTTCCCATCACCATCATTTAACTTCATCACTTAATTCCCACTATTACTTTGCCTCTGAATGAATCTTGGATTTGGAACTCAAGAGAGCTATGGTTTTATAAAGTAATCTTAAGGCAATAATTGCATAGTAATAACAAAAAAGGCTTAGTCTGTGATTAATCATGATTAATCGCAATTTAAAATACTCACATGTACTTGTATTCAGTAACGAGTAATCTAACGCGTTCGGTCCACCATTTAAGCACTCAGTTATTTAGTTATATTTTCAAAAATGAAATCCGTTATTCCGTCAATTTATGTAATCCGTGAGCCAGACAGCAGTCTTTCCCAATCCATTGGTGTGTGTGTAAAAGTCGTCCTACAAGCCCCGCCCCCTGCTGTTCTACCCCTAACTCACCAATGCGGTTTGACTATACGAGGACCGACGCGCGGAAAGATGGAAACCTAATCACGGCGCCAAAACTCGCGGTGAATCACGATGAACCGTACTTACGGCCACCGCGTGAAACCGCGTAGGTGAGATAGGGGTATTAGTGGTTAACAGATTATGGGCCAAACTTCGCTAATGATGATGGTAGAATAATTCTAAAGGTCTTGACTAAAACAGCATGCATGAGGAAACACAATGGAGTTTTCATTTTCTGCAATGGAAAAGTACTCGAACTAGTTACCTTTATCAGAAAGTAACGCTATAATGTAATTGATTACTTTTTAATGACAGTAACTTTGTAATGTAATTAGTTACTTTAAAAAGTAACGTCCCCTAACACTGCTTGTATTATAAACATGTAATGTTGGAATAAATAAATGCATGACTAACTGGTTAGAGGAAACAGATTAGGCAGTTTTATAATATCTCGAACATTACCATTAAACAATTGTTAAATTCAAATCTCTCGAATTGGACCGACACTGCATGAAGTGGCTCGATAGTATGAGGTTTGACAACCCACTGATGGCGGGGCTCGAACCCGGATCCTCAGATGCGACAGTCAACAACCTAGAACCTCAGCTGCCTGAGTCACCACTCCTACATCTAGCATCTGATGTATTGATGCAAAAATAGTTCCCCATAAAGGTACCTCGAGCACACAATTTTGGTTTTATACAAACCTCCATCTAGAAGCTTTTTTTCAATAATGAACCTTGCCGTTCAGCACACCTGGTGGTGTTTATTATCTGCGCTAAACGTCCCATTATCACACAGCCAGGTAACCGCGCTGTGATTACTGGAAGCCAATAGGGTCAAACTTGTTCTTACTGTATAATGAATTTGGGTTTAAAGAAAAAAAAAATTATATATATATATATATAAAAATATATATATCGACAGCCCTACTTAAATTAAACGTGTTAAAGAGGTTTAAAATTATTGCAGCAATTTGTTTTTAATTGATTTCTAACCGACAGCACGGTGACTTAGTGGTTAGCACTGTCGCCTTGCACCTCCAGGGTCTGGGTTTGATTCCCGCCTCTGTGTACACGGAATGCATGTTCTCGCCCCATGCAAGGTACCTCTGGGTACACTGTTTTCCTCCCACTCCACAGACATGCAGATTAGGCATTCCCAAATTGTGTGTGTGTGTGTGATGGATTGGCACCTCGTCCAGGGTGTACCCCGCCTTGTGCCTCCTGGGATAGGCTCCAGGCCCCCCGCTATGTACAGTATACAGGATTGGCAACAATGATTTCTGATAGTCTGATTGTCTCCTGACGTAAGTTTAATGGAACAGAAGAACATTTCAATACAAAAAAATTTTGGACCAATTTGGACATTAACTGCGAAACAAGAGTAATATCACTAATTGGGCTTTATCACTTCGTATGCTGCAGCAATTGATCGCCTTAGATCGGCCTTTGGATTACGTCCAGGAGAGGCCATTTAGTAAATGTCACTTCCTGCATTACTCTGGCAACTCACTTATTTAAGAATCTGTCCCTGGGGTTTCATTTACGTCAAATTAACAGCAACGCAGAAGAAAATTTAAAGTGCAAACACTGATCTTCATCAGCAGTTCAGGAGGTTTGATGATTTGGGAGTTTGTTCATTTTTGCACCTTCAAGTATGAAATATATTCAGTTAGATTTGCTGCTGGGGATCTCATGACACTCCGAACTTGCTGGCAGATTCCTTGTAACATATGGGGAGGGAAAAAAAATCTGTATAACACATACAGTATAGACGTCTTCTTAAGTCCATATGGCTCTGTCGCTGTGGCTTTAGCCAAATACGGACAGCACAAAGAACTGTTGAGTGACACAAGACACACTTCAGCTTTGGTAGCGTTATTATTTTTGTATTAAACTTTATTGCTTCTAATTTACATTCATTTAATGCTCCGGTTTTCTACAGAATATTACAGCCGAGGTGGTGAAGTAAGGCCTGTGACACTGTTATAGGATGGTATTATGTTACAGTATTTAGAAAGAGCCCTTATTCCTCAGTATATGGGGAACTTTAGGAGAAAGGTCCTTTGAAGATTTTACCAAAAAAACTCATGCTAGTTCAGAAGGTCAGGAACTAAGAGGACCATCAGTGTAAAAACCCTGTTAGTACTGCATGAAAAAGAAGAAGAAGAAAATAAAAAAGCATGAAACACAACATGGATGAATATTTTTTTTCCAAACTACTGTATATGGGGCGCAGAAAGGCATGAAACCTGTTGACATTTACAGTATAGAAGACTTTAAGCACTGTACGGTTATGAGACTCCTATCATGAGACATTTGTTTTAAACGGATGCCGGATATCCGTGAAAGGATTTCGAGGTGGTTCGGAGGCCACTGCAGCCGTTACCATGTACTGTACAGTAGATTCAGGGAATGAAATGTCTGAT
The DNA here is from genome assembly GCA_030522415.1 of Channallabes apus. NCBI lineage: Eukaryota > Metazoa > Chordata > Actinopteri > Siluriformes > Clariidae > Channallabes > Channallabes apus. The sequence goes on along the minus strand of CM060126.1, from coordinate 7,354,338 downwards.
CCTTGAAAATCGACGGGTAACTTGTCGCCAACTTGCGGAAGTCACGCATCCGTCTGTGGGAAGTGTACACACACTCATTCAGCAACACCACTTGCATATTACAGGAACTGGGTTGGGAGTTATTGCCACATCTTGACCTCATACCAATCGATTTCCACATGTTTTGGGTTGTTAAAGGAGTTCCTGGGAGACCAGTGTACTGAGAAAACATTCTACCTTCAAGGTATGCAAGCAGCGGTGAAACGTATTAGTGTAGCAGAGAGAGAAATTAAGGTACGTTTCTGTTATTCTGCACATGCAGAAGTCCCGGTTTGACTTGAACACCCTTCGTATAAAGTGCGCCCAAAAATCAAAGACCACACTGAAAATGTGGGAGCTTTTTTTTTTTTTTTTTTAAGCAGAAGTACTGTAATAGTAAATGAATGAACACCCCATGACCGCTACTCGGATTAAAGCTTTTAACAGTGCTGATGTTTGATATCTATAGTAACAGTGTTCCTCAAACCGTGTTTATTTTGACCTGCTGTTTAGCTGGGTACTGTTTAGCTGGGTACTGTTTAGCTGGGTACGGTTTATGACACTGTGCTCCCCCCTATACAATACAAAGGATTATTCTACCGCTTTGTCACCTTCAGATCTCTGACATTTGTTGGAACCTGTTCGGGTTGCGATTTTTGTTCTACTTCTCCTTCGAAGTGACATTTGAGTGGGAATTGGTGATTGAATCAGGTCCAAACATGTCTTGGTTATCTCAGTGTTCTTGGGGAGCAGGGCTTGTCTCTACGCAGGTGTCACTCGTCCTCTGTGTCGGCGTGTCAGATAAGCCGCCACTGCCTGATACAGGACGGCGCTTACATCCGTGTCGGCTGATCGTCACATCGATGGATTCCTGTCAGTGCAGTGGCTTCTTTACGCTACTGCTGCACGAGTGTAGACAGCGAGGATGCTCCTGTTCAACATGTACAGTACAGGATCAGTAGCCCTTACTTGATTTTATTTCATTTCAATCGACTATATAAGGGCCGGGCATCAAATTGATATTATTACTAAGAAAAAAATATCGTATGAAATAATGTAATTAAAACAAATATTTGTCGTGAGCTTAGTCTGTCTCTACGTCCTGTGAGGTGACACACTTCTCCAAACGCTGGATGAGCTGGTGGCAAGTGTGTCACACGCCGGAGGATCGTCACCGCACTCGGCAACCCGTTCGTCGGGAATCTCCTGCAATGCGTTGAAAAACAGCCTGAATTTCTTTTTTTTTTTCATTTTGGTAGAGTGCCTCTAGTGGCACCGTGCAGAACTACAAGGCGGGCTTTTTACAAATATTATACCTGACTCTACAGTATATATACAAGGGTTGGACAATGAAACTGAAATGTCTGGTTTAAGACCACAATAATTCATTAGTATGGTGTGCGGCATGCTTTTGCAGCCAATACAACATAAATATGTCTTGGGAATGACAGATACAAGTCCTGCACAGTGGCCAGAGGAATTTTGAGCCATTCTTCTTGCAGAATAGTGTCCAGGTCACTACGTAATGCTGGTGGAGGAAAATGTTTCCTGCCTTGCTCCTCCAAAACACCCCAAAGTGGCTCAATAATATTTAGATCTGGCTGTGGAGGCCATGGGAGATGTTTAACTTTAGTTCCAGTCTTGCTGAGTGTATTGGTGCATCATCATCCTGATACACGGCACCACCTTCAGGATACAATGATTGAACCATTGGGTGCACATGGTCCTCCAGAATGGTTCGGTAGTACCTGGCAGTGACGCGCCCATCTAGCAAAAGTATTGGGCCTATAGGGAATGCCATGATATTGCAGCCCAAATCATCACTGATCCACCACCATGCTTCACTCTGGGTGTTATGCTTCTTTGAGGCGTCTCCACATCGTAACTCTCCCGGGTATGGGAAAGACAGTGAAGGTGGACTCATCAGAGAACAATAGATGTTTCAGATTGTCCACAGCCCAAGATTTGAAACATTGAAACCGATGTTTGGCATTGGCACGAGTGAACAAGGTTTCGCCGATGTATTGACCCTGTGAAGCTCCCGACCAACAGTTTTGATGGAAACAGGAGACTTGAGGTGCACATTTAATTCTGCAGTGAGTTGGGCAGCTGTGGTTTTAGGTTTTTTGGATACAATCTGGGTTCGCACCCGGACATCCCTTTTTAGACAGCTTCCCCTTGCCTCCACAGTTACATCCTTCTTGGTGGTATGCTGACATTACCATGGATACCGTGGCTCTTGATACATCACAAACACTTGCGGAGACACCCACCAACAATTTGTCCTCTTTTGAACTCTGATATGTCACCCTTAATGTTATGTGCATTGCAATATTTTAAGCAAAACTGTGCTGTTACTCTGCTAATTAAAACTTCACACTCTGCTCTTACTGGTGGAATGTGCAATCAATGAAGATCGGCCACCAGACTCGTCATGTTTAGCCATGAAACCTCCAACATTAAATTGGCCAGTGTTTCAGTTTCACTGTCCAACCCATGAATAATATATATATATGTAGATATACTGTACAGTATATTAAACGTCAGTGACTTATGTTGTTAGTTCGCATCTACTGTATGCAGCTTGAGTTTTTTTTAAACACATAGCAGCATGCTAGTATCATCAGTCTAAAACCCCATCATAAATGTTGGTAGAGTCTGACAATAAAATACCAAATTCAAGTGCTTGGATCAGTAGTTATGAAATCTTCGCTCTCCAAATAACATTGTCTTCTTTTATTAGGTGACAAATATATACTGTGTATATATATATATATATATATATATATATATTTTTTTTTTTTTTTAATTTTTTTTTTTTAAACAGGCGATTAATTAATTAATTAATTAATAAGCTTTGGCTAATGGTGTTCTACAGAGCTACAGTAAGTGTGTGTGGTCTGTAGATGTACAGTAGTGCTTGGCCTACACAGATGACTGAGAGCCAGGCAGGGTCATGCAGAAAGCACTGCAGTAATCATTTTCTAAGGACGTGATCTTTACCAGCTGGCATGGCAGCATTTCTGCCTCCCGGCTCCGGGGTCTCCAGTTCGATCCTGAGTTCGATTCTGAACCTTACTCTCTGTGTTGCATGTTCTCTGTACATTCATGTTGGTTTGCTCTGGGAGGCTTTAGTCTCACTTTCGAAAAACATGCTGATCTGCGTGTGTGTGTGTGTGTGTGTGTGTGTGTGTGTGTGTGTGTGTGTGTGCATGATGCCCTGAGACAATCCCTCTTACTGTACCTACAGTATCATGACACTCGCCTGGATGAAGCAGTTGCTGAGGATGAATGAATGATGGAATGAAATCCTTATGTACCACATAAATCCTATCGTTAACATTCACAATCAATGCTTATTCGATTTGAAGTGATTTATGATTTATTTATTTCGCCTTCAAGTTGACTGCTTGCCAACTACAACTACAACTTGCTCTTTATTTGCCGATTGCATATTTACGCCAGTATGGATTATCTCCATGGTCAACAATGCTGGCAAAGAGAAAAATAAGAGAGAACTGACCTCCCTGAAGTCTTTCTACTAGTGCGGATGACAGGACTCTAATAAACCTCAGTTTCCACATTGTTGCACACACAGATTCTCCCTTTAACAGTAATACACATTCTGTGTCATGTCTCCGAGACTCAGGCCAGGATCGGGCTCGGAAAGCTGGAACATGGCATCCTGGCGATACGGGTAGCTGACATTGATTGATTTATAGTTGTGTGTCAGTATTGTTGACTGTGCAGACGATTCAAATCGGGACGTCTGCTCCACCTCTGCATTGTCCCATGTCATCGCACTACTTGCTTTCTTGTTTACATCCTGTATACCGATCTATTTTTGTCTCTCTTATTCCCCTGGCTTCTTTTAAGACAATCTCGACCTATTGAACTAGAAAGATCTTTCTCTAGATTCAACCTGGACCAGTAAACTCTCATTTTTAGGGCTGTCAGTTTGCTGAAGCCAAGCAGCCGTGTGGAACGCCGCTGTATCGCCTATACCTTCAGCGGTGAAAATAAAGAGGTTTCAAGCCATGGCAAGGTGCAGGCTCACACCTCGGAACTGAGAACATTGATATTTCTTAAGACACTTTTGTGTATCGATTTCTGTGATTCTGTGTATTTTTCTTTCATTCTTTTCTTTTCTTTTTTTTATCATGGTGTGTGAAGTTTGGTTTCCGACATGGATCATTTAAGATGTTTTGCACTGTTTACATCAGTTTAATTCAGTTAATAATAATAATAATAATTCATTCATTTTCATTCATCTTCTATGCCGCTTAATCCTGTGTTCAGGGTCGCGGGGGACCTGGAGTCTATCCCAGGAGACTTCGGGCACTAGGCGGGGTACACCCTGGACAGGGTGCCAATCCATCGCAGGGCACACACACATACACACACTCACACACCCAATCTCACACTATGGGCAATTTAGGAACGCCAATTAGCCTAACCTGCATATCTTTGGACTGTGGGAGGAAACCGGAGTACCCGGAGGAAACCCACCAAGCACGGGGAGAACATGCAAACTCCATGCACACAGAGACGGGAATCGAGCCTGGCCGGGGAATCGAACCCGGACCCTGGAGGTGCAAGGCGACAGTGCTAACCACTACACATAATAATAATAATAATAATAATAATAATAATAAAAAACAATAGAATTATTATTATTCAGTCTGAGAACTTCTAAAAATGCTCCCTCCCTCATTTTCTATACCGCTTTATCCTGTATCCTATCACAGGAGACTATCAGTAGGGGACAAGGGTGCCAATCCATTAAAGCCCCCCCACACCCCTTTTTGGGAACACAATTTTGGAACGCCAGTTATCCTAATCTGCATGTCTTTGGACTGTGGGAGGAAACCGGAGTACCCGGAGGAAACCCACTAAGCTCCATGCACACAGACCCCGAGGTGGGAATCGAACCCGGAACCCGGAGGTGCAAAGCACCAGTGCTAACCACGAAGCCAGTGGTCTAAGCTGTCTGCTGTAAAATTGCGAGAAAAAACTATATTTATTTGAGATTTCGAATACAGCATTATTTAATCTATTTTATCATGTTGCAGTCGTTTTTTAAATACATTCTCTCCATGTACTGTAGTTTGATCTTTTAGCGGGTTACTGCGTTTAAAGCATATTAACCGATCACAGGTGCGTATTATACCTGCCTGCCAATCCAACTTTAGTAAAAAAAAAAAAAAAAAAGGGAGATTTTACTTTGATAGCTGAATATTTAATATATTCACAGGTATATTACAAGTTCTGCAATAAATAAAATTTTTTGTGTAGAAACGTACAGTACAAAAGCATTACAACAAACCGGGACTTGTGATGAAATTTCCCATGAATGAAGATTTAAAACCGATTGATATTTACAGAAGATTGATGCTTAGCTGCAGTAAAACATTTGAATGGCAGGTAAAACATTTTCAAGCAGGTTGTATGTCCACGAATGACGATCACGGGCAAGGTGGCTCCGAGCCCACTGCAGTCGGTGCTCAGCGAGTGGAACACACACGACGATACTTGAAAATCAACATGACATGATTTTTTTGATTTATGATTTATTGCCAACTTGCGGGAGAGATGCTGTCTGTCTGTGGAAACTGTACACACAATCATTCACCAACACCGCTTACAGGAACTCAGCCCTCACTCCAAGCCATTTCTACATCTTTGAGCCATTAAAGGAGTCCCTGGGAGGCCGGCGTTTCAGAAGTGAAGCAAGCAGTGTATGAGTGTATCGGGGGTTATTAAAAAAAGAGTTTTTACCGCTCAATCAGAAGTCCCGGTTTGACTTGAACAACCTTTTATAATAGAATCTCTATTATAATGACCTTTAAAAAAAAAATCTTAAAAATGTGTGAGTTTTGTTTCTCAAGAAATCGGACATGTTAATAATGTCGTTCCAACGTTGAGCTAAGGCTTCCCCCAGAAATCCCACATGAACTGTTATCTATTAACGTCCGTCAATTAATTGCCTTAATGGTTTCAATTAGACTAAAATACTTGACATTCTTTGAACTTTATTGCCCATTACTGAAGTCTAGCTAAATGTCCGATTGCTGTGATTCTCCTCTCTTCTTTCATCTCAGTACTGTTTCAATGGACCAGCTATACAGCAAGACTGACGTCCCAGCAACACGGCCATGTCCACCTCCAGCACAGGACAGATATATCCTGATAGCTACCTTCTCACCAGTAGACTTTGCTAATGACAGGGAGAAATAGCTTTTAGTGCAGAAAGAGACCGTCTCAGAGCTATGCTTGTGAAAGTGTGAAAAGCAGAGGAGGAGAAGCAAGACGGGTGCTTTTCTCTTCTTTTACATTTTGCCTTCTTCTGTGAAAATGATTGGCCCTCATTCTGTCATACAATGCAACAGCGAGGAGCAGGAACAGCATGCGCGACAAAAAAAAAAAAAAGGGAAAAGATAGATTTTTTCTTCTTTCTATTAATGTCTTGAAAATGTCTTCCCTGCACTTTTGTGTTTGTCCTCCTGCACTTTTGAAGATTGTTTGTGTGTCTCGCAGCCTGCGCATTCCACCGTCTGTGACTCATAGATGTATCGTAAAGATTTTCAGCACATAATTGTAAGTACAGATTGTAGATCTGTGTGCAAGTATAAGTTAGACAGTACGTCTCTTTCAGATCTCTGTGAAGGTCAACACTAAGCAAGAAGAGACACGATGTGCATGCGTCTCACTGCAGGCAGTATCCAAGCAAAGACGATGAAAAGCGAGTTTATTTGTATAGTATTCAGGATTCGTTTATATTCAGTCTAAAGGACGTAATTGAAAATACAATTTAAATAGCATCCTGGAACAAAAACTTTCAGTAAAATGTGTTGTGTTACGATTTGGAAAACGACATTGGTTGCCCTTATCCAGAGCAACATTATTTTTATCGCATTATACATCTGAAGTGTTAAAGGTCTTGCGCGAGGGCCCATTAGTGGTACCTTGGTGGTGCTGGGGTTTGAACAGTACAGTAGTTCAATGCCTTAACCATTGAGCTTCTCCAGGCTTCAGGCAGCAACTTTCTCTTAAATTTAACGTTTAGAGAAGGGAAAAAAAACTAAGAGACATTAACGCCAGATGCCCCCTACGTTCTTAACCACCTCAGTTTGCTTTTACCCAGTTGAGCTAAATGACACCCCACTTGATCTTAAATTTGAGGCACATATGATTAGCATAGGATTAGCATGCAATTAGCATAGGTAATTCTCCTAAACACCTGGTGCATGTTGTATCATGTGCAAAGTCTTCTGAACTACAGGGTTGGTGAAAAGTGACTAGGCATTAAAATACATACTAAAGTCCATATGTCTAATGCAAATTAGTGATGGGAAGTTTGAATCATTTTAGTGACTCGGTTCTTTGAATCTCGTCCATTATTTTATATATATTTAGTTCATTTCGTTCTTTTGATATGAAATAAAATAAAATGTTGCATTTTCAATAAACAGACCCCCAACATGTCTACATACACAAATTTCGACTATAGTTCCAGTAATGAAAATATTACAATGCAGCTAAGGTCATATTATAATAAACAGAATGAGTAGCTCACCTCTCATACTGTATCTTCTAGTCTGAGTCGTTTGTTCTTTTGAATCTATTGCACAGTGTCTATGGGAGGCACGTGACAAAAGAACGAACGACTCGGAGTAGAAGAGTCATTAAGAAAGAATCGCTCATTTCTATTTCCTGTACATAACCTATGGAGGTTTTGCGATGATTTCGACGCGGGAAATATCAAATCCTATTTAGTATCGTCTATTTAGAGACAGTTTTCGTCATGACTCCAAGTTCTACAGCTATGAAATATTGCCTAGTTAGTTTTTACTCACCCTGTGGTAGCAAAATCGTAGTAAGCCGACTTTTAATCAACTTAAATAAAGTAACAGGTACAGTAAATCAAAAACACCACAATGGCAAAAGAAGTTTGGTGCCTCGTCGATTAAAGAAATAAAAAAGTGTTTTTTGCCGCCACATGGAGTGAGGGTATAACCTCAGTCACATATGTTAGAGATTTTGAAAGTTCAGGATTTTTTTTTATTTTTATAACAGTTGGACTGGATATTATTTTTCAGAATGATGTGTTTCAGAGCGATGGTAGCAATCCGAAACGGCTAACCTTCCATCTGTTGATCTTATCACATCCGTGCGATCTCAAATTTCTGCGATCTGTGTGACATCTTGGTGGGAGTACTGTATTTTCAACCATCTTACCTAAGATAAAGAACAACAATAAGAAAACATGGAATCTTAGAAAACAAAATAAAGTTAAAGAGAGGATTTGTTTGGATATCAAAGTGTCTTTGTAAGCTTTGCATCAATTGCAATTCTTTGTTGCAAGTATGGAAGTTGTGTGGATGCGCCTACTCTCTCAATGATTTTGGAAAATGCTCATCATATGCATGAAAAGAAATAAATCTGTAATAAACGTTATTCCTGGCAAAAGAACTGCTAGAACAACAGTTTTACTGTAGCTTCTGGATAATTTATACATCAACTTTATAAAATACATACTGTATATGGTTGTTGTTATAAGAAGTGTCTCTGATCAAGATTCTGCGTCTTACTTTTCATGGACTGTCATGATCGAGAGTGAAATATTTATTGTAACTGATTTGGTAGTGTATGTATGTCTTAGCCAATCATCTGGGTCTGTGAGCTGTGCAGCGTTGTACAGCATGAACAGTCTTACAAAAAAGATGTGGTTGACTGATTTCATGCATCTTGGAATGAGGGAGCGTTAGACTTGACCCTTTTCCAGGAGGTGGATGGTGCATGATGGGAGAGAAAGTGGGAGAGAGTACCAATGTGTGAAGATTTTGGTGCCTCTCATAATACTGTAGAATAAAAAACACAAAAACCTCAGGCCAGTTTTGCATCTAAAGCTGTAGATGTGTTTGGTGACAGCTTGATTGTTTATTGTGTTGTTAGAAAGTCATGCATCGATAGTTATTTAAGTGTGCAGGGACTGGAACTCTAAGGACCAAGCGTCTGCTTGATGAAAGATTCAGACATTGATAAATCCCACATCTCCATCCTCTTGCTATCTTCCTCCCTTTAATAGTTCTGTAAGCTTTCAGAATCTGCTTTGCAGGCCGGAATTCAGTTCCTGGGAGCCTGTTCTTTGCCTGAGAGTGCGAGTTTGACTTGCTGTCTCTGGAGTAAGCACTCTGTCGGTCTTTCTCTTTGGTCATTCCTGCAAAAAAAAATAAATAATAAAAAATCCCAACGGTCATGCCATAACCAGCCAGTGCTGCCACTTTACAGGAACATGTACTGTAGATGAAGGGACTTTGTCATTCCAGAGTGTCCCTGTGTTGAGGAGTGATGGATTGGGTTATAGACAGACTGACAGCAGAATCGCTGAAGACAGACACTACTGGTACTGTATACTGCTGGGTACTTAGTTTCTATTCTGGCTTAACACATCGCTGAGTTGCTGCTCTGAACCAGTTCTATTACTTAGAGAAATATCAGGATCCTGTGTAGTTTCATTGTGGTGTTGATTGAAGTCAGATTTTTTTGATTAACATGTTCTATCCAACAGTGCATAGATGGAAAAAAGTTCAATTCTGATCGGTTATTCACCCACTCACTCCATCATCATCTACTTTGGTTTATGTTTTTTGGAGATTTAGGGCACATGGCATGGTACAGTGTTCCAATTTGGGGACAACAGTTAGCCTAATCTTCATGTCTTTGGACAGTGGGGGGAAACTCAAGCACACGGAGGAAACCCACCAAGGACTGGAAAGAACATGCAAACTCCATGCACGCAGACCTGGAATCGAACCCAGAGCTTGGAGTTGCAAGGAGATGCTAACCATTAAGCCACTATCCCGCTCCTGCTCAGTTATTTTCTATCTAAAATGTCTGCTGCTACAAAAGCAAAATGCAGATAGTCAGAGATAACAATTTATGATAATAACGATCTGGACACAGACAGTCCGAGATTTACAATTAATGCAGATATGTTCTTTGATACCATAAAACCATAATGTAAATAACGTCTCTCCTGGCAAGAAGGCCGTTTTAAAGTTTGGATTTAACTAAATCGATGTCACAATTTTGAGCCTGGTCGATTACGTTGAGAGCATACTGTATCTCAACTGTAGGTGTTGAAATACACATTTCAACTCTCAGCTTTTTCTTCAGGGTTTGGCCGTGTTCTTGGTAGTGTCTGATTCCTAAATGCCGCTATTCACATACAGTGCAATTCTAACCGGAACGCCTCCAGTGGCTCCCATCAGCAACTGATTTGTTTGGCACAGAAGAAGAGAGACAGCCATAGCGAGAATGGTGAGACATCTGTTTGACTCTCGTGCGTGTGAGACTGAGGCAGCGTGAGCTTTCTACTGCACTACTGCTTGTTAAGGTGTATGTAGCGGATTGAGAAGGTGAACGTCAAGGATTAAAAGGAGTCGTCTCCAATTGTTGCTGAGGCTAATCAAAAACAAGGCTTTAGTTGGCTAGGGAGAATAAAAATTGGACTTTGTAAAGTATACAGTATGTGCTCGTGATGCATAGGCTGGTGGCACGGTGGCTTAGTGGTTAGCGCTGTCGCCTTGCAGCTCCAGGGTCCAGGTTTGATTCTGGTTGCGGGGTCTATCTGCATGTTCTCCGTGTGCTTCCTCTGAGTACTCCGGTTTCCTCCCACAGTACAAAGAAATGCAGGTTAGGCTCATTGGCGTTCCCAAATTGCCTGTAGTGTGTGAATGTTGACCTTAAAATTTAAATAAATAAAATTGTCACCATTGGCCTCCACGGTTCCTAGTTGTACTATAGAGGTTCCCAGATGGTTGGGAGATTTGTGCATAGGCTAGAGCACAAGAAGACTAGACAGGTACATTGTATTTGTAGAAAATTTGTGGCATTATGGTATATTTAACCCAAGCGCTTTCTTATCTTAAGATCGAGGTGATTGCTACTGTAAACTGTTGGTTGCAAGACCTGTTGTTGATCTTATGAACACAAATCCCACTTAACACATCTTAGAATTATTTCTAACGTTCAATTATATGGCACCATGGTGGAGCAGCTGATCTCCAGTTCTATCCCGAGCTTGGGTTACTCACTCTCTGAAGTTTTGCTCTCTCACCTTTGTCCATATGGGTTTCCTTTGAATTCTCCAAAAACGTTCTTTTACAGTAGGTACATTATATTAGATACTCTATATTGCCCCTATGTGTGAATGAGTACTCAAATGTTTGTGTTCATGGTGTCCTACAATAGACTGTTGTCCCATTCAGAGTGTCTTCTTTCCTCATTCCAAGAAAGTCTCCAGATCTCCACAAGTCAGACCAGGGTATAGCTGATAATAAACAAAATGATGAGTTACACTGAGTATACATTATTTGAACAAATGTATTTAGCCAAACCTGCAATGACATTGTATCCAAATACATAATCTTCAATATGGAGTCGTTCCTCCTTTTGCTGCTATTACAGCTTCTACTCTTCTTGGAAGGCTGTCCACAAGGTTTGGCCTTGTTTCTGTGGGAATTCCTGCCCATTCATTCTGTAGAGCATTTACTGTATGAGGTCAGACACTGATGTTGGATGAGAAGGCCTGGCTCACAATGTCCATTCCAGTTCATCCCAAAGGTGCTCGATGTGGTTGAGGTCAGGGCTCTATGTTTGGACCGGTCAAGTTCTTCCACACCGAACTCATCAGACTATTGTAACTTCTCTACTCTCATCTCTTTATCCATTTTTAAATGTGCATGCAGTCTGTTTATTTTGAGGGTTTTAAATGTGCAAAAACACTGTTAGTACATTTGAAGTTCTGAAAAAATCTTATACATGATGAACAAAAGAGTCTGGTTCAGGTCTGTGCTGAACAGGATTTTTTTTACCATTAGCATGCATATGGGAATGTTTGTTACTATTCCCTATAGAATACGTATAGATCCGCACAGTTTTGTTGGCTGCTGCTGACAAGTATTTGAAAAAGATGTCAAAAAAAAAAAATTTAAATCTGCAAAGGAGACCGAGAGTGTACGTTTGTTTACGGTTTTTATCTTCCCTAGACTGATTTGTTTATCCAGAGACTGCACCGCTCATGTCTGCCTCAGTGTGACAACTTGACATCTCTCTGGCATCCAGCGTGAAGGCAATTCCAGCATTACTTGAAGCAGCCCATTAATGCCTAGTTTTCCACCCACTTGTATAGAGTGTTATTTCTGCTCCCATGCAGATTACATAGCTGTAAAAGGTTTATATGACACAGATATCAGGAGTTTCCATTCTGCGTCAGAGCTACAGTACATGTATCCAGAGGCCACTGTACACAGGAATCGGCTAGACTCATGTTAATCACTCAAATGAATTAAAAAAATCATTTACTGATGGTTGTATCGAATCAAGTCTCATCTTTAGAAGTCTAGCATTTGTTCATACTGTATATTTGTTGCAGCATGTAATTTGACATACAGTAGATTCACTTCTGCTTCTAGATTTGAGTTTTGGTGTCAATAAAATGCTTGTTTTGGAGATGCGGAGCACTTCTATAACCCCAAATGATGGAAAATGTAGAGCGAAGACACTGATCTACTTGACTTGCATAACACTGGCATTATGAAACTCTCAAGGAAAAGTGTGAAGAATCTATTATTGGCCAAAAAAAATAAATAAATGCATGAAATAAGTGTGAACTCAATTCAAGTTAGTATTTTGGTATGGGTACAAAACCCAAACTTTACAAATAGTATGGAGTGGCTTTAAAGGGCCCCTATTATGCATTTTCAAATATGATCTTTCATGCAGTGTGTCATGTAGCTGTATGTGAACATAAACTATCTGCACTATCTGTGATGCCGACAGTGCACGATAAAGATTTTAGATAGATTTTGTCTATTAAAAAAAAGAGTCGGCTCACTTTCGCCTAAACGAGTCGTTAGCAATTCTAATATTTCTCTGTTACGGATCCATGTCACTACGTAACATATTTGCATAATGTCCGCCCACGTTCTACGTCGCCAACAACTTGTCCGCCATCTTACAATTAACGTTACCAAACTCTTGTTAATGTGACCGAGCATTCATGCCGGGTTCGCTTAAACACTTTGTAATATAAAAAAAAACAATAAAAACGAGAGCACACAAAATCCTTTTTAACTGTTTATTCTCCACCATTCACCAAAACTGAACGTAACACTTGCGAAGTGCGCATGTCCCTTGCCCAAGCCCAGAGGGGACAAATGCACACATACATATGAACATCACAAGCGCCCATGCATCTACATTAACATATGATACTTACCACTGAGAAACGTCCGGCTCCAGTCGCACTTGCGAAACAGTTTCTTGTCGATGTGCCACTTCACAGTTTCATCGTCAGACTCCGGTTCGAATTAATACAGTAAAACCGACGTCATCTTCTCTATGTATTGACGTGTCTCCAGAGCTGTAGTTCAGTTATGGTAATGGGCGCTTCGTTTTCCAGCACACGCTGTAGCAGTAGACCAATCATAAAGGGCCGCGCCATCTGACCAATCACAGCAGTGAGGGCTCACGGAAAGGAGGGGTTTAGACAGACTGAATCTTTGAACTGCTTCACACGAGTCACACTGTAGAGCATTTATGAGGTCAGGCACTGATGTTAGAAGAGAAGGCCTGGCTCGCAATCTCCATTCCAGTTCATCCCAAAGGTGCTTGATGGAGTTGAGGTCAGGGCTCTATGTTTGGGCCGGTCAAGTTCTTCTACACTGAACTCATCGAACCATGTCTTTATAGTCCTCACTTTGTCATGTTGGAATAAAAAAGGACTCTCCCCCAAACTGTTGCTACAAAGTTAGCCAAATACTTTTGTCCATATAGTGCACTGGTACTGTACATGTCTGCTTTGGACAATGTGTTCATTCATACATTTTATTAAAACTCTACACCTGCACTATCCTGCCATTGACTGTTGTTCAAACAGTTGAAAGGCACTTGTCCATCAGGACAAGTAGTTCAATAGCTAATTTACTCTAATTAAAGTAATTTTGTTGAATTAAGTGCACTTAATTCAAGAATATTCACCTGGTGATCTAGTGAATTTCATGAAATTACTCTCTAGCAGGTGGGAATGCAACTTTAACAAGTTATTAACAGTCAGACAGAGATATCTAATACTGTACATACAGTAATACTGTACATTTTGAAATTTGTTCATAAATATGTTAGATAAATATGAAAAGAAAAAAACATCTAATACAGAAATGGCAGAAATAGCAGGTCTCTAATACATTCAAAGGTGAGTGTAAATGTAAATGTACGCAGCCCTCATTGGGAAAATATCATTAGATTTCAACATTTAAAAAAACACACCAGATTAACGAGAGTCCTCTAATGCTCAAAAGAAATGGAGCTGAGAATGCATAGACTCAACAATAGTGATATACAATACTGGGAAGGGAAAAAGGTTTGATTTGTAAATGTTGGACCGAACCTCCTTACTAAAGAACGTAATGAGCAGTAGCTTTTAACAGTCAAGGAAAATAGTTTTGCAGTGTCTGACTCATGCCTTACTTCCTGTTTATCAGGCCCGCCAAGGTTCTTTTCTTTTTTTTGCAACTAGATATTCTACTGCATGTTGCTACTGTATTTGACTTTTGCAATTATGACTGCTTGTACACTAAATCACTACAGTGCATGTTTCAAGGCCCATTAAAAATGTGCATGAGCAAAAGTAACAGGCTTGAATCCAAGAGAGATTTTTAGCATTTAATAGGAATTTAAGTGCAAAACCATGTCTGCCTTTCAGTTGTCTTGTATGAATTTCTGTTTTTGGGTGGGGAAAAAGGAGAAGTGCCAGAGTTGGGGGGTAATGAAGCATAGGAGAGGGCGATTAACAAAGCATCAGTGCAGGAGCTCATGCCACTGTTAATCCTGATTAAAAGCATAAATGCTGTTTTTGCCAAACCCACTCTGAATAAACTCATTAACTTTTACAGGGTGATTAAATGGAGCATATGTGAAAGTGTGGCATGATAAGGGGAATGCAAGCTATGTTTCTATTTCAGCTTGGTCTAGACTCTTTGTTTCCGGTCTGGTAAGAGATAGAAACAACATATTCATACAGATTAGTTTGTATTATTTACTAGGTGAACTAAAGTATCAATTAAGTTTTCAAATACAATACTGTACCAGTGTGAATCCCCAGCACCAAATTGATTGTAGCTACTGTACAACTGAAACCCCATCATGTGAGACTTATTTCCACTACATATTGGATGAATGCAGCAAGAACTTTATAAGAATTCATTAGAAACCGGTTGGAAGCCCTTTTTTGGATGGAATGGAAGAAGACGAAGGAAGAACTTAATAATACCCTATCTTACCAATGTGGTTTGACTCGGCACCGTGAGCCACCGCGATTGCCTCTGGACGTTCCGCAAAGTTCTGCAAGGTCCGAGAGTTTCCGCGAGGACCGCCAAATAAATTAAACATACTTCATTTTTCGCGCGGAAAGATAGAAGCGCCAGATCACAGCGCCAAAAATCACGGTGAGTCATGATGAACTGTACTTACGGCCACCACGTGAAACCGCGTAGATGACATAGTGGTATAAGGATGTAATGATGACAGACCAGTTAACAATGTATAGTAACTAACACCTCTTGGAGACTTCATTTCTTGGGAAAGTTTGGAAGATGTCCTGACTGAGTTGTCTTTGGAATGTCTTTTGTTTCTTGCTACTGTAGGTCAATGGAGTTCTATCAACAACCTCTTCAGCCTTGTGCTATGACAATAGTAGGGACATGCGACGTTGTAGAAGACCACAGTCATATCATGTTCTTTTGGTTTCTTAGAACATTGACAGTATGGCACTTGTGCAGCAGGTTATCAGTATGTCTATGTCACGTTCAGAGAATTTAGTATAACTACTGGATCCAATTGCTCACGCCATCACTTTGTTTCAACCAACAAAATACAATCAGGAGGTTCCCAGACAACAGGTGCTACTTGAAACTCAACCTGCCTGGGTGTTGATGCGAAGGAGATGAAGATAAAGGAATAGAAGACTTCCTAGATATTTCTGGGTGCGTCCTTGTCCTGTGGCTAAAATAAGATTTAGCCATTATGACCGACTGATGGCAGAGTTACGAATGGAAAATCAACAGTCATTCTACAATTTTCTGGGGATGTCTCCTGAGATGTTTGACAAACAGCCAAATAGAGTTGGTCGTAGATGTCAGATGATGGACACTCACTACAGGAACGCGCTGGAGCCAAGCCTGAGAATTTGTGCCACTTATAATCTGGGGACAAGTATCCAGCCGGCAGTATGCCTTCAGAGTTGGCCGCAAGACCCTCACTGTGCCAGGCAACTGTTGGAGAATATAAAGATGAAATCCAACAGCACTAGATGAATGGCATGTCATTGCTGATGAGTTCCAGAGGAGATGGAATCGTGCCACATGCCTTCGG
Organism: Channallabes apus; assembly: GCA_030522415.1. NCBI lineage: Eukaryota > Metazoa > Chordata > Actinopteri > Siluriformes > Clariidae > Channallabes > Channallabes apus. The sequence continues at coordinate 7,337,883 of CM060126.1, read as the reverse complement.
TGCCCTTGATGGCAAACGTTGCTACTGTATAGGATGTCCACCTAACACTGGCTCCTTGTATCATAATTAATTACACAGGTTTCTTTTCCGTAGTGCTTTTCACTGTGGTGGATGTAGACCTCAAGTATTGTGGATGGATATTGATGGAAACAGTTATTACTTTGATTTTAACTTATCCTTATCCAACAGTCTCATCACCTGAGCTAAAAGTAAAATGTTCCCGCCTTCAACGCGCCCTTGTCCGGACCTGTTATTACCTTGTGGGAAAAGCTCAGTCCGTGTTATCGTTCACTGCGGAACCAGTTTAATCAATAGGCATTAGAAACGTACACTACAGAGGGAGACTCATTGTATCAGCTCGCATTGTTTCATTCCCTGCATGGAAAGGAAATTAGATCGTGTTTTGCTGTTTTGCCTCCTCAGAGTAATAAGATAATGATTGTTGGAAATTGAGCCCTAATGTCATTCAACAGCTCCTCTTGTGTGTTGCCTGAAGAGGCTGATTAGGGCTGCTTTCCATAGCAAAGTGCTTCTGTATTCTATTGATATGCTGACGGTGTTCGGTGTAAACCCGCTGTGCAGAAATTTCTAGATGTTGATGTTTAATTATAATTACTTAGCACCTGTATAAACACACACACACACACACATACTGTACAGGGTTGCGGGGTAGGCCCTGTGGGACTTGCTTGTCTGGTGTACCTCATGGATTCTCGGTCAGACTGGGGATCGAGGGAATTTGGGACTTGAACTCTTTGCCCTGTGTGTGGTGGGGTGTGATGCGCTGGGAGTTCTGGTACCTTTCTATAATGGCCAGCTTTGACTTTATAGGCTGTTTGTGTTGCATTGACTTTTCTGCGTGATCAGACCACACTGGATGGTCTTCGGTCCCGGCAGGGTTACAGTAGGTGAGTAGATGGTTGACTTTGATCCTGTCGCCAGTTTACTGGTATATATTTCACTAGCGTTAGTACCTATCACTTTTTTTTTTAAATAGTTAAAAGGTTAAAGCTAAGAATCTTATTTTTATTATTTTATAATGAATATTTTAATTAACTGTAAGTACTGCAAAAGTTTTATGAAATTCTGTCCAGCAGTGGATTTAAGACGCGCCCACAGTGTGACGCATGTGCAGTACCCAGTAGAAATCCTAGGATAGTGAATACATAATTAGTTATTCATTCATTCATTTTCTATACCGCTTAATCCTGTGTTCAGGGTCGCGGGGGACCTGGAGCCTATCCCAGGAGGCTTAGCGCATGAGGTTTGGTACACCCTGGACAGGGTGCCAATCCATCACAGGGCATACACACATTCACACACTACGGTCAATTTGGGAACGTCAATTAGCCTAACCTGCATATCTTTGGACTGTGGTAGGAAACCGGAGTACCCGGAGGAAACCCACCAAGCACGGGGAGAACATGCAAACTCCATGCACACAGAGACGGGAATCGAGCCTGGCCGGGGAATCGAACCCAGACCCTGGAGGTGCAAGGCGACAGTGCTAACCACTACACCACCGCGCCACCTCCAAGAAACCAACCCACAATGGGAGGAAAAGGTAGAAAATTGGGAGTTGTTACTCAACTAGGCCGGACAAATTATAATATATTTAATGAATATTGATTACAAAAATGTGATCAAACAAAGAAACATGGATGAGCGACAGATGAATGTCAGGTATATAAACCCATGTTGTGGAGCATCTGTCTGTCTGACCAGTTGTCTGTCTGTCTGTCTATGTGCACTTCAATAAACATGATTTGCATTTTCTCTACTTAAAGTTTGCTTAGTGATTTTTGTGTGACAAATTCTATTGGAGTCTTCGAAGTTTGCCATGAGATCCTCTACTCAATGTTTTTGATTTCATTTATGGCCCAGGTTTAACTTCAGGCAAATAGCAAAGTACTGCCAAAGTTTTATTAAATTCTGGACAGACAGACGTACAGGCTGGTTTCTGCTCCTCCAATGGATGAAATGTAAAGATATCATTGAAAGAGCGAGTTCTGACCGACGTACAGACTAATCATTTCTTTTATTCATACAGTATAGATAATCAATGTTATTGATTTCACATGGTGGCGTTATGGCTGGTTGGTGTTATATAGAGTATGTAGTGTTGATGGAAAGGTTTTCAGACCCTTCCAAGTTTTCCATATTTTGTTATAATTCGCACTTATCTTGAAAATGTATTCAATAAGGATTTGAATTCATTGTAAGATAAGCGTGATACATGTGGAATGTAGAAAACTTGAAAGGGAATGAAAACTTTGTCAGTATTTGTGTGATATTAGGCAAGGCAAGTTTATTTGTATAGCACATTTCATACACAATGGTAATTCAAAGTGCAAAGAGAAGAAAATAATTATATAAAAAATAATTATAAAAAGATTATTACATAATATAAATAATCCACTCACTCACTCATCATCTATATTGCTTTATCCTGTGTACTGTCTCCTGGGCCTATCCCAGGAGACATAGGGCACAGGGCGGGGTACACCCTGGATGGGGTGCCAATCCATCACAGTGCACACACCTACTGTACACACACTCACACGCTCATTCACGTACAATAGGCAGTTTGGGGAAGCCAGTTAACCTAATCTGCATGTCTTCGGACTGTGGGAGGAAACCGGAGCACCCGGAGGAAACCCACCAAGCACAGGGAGGACATGCAAACTCCATGCACAGCGACTTGCGGCAGGAATGGAACCCGGATCCCGGAAGTTACAGTACTCTACAAGGCGACACTGCTAACCACTACGCCACGTTCATTCATTATAATCTTCAATACCGGCTTCACAAGGCTCAGGGTTGCAGTGAATACATTGCTAGTTCCATCCACTGGCATGGTTTTTAGAAGTGGGAGGAAACCCACGTGAACAGAGGGAGAGCAGGCAAAGAAACTCAGCACAAACTCAAAATAGAACCCGTGACCCAGGAACCGAAGTGCTTTTTACTGCATGATAATAATTGGATACTTGGAAACAAGTGTAGAGTTTGAACCTGAAGCAGCATGTTTTAAAATAATTTCAGGATGATTATTGCAGTTTAAAAACGGGGAAGAATGTAGCAAGTGGCATCGGTTAAGGAGTTGCGGAGAGGACGGCTCGGGTATGAAAGGTCAGCCATTTTCACCGCACTTTGCACCAAGCGCTGTTATGTGGCAGATTATATTTCCTAAGATGTCACAGGAAGTACAACCATTGCCGTATCTACAGACGGAAACATTTTGTTCCTGAAAGCTCGTGTTGTAGAATGCGTACGGGCATCTGTGTTATAGACCTTGTAATATAATTGCTGTACTGTAGGGAGACAGTCTGTCCAGATTAGAGGCTGGAGAGGGAAGAGTGGCGAAGCGGCACTGAGAGAATTTTGCTGTGTGTTGCCGGCTCAGACGTGCAGTGATGAAATTAAATGAAAGCATGTCTGGATTAAAGCTCATTAAGTGGGAGACGAGCCTTAATTGCCGCAGCTCTGTACAGCCTCACAAAGAGCCAGCCTCGCTAATCTGTTGCTTAAGGGTGATTGTTTTCTGCATTCCAACAACAACAACAAAAAACAAGGCATAGCATAAGAAAGCAGTATTTTAGGAAAGGTTGTTTAGGAAATTGGCACAAAACTGCCTTCTGGAGAGAAAACGCAAAGCGTGTGTGTGATTAGATTTTCTCGCCTGTGCAGAGGGAAGAAAAGGAAATGTCTTCGAGTTTCAAAGCTCATCAGCTTTTAACTGGCTTGTGGTAAATAGGATAAATTTCCCTTTCGGAATGTGTTTATTTTAAGCCGAGCGAAGAGCCTGCCTTGCAGTGTATTACCTAGTGTTTGGTCCATATATTGGCACAGAGAATGCTCCTTCCACATCATTGTACTGTGTAATACAACTTCCATTCATCCATCCATCCTTCTAGGAATTCATTAGTCCAACTATGGACCATGGAGGCCAATGGTGACCACTGAAGGGCCAGTGCTGACCCTACGGGCAATTTGGAAACACCAACTCCCCTAAACAGTATGTCTTTGGAGTGTGGGAGAAGACCGGAGAACCCGGAGGAAACCCACCGAGCAGAGGGACAACATGGAAACTCCATGCACCCAATGCAGGAATCCATCCCAGGCCCTGGAGATGCAGGGCAACAGTGCTAGCCACTAAGCCAGGGCATAAGGTGGGGTACACCCTTGACAGGGTGTCAATCCATCGCAGGACACACACGCGTACGGACAATTTGGGAATGGGAATTACTGTAGCCTAACCCGCATGTCTTTGGACTGTGGGAGAAAAGCGGAGTACCTGGAGGAAACCCACCAAGCAAAGCTTCATGCATAAACACCCCAAGGCGGGAATTGAACCCAGGACTTGGAGGTGCAGGGCACTAGCCATTAATCCACCTTATAATGCAACATAAAAATATAATATGCAACAATGCTTACAGGGAAGACTAAAGATTTAGTCATAGTTCAACATGCTGATACTCACACAGCAACAGGATGTGCAAATATTCTGCGGAAGTGGCATGAACTTACAGTACGATACGTTTCCCTCATGTTTCGTTTCTGTGTGGCACTGGAAACAGAAAAGTGCAGCCCCGTTAACAAACAACATCAGGAGTCTCAAGACTGCTGCATCATGAATAAATAGTGCTTGCACCCCAAAATTCTCATCGTCATCTACTGTATATCGCTTTATCCTGTATTCAGGGTCACGGGGGGTTCAGAGCCTTTTCCAAGAAATTTAGGGCAGAAGGTGGGGTGCATCCTGGACAGGCTGTCAATCCATCACAGGGCACACACACACACACACACACACACACGCTAAGGACAATTTGGGGAACAGCAATTAGCCTAACCTGTACAGTATGTCTTTGGACTGTGGTTGGAAACCCACCAAGCACAGGAGATCAGGCAAACTCCATGCACATACAGTAGATGTGAGGTGGGAATCAAACCCGGAACCTGGAGGTGCAGGGTGACAGTGCTAACCACTAAGCCGCTGTGCCGCCACACCAAAATTCCAACTGATCCAGTAACCCAAAGCTTCCCCTACGTTCTGTATCCCTTTTTGATCTTCTGCATAGATGTCTTAGTGGCAACTGAAATGGCTTGAATCCAATCTCAATTATTAATTCGGAATGAAGAAAAGGTTAATCCAGCAGCAGTAAATCCTGCTTCGTCAAACTTCTCCATGGTTATTTTAATTCGATGGACTAAATTAGGTTTACATGTCAGGCATGCTCCCTCTTCCCTTGCCTTGTTCCAATTGAGCTGTGCAACTTGTCCAGGTGATAATGTGACATGATCTTTTTGTACTTTGACCAACACACACCTATTATTTTGGTTATTCTCTTGCATCAGTTTATCTCATTCATGCCTGGTCACTATTGTAGCGATGCCCATCAATGAGTGGTCTGGGGGATTGAGCCTGTAATATTCCTGGCTAGGCTCAGAGTAGTAGGCCAGGACTCTGGAGGCTGCTGAGTGCCTTTGCACATTGTTAGAGGGCTGAGATCAATAGTTTGCTCCAGTGTGTTTCTCTCTCTCTCTCTCTCTCTCTCTCTCTCTCTCTCTCGCTTTCTTTCTTTCTGACAGGGCTGGTGAGAGGCACCTCAGTGCATTGCTGGGTGCTGATCAATAAGCTGCCAGTGATAGCAGGTGTCCTTGCATTGATCCGGCTGTTCCTTGCCGCTGGTCATTATGGAGATGTGAGATTGACCTTTACACTGAGGTGTGTGAGAAGGCAGAAGGTAGCAAGAACTCGGCTGCGAAGCCCTTCCGAGACCTGCACTTTCGCAGAGTAGAAACATGTCCCTCAGTCTCAATGCTGCTGCTGATGGTGACATTTCAGAAATCCCATAAAACATCCTGGAGGCAGTATAATGCAGGCGCAGATGGCGTATTCATGAGGTTGGCTGGGATTGTGTGCCAGTTCAGTGACCGAAATATCATATCCAGGCTGTACAATATGTGTTAACTTTTTGGCTTAATGAGTTGTTTCAATTGCGTTGCGCTCTCTTGAAATTCCTTTACCTGAGTTGTATTGCTCCAGAAAGCCTTAAACACATAGTCAATATGTAGATGTTCAGATTTAACATAGACAAATACCAGCTCACATAAAATGTCAGCACAAGATCATTTTTGAGCAATTGGAATACTTACACATGGACTAATTGCAATATTTATTCAGTTGCTGATTGTAGTGGGCGGCACGGCGGTGTAGCGGTTAGCACTGTCGCCTTGCACCTCCAGGGTCCGGGTTTGATTCCCGGTCAGGCTTGATTCCCATCTCTTTGTGCATGGAGTTTGCATGTTCTCCCCATGCTTGGTGGGTTTCCTCCCAAAGACATGTAGGTAAGGTTAATTGATGTTCCCAAATTGCCTGTAGTGTGTGTGTGAGATGTATTGGCACCCTGTACCGTGCCCTAAGTCTCCTGGGAGTGCTGTCTTCCAGTGCTGAATTCAATCACTGGGTTTAAAGCACACATTTACAATACACTAGGTCAACATCTTCTCAATTAACAAATGAGGTCATCACGAGGTATAACAGGCAAAAAACTTATCCATATAATTTTTCTAACATTTGTTTAAAAAAAAAAAACTTGAACATTGAATAATCAGTAAAACAAACAGAATGTATGAAAAGAACCAGTAAAACTGAACGGACAGGATGGTCAACATTGTAATTGTAATATGTAACATGCAAGAAAACATTCAACCTTAAAAGCTCCAGACGCACTCTGAATATAGCTGTGTCGCTATTAACTAAAAAAATGTAAAAGTCAGAATTTTTTAACAGCGAAAAAAGGAAAAAATAAATCTTTGGAATTATGTAACATAAATAAACAACGGTAATGACCCCAGGGCCACGCCCATCTCAGGCTATCTAACAGGTTGGTTTCTACCAGGTTAACCAGCTAACTAGCATTGATGACATTGTGTGTGTACACTGCTACAGCACAGGTACAACAGCAATGAAAATAGGTCTTATGTACTCTATTCTGCAATAACGTGTTATTGTTTCTTTTTCATTAACATTAATATATAGGTCCATCTACGGAACTCTATGGATCTATAAACACTCACTTTACAGATTAACCATGCATGTGCACATCTTTATGTCAGGTGCACTCTGGTATATAGACCATCTTAATCCACCCTTTGTTGCTTTAACATGTCTAAACCACTTCCATTTATTTAATCCTTTTTTTTTTTTTTCAAGAATTTCCTCAGTTTTAAAGGATAGTGCTAGGCAGTGTTCACAGGTTTTTGTGCCTGTTAGTGTTTTCCGATGCTTGCCCTAGACTGTGTTAACTTTCCCATGCTTGGTCCTCTTCCTCATTCCTTGTACGTCAATTAGAGATTGGGTAAAAAATCGATTCAATTCTGAATCACTTTCACTTGTGTTGCGACTTTGGAGGCATTTTAAGAGATAAAATGTCGCTGTTTCTTTATAATTCTACAGGTGGCGCTCTCTGAACTCTCACTCATCACTCACTCATCTCCTACAGTATACCGCTTTATGCTGTATTCAGGGTCGCGCGAACCTGGAGCCTATCCCAGGAGGCTTAGGACATGAGGCGGGGTACACCCTGGACAGGGTGCCAATCCATCACAGGGCACACACACATACACACACTCATTCACACTCTACAGGCAATTTGGGAATGCCAATTAGCCTAATCTGCATGTCTTTGGACTGTGGGAGGAAACCGGAGGAAACCCACCAAGCACGGGGAGAACATGCAAACTCCATGCACACAGAGACGGGAATCGAGCCTGGCCGGGAATCGAACCCAGACCCTGGAGGTGCAAGGCGACAGTGCTAACCAGGAGTGAATTGTTTGATAAATTGGTTTTGAAATAATAATTATGGTGGATGTGTTGCTCAGTTAAATGTTAAACTCTTGTATTTTAAGTTAGCATACAACTTTAATACGTTCCGGAGGCGAGTTCTTAAGGTGAAAATTCGTATTGCGAAACGGATTTTCCTATAAAAATTCATGTAAATGCAGATAATCCGTTCCAGCCACCCAAAAACATTACCAATATTACCAATTTCAAACACTTTATTAATATTTTTACATATTAAAACAATCAAAACATTATTAACTTTTTCAGTAATGTTTATTTAGGATTAGGCGGCACGGTGGTGTAGTGGTTAGCACTGTCGCCTTACACCTTCAGGGTGCGGGTTTGATTCCTCTTACTGTGTGCATGGAGTTTGCATGTTCTCCCTGTGCTTGGTGGGTTTCCTCTATATACTCTGGTTTCCTCCCACACGCCAAAGATATGCAGGTTAGACTGTTTGCTGTTCCCAAATTGCCCGTAGTGTGTGTGCTTGCCCTGTGATGGATTGGCACCCTGCCTCATGCCCGAAGCCTCCTGGGATAGGCTTCATGTCCCTGCGACAGGATAAAGTGGTACTGTATAGACGATGAGTGAGTGAGTGATTTGGGATTGTTTCAGTAATACCTTTTAGCACATTTTAGTTGCTAATCAAGTTATTCAAATGAGCAGCTGCTAGGTAGCAACATCAAAATTTTATTTGGACTTTTTCCATATTTTACCAACAAAATGTTGTTATTCCGGGTCTTTACAATGTCTATTTCCGAATAAAAATACGACTATAACGTATAAGACTAATTCAGATGTAATCTTAGATTTTCTTTACTTTTGTTAGTTCACTATGTTCACAATGTTTTATTGGCTTTGTTAAGATAAGATAACAGGCACAATCATTTTATATAGCAATATACACACATAAGGTAATACTGTACGGATTTGTCATTTTTCTGGCATATGGTAGATTTCTTGCAACTACGCTTCCAGTTACTTACATTTCAACATCATCCGTAAAAGTACGATTTCAATGATTGCAGCTTTTAACCAGACCTTAACATAACTCTAAGGCTACTGTTTCACAATGTTTGTGGCCTGAAGTGCCTGTTGAACTTTATGCAGCCATATTTTCAGGAAGACGATTACTGTCTCCTTTAGCTGGGATTAGATTGGCTGGCCGAGTCTGCAGGGTTAGAAATCCTCAGGAGCCGGCACCAATTCAAGTGGCAGCACAATCACGGTTGCTTCTGGTCCTCCTGTGTTTACTGTGATTCACAACAACAACACAGTCTGAATCTGGGGATCTTAAAACCGCTGAAGGTTTGGGTACGTATAGTTCTGCACACACACATGACAGTTTTAACCGACTAAAGTTTCGCTCAACTTCTCCGCCTTCGCATCTCGGCCACATCCAAATGGAACCATCTGAAGTCTCGTAATATACAGTATAGCTGCCATTTCCTTTTTTTTTCCCTCCCATATTTGAACATGTTGTTCCGCTCATATGGTTTTTGAAGATAAATGTTATGTTTGATAAATTGTGAAGAATATCAAATGTGTTTTTCGACCGTTCTTGTTGTGACAGAATAAGGCTGGGAGAAAAGGCTTTCTGTCCAAACTAGAAGCTTCAAAAGGCCTTTGAATTAAATGTGACTCCATTGAGGAGAATGAAAAGTGTTGGACATGTGGGTGCCGTGCTGCAGGAAATGGCGGCTCTGAGCCACACTGAGAGATGATTCATTCTGGCTTTGATGGCTGTTTTGCATTTATCTCACAACTTTACTTTACAGAACTACTTTATAACTCGCAGACAGTAAATTTTATAGTATATACAGTACAAGGGAGGACGAATCATAAAAGCATTTACTAGCACGCCGGGCGAGTAAAAGCTCCTGGATGTTTGCCCAGTCCCATATTAACATTGTCTTAACCGACTATATGAAATGCTGGTAGCTAAAGTAGCATCACGGCATAGTTAGCTAGTTAATACGCTTTCACTCACCCTCCTGGGAGCCTATACCAGGAGACGTAGAGCATGAGATGGGGTACACCCTGCACCCATACAGCGCACACACATGGTGCATTCCAATCGGCCTGAAGTACACTGCGAAGTACACTACACAGGGTGTTCAGCCAGGTTAGGAGTGATTCCAATGTTCAGTTCAAAGGGAACTGCGTAGGGAACGAGTGAACAACGGGACTTCACTTCACCGGAAAAGGGAATGAAAAAGTCATTGCATCTCACTAGAGCGTAAAAGAAAATGGAGCAAGAAAAAACTATTTATATATGTATTATGATTATCAAGTACATTATATTAAATGGACACAATAATTAAAATTTTTATTTAATCAAGAAATCCTTAGTATTATATAGGCTAATAAATTTAAGTAAATAAATAAATAAATGTAATCAATTATTATTATCCAATAATTTATTTACAAGTTATACACATTTCAATAGTATGCTTTTTAACTTTATTAGTGTTTGTTTCGATAAATATTCAATATTTAATGTCCGTACGGTGAAATTTCTACAGCAGCAGCGTCACCGAGGTGTTCATTCCCATGCAAAAATTCCATAAACTCTATATTTTCTATATTGTACAGCTAGGTTTGTCTTATTCTTCTTATATTGTATAATTTGTGTTGTATATATATTTTATCCCTTCTTAGTTCAATTTACTTTCTATTTTTTCTTTTTCATATTTATTTCCTATAAATGTCTTTTATTTTAAAGGTCGTCTAAGCACTTCACTGCATACTGTACTTGGTATAACTGTGTATGTGACAAATAAAATGTAAATTTTAAATTTGTCACTATGGTAACGGATGGAGGGAGCGATGTCTGCAAACGGTGGGGGGATTAGGGAGCACCATGTGAAGTCCACTTTGGAAATGGAACGCAGCTCCAGACACAGAGTCACATGTTCATTCACACACTACGGGCGATTTGGGAACGCCAATTAACCTAATCTGCATGTCTTTGGACGGTGGGAGGAAACTGGGGTACCCTGAGGAAACCCACCCAGGCCAGGGAGAACATGCAAACTCAAAACTCAAACATGCAGCAGACCCGAGGTGGGAATCGAACCCAGACCCTGGAGGTTCAAGGCGACAGTGCTAACCACTACAGTACCATGCAGACCTAAAACAGATAAGGAAATGAACAAACTTAAGATTCTATACCTCGATACCTCGATATGAGGTAACCGTGTGCAGGAAGCAGGAGAGTTACATATGACAGCTTTGTGGTGAAACTCGTTTTCACACTCACCACAGAGCCTCCTTTTTTTTCCCCCAAAGGCTTTCCACTAGATTTCGGAGCATGGCTGAAGGGATTTGCGCGTTCAGCCACGACAGCATTACTGGCATCAGGCTGTGGTCTGCCTTATCATCACTGGACCCAAGTCAGAAAATGTATTTAAGGTTTACGATCAGTGCTAGAATTTAGGGTTGAGCAAAATCCTGTTTCATTCAGAACTGCATTTCTGGTTAGTGGGTCTTCTGGTGATAAGCGGGTCACCCATTAGGCTCTGATTAAGCAGTTTGACATCCAGTTTATCCCAAAGCTGTTCAGCGTAGTTAAAAGTTTGGAGGGTTTTTTCCCCCCTCAGTCTCCTGGTTGTTAAGCGTACTTGTGTACTTCATCTTTCGCCTGTTCCCTGTTGAGCGTACTTGTCTAGGGGGAAATAATGAATAGAGAAATTCTAGCCCATGCAAAATCTTCTGGTCTCTGGTGGCTTAGATGTGATTTGTGCATTCCTATAATATACCACCCATCATATCAAGTCAGGCATTAAGACACACAGGTTAGTTCTGCGTCATGGCCAATAGAGTACAATATGGAAAATGTATCAAATATTCCAATTCTGGCATAAATCGGCTGATAAACCTTATCTTATCTAACCTTATCTTCCTGATACTTTGACAGAATTGAGAAAGTTTGAATTCTACGCATTGTTTTAAAGCACTTTAATGAATCAAGCCGGTTATTCCTTGCTTACGTACCAAGAAATGAAGGCTCTATATTTTTCATCATTGATTTATTTTAAAGGGTAGAGACAGAATATCAAGGAATAATGCAGAAAAAAGCTGGAAACAAAAACTGATTTGCATCTGGAAAGAATTTGATCTCCAAGTAAAAAGTGACTCAGTACTTGGTGGAGAAACCCTTGTTGATAAGCACACAGGTAAGACGTTTCTTGTAGTTGGTGACCAGGTTTGCACATATCTCAGGAGGGATTTTGGTCCACTATTCCTTACAGATATTCCCTGAATCCTGAAGGTTTCTTGCCGGTCCATCTTCAGGAGGTTCTCACACTGGCCATACAGTATCTCTGCAACTGGACATGATAGACGTCTAACTTTGATATCAGAATGAAGCTTATTGAACCACCAGTCTGAAAATATGTATAACTCAAATGACCCAAAATGCATCTTAATAACTCAGTAGATGTGTTGAGTCACATGTGTACTACTGTATGCCTAACCATTAGGATTAGAAAACACCGCAGGGTATTATGCATTATTCCTTTTTTTTATATATATATATATAAATCCTGGACATATTATGAGGACTTACAAATTCACGTACTGTATGAATGGTCATTTATATCCAGAACATGGCAAAGATCTCCGAATCTCATAACACAATCTTTTCCAGCCACTGTAGTTGCTGTCTAATTGGACTCTTATTAATGTTTAATTTAACACAGCATGCATGTGTGAGAAGCTGTTGCCGTGGGAATGATTAATCCAGCTCCTGGTTCCTGCCGTCTGCCAGAAAGCACGTGGGCAGCCCTCTGCCCTCCATACAGATTAATTATAAGGCCTTGTGCGTGCGGAGTGTGAGTGGGAGAGCTCGGAGTGAGAAGGACATGAATCAGTGGAAATCAATTTGAGATGAAATGTATCCTGCACTTTCTCTCATCTAATCTACGTTATGGGCTCTCATCATCACAACGGGAATGCTGTACTCTATTTGGCAATGAGGGAGAGAGAGAGAGAGAAAGAGAGAGAGAGATGCAATATATATGCAAAATGACCTATTTGACCAAATCCCAGCTTACAATGAGTTGGACCTCAGTATGTGTTTGTGCATGTGTGTACAGTATACTGTAGCACTAGTGAAAATGCTTCTACTTATTTATTTGTCAACCATTTCTATTTTAATTCAATCATTATCATTTAATATATTATTTAAAATAATAGTCAAAAGTTGACATGAATTTCGGAAATTTTTGGGCAAAAGCTTATCATTCATTTAAGATAAAGTCCATCAGCATGTCGAACATCCTTTCAAGCTTTTTAAGATGATGGACTGGAGGCAGTGGCGGTTCTACACTGAATTGCTCCCTGGGCGAGACTCCCTTTTGTACACACCACACGTTTTAATTAAACTACTCATAACTGAAATAAATATACTGTGTTCAAACAAATATTATATAAATATAGAATTAATATAGAACAAATCACACTAAAGAAAAATAACGTATTTACTTCAAAGCAGAACAGAAACCACAAACTGAAACTAAAATCTGTCTTTTCTGGCCTTTCTAGATGCAAAGTCATCAATAATGGCATCATATGAGATCTGCTCCCCTATTGCATGATTTATGCTTATGACAGCAAGGCCAGTGAGCCGTTCCTGTTGAGCATGAGACATGGTTGACCTCAGGTATGTCTTGATTAACCTGAGTTTGGAAAAGCTCCTCTCTGCTTGAGCTACAGTCACTGGCAATGTAAGTGCAATCCTGAGAGCAGTCCAAAAGTTGGGGTAGATCTCAGATAGATCCTTATCGTGCAGAACAGAGATAAGCTCAAAGAGGCTCATGGTTTTTGATGGCAGTCATTGGACACTTTATTAATCTAATCTAATCTAATCTAAGGGAGGAACAATTAGCTCCTTGGTTAATTTACTGCCTCAAATTATACGCTTTGTCACGTAACAGAGTTATAGCAAATGGAAAATGTCTTTTAAACTATCTACACATATGTAAATTAAACTGGTTATTTACAGTATACTGTAAATATATTGTAAATATATTGGTTATAGCCAACATTAACATAATAAACAATGGAAATAAATAACTGTACTTGCAGCAGTCTTGCTGAAAAGCATCATTTTGTTGTTACATTTTGTGGTATTTAATAGAAACCATTAGAATTTCTGTGATGGTTTGTAAATTAGGCTTTTATTGTGTGTGTGTGTGTGTGTGTGTGTGTGTGTGTGTGTGTGTGTGTGTGTGTGTGTGTGTGTGTGTGTGTGTGTGTGTTTTTTTAGCAAGGTAAGCATAGCAAACATCATAAGCAAGAAGGCTAACAAACCTAAGAGTTAACTTTATACCACTAATTAACATGATGACATGAATACCTTAATCATACAGAGAGAACATTGTTACAGTATATACATTTATCTTTTATCCGTTTCTCCTCATCTTCTTTTCTTTTTTATTGGGCCCCTGACAGCTTTGGCCTTTTTCTCTCCATTACTATTTTACTATCGACGATTCGACAATCAGCAGATTTCCCCCAACGCTGTCTCTAACGACCAGAAATCAAGACTAAACCAGTTCACCTCCACATCATAATCGTTATTTTCTATTTTTATTTGCCATTTCACACAATTAAATAAATGAAAAAAGTGCAAATTACTGGTGTGTGTTTATAATATTTTGAATGAAATGTGCGTTATTTGTAAGACATAATTTAGCTGCCTTCTTGTCCGCTTCATTTGGGAGAGGTGACCTGTACTCTGCGCCCCCCCCGTCCCCTGTCATCCCCTCCCCTCTCCGCTCACCCCCCCGCCCCCTCCCGGTCTTCTCTCGGCTCTTTCAGGGGCGGCGCGGGAGCAGGTATCACAGATAATAGAAAACCGCTTAGAGGCACAGATTATTATTTTTACTCCAGGTTCGTGTGCCGCCCCCCATGTGACATAAAAAAATGCCGCCCTGGGCGGCTGCCCACTTCGCCCTACCCTAAAACCGCCACTGACTGGAGGACATGTTCCAACCTTAGAGCATCACACTCCTCAGCCTCCTTGGAGAGTCTGTGCCACAGCACTGGAGAGGAGGACCACACGTTAGTAAAACCTCCAAATGTGGATTTCTTCCCGGCCATGGAAAAACAGCCCAGCTCTCCAACCTCTAAAATTATCATGAAGGACCCATGGCAGAAAATGCATATAAACATGTCCCTAGTGTGATCCGGTGGAGGATGCTTGGTGACAGCCCGTTATTGCAAACTGTTAGAATCTCTGTTTAACTGGAGTGGGAGTCTTGGTCTACATCACCAGTGTCAGGTCAGACCTGGACCTGTGTGTACTGCATAATCCGTTCTGGAAGTGGGCTCGTATTCGAAAAGACTCATAAACCAAATAAAATTTTCCCATAAGAAATAATGGAAACTCAAGCCCAAAAAAATAAATACATAAAAATAATTAATACAAAATATAAAGTAAAAATAAAACTAATTAACCTGCACTTTACCTTTGAAAAGAATCGCAACAGAACGGAGTTACTGTGTAAGGCAGAGTGTGTGTGTGTATGTGTGTGTTGCCATGAGTGAAGGAGCACAGTGTCAAACACACACACACACATACACACACACACACACACACACACACACACACACACACTCGCCTTTACAACCCCCCTTCCACCCCCTCCTCCTCTCGGATACAGACGGACACTCTTTGCATTTCATAGAAACTCTGTTGTGATTCTTTTAATTTTTTTTTCGTACTCTACAGCAGTAATTCCATTAGTAAGCACACACGCGCACTGTACAAACACAAAATAAAATATGTTTCACACACACACATGGTCACAGTGTTATAGTAAACAGTACACACGTGCAGGGATGTTGAATATACCAGTAAGAGACGAGCACTAAGACCCAGCAGAGGAGACGATTACCCACAATTCCACAGCGCAAGAGCGAGAAAAACTGTTGGCTCAGTTATGATCATGTGACGCTCTGCGTCAAAACAAGAAGCGCATGCGTGATAAATGATACTCAGTGCTCATAAACCAAGACAATGCTCGTTGTCAAAATTTTGCTCGTCTTGCGGAACACCCGCAAACCGTGTTACTCGTAATCCGAGGTTCCACTGTATATTCTTAGTGGTGGAGAAAAGCAATAACACCAATTGAAGTCCCAAGTACACATTTTCTAGGCCTTACCAGATCTTTACTGTAAATAATGAAAATTGTTTACAAAGGTTTCAGCTCTTTGTCCTTTTTTATTATTTGTGTTACATTCTGTCATTGACATGAAGGCGATCAGCTTGTGACATTTTTGAGGTGTTATTGATGACCAGCTTGCTTTGACAGCAGCCAACAGCTCATCTGTTTTGTTAGATTAGGCGTTTCTCACCTTCCCCTTATAATATATTCCATAGTTTCTCTGTGGCTTTCAGGCCGGGTGAGTTAGCTGGCTAATCACGCACAGTGATATCATGACCAACAATCCAGCTAGAGGTAGTTTTGGCACTGTGGGCAGGTGCCACATCCTGTAATCATGTCATTAAAAAACACAGAGTAACAACAGTAGCAGATGGCATGGCACCCTAAAGTGGACTTAAAGTAAGTTGGATTCTTTGCTCTCCACTCTTCCTCCATATTCTGGGAACTTGATTTCCAACTAAAACTCCAGCCAAGTTCTTGAATTGGTGGTGCTTGAATATCTTCTTAAGGCACGGTGGCTTAGTGGATAGCACTGTCGCATTGCACATCCAGGATTCGGGTTCGATTCCCAGCCAGGTTCGATTCCTGCCTCTGTGTGCATGTTTGAGTTTGTATGTTCTGTGGATGTACCCCAAGTATCATCCATACATTCGTCTTCTATATCGCTCATCCTGTGTATGTAGGATTGTGGGGGGCTTAGAGCCTATTCCAGGAGACGTAGGGTAAGATGTTGGTAGACAGGATGCCAATTCATCGCAGGACACACACACACACACAATATGGGCAATTTTGGAACGGCAATTAACCTAATTTGCATGTTTTTTGGAAACCCGCCACCAAGCCCTGGGAGAACATGCAGACTCACTGTACCCTGAAGGTGCGAGGCCAGAGTGCTATTATTATTATTATTATTATTATTATAATTTTTGTTCTGTAATGTAGTTTGATACGGATTAAGATCATTGCTTCAAAAATCTTGGCTTTATATAAAACATTTTGGTTCATTAGAAAGAAGGAAGGAACCAACGAACAGATAAATGAACGACCGCTAACCTCCAAAGCATTTAAGCATGTAAGCTTCAGATTGTAAAACGAATATATTTTCAGCAAGAAGTGCTTGAGCCTGCTGCTCTTCTGCCATGTTTTATCACCGGAGATGTAGCGAGAGTATTGATTCTGGTCATGACTTTGTTGTGAAGACCTTTAACTGCTCCTGTTGTTTCACTGAGCTTTTGGTTACTGTCTCCTTGGTTATCCGAGCTCTTCAGCTGGGAGTCTCAACATGCTGCTGCATGGTCAGAAGCCGAACATTGGGGGACTTCATCACAGTGTACCCTCTATTGTAGGTCGGTGCGAACACTGGTTTCACTGACGGAGTGATCAAGAACATCACGAGAAATAAGAAATACGGTTTCTGCCTTACTTTTTTTAATACAGTAAGAGAATAAGCTCTTAATATTTTTAGCTTGTGGCTGGGGCTCAGAATTTTTTTTTTTTCCTTATCTATTTTTTTTTTTTAGACTGAGTCAACAGTGTGTTATTTTCTGGAGGTGTGTTTCTGGACCTGACTGGGAAGAAGAGGTCACTGAGCACCTTTGAAAAAGTCGACATATTAGTCTCCCTGGTGCATTATTTATGCTGTACACAATGAGAAGAGCAGCTCTTTGCCTCCAGTTATTCTCTTCTTATAATCCTCTGTGTGTGTGTGTGTTGTGGCTAAAGGCTATTGCTCTCTCTCATTATAACTCTCACTCTCTCCATTCTTCCCTACATAGGAGTGATCAACCCTTACACTGAAGTAGAGAAAAGCCACCAGCTGTCATTACTGACATCCACTAGTCAATGCGAGCGGTGCAGTGAGTGAGTGTAAAGACATCCTTGATGTGTAGCTCACTCCAGCATGTCAAAGTCAGACTCGGTTTCGACTGAATTCCAGAATATCAAGTTATCTGAATTTTGAGATTAGCTCTGTTTATAAGCTGTTTTTTCGCCGTACGTCCTTGCTCAGACGCCTTAAAACCTGCCAGTAGAGTTTACTATTGGTGGTCTGGTCCATCAATACGCAATGCTGAAAAAGTCAATGAGCATGCACTGCGGATCTTCTTCGCCTTTTTCGGTCGTGGAGATGATGGTCTCTTCCACTCTGAAGACTGTTTCTTCGTCTCTGGGTCGTACCTGTACCACCCAAGTTTTGACACCGGTAATGATCCTCGAAATGAAGGACGGGTCATCATGGACGGGAATTGTTCCGTATCATCATGGACGACAAGTTGCCATTTTCAGGGGTTGAGCTGGTGGAAGGTCTTCCCGATTTTGCGTCTTCTTCCACTGATGTTCTTCCTCTCTTAAAGCACGTGCCACTCAAACGACTCACTGCAGCATCAACCGTAAACTTGCCGAATCATGTCAAACATCTTTGTAGCAGATTTGCCCAGTTCCATGCAGAATTCCACGTTCACTCTTTGTTCGAACTTGCTGTTCATGATGAAATCGTAGATGTAGAAACGCACGTGGTCAGAATAGCACAATGACACGTGGTCATACCTACGTGTATGACCTCGCAAGCCTTTTGGACTTTTGGATAACGGACTTACGATTTGGATTCTTTCGCCCCCGCTGCTGGAACTCTGGACACCAAACCTCGCCTGGTAAAAACGACTCTTCTCGTCCTTCTTCTCTCTTCCTCCGCAATCCGGCTTTTCAGCCGGCGACACGAGCACTTCCGCGTTTGCGGATCTCAGGAGAGCGCTCATGCTGCGCGCCAGCCTCCGTCTTCACCAAGGGAATCAAACCACTGCCCTTCGCCTTGTGTCCCCTGCATGCTCAGCGTTGTGAGAACCAAGAACGCTCGCAAAGACCCACGACTACTTCGGCGCTCTACTTCCGGGATCGCGGAGATTCCCCGCGTCATAGCCCCGCCTCCTCTCTCGTCACTAGGGCTTCCCCAGGCTCAGTCACTAAGCACGCACACACACACACACCACCTCCCTTCTCCACTCATACTGCACTAACACATCTAGCGTCCCTGCACTCTAAGAACATCTCTTAAGGAACAGTCTGCTATTGGGTTCACTCATATCCAAGCCCCTGACAATGATGTCTTTTGGCACACTGACTTATGAAGGACTATGCCTGTGCGTGCAGGCTTGTGCTGCCCTCTGTTGGCGAGCGACAAAATTCTCGAAACCTTTTGATACAGTACCACCTCATACAGAACATGCATTCATCAAATCTTACAGACATAAGCTTTATTTTGCTAAGGTATGATCTTTGCCATAGTGCAGTAAAATATTGATGATTTTGCTCGTGTCTGTTATTTGTAGCACCACTGTAAGTTCCAGCGGTTACTCCAACCATTGTGGTTTGTTCGTTTCACCCTTCAACATCTCTTTATTTTTCTGTCCAGAATGTGAAAGTATAGTGCACTGTTAGTTTTGTGATTTAATATTATTTAGTTGTTTGGATCTTTGGATCATCTTACAAAACATGTTTATAAAGAGCATCACTTAAAAATGAGCTGGAGAATACATTAGAATATGCAACAGAAAGAACAATCAAGTCTGTTCCCTGGTCCATGAAGAACGATTCAGTTGTATTTTACAAGCATTTAAAAGTCAAATGCAGTCAGCAGAGAGTAGAGCGCACTACTGAGAGAGCTTTGAACGCACAGTGGAGCCGGTTTATTTAGACCCAAGCAGTTCCGACGGTGCAAATCTAACCCCGAAGCACCTCAAACTGTCCCTCGCATTTGCATTCTGGAGCTGATGTGTTGTTTAGCCTGCAGTTTTTGGTGCTTTCGAAATGTCTGTAGTTAGAACCATGAATCACGTGTACTGTAGCACATACATGTACAGTATGGCTCTTTAGAACGGCTATAGATTGCACGGATATCGCTTTAGGATTTACACCGTACAATATTCAGTTCAGACTAAGGTAACAGTTTTATTAATACAGTAACATATACAGTACAGTATAATATAAATATAAACATGCTGGAGTGTGGTGTGAAAATAAATCAGTGCCTGTGTGGCACATCATTTGCCAATTATTTCGAATTTATTAAATAAAGATGCTTCATGCTTTTTAAATCATTTTCAGTTACATTTAATGTTGTGCCTGTTATTACGTACAGTACGTTGCATGACAGCTGTTGTTGTTGTTGTTGTTCTTTTGGCTGCTCCCGGCAAGAGGTCGCCACATACAAGCTTGGCACAGGTTTTTATGCCGGATGTCCTTCCTGACACATCCCTCCAATTTTATCCGGGTTTGGGACTGGCACTGCGTACAGTGGGTGGAGTTTGGCACAGCTACAAACTATTATTTCCTTGTAACCCTCTTTAGTTAGGGCCCATGCACAATGATGTCATAGCTATGATACCATCATCAGTGCTTTAATAGGGCTGATGTCATATTGTTCTGATTTCTTATAAGTATTGATGTCATTGTATGTGGAGGGCCCTGTTGATTCAGTTTTCAGTTTAGCAGAGTGAATGTACAGAAAACGTGGACACTGGATTCTCCTTTCATAAAGATTGCGTAATACCTAATTACAGAAGATTTTAAAAATTGTTTTTGCAATTTTTCATAACCTGTTGGGTATTAGGTATAGATTATGTGGCACGTCCAAGATAGAGTAAGAGTCATGTATGAGCCATTGGTGTAGAGGTGTAGCATGTTCAGATATACCTTTTATTTGAAGTAACTCCTGAATGAGTGTCAAATTCATACTGTTATAGAAAAAAAATATCTTAATAAAATTTTCATAATTTTTTATTACAGTCATGATTAATCATGATTAATAACAATTTTACAATACTCAGATTTACTTGTATTATAAACGTTTAATGTTGAATGCACGATTCTGGTTAGAGGTACCAGATTATGCAGTTTTATAATATCTCAAACATTAATATTTAACAAATGTTAAATTTAAATGTCTAGAACAGGACCAGCATTGCATGCAGTGGCTGGGGTAGTATGGGTCTGGCAACCCACTGACAGAAGGGCTTGAACCCAAATCCTCACATCCAAACATCAAGAACTTACAGTAGAGCCTTAGCCGCCTGAGTCACCACACCCACATCCTGCATTTAGTGTAAAAATAGCGCATCTGGTGATGTTTCCAAAGTCATCTTATAATCCGCGTTAAACGTGCCATTATAACCGCGCTGTGATCATGGGAAGCCATTCGGGTCAAACTTGGTCATATGATTCATTTGGGTTAATATTGACAGCCCTAAAAATAACCCACACTACAGTACTGTATATCTACAACACTTGGTTATAATTAAGCAATATCACACCTACTGTATGGGTACAATATTGTACTGAATAGCAGCACAGCTGTGGTGCAGTCTTAGATATCACACCCATGCTTGATATTCAGGAGTGCCACCCAAAGTGTGATATTGCTTTTATTCAATAGTTCTACAAACACCATTTATTATCAACAAAATATAATTTGTTTAGTTATTTGGATCCACTGAGGCATAAATGAAAATATTTCCACAACCGGACTGGGATTGTTTCATTGCAAGACAAACAATGTAGTGTTAAACTGGTTACAGTCTTTAGTGTAATTAATGACTTCCGATCGAGCAATCTGATTGGATGAGAGGTATTCCAGGCTTTTCATTTAATGCTGTTTGGGATTTAACCCTGGACGTTAATGGACATGGACAACATGCACATGCACAACAGCACTCCCTCTTATGTGATATTACCTAATTACAACACATGTGACCATTTAATATCTTGTTAAATGTCCCAGTGCTGTTGTACTCTATATCAGCACTCAAGGAATTCCTCTTGTCCAATCAGATTACTTGGACTTGGTGGAACTAACTGTTGTCTAATAGATGATAATATCATTAATTTCCTTTCGAGTCAGCAGTGCCACACACGTCCGTCTACTGTTTATGAATTATTTTGGTCTTTATAATTAGCTAATTATCTTCTAAGTCCAGGAACTAATTCGCTGCATGTGCTACTCCTCTTACTGTGTCAAAAATCAAGTATTCCTAGTCATTAGCAGAGCAATTAAGGAGCGGGTTCTCCAGATAAGCACGTAAATGTCTATTGAGCGCTAGCACCATGGAGAGCGGCGTGACTACAGAAACACTTTCAATTCTGTTTAAATACAACCACAGCATAACTATCACATAGACCGAAATGAGACGTAGGTGAAAGTACACATAAAAAAAGATTCTGGCCTGGTGTAGTATTTACATATTGATATTGTCTATTTTACAAAAATATTAGCATAATTATTCATTTGATTTAATTAGTTGAAACTAAACATGCAAAAAACAACAAAAATTTTTTTTTACTTTTAAATGTAAAGGTATTGAGACATAAATGTAAAAACTAAATAATTTTCATGTGCAAAGTAACTGTTATCATTTACATTATACAGTATACAACTACCAGTACAGTAGATAAGTCCTTGTCATATGCATTACTGAGACTGCAGACTATAGTTTAGTAATGAAACAGTCATAAATAAAATATCATGTAAGGTACATTATGATTTTTTTATTAGTTGCTCAAATTTCTAATCGGATGAGCATAGTTTATTATTGTTTGCAAATTAGCAAATGTCACTGTATTTCAGCATGCTTTTCCAGATTAGATGGATGTCCAGCTTTCTAGGGAGGCAAAGAAGACACATTAGTTTATACAAGTGTTTATTTATTCCAGTATATTAAAACTGGAATAATTCCGGTATACGCTACATGCTTGTTCAAGTGCACACATACAGTATGTGTATTAATAGTGCTCACTAGGCTTGGGAATCACCAGTCACCTCCTGATATGATATTGTCCCGATACACTGATGCGAATTTAATTACAATTGTGATTCTATTGTCTAGTATGACGATTTTATAAATTTTGAAAATATAAAAAAAAAAGTTTCATGATTCATCAAATGTGGCTTGTTCATTATAACGTTAATTTTCTCACAAGTGCACCTTTTAAAAAATACCAAAGAATTTAAAATACAAGAGTTGAACATTCGACTGAGCGGCATGTACTGTATATCTGTCACTCAGCATAGTTATTATTTCTAAACAAAGTGAACTTAGCAATTAATTCACTCCTACCACACGGGATGGAAATGTGGAAATAGTTCAGAGTGTATCGTCTGTACGATTACAGTATACTGCCTTAAACGTGTCCGAAATGAGCACCATGCCGGTGAGCACGTACTGTAGGTTAATCGGCTGCGTCAGTAGTGTTTTGAGACTGATTACTTCCAAGTTTCTTACCGAACAGTTGCAAGATGCTACAATTATTGCGAAAATATTTCAACAGATTCTTTTTTTTATGATATTATAGCCAATATGTTGTTCGTCTTCTTTTACACACACTCAAAAATAAATGGCAGAGCCTCTCTCTGCTTGTACCAGCTTTCATGTGTCACCTTCCTTGGATATGACTGACACACTGGATGCTGATTTGATTTTATCCATGCTTCCGAGTCAGTTTCATAAAACACACATTACTTCTAGTGGAAACGATCCTCTTCTCAACTCTTCACAGCTCGAAGACGGGAAATGTAGTCTGTCAGTTCCGTTTGCTTTGAGAGATTATCTTTTTTTCGGCCATCTGTCCCAGGTTTTCCCCACACACACACACACACACACACACACACACACACACGCACAGGACTGGGTAATTTTCTTGCTGAAAGAGTTGCTGGAAACTTGTTGCTGATACAGTGAACTGTTTTAGAGTAGGATGATGAGAGAGAGAGAAAGAGCTATTAGGGTGGAAATGCAGCGATGCGCGATGTGGCGGCGCGCGATACGGCCTCCTGAAGGGCGCATGATTACATCTCACCAGGTGACAATGGGGGTGATTCATTTTGCTCACCACTTTTCTGCAGATCAACTCACTAAAACATGCCATGTGATGAATAGAGTGTGCAAATGAAAAATTACAAAGAGATTAACTTTATGTTATTTTTTTTCTTTCTGTCTGAGAATTTTTATACAGTACTTCCTTGTACGTCTTGGCGCATCAAGGGCACCATGAGTTCCTTTTCCCCCTTGTGACAAGTTTTTTACTAACTGAGAGAAAGTGGGAAGCATATGATAGTCCCCACAGGGAGCTGGTGTTTCACACTAAGTGGGTAAAAAGACATGACATAACTGTGGCTTAAAATTTTTTTTTAGCATTTTAAAGTCAGAACACGTTTGCGGTTTTCTTTGAGACTCTCCTTATATTCCTGCAGCTGTCGATCGTGAACCATACAGTAGGTCCCTCTAATCATTCCTCGACCGATAACGCTAGAATTCAAACTTTCAAACCTAGCCGTGTGTTCCGGGCAATTGTTCCAAATCATGGGGTGCGTGGAACACAGCCAAAGGATATGTAACGTTCTCCTTAAATGTAATTCGATGGTGTGGAATTGACGAACTTAATTATACTTTTCTTCTCCATTCAGGTTCCTTCATGGACGGGAGGATGGCAGTCACTCACAGGGGACAGAGCACTCACTCTTTAGACTCGGACACCAAACAGGGTGCGTCCCACAGCACACCGGACATGGGCCGAGAACTTCCCTCGGTCACCACAGCGCCTCCTTTCACCGACCTCAACCACCACATTCAGTTTAAGACATTTTCCCAACCTTATCCACGCCAGGAACAGTTCAAAGCCAGAAGAGGCGTCAATCATCATCGTCTCTTCGAGGCTCAACCGGTTCCTCTGGCTGAGGACGCGGCTACAGGGTCCTTCTCTGTGAATGCTGCTAAACTCACTCCTGGGAGCTTGGGGTGGAGAGGTGCTGCCGGAGAAGCCCAGAAGCAGAGCACAGAGGAAGTGCCCACGGAATCAGTGAGCACTAGTACCATGCCAACGTCCACGGCGCCTCCCTGCCACACAGTTCCTGAAGAGCAGTTAAGATATCCTCATGCAACAACCACACAAGAGACTGAGGGTGTTACAACGCTGGTTATGAGAGAAGAGGAGGACATCGTAAAGACCAGAGAGAGACACAAGGGACCTGCCGGCGATGCGAACGCAGGGACGTTGTCTGTGTCTGGGGATCAGGATGATGAAATGACCACGACTACTATTTTCACCACGACTATTATTACCACAATACAGACCACAGGTACAGTAACACCACCTGCACAACACCTTGGGTCTCATTTGTGTAAAAATTGGTGCAACAAATGAAAGAAAGGTGCATGAAACAGATTTCATTTCTTTCAACCACCATACCAATGCAACTGGCAGACTGACTTAGTCTTCGGTCCATGGTCACCTTGAACTTCCAAGGGTTGCGGGTTCGAATTTCGCCCCAGTTTGCTCTTTGTTCTTTGCTTACTTTGTATTCTGGGTACCTCCCACAGTCCAAAAACCTATGTTGTAGCCTGATTGAGGTTTCCAGACTGCATGTAGTCTATGCTTGGGTGTGTGAATATATGTTGGCACCCCAGATCCAGGGTGGACTCTTGTGTTGCTGTGTTCCTAGGTTTAGGCTCCAGTCACCCCATAAACCTAGATATGATAAAGCAGTATAGACCATAGGTGAATGGTATTTCATAATAACCATGATCACTTAAAAAAGAATTGGCCAGGTTCGAATCCCGCCTCTGTGTGCATAGAGTTTGTACGTTCTCCCTGTGCTTGGTAGGTTTCCTCCCTCAGTCTAAAGACATGCAGATTATGCTAATTGGCGTTCCCAAATTTGCCCGTAGTATGTGTCTCCCGTCCAGGGTGTACCCCACCTTGTGTTCTAAGTCTCCTAAGCTTCAGGCCCCTCACGACCCTGCACACAGGGTTAAGCGGTATAGATAATTGTGCTCACTGTCAGAACCAGATATTTCTCCAGTTCAATGAAGCTCAGCACTTGATTTGGGAGACTCCTATTGAAATACTGGGTTGTGCGAATCTTGATTTCAAGCGATGTATTGCACACTCTCCTGTAGCAGGCCCAGGTGTATTGTGTCAGACGGATGTCGGGGCACCGTGAGCCTCGGTCATACACCCGTGGCTCCGGCAGGAATCTCTCTTACAAGCCACAGCTCTTGACTCAAAAGGAGATAAAAAGGGCAGTGATGTGGAAAGACCCAAAGGTGACTAGAAAATGTTTTACCCAGCCACGGCACCTGGGGCACACACAACACACACGCACAACACACACGCACACACACCTCTGCAGGAAATGAGAAGCCCAGAAAATGTAATCAAGATAGGAAGATAGCAGGACTGTAGTGAGCTGAAAGACTGTCAATTTCTGATGTGATCTGTTTTCTTTATTCTCTGTCTTGCTTTCACTAGCTCCATGCAGCATCAATTTCACGGCGCCAGGGGGCTATATAGAGACACCACCACGTGGCAGCTGTGACTACTCCAACTTCGACTGCACCTACACCGTGACGGTCTACATGGGATACGGGGTGGAGATTCAGGTCCGAGCTCTTTATAATATCAATGCTGTTGTTATTATAACTGTTATGGAGCTCTGAGTGACATAACACACAACCCAGAATCTCTTCTCGGATTGAACCAGCCTCTCGGACACTCATACAAAGCTTTGTTTTCCGCCAATACGCCACAACTATCAGAATCATCTCATTATCTCATTAAATATACAGTATGTACTGCTGAGAGTATGTGTTACTCAGCCTTTGTTTATCAACTTCTTGTGTAATGGGCCGGCACAGTGGCTCAGTGATTAGCACTGTCGCCTTGCACCTCAAGGTTTTGGGTTCGATTCCCACCACGGGTCTGTGTGCATAGAGTTTGCATGTTCTCCCCTGTGCTTGGTGGGTTTCCTCCAGGTACGCCGGCTTCCCCCCACAGTCTAATGACATGCAGGTTGGACTTCCCAAATTGCCCGTAGTGTGTGTATGCCATGGATTGGCAACCCGTCTAGTGTGTAACCCTCCTTGTGGATAGATCCCAGCCCTCCTGTGATCCTGGATACAGGATGAAGCGTTATAGGTGAGAGTAAATTAATGTTTTCCGATGGGATGTATGGACTTTTAAACACAATCATCCAATTGTTCGGGCTTTTCAGTGCAACACATACTGTAGGTATTGGATTTGCAATAATAATATAAGGATCACATCGTTTTTGTCTCAGCTTTAGGGTATTTTCACACCTATTAATCCACTTGCGAACTTCAAATCCGTGCGAAATTGATTCCTTTGCTATTTGGTTTGGGTAATTTAACAATCCAAAACCAAAATTGACTGATGGGCGTGCAGGAGAGCCCGTGGCTGTAAATCAGCTCGTAAAAGGTAAACAGACTACGGCGAACGTGAAGTGCTTAATCATTAAATCATATTGTAAATATCGAGTTTAAAACACTTTTCTTGCTGCAAATGTATTAGATTATTTCTTTTAGTAGATTTTTATTGGTTAAATATTTTTGTTGTTCTTTGTGCTTTATATCTGGATAGATTTTCTTTGGCTAGTTTCTGCTTTAACAGCTTGGATTAAAAAAGCTCCGAATGTACAGTACATCATACATTATTTGGTATTCTTTATGCAGTTTGGTAGATTTAAGATTGGATTGCTTTCTCCCTGAAATTGAGTCAGTCACCTTGCTCAGCAGCTGGTCTAATATACACTACACCGGAGTATGAATGCTGAGACTTCTCAGTAGAATTCATACACCACAATAAAGCAATGCATACGTCAATGCATACGCCTGAGACATTTCAGTTGCTTGGACCTTACAAGAGAACAATAGCCGCCATTACATGGCCCTAATAATTAAAATAGCAGCTCAATCAGAGGTGACACGGTGGCTTGGTGCAAAATCAGCATAGAGTATGCATCATGTAGACAACTCAGTCGACTGACTTTTCAATCAGAATGATAGAGCTGGTGTTCATTAGGTATATACAGTATTAGCCACGTAAACACTTAACCTGAATATTTCTCTCCTGTTGGGGTAAATCTATTCATTCTGCTTATGGTTACTAGTGATGGGACATTTGGATCATTTTAGTGACTCGGTTCTTTGAATCTTTTTTTGAGTCATTTAGTTCATTTCGTTCTTTTGATCAGAAATAAAATACAATGTTACATTCTCAATAAACAGACCCTCAACACGTCTACTGTACATACACACATTCTATCTTTAGTTCCAGTAATGACAATATTACAATGCAGCTAAGGACATATTATTAACAGATTGAGTAGCTCACCTCTCATATCTTCTGGTCTGAGTTGTTCGTTGTTCGTTCTTTTGAATCTGTTGCACTGCATAGCGTCTATGGGAGCCACGTGACAAAAGAACGTACGATCCAACCAAAAGGCACAAAGGTAACTACTCAATTCTGTTTCCTGTACATTACCTATTTTGCGATGATTTGCGTATGCGCACCCAGTAGAAAATGAACTAATCACTCTCCGAGACGACTCGTTCTTCTGAATCACGTTAAAGACTTGTTCAAAAAAAACGAATCGTTCATTAACGACGCATCACTAATGGTTACCCCACGTTGGATTCCTGATCGGTTAATGGCATGAGAACATCTCTTTCCCACTAGTCTTTACTTTGAACTTTTATTCTCTGGGTGTGTGGCTGAGACATAAGATCCGATTGTCTCATATTTCACGTGAGTGAAATAAATCTTTAACCAATCAAAGATGCGACTTTAAGTCTTGTAACCAAGCATAATGCAGAAAGTGGGATTTCTCGGAAAAGATGGGAAGTACAGTGGTACCTCGGCATTAGAATTTAATTCGTCCTGGAGGTGAGTTCTTAAGGCGAACTAAAAGAAATTACCAATATTCAACACTAAAAGCATATTTTTGCATATAAAAACAATAAAACGTTTTAGAATAGACATATAAATGAACTAAAATATGAAGTAGACAGACATTAAACCTCATTTAACCCTAATTTATGATTCCTCTTGGCACCGGCTGCTTTAAAAATAACACTAAAAGTGTCTCCGCTTTATTCTTGCTGAAATGCTTCATAACATTCTTGGGACTCATGGTGCTATGTCTTCATTAAATCTTGCACAAAATGCAAAAAAAACCCACAAAAAGATATGTAAACTTGCTTAGCTTGGCTCTCCACGAGCAACCACAAGAACGGTCGTAGTGTAGTAACGTCGGTCGTAGGCCGAAAATGTTTTCCAATTTCGAGGCTAATTACTCTGCCGAGGTACCACTGTATAACAAACTTAGCCAAACCACATTGTAAATGCAACTAGTGCTGTTTCCTGGTAATGACTACATTTTCACAATAGTCAGTCTCTACACTACAAGCTAAAAACATTGTGTCTGTGGTTGCTGGGTGTGATTGGAGGGAGAAAAAAAATAAAGTAAATAATATACACTACCGTTCAAAAGTTTTAGATCACTTTCTAACTCCATGATGGTTCCTGATATTTATTTATTTCTACATTGTAAAGTTTTGCTGAAGGCGTCCAAAAAATGCATGAATCTCCTTTGAACAGTTGATATTGAGATGTTTCTGCTACTTCTGCTCTGTAAAGACTTCATAACGCCTCTAATCTGAGCTGCTGTTAATTGGTCATTTTTCAGACTGATAACTCTAAGGCCTTGTTCACATGGGCGTTAAAATCGACTGTTTTTCTGCCGTTCGTAGCGTCCGGTGATCGCGGATGAAGCGCAGAGGGTTTTCTACACATAGGAGTCAGTGACGGTGTTCACACGGGCTTTGGTGACGTGCGTTTGTTCGGCTGTGCGTTTATACGGTGTTAAAAAAACATAACAGCTTTTTCTTGGCGTTCAAATCCCAACGAACGCAAGGAAACCGCGTCTAGTTCGTTTTCTCCGCGTCCATTTTACGCTTCGGAGGACCGGATATATCCCATGATCCTACATGCTATACATAAGGAAATGCGGAAAAAAGGCAAAAATAAAATGCTTAAAAAATAAAACTAGCGCGGAAATGTTCGCATTTCTTCATAAACCACAAAAAACTTCCTTTAATCCGACGTTGTGCAGTCGGAGGGTGAACCCAGTAGTGACAGCGTTTTTTTTCTCTCCCTACGGCACCGTATTATTTTTAAAAATATTTTTACATATTATTTAAATATAATAATTTAATTTAAAAAATAAAAACAATAAGATTAATGTCTAATATTGCAAAATGGTCCATATTAAAAGGAGGCACCTCAAATAAAATGACAAGGGCTTTCATATCCAGTTCCCGACACACTGCCCCCCACAGGTTAAACACACAAACTACAATTTGGGCTGCAGGCTGGCGTTAGACAGAGACAAACGAACGCCAGTGTAGAAATCAATCGAGCACCACTACAAAACGCAACGTAAACGTATAGGACGTTCTGAGCTCGTTCGTTTATCCAAAAATTTAACGCCCGTATGAACAAGGCCTAAATGAACTTCTCGTCTGCAGCAGAGGGAGGTTTTGGTCTCGTCCTCCTGGGACGGCCTTCATGAGAGCCAGTTTCATTATGGTGCTTGACGGATTTTGCAAATGCACTTGACACAATACTGTTCTTGCAGGAACTATTACAGAAAGGCCGACCTCTGTGTCTTAAAATAACAACTAACTGTTACGTAATTACCAAATTCCATACAGTATGTGTTATTTTATAGTTTTGAAATCCCCAGTATTGTTGTAGAATGTAGAAAATAAATCACTAAACAAAAACAAAGAAAGTATATTAGGGCCTGGACTTTAACACATTAATTTAGATTAATTAATTACATAAAAATAAAGTGTTAAATTTTTTTAACGCATTTTAATCGCACTTATTTTTGCACCGCGGAACGTTTCTCACTAGATGCGTTTCGGCGGACTGATTATACTGGAGCACCAACTAGCGTTCAGAAAAAAAAAACACAGTGAACATGGACAAAGAAGCTGATGAGACCGCTTTGGTTGGCCCTGTGGATGGGAAATTTTGTTATAAAAAATGAATGGATGGAAGTGTCGATATGAGCATGGTTGTGTGCAAGCTATGCAACAAGGAATTTGCATTTCGCATACCTATAGGGTACCTGAATTTCTGAAATGTAGGCTACTATATTTCTAAATATTTTATTGCTACACTTACTGTAATGGCAATATTGCACTGGTCTGTTGGACTTGGTTGAACAAAAATAAACAATATTTTGTTGCTTAAGCTTACAGTATGTATTCAGTCATTATTCAATGATATACTAAAAATCCATATGAAAAAACTTACTTCTCACTGTTCTCAGGTCAAATATTTATATGCGATTAAAATGCGATTAATTTCGAATAATTAATTACAATGCCTCTAATTAATTAGATTATTTTTTTAATCGAGTCCCGGCCCTAATATATATATATATATGTATGTATATTTATATACTGTATATATATGTATGTATTTGTGTGTGTCTTTGTGTGTGTGTATGTACTGTACATATTTGAGAATATAATATTTTATACACTAGATTTGCACACTCATAAGCGCAATTTTAAAAATGTACAGCGCCACCTGTTGAATTTTGAGATGAACTAATGATCTTTTCAAGGTATTCTTTTGATATAAGGTTGTTTTTTATTCAAATTTCAAAGTAGCATATCTTCTCTTCCCCTGGACCGATTGCGATGAAACAAAGCCATGTTACCTCAAGCTCGGCCAAATACCCAATTAAAAATTTTTTACGTGATGCGTGCACAAACAAACAGATAAACAGACAGACAAAATTGCCAAAAAAACAACTTCTGAGGTTTTCTTATACAGTATGTATAGATAGGACAAAATCCTCTGACGAGAATCTCTTTTGTCCTCGTGATTGAGAATTACTTCCTTTATGCTGGTTAACCTGCTGACCCTCTGTATAGGCGTCTAATCTTTAGTGCAAATGGAAATAATGCTCAGAATTTTCAAATACATACTGTACGGCTCCTTGGCCCTTTACTCTCTCTCTCTCTCTCTCTCTCTCTCTCTCTCTCTAGTTTCCCTTTGTGCAGACCTGGTAACCTGGGACAGTATATAAATACTTATCTCCTCCTCTCTCCTTTCCCGCAATTATTCGGAGTGACTGATATGTACGGAAGCGGCTGCATTCCCCCTAGATTAATTGCTTATGGATTATCTGTCCTTGCCTTTTATTTGTTTATGGCATTTTTAATGCCATCCTGTTAAACTGTCTCTCAAGTGACTCTTAACTAAATTAAAGCGGCCACTTCCTTCTGCTGATAGACAAAAATGATGTTTCGTTCAGACGATCCGCGAGAGCGCTTTGCATTCTCGCCGCTGCGCGAGACCTCATTCATCTCTTCGGTCACGTTGGTGTCTTAAAGACCTAGTTAAGCATTCCTCTGATCTGGAAACGTTTCTGAAGGCTGCGCGGGCTCCGTTCTGCTGCGGATTGTGAAGAAAGTTTAAGTGGATTTAAACTAGATCTGTCATTCAGGCCTGAGAAGAAAGAAGGTGATTTGTTCCCCTCAATAAGGCGATATCGAAGGCTTTTTGTTCCTTCCACGCATTTTTCACATTTACAGATGACTCGTACTTTCTAAAATGTATTCGAACTGAGGTTTGGTGTGAATGGGTTTTTCCATGTCCGTGAGTGACTGTACTTGAGTCGAAGGTCAAAGATTTTTTTCATCCAAATCGGCTCTTTAGTAAAAAAGTAATAACATTTCATCAGGACTGATCAAATAATGAGCAGTTTTCTCATAAATTCTTAGCAAGCCAGTTAACTTTGTGAATGTTTCTAATGCTAAAATTATAACACTGATATTATAATCCTGGCGGGACAGTGGCGTAGTGGTTGGCACTGTCACTTGGCTCGATTCCTGCCTCAGGGTCTGTGTGCATGTTCTCTCCATGCTTGGTGGGTTTCATCCGGGCAATCCGGTTTCCTCCTACAGTGTTCCCAAATTCCCCGTAGTATACAGGTATGTATGTGTGTGTGTGTGTGCATTGTGACCCTGTATATCCTTCTAACAAATGTGAAAACCCATACGCAATCCTCTTGTTTTCTTGTTCTTTTTGGTTGCTTTCAAATGTACAGTGTTATGCTTTCTTTCTCACCTTACTTGGTAACTTTTATTCGTTCCAGCTCGCTGTGTTTGTCTAAACTACTTTATAATAAAAACCAAAATACATTTATGAAAGTTTAGGGCTGGGCAATATGGCTGAAAACTGTATCACGATATCAGTGTTTCATATCGGTCGATATCGATAATTATTGATATTTTTTATGACCCATTTAAAATAAGGACCAGTAGAAGAATATATTATATTTAAACATTTTTTATTTTAAACTTAACCTTCCTATGATCATAGTCCCATCAGTTATTAAGACAGAAATGTCAACAACCATGGAAAAATCAAATAATTAAAATGTAAACATAAGTCTAAAGTCACAATGAACACTTAACAATTATATCTTAACATTTAAGGTGCAAAATTAAAAGAAAATGTAAGAAATGCGTAATAAACTGTAATAAAATAGTGCAATGCGTGTATTATATCACATGCCTTTAGAGAAAACTACAACAAAAATATATTGTTGTAATATATTTGAATTTGATGTTAATTCACTGGCGAGCCACCAGGCAATACCGCGCTGTATACTATATGTGTCGTGTGCACTGAATGCAGTAAAAGAAGAATATCGTTTTTCTCCGTGCCTCCGTTTCTCACCCAAAAAGCAAGTAATATTATAGATGTTAGTTTTGCATATTGATGCAAACAACAATTGTCATACCAAAGAATAAACTACCCGCCAATGTGGTTATTACCTGCCACAGCAGAATTTTACCCGCATTTGGCGGGTGGGTGGGTGCCAATGTCAACGCCATCTTGTCTCCGTTTATGCTACCTGAATCCCGACCGTACTACTTCCGGGTCCTAGAGCCGGTCGCGGAACGAGTGCGCATGACAGCAACCTAACTAGCTTCACGACCTCTGTTTTCTTCCCACAGAGAATAAAAAATATCGAACGTTAAATCGAACACATTTTTTATTGATATCGATCACGTGTCTATCGCGAAACATATCGTTATCGTTTTATCGCCCAGGCCTATGAAAGATTAAGAAGTAGACGACTGCAAACCAGATATACATACAAAATCTGCTAGAGTGAAAAAGATCTATATGTTGTCTTCTGAAGCTGTGAGTGGCACACATGTATTGATTGAAGTTCAATACGTTCAGTAGCTCTGAATTCGAGTGGTCAGTTCAAATAAATATATAGTTACATCTCCAGCCTCTATCACAGCAGATAGCAGGGATTGATTGTGATGCATTTGTCAAACTGGGACGTGTATGAAACAGAGGTGAACAGGTGGCACATGGTGTTCATCCGTCAGCTGGCGGGTCTTTAGTTAGAATTCTGCTTTGCACAAATATTCGTATGTTTAACACTATGCTCACCAAGTTAAGGCATATACAGTATACAGTATATATTTTTTTCTCCTCTGGTTCTATACAATTTATGAAATGACAAACTTTTCTATATTTGGGTTTTATATCTATACAAACTTTTTTTTGCATATTGAATGAAGAATTGAAAATACAATTTCACTGGAAACACCAGTTACAGTAAGTATACATCTGTGGGTCTTTGAGGGCCACGGTATAGTTCTGAGGATTTGTAAAAGGTGCCTTTGTCTGTCGCTGCACTGATTGACTGGATCTGCAGGTGGAAGGGTCTTACGGTACAAACGGTCAAAATTTGATGGCCTCCAAGTTCCGGTTGTTCGATGAATTGCCCCTGTGTCACAAATCTGCCCACCTTATAAAGCCTTTGCTCTCTGCTCTAATCTAAACCTCTCTGCTCTAATCACACTACGCACTGCACCATGTTCCCTCCGATCCTCCAGCACTGCTCGCCTCATCCTACAGTACCATCTCTCAGGGATCGAGGGCGGCATTCATCCAGGCTCGTTTCTGTTCTGGCACCTACTGTAGGTGGTGGAATGAAGAGGAAGTCTAGATGTTCGTACAGCAGAGACTTTGTCTATCCTTAAACGACGCATCTGTTTCTCCAGTACTTGGTCTAAATATGAACTGATAATTCAACCACATTTTTCAATGTCCAGGCAGGGTTTTAAAATGAATTAGCATCAATAACTGATAAAATGCGTAGTTGAAATGAACTGCTTGCGGGATTATCTACATTACTGTATGTAAGCGTCTATAGGGACTAAATCAGAGACTAGGGTGGTACCTAAAACATAGATACCGATTTGTAGACAGAAATTTATGTTACCTTAGACGAAGGCGGAGCAGTGTCTGGAAGAGATGCAGAGCCAATTGGAGCAAGGTTCTTGGAAGTCTTTGACAAAATAGGCACCTCGGATACTAACGCTTCTGAAAACTACTGTACTGTATGGGTGTACTGTAGGTACAGTAACAGTTTGACGCGCCTTTAAACCAGCTACAAAACCTTGATACACTTTACTGTGCCAAATTCTTGAGCCACACCTCATTTCTTCATATGTAATTAAATGTAATTACATTTAAGAAATGGGAACAAATGATTATGACTATAAGACGCTGCAAAGTGCCTAAAGATATGAGTTGAAAATTGTTTGTTTATGTACGTAACAACTTCAGCAGCAACCTCATTTCCCCTCTCGTCCATTCCAACCATTCAGCATCACCAGTATATCACCAGCCTGATCATTTGTCATCATCTCTACCTGCTTCTCACTAATTTATTCACAAGTCACTTGTATGGCTTAAAGAAATTAAATTAAATAATAATAATAAAAAAATTCTCTGAAACTGGTCAGGTATAAAGACTGGACTGAAAGTGAGAGAGACAGGGGAAAAGTCCTGCAGGAAGCCTGAAGAACTAATCCTCCAGGCTACATTAAAAATACAAGAATGCAAAGAGATAGTGGGTGGCTCAAGACTAGTGGTTTCACAAGCACTATAGTTCTTTTGGTTCTTCTGCGTATAGCACTCACAGACGATGTTATATTTGCAGAGGGGAACGTTAAATACCGTGACTCAGCAGCAGGTGAAACCTTGCAGTCTTTACTGTCATCCTTTTAATGGATTTTCTTTACACAATCCAGGTCGTGTCATTATTCATCATGACTCATTTGATGCATTATTACAAACACTGTCTGGACTTCAGTGCTATGTTCGTCTGTTCTATCCCACATGCAGTGTCCAAAGTATTGTTTTTCTTCAGGACTGTACAGTAGATTGATAACCGTAGCTGCTGTAATTTTCATGCATTTTCATGCATATTCCCAAAGATAAAATATCAGAAAACACGACTTTATTAATTACCCGTCACAGTTTTTTTTCCATTACCGCTGCCCTCTGTTCTGGGAGAGTTTCTGGAGACCCTTTTTTTTATACAGGCGCTCAAATGGGTAAATGCATATCACTTATAATTCCCTGCTAATGTCATCCTTCCAGGTATATTAGTGAGGGTTTAGTAAAGGAGCTTAATCTTTCAAAGATTTCAAGACTCAGCGCAATATGAACTATAACAGGCTGAGGATTTAGGCTGAACTCATTTGCATATGGGCACAGCAGCGGAGAACTGAAATGAGGTTATGTTAGTGGCCAGGTTTGTACAGGAGCCTTTTAAAAGCTGCAAAGGCAAAGCTTTATAACAAGCAGGTTAATATGGAGCTGTTCTGTCAGTCGGAAGAACGATCTTCTTTTTGAAGCTTAATTGAAAATGTTTCACACATTTATATCTGCCTCTGCCTCCGTCATGACATACAGTATAATTAGAATAGAGGTTAAATTGCCAGCAGTACTTTACTTACTGTCTCTGCTTTAAAAAGGTGTGATTGGCGGAATTATTCTACTTAAGCCTGAGAAAGATCATCAAAAGATGAGAAAGGCCTGTAATTTTCAGATCTGGAGACTGGCTACGCCACTCCAGGACCTTGAAATGCTTTTTGTGAAGCCACTCCTTCGTTGCCCAGGCGGTGTGTTTGGGATCACTGTCATGCTGAAAGACCCAGCCACGTTTCATCTTCAGTGCCCTTGCTGATGGAAGGAGGTTTTCACTCAAAATCTCACGATACTCTACATGGCCCCATTCATTCTCTTCTTTACACGGATCAGTCATCCTGGTCCCTTTGCAGAAAAACAGCATGATGTTTCCACCCCCATGCTTCACAGTAGGTACAGTATGGTGTTCTTTGAATGCAATTCAGCATTCTTTCCCCTCCAAACACTTCTAGTCCAAATGCTCTCTAGCAAACTTCAGATGGGCCTGGACATGTACTGGCTTAAGCAGGGAGACACGTCTGGCACTGCAGGATTTGAGTCCCTGGCGGCGCAGTGTGTTACTGATGGTAGCCTTTGTTACTTTGGTCCCAGCTCTCTGCAGGTCATTCACTAGGTCCCCCCTTGTGGTTCTGGGATCTGTGATCATTTTGACCCCACGGGTTGAGATCTTGTGTGGAGCCCCAGATCGAGGGAGATTATCAGTGGTCTTGTACGTCTTCCATTTTCTAATAATTGCTCCCAGAGTTGATTTCTTCACACCAAGCTGCTCACCTATTGCAGATTCAGTCTTCCCAGCCTGGTGCTGATCTACAATTTAGTTTCTGGTGTCCTTTGACAGCTCTTTGGTCTTGGCCATAGTAGAGTTTGCAGTGTGACTGTTTGAGGTTGTGGACAGGTGTCTTTTATACTGATAACACGTGCCATTAATACAGGTAACGAGTGGAGGACAGAGGAGCCTCTTAAAGAAGAAGTTACAGATCTGTGAGAGCCAGAAATCTTACCTGTTTGTACAGTAGGTGACCAAATACGTATTTTCCACCATAATTTGCAAATAAATTCTTTAAACATTCTACAATGTGATTTTCTGAATTTTTTTTCTTTCTTATTTTGTCTCTCATAGTTGAGGTATACCTATGATGGAAATTACAGGCCTCTCTCATCTTTTTAAGTGGGAGAACTTGCACAATTGGTGGCTGACGAAATACTTTTTTGTCCCACTGTATGTTTTTGCATCAAGTTTACGTTAATGCCACGTCCGAAATATTTTACTACAGGTCATTAAAATTGGTAATAAAGTCCATATTTCTAGAATTTATTGGAACAAATTGTGCATGCACTTTATTACACAGGGATATGAAAGCAAATCTTTCAATTTCAACATAGGCACCGGTGGTATCAATCAGTTTCCTCAAACGGCCGTGCATGCAATGCTTCAGGATCTCATCTGAAGGAAGTCGTTTGGAAGGGATACTGTATTGCTGAGAGCCTCGTGAATCCGTGACTCCAAGTCCTCCAGTGTGTCTCACATGGAGTGAGAGCTGGACTTTCAAAGGAGGACATTCATGAGGTTCACGTCGTCCCAGCCAACGTTCTGGAAAATGCTGATCCACCGTTTCATCCTGCATGAACATGAGATCGCCATGGTTCTCTCACATTCCTTGATTTTCATGAACTTTTTTGCTCAAGCCTGCTTACATTTTACATTGACACGGTGGCTCAGTGGTTAGCACTGTCGCCTTGCACCTCCAGGTCAGGTCTTGCACCTCGGGCTCTGTGTGCGTTGAGTTTGCATGTTCTCCCCGTGCTTGGTGGGTTTCCTCCAGGTACTCTGGTTTTCTCCAACAGTCATGCCAAGATATGCAAATTAGACTAACTGGCATTTCCAAATTTCCCATAGTGTGAATGCATGTGTGCATGTTGACCGGAGGTCCTACAACAGTCACAATAGTGGGAATAAATACAATGGTCACCACTGGCCTCTATGGTCCCTGGTTGGACTACACAGTTTCGTAGATGGATGGATGGATGGAAATGTCATTTTAAGAAATGTATACAAGAAATGCTCTGTACTATTTTTTTTCCAGAAATAATTTTTGTTTTTTATTTCATAAAAATAAAATAACACAGTACCAGTCATTTCTGCCCTGGGGTAGTTTGTCTAGAAATCATTCATTAACTGTATTTTAATTGAGGAAAAAAACTGAACTCATGAAAAATGTACCTTGGTATGGTTTTTCAGTACAGACAAAAAGAAAAGAGGTTTTTGGGTATCAGTCACCTTGGAAAGTCAAAAATAAGCTCCAGTTGTTGATCACTGATGATTGTGTGTTGATCGTTTTATCTCAGGCAGCATAATCATGAGATAAATGTTTGGTAAATTGAACATAAGAAGTTTCTAATATACATGATGTTCTTGTGTTACAGTTGCTAATTTAGCATATGTTCAGGGGCTAATGGCCCAGGGCTGTCATTATGTTTTCATTAGCGTTATTAAGCTTTGTATAATATTAGATTCCAAGCAAACCAAATCCTTTTTTATTTTTTTATCCTACCAGTTTTATCATATGCACTGTGGCTACATACACTGGTGTGAGCAGACACGCACCGACAAGACATGCAGTTTAGGCTAATTGGCATGCCCATAGTGTGTGAATGAGCGTGTGTGTGTGTGTGCGTGTGTGTGTGTGTGTGTGCCCTGCGATGCATTGGCACCTGTCCAGGGTGTACCCTGCCTCGTTCCCTAAGAGACACGGTATAGGCTCCAGACCCCCCACAACCCTGTATACAGGATAAAGCAGTATAGATAATGAGTGACTGCAGGAACGTTTAAGCCCTGGTTTAAATGTTTACTTAATTGTATGTGCATTTAAAGGTTTAACTTGTGAAAAATGTTTCCTTTTTTTCTTTCCTTTTTTCGTTGTCATGTCTCTGTTATTGTTTGCATTTCGACTTCATTCAGAATACTGATATGTAGTGATGGTATCGTTTCATTCCATGATCCCATCTAATGTCTGTAGAACTGGTTACTGACAGTTTGCCCTCGTACTCAGCCCGCCATGCAGTGGTTTTATAGGTTCGGTGGGGCTCGAACCTGGATCATTAGATCCAAAAATCAAACTACAACACTACAGCCCTATCCACCTGAGCCACCACTCCCACATATTATGTTTAATGTATTCTTATAAACAGAGTTCCCTTTAAAGGCATAAAACTTTAAATCTAGAAGCTTTTTATAATGAATCTTGCCAGCACACCTTGCCGATGTTTCCTCAGTCATCTTACT
Organism: Channallabes apus; assembly: GCA_030522415.1. Lineage (NCBI taxonomy): Eukaryota > Metazoa > Chordata > Actinopteri > Siluriformes > Clariidae > Channallabes > Channallabes apus. The sequence continues at coordinate 7,297,905 of CM060126.1, read as the reverse complement.
ATCCTGGTCCCATTCATGAGATTTTTATATAAATGTGTTAAATGTTAATGTTTGAGATATTATAAAACTGCATAATATGTTTCCTCTAGTCAGTTTGTCATGCATTTCTTTATTCCAACATTGCATATTTATAATTTGAGTAAATCTGAGTTTTTTTTTTAAATAGTGATATATGTGAGGCTTTGGATCAGGTTTTCTATAACTACTCTATGTGCCATAGCAAAATGAATATAAATGTAATCAATTCAGCCTGTAATCAGATAGAGGCTGTGAATATTCCAGAGCATGTCCTATTATACACACTTCCAAACAGAGCACAGTACAACGTATGTCTTCCTCAGGTTGTCGACATTTATCTTCATTATTATAGTTTTATTGCTTAAATTGATCCATCCATCAATCCATCCATCCATCCATCCAATAAAAATGATCCAAAACAAAAAGAGGATCTAAGTTTTGAAAAAAATTCAACAAGAGATTTTTGGACCTGGAACCATAACATGTACTATATTTCTACTTTATAAAGTAAATTGATGGAGTTTGCATGTTCTCCCCGTGCTTGGTGGGTTTCCTCAGGGTTCTCCGGTTTCCTCCCACAGTCCAAAGACATGCAGATTAGGCTAATTGGTGTTCCCAAATTGCCTGTAGTGTGTGTGTGCCCTGCGATGGGTTGGCACCCCGTCCAGGGTGTACCCATTCCCTAGGATAGGCTTCAGGCCCCCCCAGACCGTGTATACAGTACATTGTCTATAAAGCAGTATAGATGATGAATGAGTGAGTGAGTATTGTACAGTAAGTGAATGAGTGGGAATGAGTTGTATTTTGCAGCTATGTGTTTTACACCGTGTCTTCAGTTGAAGAAAAAAAAAAGGGAATTTATCAAAAAGATATTGATATGTTTTGATACTCAAGGGTTTCACTACCATGATCGGTACAGGAAGAAAAATAGAAATGTGTTATCTCTAGTTCAATTATAATTATATAAAATGTATATAATGATAATAATACTGTATCTGTGCCTTTTAACAAAATAAATAGTACTGATATTAAACATGGAATACCTACCAGATGGGCAGGACGCTGAATACTATATAATAGTTATACTGTAAAGTCAGTGTATCAGTTTCTTTTCCAGTGGAATCAGAACTGACTCTATACATGTTTAGAATTTTCCAATGCAATTTTCTCATTTTCCGTACCTTAAATATATACGCTATATATTAAATTGCGGTTAAGAACCACATCCTGTGGTTTTAAGGCTGCCACGCGTACTGTAGTGTTCTGTACGGGCGACTCTTCAGGAGGATGCTTCCGATAGGTTCTTTAAAAATAAATGAAATAAGTTTAATAGACCTTATTTGCAAATTGCGTACTCTATATATAGAGCAGCAAAGTGAAATTACTCGTTTGAGGCTCATTTTATCATTTAATGAATCTCAGCATGTGTGGGCTATGAGGTATGAAAGCGGCACTTCGCATTTGCTTAGAATCTCATCTGTTTTTTTTAGTAAATGTTTTGAAATGGCGCATTTGGAGACATTATGAGATAGATATTGAATTACCTTTTAAAAACTGATTTGTTTTGTATTGTTAAATAGTGCTTTTAACCAATTTACAATTTACAGTACAACTAGTGCGCACAGTGTATTTTGTGTAAATGATGCTATAATCCACAGAGTAGTGGTGGTGCTAACTGGCATTAGTGACATTTGCTTGCTATTTTGCTAGAGGGCATGAAGTGTAGGTCTTATCAGCACAGCATCTATTCCGGATTGGTTTTATTGGACGGCTCTTATGATCTGTACTGTAACCCAGAATGCATCAGGGAGCCCTGGCTTTGGTCCATGCCAGCTCCTCTTGTATCCCAGTGCTCTGGCAAAGCTTTCTGTACAAGTGTATAGAGTCTGGGTCAGGTCTCACCAGAGGAGGTAGAGGAGGAGGAGAAAGAGGGGTCCATTACTACCTCTCAGGTCCCTCTGTCTGGCCCTTTTTACTGTCCCTTTTTCTGAAGAGATTTCAAGTTTTTCTAATGTGGCGCTGAGGCGAGGCTTTTAGATGTGGAGAGTGCAGTGCTGCACTTTAGAAGGCTTTCAGCTATAGGTGTGGGTGTATGTGTGTGTGTGTGTGCGTGTGTGTGTGCGTGTGTGTGGGTTTTTTTTCCACCGGGAAAGGGAGGTGAATTGGCCAGATATCAGCTCTCTGCAGTGCTCTCATCTGCCTTTGATTTGTTTCCGCAGCGAGACCTCTGGCCCCGTCTTCCGGCCTCTAACTTCAGAGGTCACCTTCTGCCAAGAGTTTAGCCTCCGTTCTCTGATCACTTCAAAATGCATATCCAGGCAGGATTGGCCGCAAAGCATTAATGTATTCATAAGGATACAAAGAAGAGAAGAAAGAGCAAAGGAATCATTACATAAGGGAGAATTTAGGCCATAGTGCTTTTCAGCGGAGACGGATGATGAGTGGAGGGAATTAAAGGAAAGAATAGAAGGAGGAGAAAAGGTGCACGGAACTGAAATAGGACATTTCTAGATTAAATTTTTCACGGAACAATTGAGAGTACAGTGTCTTAGACATCAATGAAATTGAATACAATAAAAACGAATGATTTCATTTCTCCCCATAATTTATATATGGACTATAGTTCCACATCTAACCCCCTTTTTATGCCTTTCTATAGTTAATGCATTGAATAGATAATAGATAAATAGATAAAATAGCTTTATATGTTATTACTCTTATTTATTTATCTATTATCTGTTTAAACCATTAACTATAGAAAGGCATAAAAAGGAATAAATGTGGAACTATGGTTTGTTTATAAATTATGGGGAGAAATGAAATACATTTTATTTCATTGATGTATAAAGACTGGAGTTAAAATAGTCTCCTTAAAATATAATTTCTCTATCTCTTTTTAAATGTTAAATTTGGCCTTAAAAATTATCGATTTGTCATCAGACACATTATCTTTGACTGAATTCATACAAAGCAAACTTTCCTTAAAGTGTGATATTCACTTTGCGTTGTTGCCTATAGTACTGTACATACAGTAAGCCCTTTATGACTATTTTGTATAACATTTATACATCTACTGTAAGTTCATTTAAACTTTGAATTCATGTAACAACTTATTGCATTTTTATACTTTTACGATTTGTACTAGATATGAAATTTAATATTTAATTGCACTGTACAGCATCATTTGTGGTGAATTTTGGAATGAGCTAAAATGCTTATGCGTTACCGTGAAATATGCGGATTGAAGGTGTGAGATCGTGTTTATTAAGTAGATCTCAACTGCACTCTCATAAGTGTGTGTTAAAAAATGTACAGCGGCAATGAACTAATCATTTTTTTCAAGATTCATTTTTTCATAATATAAGGGTGCTTTCCATTTAAATTTCAAATTAGCATATCTTCTCTTCCCACAGGCTGATTGCGATGAAAAATAAGCCTATACTGTATGTTACTTCAAACTCGTCCAAATACACCTGTGAAAACTTTATTAAAATTCGTTTGGTAGTTTTTACATGATGTGTGCACAAACAACCAGACAAACAGACAAAAACCATCTTGATGTGTTCTATTACTCATCTTATGACCCCCCCCCCCCCCCCCAAAAGAATTCTTTTTGCCAATATCTTCAATATACAGGCATGCCAACTTTACAGTTTTATTATATGTATGTTATATTATTAGGGGAATATAATAATGGATGGAATGGTGCACATAAATGTACATAAGGTATTTCATACCACTTAATAGTAATAATCTGTTATTGTGTGACAAAATAAAGATTAAATTAGAAAAGTCTGCTTAGGTTAGGAATATGGCCTTCACAAATATTCCATCCATTTATGAACCTCTGTATAGAGACGGTGGGGGCCAGTGTAGACATCTGTATTTATTCCCATTTTCAGAACCATGGTACAGGTAGGACCTCCGGTCAACTGTGGGAGGAAACCCACCAAGCATGGGGAGAACATACAGACTTCATGCACACACACCCGAGGCAGGAATCAAACCCAGACACTTTGCTTGTTTGTGGACACCTTTCCTTCATACTTTGAAAAAAAAACAAAAAAACTATTTAAAGCATACTTTTTTACAAATCCTAATAAAAATGCATTAACATACACTGTTCTGGAAAGGCTTACTGATGGATTTTAGAGTGTAGCTATAGGCATTAGCTCATTCAGCCACAAGAGCAGGTTCAACACTCAGGTTTATTGACTCCAGCCTTGGGAGACCATGTCTTTATGAATGTTGCTTTGTGTACAGGAGTACAGGAGTATACTGTAGGTGTGTTCATGCTGGACTACTTAGTTTGTACAAAGCAGAAAATTTTATTCCTATAGCATACAAATAAATTATATTAAATACACATATGAGTGTCCAGGTTCGATTCCCGGCCATGCATAATACCCGTCTCTGTGTGCATGGAGTTTGCATGTTCTCCCTATGCTTGGTGGGTTTCCTCCCACAGTCCAAAGATATACAGGTTAGGCTAATTGGCGTTCCTAAACTGCCCGTAGTGTGTGAATGTGTGTGTGAGTGAGTGTATATGTGTGTGCCCTGTGATGGATTGGCACCCTGTCCAGGGTGTAGTGGTTAGCACTGTCGCCTTGCACCTCCAGGGTCTGGGTTCGATTCCCGGCCAGGCTCGATTCCCGTCTCTGTGTGCATGGAGTTTGCATGTTCTCCCCGTGCTTGGTGGGTTTCCTCCGGGTACTCCGGTTTCCTCCCACAGTCCAAAGACATGTAGATTAGGCTAATTGGCGTTCCCAAATTGACCATAGTGTGTGTGTGTGTGTGTGTGTGTGTGTGTGTGTGTGTGTGTGTGTGTGTGTGTGTGTGTGTGTGTGCTCTGTGATTGATTGGCACCCTGTCCAGGGTGTACCCTGCCTCGTGCCCTAAGTCTCCTGGGATAGGCTCCAGGTCCCCGCGACCCTAAATACAGGATAAAGCGGTATAGAAGATGAATGAATGAATGAATGAGTTGCCGATCAGAAGGTCGGCAGTTCAAGCCCCAGTTGCCATTGTTGGGCCCTTGAGCAAGGCCGTTAATCCTATCTGCTCCAGGGGCGTATCATGTCTGACCCCTGCTACGCTGGATATTCAAAGAAAGAATTTCACTGTGCACTAATACTGTACATATGTGACCAGTAAAGGCTGGATATAAGGCTGAAATACATTATAATGAAAAAGTGTTCATGGTACAATGATGTCATTTTTCAGATTTCAGATTCTTACTATTGTTTCCTTTTGAACTTTGAACAAGCTGTTTATTCTCTTTTTATTCCGTGTCTATGGCAGACCCAATTATTTCCACACGGCAGAGAATCTATATTCTTCTTATCATAATCTAGGCCTTGTTTTCAATTTTCTGCGCGTTTTTTATGCCATGTTCCCTTGAACCAATTTTGGCAGCAGCATGTAGGGGATTTTGGTGGAAATGAGAAAAGACACTGGGGTGAGGTGATGGTTAAAATAAGATAAGCGTCACCATGAAAGGTGTGTGAATGCTCTAACAGCAGGGTAGCTGGCACCGTTCTCTCCCCAGGCTTTTATTCTCCCCCACGCAGGGTTCGGTGGTAAATTATTTATATGCTGATAAAGGGTGTGGGAGACGTGTACGGGTGTGTGTTGCAACTGTTGGCATGAGGAGACTGAAACTGGAAATCGGGATGTTCGATTCATTGTCCTCTCTATGAGGTTCATACATCGTCAAACTAGCCTTAAAATCAAGAATTCCGTCTTCCTGGCATTTCCTCAGTATTTTATGTCTGGATCTGTTTCTCCGAAGTCCCCTAAAGACTCAGTAAAACTGTTTCTTTTGTGTCCTCCAGTGCTCTCTCTCTCTCTCTCTCTTTGTGTATGTCTCTGCCCAGAGCTGGAATGACCTTGTCGGGAGCATCAGTATTCACCGCACCTACTCGCTGTGGATTATTCAGGTGCTGAAATAGAAGAAGGAATAATGAGGGGGGCTTTGTACTAGGGTGGTGTGTTGTTCAATCTCTCTGCCTCGGAGCAGAGTTAATCTTGCCACTTCTCTTTATCACATGGCTGGCTCCGGGCCGTGCAGCTCTTTTATAGGGAAAAGCCATGCAAATGACAAGTGCAGAACATGTCATGTCATTTGGAGCACAATAGCAAGAAGGATTCGGTGAATGCAGGACAGAGCTTCTCTTTCTTTTTTTCCCCTGGAGTGACAAGTGTAAGGGACAGAAGTGGTGGAGATAAAGGATATCAGCGTCTGTCAGTAGGTTGTGTGTGGGATATCAGTCAGCCAGTCCTGGCATTGCCTTGCCAGATGGCACAGATCTTTTCACATGCTATATTTATTCCTGTGATTCCTCGCTCTTTTTGCAATCTGCCCATGATTGTTACCTTTGTGTATGAAGTCACATTTACATAAATTTGGCTTCTCAAGTTCACCATGGTCGGTGGCACGGTGGTTAGAACTGTCGCCTTGCATCTCGAGGGTCCGGGTACGACTCCCAGCCAGGCTCGATTCCCATCTCTGTGTGCATGGAGTGTGCATGTTCTGCCCGTGCTTGGTGGGTTTCCTCCGGGTACTCTGTTTTCCTCCCACAGTCCAAAAACATGTAGGTTAGGCTAATTGGCGTTCCCAAAATTGCCCGTAGTGTGTGAACGATTGTGTGCGTGTCCAGGGTGTACCCCACCTCGTGCCCTAAGCCTCCTTGGATAGGCTCCAGGTCCCCGCGATACTGAATACAGGATAAAGCGGTATTGAAGATGAGTGAATACTCATGCTTAACACACTTGTAAATTCTGGCACAAGACTAAGATTTGTTTCCTGAAAGAACACGTATTAGGTGGCCCATCTGCATATTCTTCCATTTACAAAATAGAATAAGAAGGGAAACACATGAAGCGATGCACCCATCATGCATTGTGTCCACTATACAGTACCTCTGGAGGCAGTGTTATGATCTGTGGTTGTTTCAGTCGTTCAGGTCTAGACGACCTGAATGTACTGAATGACCAGGTTTTGCCAACAATGGGAAGAGATTGTCTCCTCTGATGGCACAAGGCATAATGCAGAACTCACGGCTAGAGGTAACGGAATGAAATCTTGGAGTGTTTTTGTTTTTTTGCCAAGCAGGGTATAATTGTGTTACGTGCAGAGTTGGATATAACGCATTACTGTAATCTAATTACTTTTCCTAATAATGCAGTAATTTAACACATTATACTTTAAATATATGTAATTTTATTACAGTTACCAACGTCAATAACATTACGTTACTGGCATTACAAATGTAATGTTTAAGGTGTAGAGGATTGGCAGCGTAAAGGTTCGCTCATTGTGCACCACAGACACATGGACATGAGGCGAGGTCTTACAGGAAAAGCGGTCATTTTATTTAGAAAAAACAGGGGAAGGAGAAGGTTTAAGGATGGAGGAAAGGGAAAAAATGCTGAGGATTTTGAATGGGGGGAAACCCAGGATCCGTTAACACTAATTATCGCCTTCTCGTGTGATGATGTAACCTCTCACAGTCAAAGGTCTAGAGAGAGCTGATTGGCCGAGCTCTTTCAGAGGGGCGGGATAAGAGGTACTTTGTGCTCCCACATTAATCACGGCTATACAGCCAATCAGGGGCATCTGTTAGCTCACGCAAGCGGAAGGAGTGGATAGCGCTTTCCTCCGAGTGTGTTACGCCGCCCCTAACGGTGCGAGAGCGAGCAGTTCAAAAAGATGATAGTCTTCGGCCCTCCCGACTCAGAGGTAGTAGTAGCCATAATGTGGGAGCCCCCTAGAGACGGGGAGGAATTGGACACGACTAAATTAGTGAGAAAGTCAGCCAACCCGACCTGGTGGCCTCTTACCTTTGTGCACCTACAGATAGGGGGGGACGCCAGTGTAGGGAGCCTACGGAGTGAGCGAGGAGCGACAACAAGTTGAGGCGCACGCCCATCACAGACGCACGCAGTGACGGATGTTTTCAAATTAACTTGAAAGTAACATAATTAGTAATCTGACATGTTTACATGTAATAATATTGCCTTGTGTACAGTATGTGTCCTCTTGCAAGTATCTTATTCATCAATGAAGCTCTAAACTCTTAAGTTTTCAAATACATTTAGTTTAACAAATACATTTTTGTTAAATACAAGAGGCCTGGAGCCTATTCCAGGAGAGCATGAGGTCATGGTGCCAATCCTTTATAGGGCACACCACACACACACACACACACACACACACACACACACACACACACACACACACACACACACACAAATACACACACTACAGGCAATTTGGGAATGCCAGTTAGCCTAATCCCACCAAGCACTGGGAGAGCACGCGAACTCACACACTGCACAGAGACACAAGGTGGGAATCGAACCCGAACCCTGGAGGTGCAAAGCGACAGTGCAAACCACTGAGCTTCCGTGTCTTCTTCTTGTATTCATTTAATTTAATTACTGTTAATAACATTTGTGCCATGGTGGATTTAAAGCAGTTATTAATTTCATAATCATTAATTACAGCCTTTGGGAATCTATTTCAATGTGTTTAATACGTCTTCATGTCATTGATTCCTACACCTATTTGTGATTGAAAAACTTTTCCACTGAGTCATAAACACCGCATTATGCTGGTTAGGTTGATTTGTTTTCTCTGCTCTCTCTCTCTCTCAATCTCTCGCCCACTCACACGCTCACACAGTAAATCCATCTCCATCTGCACTGACGATGATCCAGATGTGCACAGAAGAACAGGTGCTAGCAGTGCATCATTTCCTCTGTCTCTTAATCACAGGCTATAATTAGGAGTGTGAACGCAGTTCTGCCCACTTTCAACCACACCACCCCCAAATCCCCCTCATCCACCCCACCCCTGTCTATAAACGAGACACACTAATTAGAGAAGATTTCCTTCCTTCCTCTCGTCCTCTGTTTCTCGCGTGGAGTGTGGCCAAGGGAGCAGATTAACTGAGGAACAGAAAGAAAGATAGTCTGAGATCTTCTAAAGAGAGCTCTGGAGTTTTATATTCTCATGCTATAAAAGAAGAGATGAAGAGATCAGCTTCCACAACAAGACTAAGATTTACACAAGATTTTCCGGAAAGCTGAAAGATAACCCACTGTGCATTTGACTTAAGCACTGAGACTCAGCTTTCATACAGCACCTTTCGTCGTGAACCATAATTAGCCCCTTAAACACATGGTTAATCCTCTGTGTTTTGGAAAGAGACTTAATGGTGGTTATTTTCTTTCAGATCACGATAGTCATTTTCTGTGATATTTGCTTCGGGAATCTGTGACCTATAGAAACAACCGATCAATAAAGTCCTTGATCCTGTGTGGCTTTGTAGTATCGCTGAAGCAGTCATACACAACCCCTGCACATTTCATTTACTGTAGATACGAGGTGGTATCAAAAAGTTTCGAGACTAGAGAAAAGGATGCACGCACAGTCACAGGGAGCACCGCCTTCATACTGTAAGTCAGCGTGCCAAAAGACATCGTCCTGCGCGACTGGTGCTATTCGGACCACGTGCCTATTTCATCATGGATAGCTAATTAGATCAAAGTATGAACGTGAAATTCTGCGGGAAACTGGGTATGGGTCATTTGACATGATTTCGGCAAGTTTACTGTATGGCAATGCCGCAAGGAGCTATTCATGGGGGTTTAAGTGGCGTATGCGCGTCAAGAGCGGAAGAACGTTCAGAGATCAGGACAACAAGCTCAACCCCTGAAAATGTCAAAACCATTCGATCAACTGGTACATAATGATCGTCAAAGATCAATCTACAACATTGCTGCCACTGTCTGTGTGTCATACGGGACAGTCCAGGCAATCCTCACATGGGATTTGAAAATGCGCCGTGTTGCTGCCAGGTCCATCCCCAGGCTGCTGACGCAGGAGCAGGAGGAACATCACCTCAAGAACTCTGGCAGGAGGGACATCACCTCAAGAACTCTGGCAGGAACGACCTCACTTCAAGAACGCTGGCAGGAGCGACACCACCTCAAGAACGCTGGCAGGAGCGACACCACCTCAAGAACTCTGGCAGAAGGAACATCACATCAAGGCAGGAGGAACATCACCTCAAGAACGCTGGCAGGAGAAACATCACCTCAAGAACTCTGGAATGAGGGACCTCACCTCAAGAACTCTGGCAGGAGGGACATCATCTCAAGAACGCTGGCAGGAGTGACACCACCTCAAGAACACTGGCAGGAGTGACACCACCTCAAGAACGCTGGCAGGAGCGACACCACCTCAAGAACTCTGGCAGGAGCGACACCACCTCAAGAACTCTGGCAGAAGGAACATCACATCAAGGCAGGAGGAACATCACCTCAAGAACGCTGGCAGGAGAAACAGCACCTCAAGAACTCTGGCAGGAGGGACATCATCTCAAGAACTCAGCATGCCTTGGATGACCCATCCTTCATGTTGAGGATCATTACCGATGATGAAACTTGGTTGTATGTGTACAAACCTGAGACAAACAATAGTCTCGACAACCAAAAAAAACAAGGCAGGTCCACAGCTCGACCGAGTGCATGCTCCTCGTCTTTTTTTCCCCCCAATATTTGCGGCATTGTGCATCTAGAATTCATCTCCAAGGGCCAGAAGGTCAATAGCGAATTCTACTGCCCGGTTTTAAATCGTCTGAGGGAGGACATACGCCCAAAGTGACCGGATCGGTGGCGTATTTAGTTCTAGGTTTAATCAGATGTCCTCATACTTTTTGATCATATAATGTTTAGTCACCATAAAAAGTATTGCAAAAGGACCTGCAAGGACAATTTTTCAGAGTTCAGATTTGCAGCTTTCATTTGTCTTTACTTTACATCCAGATATGATGAACAACATAACACATGGCAACTTGTGTTTGAACCCACCTGTTATTTCAGAAGTGATCAGAAACACTGGAATACGTCCCTGACAGGTGTTTCTTGTTGCCCAGGTGTGTCATGTTCGAATAATTGCCTGTTCTGGTGTACATACAGTACTCACTACTGTATGTACTGATGTTCAAAGCAGAATCTATTTGATTTGCACTGGAATTTGTTCTGCGGGGTGTTTGATGTAATCAGGGCGAAAAATAAATAAAAAAATCTTATTGTTGTGATTGTGCACCTGAAAGTTCTTTCTTCTTCGGGTGTGTGTTTGTGAGCTTGGGTGTTTTGTCCTCTCCCAGATAAGCTTGTTATCTTTGGCATGTCAGTTCTGATTAGGGTAGCCTGTTGAAAATGCTGCTGCTAGACATCTTTGACCACATTTGTTCCTTTGTTTTGCTTCTGCCATTATTTCTCTCTCTCTGTCTTGCTCTCCTTTATTTATGTTGTTCGTTCCTCTTGTCTCCACATGTCTTTCCCTGTAGTTTTCCCATGTTGGTTTATTAACTTGTGTTGAACAACTGTAGTTTATTTATCAAGAGGTGAGATGGGAAGAAACGGGTACGCCTAGGTGTCAGATCTTCGGTAGGAGGAAGTCGAGATCACAAAGCCCTTTTTGTAATCTCGTCGGTCTTTGCTCCAGGGCTTCCCTTCTAATGTGTTAATGTTAATGTGACACAGCATGCATCTCCGGCTTAATTAATCGTTCTCGGTGCAGTCAGCGCACTGATAGTTTCTGGAGCGAGGGTGTGACACTGAGAGGGGAATTACAGAATATATTAATTGTATATGCATCTTTATTGTCTTTCAAATCTGAATGGATCTGATTGAGCCTGGGTTTTATATGGGAGTCAACTGACTTGTGACTGTAACTGATATGGACATAGTAAAGAGCACTGTGGTGGAACGGCCTCTCAACACCTTGGGGTATTCATGTTGTTTCTCTAGATCGACCCATAGTGTATTCCTTATTGTGCTGCGTAGCCGCTAAAACCCACTCACTCATCATCTATACCGCTTAATCTTATATACAGAGTCATAGTGGGGGCGGGGAGGTGGGGGGGGGCTGGAGCCTCTCCTAGGAGACTTGGGGCACGAGGCAGGGTACCAATCCATGGCAGGGCACACACACACGCTCCGGACAATTTGGGAACGCCAATGAGCCTGATCTGTACGTATACAGTATCTTTAGACTGGAGGAGGAAACCAGAGCACCCAGAGGAAACCCACCAAACTCCGTGCACACAGAGGCGGAAATCGAACCCGGACCCTGGGGGTGCAAGGCGACAGTGCTAACCACTAAGCCACCATGTCGACGTCCTTAAGACTTTGAGCCATTTTTTTTTTACATATAAACATATGCTGTATAGGGCTCAGGATTGTGCAGTATAGAGTGAAATATCCTTTTTTTTTCCAACACAACCTAAACAATATGATGAACTAAATTTTATTTCATTTTAACCATCTATACAAACATGACTGAGCCATTACATTAAAAAATGAGTCACATAGGCAAAGAAACAGCTCAGATATACTGTACATGATCACATGTTTGTCTGGTTTTTTTTTTATTGTTTTTGACCAAAATAATAATAATTATTATAATAATATGCTCAGTTTGAGACAGCACAGTGGTGTAGTGGTTAGCACTGTCGCCCTGAACCTTCAGGTTTCTGGCTCGATTCCCGCCTTTGGTGTCTGTGTGCATGGAGTTTGCATGTGTTTGATGGGTTTCCTCCAGGTATCCCAGTTTCCTCCCACAGTTCAAAGACATGCAGCTTAGGCTAATTGGTGTCCCCAAAGTGCCCATAGTGTTAATGAGTGTGTGTACTGTATGTGTGTGTGCCCTGTGATGGAATGGCACCTCGTCCAGGGTGTACCCCGCCTCGTGCCCTAAGTCTCCTGGGATAGGCTTCAGGCGACCCTGTACACAGGATAAAGCGGTATACAGATGGTATACAGATGACAGACTTTTGCTTTTTCAAAGCTGACAGATGACTTTGCTTTTTCAAAGCTGCCATGGTAGGTGTAGAGAAAAACCGACTGAAGAGAGTCTCACATCTCTAAATCTGCTCACTCTCCTTAAGGATTTTTCTTTGCCTCAAAAACAGCTTGCGCTCGAAATGTTTAGTACGCTGAAGTTCATAAACTTGAAATTTAAGAGTATACCTGACACATTATATCCAAACCCTCACACTTTATCCTTGTGACTGTGGCTGGGTAGAATGGGGTCTGGCAACCCACCCGCAGCAGGGCTCGAATGTGGATCCTCAGATCAAGAACCTAGAGCCTCAGCCGCCTGAGCCACCACTCCCGTGGATTTTGTTTCTTTACAGTTATAGCGGGAATAAAACTGTCTACACAATGTGAAATTGTTAAATACAGCAAATGCCGAAACCTCCATTCGCTCGTTCCTTCTTCATCCCACAAATCCTGTTTAGGGTGATGGCTGTTTTTCCACTCTTGATGGAATCTAACTCACAAAGCCACACATTTCATTCACAGTTCATTTAATCTTAATTTAAATACTGATCAATGTATCTAAACTTTAAAGACTGTGGTGTTTGAAACTCCCACCAGAGCACGGAGATCACGCTGCGCTGAGATCTGATCACATTTGATGTTTGAACATTAACTGAAGCTCTTGTCGTGTGTCTGTGAGATATTTTCGTTGCACGGGTGAATAATTGTGTAAATGCTAGGGAATTGATGTTGCTAATAAAATGTACAGTGAGTGAATATTTCCATTATGTGAAAATATCATGGCTGCGCGGATTTCATTTCCTGTCTCCTCAGTACTATGATGATAGCAGAGTTCTGAGTATCTGAGACAGACTGTTTTCTTATTTCTGCTGCTTATTGCAGGACCCAGAATGAGATTTTTGTCATGTAACGCTGGTTTCAGAAATCTGGCATCCATTCATTTATTTTTTGAGGTATTGCTAATTACAGAAATCAGAGCAACAACTATCCATGTGATGGCTAAAATCTGATGTGGTTCTCGGAGGCAGTAATTGAACAGAAGCCAAACCCCTGTGGTAAGTCTCTGGGCAGCTGAGTGGTAACTCTGGAAATAGATGATGTAAAAGGGGTGTCAAAATGAGTTGGAAGGGCTTCTGAGTCAGAGGGGAGGGTTTGTGAACCATATAACAAATGATGCACTGGGATTTGATCCTTCAGTCCTTTTCAAGTGAACTGACTCGTGTTTTCTTGTATGTGATCTGTCTTTTTTTTTTTTTTTTTGCTTTTGCTTTTATCCAGTCTATTTGTTGCATGGTTTATTTAAATTAACTTATACTTTAAGGAAAATTGCTGAAATACATTTTAAGAAAATAGCAATAACGCAATCATGCTTAAGGTTATATACAGTACATTGCATTTTCTCCTAGCTGTTTCTCTTTATAATGAACGTGAATTCTAATGTACATTTTATTTGTCTCATACACAGCTATACATAGTATGATATGAAGTAAAATGCTTATTGAAAAGAGTTATTATAGAATCTTATAATTATTCTAAATTATTATTATTATTACCATTATTATTATTATTATTATTATTATTATTATTACCATTATTATTGTTATTATTATTATTATTATTATTACCACCATTATTATTATTATTATTATTATTATTATTATTATTATAGAAAGATTTCACTACAATGAAAAAAATGCACTAGAGAACACAGTTAAACTAAAGATAGAATAAAAATTTAATTATAATTTAATAAAACATTTTATTCAAGCTGGAATATACAAATTGACAAAAGTTACAAACTAAAACAGAATTAAAAATAAAAATATGTAAACATAATTTTTTTATACATACAGTATAATACAGAAACTTTGTGTGCCAAAGAAGCTACTTAAGAACTTTATGCAACATGAAAGTAACCAATCTTGCTTCCCTAAAAATTTCAAGTTGTTAACTTCAGCCGTTTCGGAGAGATGTTTTTATGTGTGCCACAAAACTGTCCATTTTTTGGTGTTTTTTACTGTCTTGCGTCAGATTATAATAATAATAAAAAAAACTCTTCACATTTCTTTATGAGTATTGATACTAAACGTGGCATAATATTTTAAAAGCATATGACCTGTAAACATTATTGCTTTAATTGTTTTTAAAAGCACAAAATCTGTAGTGTCCGTAACCATTTCGTTATTCTGCATTTTAGAATAATACACTTTTTCAGGTTTATGTCTTTTCAAGTGAATATAAGTAAATGTAAGTAAAATATAAATCCGTGTGCATATTTACAAAACATTTAACATTGATCCGGAGATGAGAAGCATTAAGTGTTACCAAAAATGACGTTTCACTTTTTCACCTAGTTGAGACACTTTTTAGCATGTGTTTAGGCCAAAACGAATTAACCAATTAATATGATCTTCAAACCGACAGAAGTTTGGCAAAAATAATTATACCTACTATAACAGTCCTCATATGAAAGATATACACAAGGATTATACAGACAATGTAGTTGGGAGAAAATACAGTATCATGACCTGACATAGTATATGGACATTTAAGTCTTCAGAGTTTAAAGCGCTATTATATTTCCTTCTGACGTGACTTGAGCAAACCTACAGTAGTGGTCTTGCTTCATCGTTATTTCAAGTCCGATCTGGGGCATCTGCGAGATGACGGTTTAATATTGATTAATTATAAAGTAAGCACAGCCAATCAGAAAAGCCCCTGAAAATAAGTAATGTGCTACATCAATTACTTTCCATTCCCTTGCTTTACTTCATGCCGGCTGACTCCCTGTGGACAGACCGTACGAGCAGAAATAATAGATTGGAGATTAGATTTTCCTCCTTCTAATCCTGTTAGTAGTGCTTGGCACTAAAGGAAATGGACGTTTTCATCAGCATTGACCCAGCATGCCTTCGTAACGACATGTCCGCATTCTGGCAACTGCGTCTGTATGACAACTCGTGTTTATACAATGGATTATCCGTGCGGGGAAGGCGGTCGGGCCAAATGCCAATTCAGATTGGATTACAGTAGCAGTATTTTGGATGTATTTTATTAGCTCAGGGCTTTTAGTGTAATGTGATTACTTTGTAATGCACATGCTTTATAGACCACACTAAGACATAATTAAGTGTGAATACATTTTTGAGTACCTGTGGATATTAAAGAAACTGACATCATGTGGTGTTTTGCTTTAAAAAATATAATATAATATAATATAATGCTTCGACACGGTGGTGTCGTAGTTAGCACTGTCACCTTTTACTGTACCTCCAGGGTCCGGGTTCAATTCCCGTCTCTGTGTGCATGGAGTTTGCATGTTCTCCCCATGCTTAGTGGGTTTCCTCCGGGTACTCCGGTTTCCTCCCAAAGACCTGCATATTAGGCTAATTGATGTTCCCAAATTGCCCATAGTGTGTGAATGAGTGTGTGTATGTGTGTGCCCTGCGATGGATTGGCACCCTGTCCAGGGTGTACCCCGCCTCATACCCTAAGTCTCCTGGAATAGGCTCTAGGTCCCCTGTGACCATGAATACAGGATAAAGTGATATGATATGATATGATATGATATGATATGATATGATATGATATGATATGATATGATATGATATGATATGATATGATATGATATTCATTAATTCATTCATTTTCTATACCGCTTAATCCTGTGTTCAGGGTCGCGGGGGACCTGGAGCCTATCCCAGGAGACTTCGGGCACTAGGCGGGGTACACCCTGGACAGCGTGCCAATCCATCGCAGGGCACACACACATACACACACCCAATCACACACTACGGGCAATTTAGGAACGCCAATTAGCCTAACCTGCATATCTTTGGACTGTGGGAGGAAACCGGAGTACCCGGAGGAAACCCACTAAGATAATATAATATAATATAATATAATATAATATAATATAATATAATAACCCCCTAATTACTTTATACTATGCTTTAATATACATATTTAAACATTGTACTCGGTTGCCAGGTTATATTACTAGTTTTACCTTTAAAGTCGAAGAAGAATATACTGAAAATACTGTAATCTCAGTATCAGTGGTACATCAAAGATCTGAATGAATTACAAATCTCCAACCTGAGTAGGTACAGTATGTGCCAGGCTTTATTAACCCGCCCCAGGATCCGTATGAGGTTCGAATCGCTCTCGGGGTCATTTTCATTTAGCCAAATCTGATTCTCATTACGTTTGGAGAGCAGAGGCCATGCAAGCTCTTCTTGGCCAGCTTCTGCAAAGTTTTGAATTAAATTTCCTGTCTGAGGCCGTGTTTGTTCGGTAGACTTAACCTCAAGGATGCACACTTGCTGCACACCACAATGTCACAACTCCCCCAGCTGGGACAGTGACTCACAAAGTTGTTTACTGTGTGAAAGGGAAGAAGCGTAAGGATGCACACGCTGGCTGTGGCAGACAGGTGATTGTCACTTGCTTGGTTTTCCAGGGTAATTAATGGGCAGGTTTGGCGGATATGTGGCCCAACAGTGGATAAAGATGCAACAGGAATGCAACAAACATGTCACTGACACTCCGTCTCTGTCCATGGTGCTGTTCTGATTCTGCTGAAGGTGTTGCCGGGGTTGTCTGCTATAATGATGTGTAGGAGAGCAATATTATAGGTTATGTGTGCTGAGGTACACAGTCTGGCAGCATGGATTGATGAAGCCACAATGTCCCTGCGGTGAGCCACAAATTTGGGCGCAACTTAATAAACCTGTAGCTAATCTGGAAAACCGTGCAAAAGAACCCAGAGTTTAAAACGTTTAAAGCACGGATGTTAAAACCCTCGATTTATACCGCATATTATAATAGACAATAAAAAGGTATTTAATGGAGAGAAAAGGCAGGGATTTTTTTTTTCATGCAAGGCTAGCAACCATTAATTTCTAAAAGGTCTTTGGGGTCTTTAGAATGTCATGTAAAAATGTCATATTAACAGGCTTTTTATGCGCTCAGCCAATGGGAGACTTGTGATCATGACATATTTGCATAATCATAAATGTAATGGCATCAATTAACAGCAGAGACCGAAAAAAAGGTTAAATGTGCTGTCTATAATTTCAGAAGCTCGATAAATACAAAAGCGGCACAGAGATACCGAGAACAGGTTATTTTTAGTCCTTGTGCAACACTTACAATTACTTGTGTAAGTCAGAGTGATATGTTAAAAGACAAACATAATGAGAATTTACATTATAATAAAAAATACAGTGGGGCAAAAAAGTATTTATTCAGCCACCAATTGTGCAAGTTCTCACATTTAAAAAGATGAAAGAGACCTGTAATTTTCATCATACTGTAGGTATACCTCAACTATGAGAGACAAAATAAGAAAAAAAAAATCACATTTAATTAATTTAGTTGCAAATTATAGTGTAAAATAAGTATTTGATCAATAACAAAATTTCATCTCAATACTTTGTTATACACCCTGTTGTAATACTTTGTAATATATACATATTGTGAAGGTTTGTGAAGGTTTTCACACACTGTTGCTGGTATTTTGGCCTGTTCCTCCATGCAGATCTCCTCTAGAGCAGTGATGTTTTGGGGCAGCCACTGGTCAACACGGACTTTCAACTTCCTCCAAAGATTTTCTATGGGGTTGAGATCTGGAGACTGACTAGGCCACTCCAGGAACTTGAAATTCTTCTTATGAAGCCACTTCTTCGTTGCCCAGGCGGTGTGTTTGGGATCACTGTCATGCTGAAAGACCCAGCCACGTTTCATCTTCAGTGCCGTTGTTGATGGAAGGAGGTTTTCACTCAAAATCTCACGATATCATTCTTTCCTTTACACGGATCAGTCATCCTGGTCCCTTTGCAGAAAAACAGCATGATGTTTCCACCCCCATGCTTCACAGTAGGCACAGTATGGTGTTTTTTAGATGCAACTCGGCATTCTTTCTCCTCCAAACAGAAAGTTCTATTTTGGTTTCATCTGACCATATGACCTTCTCCCAATCCTCTTCTGGATCATCCAAATGCTCTCTAGAAAACTTCAGACGGGTCTGGACATGTACTGTACTGTCTTAATCAGGGGGACACGTCTGGCACTGCAGTGTGTTACTGATGGTAGCCTTTGTTACTTTGGTCCCAGCTCTCTGCAGGTCATTCACTAGGTCTCCCCGTGTGGTTCTGGGATTTTTGCTCACAGTTCTTGTGACCTTCTTGACCCCACGGGGTGAGATCTTGTGTGGAGCCCGAGGTCGAGGAAGATTATCAGTGGTCTTGTACATCTTCCATTTTCTAATAATTGCTCCCACAGTTGATTTCTTCACACCGAGTTGCTCACCTACTGCAGATTCAATCTTCAGATTCAGAACTTGCACAATTGGTGGCTGAATAAATACTTTTTTGCCCTACTGTATATATTTATATAAATATATATTTACTATATATCATGAATTCAGACATATATACACTCATAAGCTTGTACGTCATCTGTTGAATTTTGGAATGAACTAACTATCGTATTATCGCAATGCACATAATGAAGGTGTGCGATCGCGTTTCTTAAGTAGATTACAATTGCACATTCATAAGCGCAAATTTAAAATGTACAGCGCCATCTGTTGAATGATTTGTTTTCAAGGTTGATTTTTTTTTATGATACAAGGCCGTTTTCGATTTTAAAAGTAGCATATCTTCTTTTCCCGTGGGACGATAGTGATGAAACACATTCATTCATTCATTTTCTATACCGCTTAATCCTGTGTTCAGGGTCGCGGGGGACCTGGAGCCTATCCCAGGAGACTTCGGGCACTAGGCGGGGTACACACACATACACACACTCACACACCCAATCACAAACTACGGGCAATTTAGGAATGCCTAACCTGCATATCTTTGGACTGTGGGAGGAAACCGGAGTACCCGGAGGAAACCCACCAAGCACGGGGAGAACATTTACATTTAGGCATTTGGCAGACGCTCTTATCCAGAGCGACTTACATTTTTATCTCATTATACATGTGAGCAGTTGAGGGTTAAGGGCCTTGCTCAAGGGCCCAACAGTGGCAACTTGGTGGTTGTGGGGTTTGAACCTGGGATCTTCCGAACCGTAGTCCAATGCCTTAACCACTGAGCTACCCCTGGCCCTAGAACATGCAAACTCCATGCACACAGAGACGGGACTCGAGCCTGGCCGGGAATCGGACCCAGACCTTGGAGGTGCAAGGCGACAGTGCTAACTACTACACCACCGCGCCGCCAGACTATATGTTACTTCCCCATTAAAATTAGTTTAATAGGTTTTAGGTGACGCACAAATAGACTGATGTCATAACAGATGCACTAACCATCTCGATGTGTTTTATTACTAATCTTACATCTTACACCCGTAATAATTATTTTTAACATATATAACATTAACATTATTATTATTTTTAACAAATATAAAAATGTTTATATAATAGATATAATAAGATATTTAAAAAATCATGCCAAATCCAAAGTAAAAAAGTGCACATAAATTAGCATTATTTAGATAGTATATGTAAGTACAGTAACTTGAACTTACAACGATCAGTCATAACAAAAAAATACATGATAGGACTAGCACAACCAAGGAAGAAACCAAAAAACCCATGTCGATCCTGCAAAAATGGAAAAAATACTGTTTTTTTATTAATTATTTTATTTGTTTACAACCTAAACAGATCAGATTTTATACGCTAAAATGTGTCTCACTCACACCTTCTCCTTATCACCCTTGCGTTTAGGTGATGAATGTAAGTTTGGCCGAAGGGGACTCCGTGAGGTTTGAGGATCTTGGGGGCCGCGAGCCATCAGTTCTGGCTAACGAGTCCATCCTGATGAAGGGCTTGGTGGTGCGCAGCTACAGCAACCGGATCTCCGTCCGCTTCCACAGCCGGCGGCCCTGCCACGGCTCCTTCCTCCTGCTGTACCAAGGTAGGTGTATGCGTGGGCGTACGTGTGTGTACGTGTGTGTGTGTGTGTACGCCGGGTGTGAGACAGCGAGAGAAAGAGACTGGCACTGTGCCAGAGCTTGAGACAAAACCTCCTTATGAGTGTACACTTGCTGATTAGATTGGTAAGTGCGATTACGTGTCTGGGAGGAAGGCGCTCTCAATCATTACTTTCCATTACGAGAGGCTCTCTGTGCAACGAGGGGGAAAATACCTCTTGTTATCACTCGTCAGAATAATATGCTTATGTTAGCTTGAAAATGACAACTACTGTCAATAGGCTGCCACATAATTACATTGGAGTGGGGCTCAGATGATATTCCCTGCTAATAGTCCTTTAACAGAGATATGTGACAGATCAGGAATAAGGTTATTGAGCTCTCTCTCTATCTCTCTCTCTACGTTGCCAAGTTGTGTTTCTCATTTCGCAGAGGTGCTTGGAGAGGGAAGAAAATTACTTTGTATGCAGACAAATCCCTTTTGTTTCTGTGAACTAATGAACTGTGGCAGGTTAGCAGTGGGGTAATACAATTTCACAGGCTGCTAACGTGGCTGTTGGATAAGAGACCCATTTCCTCACATTCTCTCTCTGTGTCTTTTTCCCTCTCCTTCTTTCCGGGTGTATATGAGGGGATGATAAGGGTGGTGATGGTAGTAATCAACCGCGTGTGCCTCCCACATGGTGGATCTTGTCCAGCTTAACAGGAAAGGCTTTCATGCCTTCATTAAGCTCAGAGCGATAATCCTAAGGCTTTGCCGAGCACTATCTATAATTACTTGCAATTTCGATAGCAAGCGTTCAATTACCACTCATCCTCCTCATGTGCTCTAACAGGCATGCTGGGTAGAGCTGTACAGGTGAGGATAACCAATATTGCAGCAGCAATTACAGACTGTCATACTGTCGTACTGGGCCGAGACAAATTGAGCAACATGCCTCTGTAAAAGACGGATGGATGGATCGCATGCGCAGTGACTTCACAAAAGAACCAGCTGTTGTTTGAATAAAATTCATAGATGTAGCAGGTACAGTATGATGACTCGTTATCTTATTTGGAAACCAGACACACAACAGAAATTAACATTAACCATAATGCATCCATCCATCCATCCATCCATCCAGGAACCTCTGTAGTCCAACTAGAGACCAATGGTGGTGGCCAATGCTGATCACAATTGTTGACCTCCGGTCAGCACTCACACACTTTGGGCAATTTAGAAACTCCAGTTAGCCTAAACTGCATGTTTTTGACTGAGGGAGGAAACCGGAGTACCCAGAGGGAACCCACCAAGCATAGGGAGGACATGCAAACTCCATGCACACAGACTCTGAGGTGGGAATCGAACCCAGACCCTGGAGGTACAAGGCCACAGTGCTTACTGCTACGACACTGTGCACCAATGTTAACACAAGATTAACTCGGATTATGAATTATATACCGGTAAACTGGTGGAAGGATCAGTGGCACCCAAGGTCTCATCTATACTTGTGGGAAGCAAAGGCCACTCCGTCTGGTCGGTCAATTCCATAGAAAAGCTAATGTAGAACAAATTGCTGAAAGGTATCAAAACACCCAGTTCACAGTGTGTATGTGGCTTACCAGGCAAAGGGTATTAACCACTAAGCCACCGTGCCGCCTAATGCACCTACGAGAATGGAGATTGTAGCCTCAGTCTTATATTTAAACAGACAGTATAGGAATGTAGATGACATCGTTGTCGCCCCCCTGCTACTTTATATAGCGTTGATGATGCTTCGAGAGTCTGTCCATTGTTCAGCATGTGGTCCTCGACTTGGACACCCCATCTGTCCTCCTACTGCATGTCTGGCAGTAGCCTGTGCAATTTGACAGATGGAAGCTGCTTTAAATAGCAACCTGCATCAGGAGGTAAACACATTAATGATTAAGGCCTCTCAATAATTCACATGACAATGAAAGGGCAGCATCGCCCCTCCCATTAGGTTTCATTAAAGGTTAAATACAAACAAGGCAGGATTGATGGACTGGATTCAGGAGGAGACAGAAGTGAGACGTTTTTTTTTTTTTTTTTTTTCAATTTACTGGGAACAATCATACTGTACAAATGGAGTGAGATTAAAAAGAAAAAAATCTAAGGGTTTCATTTCTTTGATTTATTTCTTGAATTATAGAAAATTGTCATGAGCCTTAAATCAGTTAGACTTGGCTCACACATCAGGTCTGATGTGATTCCCGAATGTATTTATTTGTTAATTTATTGACTGATGGGTTTGTTTCATGCTTTAACACCAATTTTCTGATGTTTTAGTCATTCACAATCCAAAATGTTTCATGTTTACATTCTGTTGCTATTTTCATGATTATAAATAATGCCTGGCACTGATACGAGTGAATAAAAAAAAAAAAAAAAAAAACGCAAAAGAGAATAATGCATTTAAAATCAACACTGTTTGTGAATCACTGCCTCCCACGATCCATCATTAATTTTTATTATTTTTTTTCAATTGCAGTGTTATGGTGGCAGTTTCATTCCTTTCTTAGCCTTCTTAGGCAAAGAATGTACTCAAGTAAGAATAGCTGTACTTCAAAATAATATTACTCAAGTGGAAGTGTGGCAACTCACCAACAGTAGGGCTCGAACCCAGATCCTCTGATCCAAAAATGAACAAACTAGAGCCTTAACCTCCAGATGCCATCTTGTTAGGCATTATCGCAGACAGCTGCGATTATGGGAAACCATTAGGGTCAAACTTGGTCACATGATTCATTTGCGTAAAAAAAAAATAGTAATGCATTAAAATTTCTAGATTAATCACATGCTTTAAAGTGTTAATATTGACTATTATAATATATTATAATATATTATAATATATAATATAATATACTATTATAATATATTAAGCTTTTTTCTCTCACTCTCAAACTGACTGGCAGTAAAACCGAGCACCTGTAATGCAACAATGCATCGCAACATTTGATATCTCAAGGAAACAACATTGTTGTTTTGAGATCACAAAAAAAAAAGGATATAAATGGGCCTTTCTGAGCTTTGTGCATTTGTGCACTGGGTAGCATCACTGTATCACAGCTATAGACACTTTATATTCAGCCCTGAGCTGGGCTACAGAGGTTTAGATATTCCCTTTGTATCCAGAAGGGTTCCTCTTTGTTCCTTACACCTTCAAATGTCTACAATGTGTCCCATAAAGGATGAGTTTGCTTTCAACCCTCTCTGCTCCAGGGGTGATGTGTCATGGCACAGATGTTGGCCACCTGAGCACCCACGGGATGCACTAGTATAAATACCGAGAAGTGGTTTATGTTAAGATGGTATACCCAGTCAAATGGCTGCTTTGACCTTTTATCTATTACTTATCTACAGTACAGTGAAACCTCGGATTGCGAGTAACTTGGTTTGCGAGTGTCCCGTAAGACGAGCAAAGATTTTTAATAAATTTTGACTTGGAAAACGAACAAAGTCTTGTCAAAGTATCATGTATCATGCATGCGCTTCTTGTTTTGACGCAGAGCGTCACGTGATCACAACTGAGGCAAAGGATTTTCTCTCTTGTGGAATTGTGGGTAATCGTCTCCCCTGCTGGGTCTTAGTGCTCATCTCTCACTGGTATGCACACGTGTAATGTTTACTATAACACTGTGACCACGTGTGTGTAAAACATATTTTATTTTGTGTTTGTATGCGTGTGTGTGTGTAGAGCACGCGTGTAAAGCAAAAGCAAGTCTCATTAGAGAGGTTAAAGATCCATTTTCTCTCTTTGCTCAAGACTGCTCTTTGTGTCTGTGTGTGCGTGCATCATTGGACACAAACACACACACACACACACACACACACACACACACACAGCGTCTGCACGCACAAAAGGAAACACTAATCTATTTTTATTTTAACTTTTTTTAAAGGTAAAGTGCAGGTTAATTTGTTTTATTTTTACTTAATATATTGTGTTCATTATTTTTATATATTTAGTTTTTTGGGCTTTATTTCTTATGGGAAAATTCAATTTGATTTACGAGTGTTTTGGAATACGAGCCCACGTCCGGAACGAATTATGCTCGTAATTCAAAGTTCCATTGTATGTGTTTTATGGAATTTAAACGTTGCTCGATTTGTCGCATGGGATCGCTGTGGAATTTTATATATACTGTATCTACTGTAAGCGTCTCGTCTCTCTACTCATTCACAATGCTTTCTTTCTCTTTTTCTGATCACATGAGCTTTGAAACCTATTGAACTTAAACGGCATTCTGTTTTCCGATGCATATTTAAAGCAGCGATGTTAACACGTCGACCTACAGTATGTGACATGTTGACCTAAACGTGTGTGGGAGTTAAACAGAATGGTTCGCCATGCATGTTGCTTTCTAGAGCAGAAGCTTGTAAGTTTATATTTCAGTGATTTTCCTGCTCACATACTGTATACTTAAGTACAGTGGGATTTCTGTAAATCCACTTTGGGATAATGTCTATCGTTAAAAGGGATTTGAAAAGAAAACTGAACTGAACTGACTCACTATTTGGTAGTAATTGAGTCATTCAAGCACCGCTTCTTCATGATTGAAGAGGGAATTTATACAACGCAAACCAGTGAATCGTAAGTACAGAACAGAGTCATAAGATTTCGAAATTACTTTTATGTTTGGCAATATATAAAAAAAAATTAAAATGTTGAATTCATTGTGGTAAAACATGGTTAAAACATACCCATGATGATTTTAACAAATCTATAAGAACACTTACAGCAACAACAAAACATTTGCACCCTGATTTAATAAGATCTGAAATAAAGAGGCTGATTTAAACAATGTAATAAACCGAGCCTGCAACAAATAAGAACGGGCAAATAGCAATTATGTAAAATGATGTGATGTGTAACTGTGTGAGGAAACATTAATTAAAATGAATTCCATGTAATAACTGTTCCTGGCAGTCTGGCTCTAAAAAGGGAAGAGTGAGCTGAAACGTGTAACAATACAGTATGTTCCAGACATGATATACTGTCTGATATGCAGTATAGTTGTGGAGGCATGTGTGTGTGTGTGTGTGTTCGTATGCGCTTGGAATGATGCTGATATTGGAGCTGTAGTGAAAAAAATCTAATATCAAGCCAATTTTCTTAAACGTTCTCATTATATACTGAGACATACTGTACGTATTTGAAAATGTTTAATACAATATGTGATTTATTTAAGTCTGCAAACTTAACACCTGCCCCTTAAGTGTAATTAACTTTTCAGGCTAAGTAAATCACAAAGCCAAAGTAATTTGCATGTACACTAAACAATGCCATGTACATTGATCAGCCATAGCATTAACACCACATAACATTAACAAAGTAACATTGATTATCAATTTAGGCTCATTTATGTCTATGGGGAGCAACGGTCACCTCAAGGGTCTGGGTTCGATTCCAGTCTCTGTGTGCATGGGGTTTGCATGTTCTCCCTGTGCTTGGTGGGTTTCCTCCCACAGTCTAAAGATTTTGACTGGCTAATTGGTTAGGCTAATCGGCCTTCCCAAATTGCCCATAGTGTGTGTGTGTGTGTGTGTGTGTGTGTGTGTGCCCTGTGATGGATTGGCACCCTGTCCAGGGTGTACCCTGCCTCGTGCCCAAAGCCTCCTGGGATAGGCTACTATAGTATGTATTATTATTATGAAGAGGTCAGGTGTACCTCAGTGGTTAAGGCATTGGACTACGGTTCGGAAGATCCCAGGTTCAAACCCCACAACCACCAAGTTGCCAGTGTTGGGCCCTTGAGCAAGGCCCTTAACCCTCAACTGCTCAGATTTTTAGAATGAGATAAAAGTGTAAGTTGCTCTGGATAAGAGCATCTGCCAAATGACTAAATGTAAAATAAACAAAAATGTGCAATTTTTTATAATAAAAAATCTTTGTAATCTTGTCAGTAATAAGTGTTTTCCAACGTCATAACTGGCAGTTTCCTGTAATGATGTCATACACAGATTTCACTCACTCACTCATCGTCTGTACCGCTTTATCCTGTATTCAGGGTTGCAGGGGGCCTGGAGCCTATCCCAGGAGACTTGGGGCACAAGGAGAGGTACAGACTAGACAGGGCGCACACACACACACACACACTAATTCACACATTACGAGCAATTTGGGAAGGCCAATTAGCCTAATCAGCATGTTTTTGGACTGTGGAAGGAAACTAGAGGAAACCCACCAAACACGGGGAGAACCTGCAAACTCCATGCACAGAGACAGGAATCGGGCCTGAACCCAGACCATGGAGCTGCAAGGTGACAGTTCTAACCACTAAGCCACCGTACAGTACTTTACGCTACGTAATTTACGCTCTAATTAAGGAATTTATATAGTGATTCATTGAAATGACATTAGAACAGGAAACCGTCAATTATGCCTATATTATTTATATTATATAATATAAAAACTGAAAGAATAACAACCAAAAACTAATGAATACAAAGATAACACTTCTAGACGTGAACTGACAAGCAGAAAGGAGTGGACATGTTCTCAAAAAATCAAGAAGGCAGAATAATGGTATCTTTTATGAAATATGTTTATTGGAATAAAAGTTGATAGCTGCTCTCTTAAACTTAAGCAGCATATCTTTACTTTATGAAATATTGTCTTCTCTTTTAAAGCATCTGCTGGCGAGTCATTATCCCTATGAATAACAGCAGGGAATAAAAATATTGTAATTATATTGTAATGTAAATGTTGTAAATCGTTGGATTTCTTCTCTTCATGTTGATGATTTCAAACGTGACAAGCCGTGTGGGCCGAAATTCAATTGTCTTCATTTAGGGTCACCTTGTTCAGTATGATAGCGTGTGGACGTTTTTATTAGATAAGCATGAAGGATGAGACAGATTTGATTACATGTCGATACACTTTTTCTAACCACCTGGACAATTAATTTCTTTCTACAGAAGCACATTGTCAAGAGGATCTGCAGGCTAATGAATCTTGATCCCTCATTTTGGAGCCATGACTTATCAGAAATGAGCCTGGCTGCGTCGGTTTCGTGTAATCTGCTTGACTAGCGGCACAGAAGGAGAACAGTGACGCTCTATGCATTAGAAAGAAAGAGCAACAAAGAAGTGAGCTGGTTTGGAATAGTGAAATACTCCTTTGATGTTTCCAATCAGTTATTTTTCAGGATTGGATCAGAATCAGACGTAGGCTCTCCATTCTCCTTGATGTGCAGATTAAACCCTGGCTCGAGATTGCTTGTATTGATTTATCGATTCTCAGTTATCGTGGACCTACAGTAGAGCTCATATTAGGAACAGTGGATTCAAGACTGATGTGTTTTTTTCTTGTGTTTGCCATGACCAGTAGAAAAGTTTTGTTTTATCTGCGGGAAATCACTAGTAGGAAGCAGATGTGTAAAGTATAATATAGAAAAATAATAATCTACTTATGCCCTGTGATGGATTGGCACCCTGTCCAGGGTGTACCCCGCCTAGTGCCCGAAGTCTCCTGGGATAGGCTCCAGGTCCCCCGCGACCCTGAACACAGGATTAAGCGGTATAGAAAATGAATGAATGAATAATCTACTTATTTTAGGCGACATAGTGGTAAGCTCCTCTTGGGTCCGGGTTCGATTCGGGCCTCTGTGTGTGTGGAGTTTGCTTGTTCTCTATGTGCTTGGTGGGTTTCCTCCGGGTACTCCAGTTTCCTCCCACAGTCCAAAGACATGCAGATTAGGCTAAGTGGTGTTCCCAAATTGCCCGTAGTGTGAATAATGTGAATGAGTGTGTATGTGTGTGTGTCCTGTGATGGATTGGCACCCCGTCCAGGGTGTACCTCACTTGTGCCTTAAGTCTCCTGGCATAGGCTCCAGGCCCCCCCACCACGCTGTACACATTATAAAGCCGTATAGACGAGTTAAATGATGACTGTTGATATAAAACCTGGTAGTTTTAGCATAAGGTTTCTATTGTCTTAATATTTATATTTATATATAAAAAAACATTTTGAGCAGCTGGGAGGGTGCCCCCCTGGGAGTTGGTACCCTATGCAGACTGCGTACTCTGCGTATAGGGAGCGGCGGCACTGATTAGATATACCTGTATTATGTTTGCATGTTCTTCCCGTGCTTTCCTCCGGGTACTCCGGTTTCCTCCCACAGTCCAAAGATATGCAGGTTAGGCTAATTGGCGTTCCCAAATTGCCCGTAGTGTGTGATTGGGTGTGTGAGTGTGTGTATGTGTGTGTGCCCTGCGATGGATTGGCACCCTGTCCAGGGTGTACCCCGCCTAGTGCCCGAAGTCTCCTGGGATAGGCTCCAGGTCCCCCGCGACCCTGAACACAGGATTAAGCGGGATAGAAAATGAATGAATGAATGAATGAATGTTCGCAAAGTGTTTTACAGCCACAAACACCCTAAACATAAGTACCAAATTATTTGTTTGGCCATTGCCTTAACAAATATTAACACTGTTCCTCCAAAATTGATTGTGACATCATTGTACATGTGCACTTGTCCCTCTAGGGGGAGCCTAATAATAAATGTTTTTTAAATTGAAAACGCCCATTTCCTGGCAACTAGATCCAACAATGTGTATTGTTATTATTTAGCATTGTAAACATAGGAAGGATTATCAGTTATGAAAATGTATACCGCGGTATCTCAGCATTCGAATTTAATCCATTCCGGAGATGCTTTCTTAAGGCAAAAATTCATATTGCGAAAGTCGCTTCGCTTGACTTACAGTACCATTGGCGCAAACAAATGTTTCCCGGACTTATGCACAACTTAGCCGGCTCTTGGTTCAGCTCAGTTTGTTCATTCACATGCCAAAAATGCTTCGTAATTTCGCTCAACTTTAAGAAAAACCCAGGCAGATACAGTGAAAAACTGCGGAACATCACTCACGAAAACATCACCCAATCAGAAACCAGAACTCAGAAATGGGACCAAGGAGCCTGAAACTGTCTTGATAGTCGGAATAGATGATGGCTGAAGAGGGGAGATTTAATGATAGTGAGTTTCTACTGTATGTACATTTAAAGTTGATACAGACTTCTGATGGGCAGGCTGTACTGTATTTCATCTCTTTGGCGAGTTTAGCTCACAGTGAGGCGTTACATTAATTTAATGATCATCTGACTCATAACGTTAAAATATCCATTAATGAAGTTAAACCACCCCACCCTCATCCATTTATGATTTTATGGTCTGAAAGATAGTGATTGCAGAGGTTCTATTCCAGGAGACTTAGGGCACAAGACGGCACACCTCTTCAATCCATCAAAGGGCACACAGATACACTCAAACATTCATTCTTTGGACTGTTGGAGGAAACTGAACTACCCGGAGGAAACCCACAAAGCACTGGGAGAACATGCAAACTCCATGCATACAAACCCGAGGCAGGAATCAAACTCTACTAACCACTAAACCACCATGTTGCCTCCTTAAGTATATACATTTAAGTCAGTTACCACACACTAACACGTTGTTAAGAATGGTTTAAGATATTTAATGTTTAAAACACAATGGAGAGAATGACATGTGTCCTGCACAGACCTGCTCATTACTGTACATACTGTATATTGACTAGATTGTGAACTAATACAATCTACTGTATAGTAGTGTACATTGGGATCACAGTACTGTATGTATGGTGTTATATTTGTGCCTCATTAGTGAGTGAAAATTTTGAAAAAAAAATTCTGATGTTTTTTTTTTATACCTTTATATGTTACTTACTGACTCCTCAGAGAAACCTTCCCCATTGTAGCACGTCTCCGAGGCTAGGGACGCTGGTTGTACACTTCTCTCAAATGTATTCCGTACAGGTGGAATTGCTTTTTTTATCATTACATTCTGCACAGATTTATGATGAACATAAAAATAAAAAAGTTTAAAAAAAAAAAGAAAGAAAGAAAGCAAACAAACATTTTTACAACACTGTTTGGGACTCATTCATACAGTAAGCACATCAGTTGCATGCAAATAGCTTCTTAGTGCACGTTTATCACACATCATATGGCACTTTGTTTAGGTAACCAGAGATCAGTAAAATGTTGGGAAAAAAAAGACATAAGCAGAAGAGTTCTTTATTCACGTTATAGTGATGTATTGATGATTAGTGATGGCATGGCAGCTTAGTGGTTAGCACTGGCGTCTTGCACCTTCAGGTTCGATTCCTGCCCTGAGGTCTGTATTGGGGTTTCCATGTACTCGAGTTTCCTCCCACAGTCCAAAGACACGCAGATTAGACTAATTATCGTTCCCAAATTGCCTGTAGTGTGTAAATGTTGACCGGAGGTCCAACCACCGTCATAAAAATGGGAATAAATACGGTGGTCACTATTAGCCTCCACAGACCTTAGTTGGACTACAGAGGTTCCTACAGTAGATGGATGGATGGATGGATGGATGGACGGACGGATGGATGGATGGATGGATGGATTGATGGATGGATGGATGGATGGATGAATAGAATGCTTATTAGTGCATTACCATAATATTTCAGCAGCCATTAATGTTTGCAGTCTATCTACAAATAGCACTCTGTCTCTAGACCAAAAGAGTCGTTTGTGAAGATTAAGAGCTACTGTACCTGTAACTAGAATCACCCTGTATGTTCTTTTGGGTCCAGTGTCTGTCATTTACACTGATACCACCATAGCCCTAAACCTATGATGGTTTTTCAAAACTAAGTTATGTATTAACCTCCTCTGACACACACTGCAGTGGGGAACCAGTGGAGTTACACTCTGGCGTCTCCTCCAGTTATTTTTGAGACCGTACAAGAAAAAAGATTTAGTTTTTCTGCCTGTAATTTACAAAAGAACTTTTAAGAATGTAGCATGAACACAGTATGAAGCCAACTCGAACAAAACAACTTCAAGCAGATCAGCGTGCCACAACTTCAGTAGGCTTCTGACATGAAAGCAACAAATGTAACCAGTGCTGCCTCGTACACACTTTGTATAATTTTTTCAAAATTATTCCCTGCGACAGCTTTTAAAGGATTTGGTACTGTATATAGGTCAGGAAAAATCAGGAACAATCGTGACCTGATACAAAAGATCTTGCCATTATACGACAAATGCTTTATTTGAAAAAATATTTAACCTTTTCGGGATATTTAAATGTATTCCTATAGTGTAGGATCAAAGTTGTTAAATGCTGACTTTACGGCTTACTGTTTAAAAAAACGTTTGTGGCGCTGCAGTGTGCTCACTCAATCATCCGGAAATCGCGAGTTCAAATCCCATGTGATGCTGTAGCCTAGAAAGAGTTGATTGGCCAAACTCTCTCAGAGAGGGGGCGGGAGGCACTTAGCA
Organism: Channallabes apus; assembly: GCA_030522415.1. Lineage (NCBI taxonomy): Eukaryota > Metazoa > Chordata > Actinopteri > Siluriformes > Clariidae > Channallabes > Channallabes apus. The sequence goes on along the minus strand of CM060126.1, from coordinate 7,265,788 downwards.
CTTTCACATCAATCATGGCTCTACAGCCGAACCATGTGGAAGGAGTGGATAGCGCTTTCCTCGGAGTGTGTTGCTCTCTCAACCGTGCGCGAGCACTTTGAAACGATGGCGGTTGGTGGCGTCACATGGAAAGGAGAAAGCATGTGATAGCCTTCGCCATTCCTGGTTGGTAGATGTAGTATTGATGTGGGAGTACCGAGATGACAGGTGGGGGAATTGTGTATAACTAAATTAGGGGTTTATCATGTGATTTTGTCAGAAAGAATCAAACTCTAGTCATGTATATAAAGCAAACGAACGTAAATACCTGGCAAATTTGGATTCAGGGCAGGCCACCGAGATTGCAGTAGTTAAGACTAATTCAACCATAAGAAAAACATAAAAGAAGAACCTGAGCAACTCTGATAAATGCTGGCTAGATGACTGGGGCAGAGCTTTGCCAAAATGCCAGGTCTCGTGTTAAATAGTTCAGTACCTATAAAAGTGGTCCTAGGAAGGAGAACTGGTGTAACATCAAAGAGTCATTAAATGCAAGGCTCATGTGGGTGGTTAAGGCTAGTCTGTATTGGCTGATCTCAAAGACGAACTCCTGTTTCACAAGTTTCTAAAAGGTAATGCTTGCTACCGTATGCTAGAAAGATGTCAGAACACACACTGCACATGTTGATCCCTGCTGACCATTAAAAGTGCCCTCAATGGACACATAAGAATCAGAACTAGACCATGGAGCAAGGGTCTCGTCTGATGATGCACGACACTCTGTTCGTATCTCTCCAGGTTTTACTTCACCGTTGTCATCTTATCCCAGTTCCAGTAACTTCGGCGATCTCTTATTCAAAGTTGTTTTCTATTCACAGTTTTGAAATTTTGATCCTATTGAAATGAAACTCTCTTTCAGTCAGGTTGTAAGTATACTGTAGATAGAGAGTATAGATAGAGAGATTGAGAGATACGAGTCTGCTGCCATCTGTTCTCCCCTGTGCTTACTCTGCAGTTATGCTGCTATCGACATTGAGTAGCTCCCTGTCAGATTTGAACCAGATGTGAACCAGGTGCTACAGCCTAAACTGCCTGCAAATCATAAACATTGACGACATGTTCTTGTCTCAGTGAGAGCGGTACAAGGTGTAACTTGCTGAAGGGGCAAGCATCACTTTGGAGAAAGATAGTCACCCGCCTCCCTTGCAGTTGTGCGGAGGCCCCAGTGTGAGAGCAGAAAACATCAACTACTGTAGGACTGTCTATCTAGCACTCAATATCACTCAGTCCTCAATCACACGACAGCTACCGAATATGGCCGGGTGATGGTTAGATGGTTAGTGAGCTACATCTGAGTGCGTTAACTTGACATAACTCGCTCTAAATCATATAGAGAGAGAGGTTATGCTTTGCCGTCCCTCCTTGAATGCGCAGTCACTTTTGTTCCCTTTGGCTCTTGGCCATGCATCATGGAGATTTGAGCTCACAATCAGCTAATAGTAAAAGTGTATCGGCACTGAGTTACTGATCGGAAGGTCGGCAGTTCGATCCCCAGCTCCACCAGTTTGCCACTGTTGGGCCCTTGTGTGAGGCCCTTAACCCTGTCTGCTCCAGGGGCGCCGTATCATGGCTGACCCTGCGCTCTGACCCTGTTTACACTTGGGATATGCAAAGAAGGAATTTCACTGTGCCGTAATGTATTTGTGACAAATAAAAGCTTAACTTATGTCTTAACTCAACCTCCTCTTACTGTATTTTGTCCTAAAATACCACTTTTGCACTGGTCTGTCTGGACAGTACTGTGATGGATAAATCTATATAATACACCAGACACCACGGTTAGATGGTTCTTTCTACCTTGCGCAACAATTCCCCAGGTAGAACCACCCACAGTTAGCCTCCGTGAGAGCAATTTACTTGACGGAGTTGCATTGGAAGTCTTGTAGAGACAGGGCACATCCCCAGGAGTCTGGTATAGTGACATCTGCTCCCAGAAGTAGTGTCCCAGATCTGGAAAAAGTTTCATTTTATTTTATTTATTATGCTTTATTCAAAAAGTTTATGTATTATTTATATTGCATATATATTATGTATTATTTGTAATGTACAATTTTTCCATTTATCTACACCTCTGTGGATACCTTATAAAATACAGTATGTTTTTGAATAAAGTTAATGCAATCCATTTATTTTGAAAAACTGACTATATACTGCGTAAACCATCAGCTCTTTCTGACAAATGTCGAGACGGACCGCAGTCCAGAGGGTTGCCGAGGTCATTATTGTTTCTTACTGACAGCGGCAGCCTGCTCCATCAAAAGCATGAGTGACAGTAATGATGCAGAACCACAGTAATTATGTTAATGAGTGCTTGTGGCACAGGGAGTTTGTTAGCAGATGAAGGTTTGTTACGTACCACAGACATTAGAAATAGGAATTTATTTATTTATTTATTTTTTGTGGAGGAAAAGTCTCGGCACTGCAAATTCCATTGTGACCAATTGAAACCGATGGGTGACATTGGGTTCAAGATGTGAATTCTATCTCCAGAAACATACGGCAGTCCTGTTCAAAAGTTCACCGCGCTTTCTCAGTAATTGCCTTCTGCACCTCTTCTGTGAGAATTGATCTATAGCTCGAAATATTCCATTGAATTCAGAACATCACTGCACACCATTACTGAAAACAATGATCTTTTCAGATGTTTATATCGCACAGAACGTCAATTTTTGTGGATCCATACCCCCGGTGAAGTGAGTTCTCTCCTTTCCATAGAGATGGAGAAATTGCCATCATTGCAATACTGAAGAAATACTTCAGTCAGTCATAACATTATGACCACCTGCTGAACATTAAGTAGCTCCCCACTTTTGCCAAAAAAAAAAAAACAGTATTAATCTAGCTTGTGTCTTCTGACACACAAGCCTTTCTATGGAGAACAACATTAACCTTTTCAGCAGTTTGAGCTACAGCAGGTCTTATACTGGACCAGACTACACTTTACTCACCGTGTGCATCAGTGAGCATTGGCCACCCATGTCACCAGTTTACCGGATGTCCTTCCTTGGATCACTTTTAGTATGTCCTGACCACTGCAACCTGGGAACATACCACAAGACCTGCAGATTGGGAGTTGCTCTGACCCCGTTGTTTAGCCGTCACAATTTTGGCCTTGTCTCAGTAGCTACAGTTACAATATATCATACCAATGTCACCTGGTAGTGGGTGGGATATATTAGGCAGCAAGTGAACGAAGTGGAAGAATAAGGACCTGAGAGACTTGGACAACGGCCAAATTGTGATGACTAGACGACTGGGTCGGAGCAACTCCAAATCTGCACGTCTTGTGGGATGTTCTCGGTCTACAGTGGTAACCAAAACTTGTGCAAGGTATTAAAACTGGTGAACTTGCAAAAAGGTCGTGGGCAGCCAAGGCATACTGATGCATATGGAGAGTGAAGGCTGGTCCATGTATTCTGATCTGATTCCTGAAAGGTTTAATGCTGCTTTCCATAGAATTCCATTAAACTGGTGGTCATAATGTTATAGTTAATCGGTGTATATTATTCTGTTGTGCTTATGTAAAGTAAGGCAAGTATACTAGGTAAAGGTGGAAAGACGGTATCAAGTTAGAAAGAAAGCAGCATGGAGTTTACGTGAAATCTGAAGACACCAGGATAACTGAAACCATCTCAAAATCTGAGGTACCCCCTTCCAGGGAGCACAGTCTCTATATCAGTGGATAATAAACAAAAAAAAAAACCTATTTTGCCCAAAACAAGTGCAATATACTGTAAGTGATATCTTCTTTACACACCCTGCATAAATCAAAAATAAATCAAGACACAATCACATTATGATTTATTTAACCTTACAAGTTACAGTAATTGTCATGCTTTGAAAACACTAGAGGAAATGGTTTATTAGCAAAAAAAATGTTTGAGACTAAAGGGCTGGCGAAGGCAGAGCCTGAAAGATTGGCAAAAGGTCAAATACTATATAAGAAGCGAGTTCCAAATGAGTCGGAAAAAGTGGTAAACCAGAACACAAATACCAAAGGTCAAGAAGGATAATCATACATATATAATAAGACCAGAATGCAGAAATACCAAGGCGTCCTAATGAAAGGCGAACTGTCACCAACAAGCAATGGACAGAGTGCTAAAATGGCTTTATACTGAGAGGTGGAGCGTGTTACAGGTGAGATAAAGCAGAATGCTGGTGAAGTGGAGATCATATATTTCATAGTAATTGTCACAGATGAACTAACCTGAGGTGACCAGAAGACGTAGCTTTAGCGGTTAGCCCAATGTAGCGTGGATGGTAAACCCAAACGCGGAGAGAAGCGAGTAGGCAGGATAACCATGCGGCTTTAATCTAAGGACTCTCACAAAATCGGAGCAAGGGAAAAACACAAATTTAACCCGCGTCCTATAACTACACACACAATAGCAGAAAGCAGATAAACCAAATGGTGAGTACTCACGGTTTGCTGAAACGACAACCGAAACCGACATGGGTCGAACTCAATGACTGAGCGGTAAGCCATCGTTTGTTTACCTCTTTTATACTTCCTGGTTTGGCGCCCGTCTTACTTCCGGGTCCTAGTGCCGGGCGCAGATTGAGTGTGCATGACAGTAATATCCTAACAGGAGTTTTTGTTGGTCAAACCATTGTGGTGACATTAATTTGGCAATGTTATAGATGTTGGGTCTAAAGAACTTTGATATTACTGTACTGTAGGTTACTTGTGAAATTTTTAATTACTTGAATGAAATAATGTCAGGAACAGCGTTGACTAAATGATGATTGGATATTGAATGCCCCTTACACAATATTGCAAAAACCAACATCTAAACCAAAGACTAATTGTAAAAATATTTGTCCTGATTGGGACTTGAACTCTAAAGTTCACTGTCATGCACACTCGGTCCGTGGCCGGCACTATCACGCAGGCGATGGAAGAGTATGTCACCAATGCCCTCCGTCATGGAACGTCAAGAAGAAAGGGGGTGAACTTCGCCCATGTGTCGACTATCGGGGGCTAAACAACATCACTATCAAGAACCCACACCCGCTACCACTCACCAACTCAGCCCTGGACGCCCTCGCTGGTGCCGCCGTGTTTACAAAGTTGGACCTCTGGAGCGCCTACAACTTGGTGCGCATCAGAGAGGGTGATGAGTGGAAGACTGCTTTCATCACACCCACGGGACATTACGAGAGGCTGGTCATACCGTTTGGACTCTGCAATGCACCCTCGGCCTTCCAGCAGTTCATAAATGATGTCCTCCGGGACATGCTGGGCCGATGGACGACATTTTGATTTGCTCCTGGATGTTCTGGGGACGGATGATAATCAGCATAAATGCTCCAAATAATTTGCCCGGCATTGTCATGATGTTGTCATCATGACAAGTCATCGGCACATTGTTGAAACCAAATTACGGGCAACCAAAATGAATGCATTTAACAGAAATGGTTTTATAGAAAATTACAGTCTAAACTAAAATATATTGTATTAAAGTAAAATCATCTACAGTTGCCCATTTGCTGCAATTTGCTTTGGAAGTGACAAAAATTAACAGGATTAGCAATTAATATATGGTGGCTTAGTGGTAAGTGTTTCGCCTGCCATGCAGAAGGCCCGGGTTCGATTCCAGCCAGTGCCCAATCCCCAGCCACTAAATGCAGTGCCGGTCCCAAGCCCGGATAAAATGGGAGGGTTGCGTCAGGAAGGGCATCCGGCGTAAAACCTGTGCCAAGTTGTCGTGCGGACTGGATACTCCGCTGTGGCGACACCTTATCGGGAGCAACCGAAAGACCAACAACAACATATTATAGGGACGGTGCAGGTAGGACAGTTTGGGGACAAAGTTAGAGATGCCAGAATAAGATGTTTTGGACATGTGCAGAGGAGGGATGAGGGGTATACCGAGAGAAGCTGGAGATGGAGCTGCCAAGCAGGAGGAGAAGAAGAAGGCCCAAGAGGAGGTTTATGGATATCTTTTAGGGAGGATATGCAGGAGGTTGGAGTGACCTGAAGGAAAGCTGTGGTAGACAAAGTTAGATGGAGACAAATCGTCCGCTGTGGCGACCCCTAATAGGAGCAGTCGAAAGAAGAAAGAAACTCGCTGTGAACTATACAGTGCATTCAATTAAAATTAAATTCTTAGAAAAGCCATTATGGATTCAATCAAATCAAACCGATTGCTAGTATGAGTTGAACAAATTACCTTTTAATAAACACAGACTTGTTGGCTATTACAATGTGCTACAAATTATGTATCTAAGCTATTAATGCAAATGGATTATTAATAGGTCATTACCATCTCCACAATTTTCCTACTTTGAGGGTTGTTTATATATATATATATATATATATATATATATATATATATATATATATATATATATATATTTATTTTTTTTACCTCCGTTTAATTTCTGAGCACATCAGTTTCTAATAAATGTGGAGTCGCGTGAGTATAATTAAACTGGGCATAATTAAACTGGTGGGATTTGTGTGCAAGAGCAGAGCATTTACAGTGAACAAGTGAACGAGACGACCACCTGCTTAATCAGTACAAAGAGGCAATCTGTCAGAGTGGCTGTGGTAATGAAGAGAAGTTGATGCTGACCCTAGTTCAGACAAATGATTCCCAAAGCAATTAAGTAAGTTTTCTAATAAAAATTGACTCAAAATGATTTATAAGTGTATACTACGATATATATATACAGTATGTTGCAATGCAAAGAAAGAGATTAAGGATAATCCTTAACAACAGGCCAAACCTGTTAATTGATGAATGCAGGTGTCAATCAGGCCCCTTATCCCCAGTTAAGGGCAATCTTAATGCTTCAGCATACCAAGACATTTTGGACAATGTTATGGTTCCAACTTTGTGGCAACAGTTTGGGGAAGGCCCTTTTCTATTCCAACATGAATGTGCCCCAGTGCACAAACCAAGGACTATAAAAGCCTTGGTTTTGAGGAAGAACTCAACCGGCCCTAACACAGAGCCCTGAACTCAACCACATCAAGCACCTTTGGGATGAACTGGAACGGAGATTGCGACCCAGGCCTTCTCGCCCAGCATCTCATAAATGCTCTACAGAATGAAGGACACGAATTCCAGAAACGGAAACACTCCAAAATTTTGTGGACAGCCTTCCAAGAAGAATCGAAGCTGTTATAGCTGCGAAAGGGGGACCGACTCTATATTGACGTACATGTGTATATATATATATATATATATATATATATATATACTGTATATATATATATATATGTATTTGTATACAATGGAACTTTTGTTCATATATATATATATATATATATATATATATATATATATATACTGTATATACTGTATAGTGTAGCTTGTGGAAAACTCTGTGAGATAGACACTTCTAAAATTTTCTGAGCCGTGAATGTTTTTTTTCTTCTTTTTTTATGATATTATTTTAATATTATTAATTTACATATTGGTTATGTTAAATAAGTCATTTAAACACTCTGGTCTGATTAATGCAAGAAACAAATAGATTGATTCATCATGAGACAGAAAGAGTTCATTCCAAATGTAAATATTTGTTTCCAGGGGGGAAAAAATGTAAAGTTGAAGGAGAAAATATTAATTGATTAATTACATTTTGTAATGCACTGTATTATACTTTCTATACATTGTAATTAATTAATTTTTTTTTTTTGAATGTGTCAGGTTAATTTTGACAAACACACACATTTGTGAGCGGAAAGAAAGCAAAAGGACGATGCATTCTTTCGTCAATCTAAAAAAAGATAAACGAAGGCATAAAAACAACTAATAAAGCATGCTGATTATTAAGTAGGGATGATATCAACTTGTGTTATCTTTCCTTTATTTCTGACCACAAATGAAATAAATAAATAAAGCATTTACTTTTGTTGTTGTTGTTGTAAGGAAGCACAGCTGTGCAAGACATTTTTTACCGGTAATTTTGTATAATTTTTTTTCTCAGGTAAACAGCTTTCTCATTCAATACTTTACTTCCTTTCTCTTTACTACAGCTACGCTTTTCTTCAGTATATTCTACTCCCTAGTGCACATAGTGCCATTATGTGCAGCAGGACTCTGTAAACACACACACACACACATGACTCTGGGTTATGTTTGAGATGCAGAGGTATAAATCAGACCTAAGAATGCATTCGGGGCTGTACGAGTGTTCTGGGAACGGGCTGTGTGATCACGTGGACTGGACATGGCCGTCACCGAAATAGCAACAGGTAATCTGTAGCCCTGGAATACTTCAAGTCTAACTGCTTCATTTTTTTCTTTTTTTTCGTCATTTGTCAGACAGAGAAGCCTAAACATCCACCTGTCCATTTGGGTCGTTTTGTTTTATCCAGAGCCGTGCCAGGCTGAACTACAGTATATGCAAGTCTCGTCCTTGTTCTAGGCCATGCTGCGGAGATGACAATTGTTTTATCGCTTATTGACCCCTCTCCTCACCTTCAGATCATTAACAGGACTATAAAAAACGAAGCTGAACGATGGTGAACATTGGCGCACTGCTGCCAGCTTATTTACTTTAATGAAATAATATTTGCTGGTCACTGATTTACGGAGGTGTGCTCGTGCGCAACGTTTCGAGGACTCGAATTATAGTTCAGCAACCCCTCGAAAAAGGAAAATGTGACATGTTTAATGAAGCAAAGGATCTTTATTGTGCCTGTGTTTTGACACCAGACAACGGAAAATGTGTAGGTTGGGGTAGTTTCCATGGAACAAGATAGAGCTGCTGGAATATTTCCACTCAATCTGGAATGAAACAACAGCTGTTAATGGTGAGTAATGTGGAGTAGAATGTAGAATTTTTTCATGAGGTGATGTTCTGGTGACGTTTGCGATATAAACACCTGATGGATTTGGGACACTGATGTTTCGGTCCACCACTCATGTCTTCTACTCTTATGGGAAAGCTTTGCACTAGATTTGGGGAATTTGTTCATTCAGCCACAAGAGTATTAGTGAGGTCAGGTAACGATATCCTGCAGGGTTATCCTGCAGGTGTTCCAGTTTATCCCACAGTGTTCTGTGAGGGTGAGCCAGGGCTCTGTGCAGACCTCTCAAGTTCTTTAACATGAACTTAGTAATGAAACCATAGCTTCATGGATGTCACGTTGTGCACGTCACATGTTTTCACATGTTTGGGTCTGCTAGTCTAGTCGCCTTGCACCTTCAGGGTCTGGGTTCGATTCCTGCCTTGGCGTTTTTGTGCATGGAGTTTGCATGGTCTACCCTTGCTTGGTGGGTTTTCTCTGGGTATTCTGGTTTTCTCCGACAGTCCAAAGACATGCAGATTACAGTAGGTGTTCCCAAATTGCCCATTGTTTGTGAATGAATGGATTGGCACCGCATCCAGGGAGTACAGTTTTTTTTTTTTTTACCCGAATTGAGATGAAGAGACAGTTCGTAATATAAACAGTATAGTATATTATGATGGCTTTATGTGGTCTGTAGAATCATAATGCACAACCAATCTATGGTCTGTAGTCCAGTGGATGTTCCACCAGTGCTTCAGATTGGCATGTTTTTGTGTCCACATATTATATGAATAGTTAGAGAGAGCCTTGAAATGAGTGTTTTTCTTGTAATCAATATAAACTAGAGTACTATTTACTGTACATGGCATATACATTGTCAAAGTCTCACAAGAACTCTGTTAGCATGCCGTGGATGACCCGTCATTTATGTCCAGGATTATTACTGGTGACGTATGGGTAATGAATACCATGAGACGAAGCAACAGTCTCTCCATGACCGAGTAAGGCGAAGCAGGTCCGCAGGTCGTCCGAGTGCATGCTCGTCGTCTTTTCGACACTTGCAGCATCGTCCATCGAGAATTCATCCTCAGGGGCCAGACCGCCAATAGCGGATTCTACTGCCAGGTTTTAAGGCGTCTAAGGGAGGACGTGCGGTTATCTTGAAACTTTGTGATACCACCTCATATGCACTGTACAGTATAGCGGCACAGTGGCTTAGTGGTTAGCAGTGTCGCCTTGCACATCCAGGTCCTGGGTTTGATTCCTGCATTGGGTTTGTGTGCATGGAGTTTGCTTGGTAGTTTCCCTCCGGGTTGTCTGGTTTTCTCTCACAGTCCAAAACATGGAGATTAGTCTACTGTAATTGGCGTCTGAAAAATTGCCGGTATAGAAGTCATGATAAATCCTTTTATTAGTTCTGGATATGTTTTAAAATATGAATATTTATAGTTATATTGCGGCGGCGCGGTGGTGTAGTGGTTAGCACTGTCGCCTTGCACCTCCAGGGTCTGGGTTCGATTCCCTGGCCAGGCTCGATTCCCGTCTCTGTGTGCATGGAGTTTGCATGTTCTCCCCGTGCTTGGTGGGTTTCCTCCGGGTACTCCGGTTTCCTCCCACAGTCCAAAGATATGCAGGTTAGGTTAATTGGCGTTCCTAAATTGCCCGTAGTGTGTGATTGGGTGTGTGAGTGTGTGTATGTGTGTGTGCCCTGCGATGGATTGGCACCCTGTCCAGGGTGTACCCCGCCTAGTGCCCGAAGTCTCCTGGGATAGGCTCCAGGTCCCCCGCGACCCTGAACACAGGATTAAGCGGTATAGAAGATGAATGAATGAATGAATAGTTATATTGCACGACGGGAAACGTAATATAGAGGGATAAAAGTCGGATTAAAACAGGGTTAGAAAAAAGATGTAATTTTTGTGCAAATTGCAGACTTTGATTCTGATCTTTTCTGTACTAGCACATCTTGTTGTGTAGGCTATAATCAATCGCTCAGCAATTTTTACTCAACATATTCTTGCTTTTACCTTCCTGGAGTTTCTTCAAAACAGAAAATGAAGTAAGAAATGTCTTTTCTCATGGTATACTGTATTATCAGGTTTTTATCTACCGTTTGTTTTGAATTGTATTTATATTATTTGCATTATGATGACAGGTATTTGTATAGTGGGAATTAGACAATACCATCGCTGAATGGGACAGTTTCCTATTGGGAGTAAAAAAAAAAAAAACCCAGAGATATACCAGTCATATGTGTTTATGGAAATTGCTATCCTTTAGAAAACAAATCCAGTCCGAATCAGGCCTGATATAACCTCTGTACATCAGAGCTTTACTTAAATATTTCCATTTAGATGTAAATTCGAGTATGTTATGTTTGATTATCATCTCAGTGTCTCTTAGCCTGCGTGCCCTACACTGTCTCCTACGGTGCACAATTCCTAGTGACTGAGGTTAATGTGAGGTGGCGTGAAAGGCTGTCTTGAGTTGAGAGAGATTTCCCACTCATCATTGTCCTCTTAGACTAAACCCATCACACTCAATCAGGCTCAATGAGATCTCATGAGCTGACGCAGCATCAGTGAATCCCCTCACGCTCCGTAATTGATAGCTCGCCCAAATAAGGGATGTATTTTTAATCAGGTGATATAATATACAGGAGTCTTAATAGACTACTCATCAGTGTTAGTGGGACGGCACTTTATATCTCCTCGGGGAGGATGCAGGTAGACATGAACCCGTCCTCACGCACACACATGCACACTTCAGAAACAGCTTATCAGAGGCATTAATATTTTGTGCAGTCACTTGGAGCGTGAACATGTCGAAGTGGCCAGAATCCAGGACACTTAACGGAGCAATGCGTCTAGTAGCTGTGGACATAATGTCAGATTGAGCTGGCAGTCGTCACTTCAGCTTATCAAAAAACCAGCAGGGCCAAATCTACAGATAGCAAGTGCACAGTCCAGCTCGGTAGAATACAGCGTACTGGCACATGTAGTGTATGGGCAGGGTTAAGGTTTAAGATTTACATTTTACTTTTCTTTCACAGTATTTATTAAGGTTAATAGTTATAATAGAGTTAATGTAATACAGCTAGGCATTCTGTAATTAAAATGCATTTTAAGGCAAAAACTTGCACAGTATACAGTATATTTCTACTATACAGAAATAATCAACGGCACCTCCAGGTTGTTCATTCATTCATTCATCCTGTGTTCAGGGTCGCGGGGGACCTGGAGTCTATCCCAGGAGACTTCGGGCACTAGGTGGGGTATACCCTGGACAGGGTGCCAATCCATCGCAGGGCACACACATACACACACACACACTCACACACTACGGGCAATTTAGGAACACCAATTAGCCTAACCTGCATATCTTTGGGCTGTGGGAGGAAACCCACCAAGCACGGGGAGAACATGCAAACTCCATGAATCGAGCCTGGCCGGGGAATCGAACCCTAGACCCTGGAGGTGCAAGGCGACAGTGCTAACCACTACACCACCGCGCCGCCACCTCCAGGTTGCGTTCCAAAGAAATGCAGATTAGGCTAACTGTTCTTCCCAAATTACCCGCAGTGTGTGAAAGTTGACTGAAGGTTCTACCATGGGGTAAATACGATGGTCTGGTCACCATTGGCCTCCTCTGTCTCTAGTTGGATTACAGAGGTTCCTAGATGGCTGAATGGACGGATACAGAGTTAATACTGAGTTTGCACACATTAATATTCAGACCTTCATTTGGCTCAGGCGAGCAACAGTTACTGTACTAAGCCCAGTGCCACTTTCTGACAGTTTGTTGGTTAACAGTATGCCATTTTAGTCCAATATTAAATACATAAATATTGATTGAGTTGATCAATTCCTATATAGTCTTTGTTGTATTTGAAGGAGCTGTACATTGAAGGAGGTTTCGTCATCTCGAGAATATCTCCATCAGAGACGGTGCTTATCACAGTGACCTTATATAGCTAAAATTCTAAACTATATTTACCTTACTTTTTGATCTGTAATTATAATTGTATTCTTTTGACGATTCAAAATAGTGAATCCTCAGTTGATTAAAATTCTCAATAAAATGATGACATCTTTTCATTCGGTCATTTATCTCATTCATTCAGTAATTATAGAAGGCAGTGGTGGCTCAGTATGTTAAGACTCTGAGTCACTGATTATAAGGTCAACGGTTCGAGCCCTTGCTCCGCCAGGTTGCCACTGATCGGTCCTTGAGCAAGGCCCTTAACCCTGTCTGCTTCAGGGGCTCTGTATAATGACTGACCCTGCGCTCTGACCCCAGCTTACTAACAAAGCTGGGATAGATAAAGAATAAAGAATTTCAATGTCCATTTCAATAAGCGAATAAAGGCTAAACTTAATTATCCTGCTCAAGGTTGCACTGGATCTATGGCATTTTCCAGGAATGGTGGGAATGAGAAATACTTCAGACCATTGCAGGACACCATGCACACACACAAACACACAGGGGCAATATTGACTTTTATATTCTTGAGACGTGGGAAGAAACCGGAGAACCTGAAGGAATCGTGGCACAGATACTGTAGTAGTCTAACTTTAGGATTCAACTGGGGACCATGAAGCTGTGAATCAGCAATGCTGCTCAGCGTCCTTTCAGAATTCAATCCTAAGTTTGTGGTTACTTTCATTCCTGTCTAATTACTGTCTGGTTCCTGTCTTTTACATTCTCCATGCTTCCTCACAAACCCTTCTTCCATGAATGTGCACCTGAATGGATGCAATGTACTGTACAGTACCAGCTACAAAGAATTGGATAAATATACAATAGAATGGCATAATGCAAAGAAAGACGTCTTCAATGTCCCGATCGATCTTATAAGGGTTATAAGCATTATTATTATTATTATCATCAATATGAACATCATATACTGTACAGTAACACTGCACTTTACTAATTTCTTCAGTAGACTGGGAATATGATATACTTTCTTGGCTGTTTTCAGTGTTTATGCTTGAAATGCATCAAGCCAGAAGCTGTTTGAATGTTTTTATTTGAGAGTCGTCAAGCCCAAGAGATAGTCAAGCCGCCAACCGCTATTTATCATGCGTAATGCTACGGTTAGTCATCATCTACGTGGAATCATAGTCTTGCAACAGGACATTAGTTATAACCAGCAGTTGAATAAGATCGCATTTTCTCTCCATCCGCTATCCTGGCCCTGCTTCAGTGGGTCTAATGTGGCACATTAGCGCTGCATCTGTTGCAGTCCAACTGGTTGCCAGCTAATCTCTGCACCACAACAATTGGTCTTTATGGTCAATAAAGCTGCAAGACCATGCGCTTGCAAAGGCGCCGTGTATGATTTAAGACCGAGCTTGTAAAGTCAGCCTCCGGTGGCCCCTCAGTATTAGTCTAATTGAAACAGACGCGGCAGGATGATAATGTTATAACAACAGAGGCCCGCTGTGCTGATATACCAGTAATAAAGCAGAAATGGGACGGATGACTGGGGTGGTGCTACGATGCCTCATTGCCTCTGCAAGAAGAGCGCTTCCCCTCTCGGCACTTCGATTAGTTAGCCAGCAGGAGCACGGCCTCCTCACCACACGTCCCAGCAATGCTAGCAAGGCGCTTTAAGAGCGTATGAGACGAAAGGGAATGTAAGAAGGTTTCGCATTTTTTACAATTACTTTCAACTAGTCTGTGTGAAATATGAAGAGTCATTATGGAGGGTAAAGTATCGTTCTGTACACAACTTCCCCGTGGTGTTTTGCTTGTTTTTGTACTTGTCGTCTGGTGTTCAGTGCTTTTTCTTACCGTCACTCAAGAGCCCCTTCTGTAGCAGCTCAATAGACGGAAAGAATTACAGTGATTTATAAAAAGAAAAAAAAAAGTTTTTTTTAGAAGGCTCATCAGACACCAATCAGACGTGAGTAAACAATAACGCTCATTCAATTTGACTGGCCTTTCCATATTTAAAAAAAAAAAATGCCGCAGAGATAAGGAACAGGGGTTTTATTTTGAAAAGAATGTAACGGTAATTAGCTCAGGAGCTCAGAGTACTTCCACACCCCACTAGCAGACGTCTCATTCACATGACGACTAGCACACATTCTACTCATGACTAGCTCGGTCAGAATCAGGTACTTATTGTAGATTGTTTGACGCGATTATCTTGTCATACATTTCCGTGCAGCACAGCGCGTTAAACCCTCCTGAAGCCCAGCTTCACTGGAGCGCTATGGCGAAGCACAGAGGAGCTTTTTTCACTGCAGAAAAGCTGGACGGTAATTGGATAAATGCACCAAAATCGTCACTTCCAGGGAAGTTCAGCTGCTCTGGGAGGGAATGGAGCAGTGGGCGGGCCAGGACGCTAGGCTCCTGCATGATGATTGGTGGAGCTGTTTAAAGGGCGGAACCCCTTTTTTGATTGACAGCATGTCTTAAGTACACATCAGCGCTACAGAGATTCGAGTTCAGTCCCATGCAGATTTGCAGGTGATGTGGTACGACGAACTGCTGCACTCTGTATTGTTTGCTGGTGATTTTGTTTTTACAAATCATTCTTCATCATCAGCATTTTCATTTACATAGATGTATGTATGTATGTATGTATGTATGTATGTATGTATGTATGTATGTATGTACGTATGTATGTATGTAATTATGTATGTATGTATGTACGCATGTGTGTATGTATGTATGTATGTAATTATGTATGCATGTATGTATGTATGTATGTATGTATGGATGTGTGTAATTATGTATGTATGCATGTATGCATGTATGTATGTATGTATGTATGTATGTATGTATGTATGTAATTATGTATGTATGCATGTATGTATGTATGTATGTATGTAATTATGTATGTATGTATGTATGTATGTATGTATGCATGTATGTATGTATGTATGTATGTAATTATGTATGTATGTATGTATGTATGTATGTATGTATGTATGTATGTATGTATGTATGTATGTATGCATGTATGTATGCATGTATGTATGTATGTATGTATGTATGTAATTATGTATGTATGCATGTATGTATGTATGTATGTATGTATGTATGTATGTATGTATGTATGTATGTATGTATGTATGCATGTATGTATGTATGTATGTATGTATGTATGTAATTATGTATGCATGTATGTATGTATGTATGTATGTATGTACAGTATGTACGTTTTTATGTTGTATGTAATTATGTATGTATGTATGTACTGTATGTATGTATGTATGTATGTATGTACGTTTTTATGTTGAATGTATGAATGTATGAATGTACGTTTTTATGTTGTATGTATGAATGTATGTATGTATGAATGTATGTATGTATGTATGTATGTACAACGTTAAAATGTTAAGTCTTGTATATATTTATTTGTATTATTTTCCTTCTCACCATATCCTGTGGTTTTAATACCTCTGCTGCGTGTCTTTTAGTACCCACACTGGTATAGTGTCTGTATTATAATTCATAATGAATTATAATGTTGTTGAGTTTATAAAAAAATAAAGCAAGTAAAAAAATTGGTATTATTAAATTTCATTATAAACTTCATGGGGGAGATTATGGGATTATTATTATTATTATTATTATTATAGGACTAATACAGACCTATGCATATTAAAGTAATACGTATTACACATAAGTACATATACAGTATAAACAGTATATTATTTGATTTTTAATTTTTTTTTGCAAATAAGTATTTTGAATGCAAAACCAGCAAATGCAGATTTGCACATTAGTGAGAGAGAATTTATCCCTGCAGCTTTTCTCCTGAGATACTGTTCCTCTATGAGAAGATAACATTACCACCGAGCTGGCACTGTAACACCACTCAACACTTTTACCTCTTACTCGGCATCCTGAAATGTAATTAAAGTGTAGTGTTGGGTGTACTGACAGATGGAGGCAAGTCTGAGGTCATCCCTGAGGACCGGGTGCAATACAGGGTGTAAAATTCACTGCATCTGTATCTCTTCCCACTTAAAGTTTAAGAGGCTGCAGCTGGAGACGAGGAAGTTGCTCGAGTATGTCAGAGCCAGGTCAAAGGTTGGGATTTATTGACCTATTTAAGCCTGTAAATATCTTCTAGCCCAAGGCTTAGGTGCATCTCACAGGAGCAAAATCAATGGCGGATCTCTTGCTGCAAATTTCACCAGCTAACAATAGAGCCAGGAGCAATAAATTATTTCCCAACTACTGTAGGAAGATCTAGAAATATCCCCGTTACAGCAAGCATTGTTCCTAGTGGAGAAAGGAGACTGACGATTTAAGTATGTGAATCAGTTGCTAGTTAAATGTTCATAGCCTGAATGCACTGTCCTGTTGGGCATGAGCTGAATAAAACCCCCCTCTGTGAGCCTAAGTGTAACTAATACTTTGACCTGCTTACAGGTATAACTCCAATCACAGCTAGGATTGAAATTTAAGCCTTCCATCTTAGAGTCCTTGCTTTTTAATGCAGAGAGAGAGAGAGAGAGAGAGAGAGAGAGACCTCTGGGTACGGTTTGGATTAGATGGACTTTCCTGTCGTCGCGTAGATTTTTTGATCTAAAATGGTTTTCACAACACTAGAGAATACCAGTACAGTATATCTACTGTAGAGAACCTCTGTTTGGAAAGTACCAATGTTTATGTCTGTTATATTTTCAGTTAAATACAATACATTAAAGAGTTTTAGGTGTGTGTGTGTGTGCTGTAGAAATGTCTCCAAAATGTGTATATATATATATATATATATATATATATATATATATATATACACACAGTGGTGTGAAAAACTATTTGCCCCTTCCTGATTTCTTATTCTTTTGCATGTTTGTCACACTTAAATGTTTCTGCTCATCAAAAACCGTTAACTATTAGTCAAAGAGAACATAATTGAACACAAAATGCAGTTTTTAAATGAAGGTTTATGTTATTAAGAGAGAAAAAAACCTCCAAATCTACATGGCCCTGTGTGAAAAAGTGATTGCCCCCCTTGTTAAAAAATAACTTAACTGTGGTTTATCACACCTGAGTTCAATTTCTGTAGTCACCCCCAGGCCTGATTACTGCCACACCTGTTTCAATCAAGAAATCACTTAAATAGGAGCTACCTGACACAGAGAAGTAGACCAAAAGCACCTCAAAAGCTAGACATCATGCCAAGATCCAAAGAAATTCAGGAACAAATGAGAACAAAAGTAATTGAGATCTATCAGTCTGGTAAAGGTTATAAAGCCATTTCTAAAGCTTTGGGACTCCAGCGAACCACAGTGAGAGCCATTATCCACAAATGGCAAAAACATGGAACAGTGGTGAACCTTCCCAGGAGTGGCCGGCCGACCAAAATTACCCCAAGAGCGCAGAGACAACTCATCCGAGAGGCCACAAAAGACCCCAGGACAACATCTAAAGAACTGCAGGCCTCACTTGCCTCAATTAAGGTCAGTGTTCACGACTCCACCATAAGAAAGAGACGGGGCAAAAACGGCCTGCATGGCAGATTTCCAAGGCGCAAACCACTTTTAAGCAAAAAGAACATTAAGGCTCGTCTCAATTTTGCTAAAAAAAACATCTCAATGATTGCCAAGACTTTTGGGAAAATACCTTGTGGGCCGACGAGACAAAAGTTGAACTTTTTGGAAGGTGCGTGTCCCGTTACATCTGGCGTAAAAGTAACACAGCATTTCAGAAAAAGAACATCATACCAACAGTAAAATATGGTGGCGGTAGTGTGATGGTCTGGGGTTGTTTTGCTGCTTCAGGACCTGGAAGGCTTGCTGTGATAGATGGAACCATGAATTCTACTGTCTACCAAAAAATCCTGAAGGAGAATGTCCGGCCATCTGTTCGTCAACTCAAGCTGAAGCGATCTTGGGTGCTGCAGCAGGACAATGACCTGCTGACAATCACCTCTGAATGGCTGAAGAAAAACAAAATGAAGACTTTGGAGTGGCCTAGTCAAAGTCCTGACCTGAATCCTATTGAGATGTTGTGGCATGACATTAAAAAGGAGGTTCATGCTAGAAAACCCTCAAATTAAGCTGAATTACAACAATTCTGCAAAGATGAGTGGGCCAAAATTCCTCCAGAGCGCTGTAAAAGACTCGTTGCAAGTTATCGCAAACGCTTGATTGCAGTTATTGCTGCTAAGGGTGGCCCAACCAGTTATTAGGTTCAGGGGGCAATTACTTTTTCACACAGGGCCATGTAGGTTTGGATTTTTTTCTCCCTAAATAATAAAACCCCTCATTTAAAAACTGCATTTTGTGTTTACTGGTGTTATCTTTGACTAATAGTTAAATGTGTTTGATGATCAGAAACATTTTGTGTGACAAACATGCAAAAGAATAAGAAATCAGAAGGGGGCAAATAGTTTTTCACACCACTGTATATCCATCACCCGATGTGCCGAGTGGCACATAGACGGAACATCCGCTATACAATTTGGACCACCCATTTACGGTATTTGGGAGATGCTCCTATCCAGAGTGAGGGGTTTTAACCTGTGATCTTCTGTTGGGAACTTTTTCAGAGACCAGGAGACGTTGGGATATCATTCAAGCAGAAGTTACTCTTTATTGAGAACTCGCCAAGCGTCGCTGTAGTCATCCAAGTCTTGACTAAAAACTCAGCTCTGGAGAGTTTATACTTTACAAGGGGGAGGGATACAAAGAGGTGGAGACAATCTAAACAATGCATAGTCTAGTACAGGAGTCAGCCTGGTAACGGAAGTTCCCCAGCCCTGATATCATCAGCATAACAGTGGCTTTCAAATGCATAGGTGCTAATCTAATAAGCCTGACAGTATCACCCAAACCTTTACAATATCATAGAGGCAAAGGCACAGCCTGGCCTTGAGATTAGCAATCACATTGACTTTGGGACCCTACCCAGCGGTCAAGAAGTACATAGAGACAAAAGGTTAATGTCTCTGACACCTGGGCTACCAGATCTTCTTAGAATGTCACCATCTTTACCTTAAAATGTAAAACCCAATGTACATAACTTGTTCAGTTTATACTGTATACTATTACGTTGGAAGCTAGAGTTAACATTTTATCCTACACTTCCGAGCCATAGTTCCATTGTCCTAACCAATGAACTAATGTTTCCTATCCCTACTGTACTGTGACCCATGTGCTCAGCATGAATGCTTTCACTATTTTTAATGTTTCATTTTTTTCCCCATTATGGACAATGCCTGGCTAATCCATCATCTTAGGAGCCTAATGGTTGCCTCCTTGCCTCCCAGCGCGTCTAGTCTGTGAAGAGACATATTGTTTAACATTTGGGTGTATTTATCTTCCCTGGGACACTTGTTCACAGCCCATGCATGTGAGAGAGAAAGAGTGAGAGAGAGAGATTTTCCATGTGCCTGGTTAGAGGACAGGAAAAGGGGATGCACGAAAGAAATGAGTGCCTGTATGAGAAATAAAGAGCAAGAGTGTGGTGGACTATTAAGTCTGATGAAACCAGTGGACAATTCAGTTTTGACTTTGAACCGACATCATGGTTAATATTCCAACTCTAAGATACTTTATGTGTGTGCCCTGCGATGGATTGGCACCCTGTCCAGGGTGTACCCCGCCTAGTGCCCGAAGTCTCCTGGGATAGGCTCCAGGTCCCCCGCGACCCTGAACACAGGATTAAGCGGTATAGAAAATGAATGAATGAATGAAAGATACTTTATGACATTTCATGCAGAAATATTACTGATGTGTCAGTAATATGTTAGTTTCAGTATACAGTAATGTAAGTTCACGCTTTAGGTCGCAACCACATTGTGCAGATGAAACCTTTGAGTGTGCAACCTTTTTTTTTTCTCCACCTGGGCAGTGTGTTTTACACCAAAGTATTGCATTAAAGGTTATAAAAACTTTTATTTATGACTCAATATATTGACATTGACATAGAAACCATAAAGTGAGATTTTGTAAATAATTCTTTTAAAATGTTAAAAAGATCTGACTGTGTTCTGTCCGCAGCATTTGTCCTGAGCTGTAATTTCCCCGAGCGGCCAGCCTACGGTGATGTAACCGTCAGCAGTCTGCACTCCGCTGGAGAAGCTTATTTCTACTGCTTTACTGGCTACAAGCTTCAGGGTCCCTCCACTCTCACATGCCTCAATGCTACAACTCCATACTGGAGTGGGAAAGAACCCAGGTGTCTCGGTGAGTGAGAACCCCAATAATATGAATAATAAGTAATCTGCAACAGCCCTCTGTGCCAGGGAGACAAGAGTGGATAGAATGGTGTATCCTCTCCTCTGTCAATCATAGCTACAGTAGCCAATCATGTGCATCTGGGAGCGCGTGCATGCAAAAGAGCTAACGTGTTACACTATTTTTGACAAGAACAAAAAACAGCGGTTGGCTTAATGTGCATCAGAAAAGTTCTGTAGCATATTGCATGCACTGTAGGAAGCTAATGTAGAGAACATTCAAAGCTAATGTTATCTGATAGAGCTGCGCTGTTAGATGTGCTAACGACTTTCTAATGGGTCTGAATGTTTATACATTGTGAACCCAGTAGTACAACAGGCCTGTACTCTGTAATCTTTTTGTACACTTATTATACTGAATAATACAGCATTCTCTAGAATATATAGAAAAATTAGAGTCACTTACTTTTTTTTTAAACACCATTCCAAGTTTGTTTCTTTAAATCAGAGTTTAAAAAAAGCTGTCGAAACCTACCATACCGTGGCGCATGTGAATAAGTAATTGCCCCTTGCTAACTCATGAATGTACTGTACTAAATAAAAAATTTTTTCACATTATGGAAAACACCAAGTCCTGTTTACTGCCAGACCTGTTGAATCAAGAAATTACTTACATAGAACTTTTCTGACAAACAGAAGCATGCAAAAAAGATCCCTAAAAGCAACACACAATCTAAAGTAATCAATATGTACCAGTCTGGAAAGGGTTATAAAGGCTTTGTGACCCTAAAACATCGGAAAGTTGTGAACCCTCCCACGGTGGCCGGCCTACCGAAATTACTCCAACACTCATAAAAGAACCCAAAACAACATCTAAAGAGCTACAGGTCTCACTTGCCTTACGTTAAGGACAGTGTTTATAATTCAATAATAAGAAAGAGACTGGGGGCAAAAATGGCATCCATGGGAGAGTTCAATTAAATGTTATTTGTATAGTGCTTTTAAAAACTGACATTGTCGCAATGCAGCTTTACACAAGTTTGTATGAAATGTGAATGTGTATGAATCAAAATGATAAGACTGTCCCTAATGAGCAAGCCGAGAACGATGGCGACAGTGGCAATGGAACTCCCTGAGATAGCAGTAGGAAGAAACCTTGAGAGGAACCAGTCTCAACAGGGAGCCCATCCTCATCTGGGTGATAACGAACAGCAGAGATTGCCAAGAGATGAGATTTGGGAGTTCCAAAGCCACTGCCGGCCAAAAAGAACACTAAGGCTCGTCTCACATTTGCCAAAAGATATCTTGATTATCTCCAAGACTTTTGGACAAATATTCTGTGAACTGATGAGACAAAAGTTTTTGGAAGGTGAGAGTTCCGTTATATCTGGCGCAAAGCTAATACAGCATTTCAAAAAAAGAACATCACACCAACAGTCATACATGGTGGTGGTAGTATGATGATGGTCTGGGGCGGCTTTGCACCTTCAGGACCTGAACTACTTGCCTTAATTGATGGATCCATGAACTTTGCTCTCTACCAGAAAATCCTGAAGGAGAATGCTGAGCTATCAGTTCGAGCACACTTGGGTTAAGCAGCAGGACAATGATCAGAAACACACCAGCAAATCCACCTCTGAATGGCTTTATTTAGTCAAAATTTAAGGTTTTGTAGTGGCCAAGTCAAAGTCGGGACTTAAATCCAATTAAGATGCTGTGGCATGCCCTAAAACAAGCCCAATGTGAAATGTGGCTGAATTAAAAATATTCCGCAAAGAGGAGTGGGCCAAAATTCTTCCTCAGCGATGTGAAAGACTCATTGCCAGTTATTGCAAACACTTGATTGCAGTTGTTGCTGACAAGCGTGGCACAACCAGTTATTAGGCTTAGGGGCAATTATTTTTTCACATTGGCCCAGGCAGGTTTGGACAGCTTTTTTCCCTTAATAAAGGAAATCATTCATTTAAAAACTGCAATTCATATTTACTCAGATTATCTTTGTGTTTTGATGTTTAAATTTAATAACAAAAACAATAACAATAAAATAAAAAAAATCACGAAGAGGCGGATACTTTTTCACAGCCCTGTAATAGTCATTTCACCTTAAACATCCTTATCTTCTCAAACAGCCTTTTTATAAACTGCTATGTACTGTCAATCAATCCAACCGCCGCCTCCTCGTGCTTGCTTATTTACACCACTGTTGAGCAATCTTGCGAGTGCTCGGTAGCAATTACAGTCTCCATTTGTAGATCTCTGCAAAACACCCACAAGACCTCATCTCAAGCAGATCCAGCTCCCTCGGTGCTTTTCTTAACATCGCACAGCCCTTAGCCTTGAGGGTAAATATTTTGCCCACGCAGGTGTAATTTAACTTGATTAGAGAGAAACTCTCTATACCTTCACTACCGCTCCCTCTAACGTTAATTGGAGTTTGATTATTGATTTCGCTCGTAATCAGATTAACTGCTGCGTATGTGCCTACAAGGAGTGAATATATAACAAAGCTCCCCTGGCTTGGAGGCAGCTGAATGACAAAGCTGCATAAATAATCCGTCTTTGGAAGAGAGCCCCAAAGCCAGAGAAAGTTTTCTTATTTCCATCTATTTTTTTTTTTTTTTTTGACTTCTAAACAAGTTTCCAAGGTT
The DNA here is from genome assembly GCA_030522415.1 of Channallabes apus. Taxonomy (NCBI): domain Eukaryota; kingdom Metazoa; phylum Chordata; class Actinopteri; order Siluriformes; family Clariidae; genus Channallabes; species Channallabes apus. Next base: position 7,242,201 of record CM060126.1, on the reverse strand, counting down.
GGTTTACCTAAAGGCATCCTGTTTTGATGATGGATCTCATTTAGTTGTTTGGAGGTGCAGCACCGACTGCATGAGTAGCACAGATGCAGCTACAGCCCTGAAGTTTCACATTTCCACTATTGATCAAAGGGAAAGAGCACAAATGTGGCATTTAAAGAGGACGCTGTGGCAGTACTGAACGCTACCGTGGCATAGCCGGCTTGATTACTGATCAGCGAGCAGCCAGGGAGCGAGGTTGAAGATCTACTTTAATCAAGCTCTGTCTGCCAGGCTAACATTCACCTGATTGGCTGTGACGCGTACCCTTTCCAACAACCTTTTATTGCTTTTACAGCGATCTGTCATTGGCCTGTCAGGACTATCTGTGTGTTAGGATGGTCTTTTCATTACAGACGTGTTTCATTTTTTCACATTTTCTGGTATATCAGGGAATCGGCTGTTGAGAGGCATGGTGTGATTTTAGTAAGCTGAGCGTGAGATGGTTCGGGAAACCTGTTCAACCTGTGAGTCTGACATGCTTTGACATTTCCAATTAACACCAGTTCTAAACTCACCTTGGCACCTTAGGTACGTATATTAAGCAGCCAGTTTTAAAAAGCATGCCTGCAAGGAAAAATATAGGTGATGAATAAAGGTGACAGCCCAAACACAGTATTGGTGCTTTTTATGTTATACACATAATACTGCAAATGTGTGCGGCAAAGAAGCTACTTCTGATGTTTATACAACATGGAAGTGACCGAGCTTGCTTAACTGAAAATTTCAGCTGTTTTGAAGGGATGATGTCATATGTGACCCAAAAATGGCTATTTTCAACGTTACACTGTCTCATTTCAAACAATAATAATTAAAAATGCAAATTTAGAATATTTATTTATGGTGTAAGCTTCTAGAAGCAAATGACCATAAATTTTTTTTGCTTAAATTAAGGATTTTTTCTACATATTACTAATAGCAGTGGTTTTGTTTGAATGCCCCAAACTAGACGCACCTTACTGTATGTTATGTGGCCATAAAACATTCTTCACGTTTTGTAACCTGCCCAACAATTCTTTTTAACACATATAGCATTAAAATTCCAGTGCCACCTCAGTGCTTTGCGTGACAGATAGTTTTTGGTAAAAGCTTAAAAAGCAAAAAATCTGTAGTGTCCGTAACCTTGTCAAATTCATGTTGCAATATTTGAACAATTTAGCATTTTAGAATAATACACTTTTTCAGGTTTTATGTCTTTTCATGTGAAATCTGAAGTTTGAATGACAATTAAGATCATCGAAGAATTTAAATTTCAAAAGGTTACTGACACTACATCAAAGAACATGAAATTGTATTTAGCAAATACATCAAATAAAAATAAAGATGTGTATGCATATTTACAAAAAGCATGGATCGTGAGATAAGAATCATAAGATATTATGAAAAATGGTGTCATACTATATGATCCTGAACATTTTTGACATTAAAGATGGAAATTGTTATCATATTCATGTTAATTTATTCCTTCTTCAGATGCCATGTGTTTTATTCTGATCAGGGTCGAAGTGAATTTGGAGCCGGATCACTGAGCCTTTAACCAATCAAAGTGTTAGTGTTGTTTAAAGGAAATGGAATGGGTTCTTTAAAAGCAATTTTTCAAAAGTATTCTGACTTTAAAATGATCTAGATTTACTTCGGTTTCAATTCTGTTTTCAAAACATTAATACAAAAAAAAATCAAGACGGGTTCGCCCCTCTCGAGTGGCAGCAGCACACTCATTGATGAATCGAATACATAACCTTTCGACACCTTTCAACAGCGGCCTGCGGCGGAATGATGAAGAACGCCACGCTCGGCCGCGTCGTGTCTCCTGGTTTCCCCAGTAACTACAGCAACAATCTGACGTGTCACTGGGTGCTGGAGGCTCCAGAAGGACAGCGGCTACATGTTCACTTCGAAAAGGTGGCACTTGCCGAGGATGATGACCGGTTAGTGAATCACCATCATCGTCATCATCATCCTCAGCTGTTACACTCTTGTTAATTCAGACTCTAATGTAAGATACAATTCATCCTCACATGTTCCGTAACTGACAACTGAACAAGCCTTTTCAAAACATACTGTAAGCTGTTTCATACCTTCAGTTCGATTCCCGGCCAGGTTCGATTCCTGTCGCTGTGTGCAGGAAGTTTGCATGTTCTCCTCGTGCTTGGTGGGTCTCCTCCGGGTTCTCCGGTTTCCTCCCAAGACATGTAGGTTAGGTTGATTGGTCATTCCCAAACCGCCCGTAGTGTTTGAATGAGTGTGTAAGTCTGTGTGTACTGTACTGTATGTGCCCTGCGATGGATTGGCATTCTGTCCAGGGTGTACCCCGCCTTATGCCCTAAGATTCCTGGGATAGGCTCCAGGCCCCCCGTGACATTTTTACTCTTTGCAAATAAAATTGTATTAAATTCCACGAGGAAATACAGCAATAGCAATTAGGAGCTGATTCGGGAATTCACATGTTGACAATATCAGTAAGCCTGTAATAAGGTGACCTCTGCCAAATGGACTGCCTTGGTTTATTTGACTGTTTCTGTCTGCAGGTTACTCATCAAAAATGGGAACAACATCGACTCGGCGACACTCTACGATTCCTACGAAGTGGAATATCTTCCCAACGAGGGCATCGTCAGCACCTCTACATTTCTTTTCATCGAGTTCACCACCGACGGCTCGGGCACCAACACAGGAGCTGCAATTAGATATGAAGGTACAGATACATGACCTCATTTCCAGATAACAAATACTCAACTGGGTTAGACATCATGATGTCTACCAGCCTGTTCAAAGCTAATAAGACAGGACTGTGCTCAATGCAGCAATGCTTTCTTTTTTCTTTTTTACTTTGAGCCTCTAGGAGCAGTAATTGCCCCAGCGGAAGAAGTCTGCTGATTGCTATTTGGGGCTTTATTCCGGCTATCCACATTCTCTTGAGGGCCTCCGGCACTTTAGCCTGATGACTCTGGAGACATGGTTCTGCAGACCTCTATCTTTTATCCCTTTCCTATTTCTTTTAGGAACTGGCCAAACATTGATGTTCCAAAAGCACTTTCTTGGCACGGCACTCGATACAGTTCTCTTTCATCCGTCCTGAAAGACAACCGAGGCTTGTGTTGAAATGCTGTCTGCAAATGAGATGCAAATCAAATAAATCAGCGACTGCAAAACATCATGCCTATTACGGAGGGGCTTTTGGCTGAGAGTACTGTTTACAGGCACTTTATTCCTTAAATATGTACAGCTGTGTGGCTAGTACCAGAATCATTATCCAATCAGAAGAGCCTAATCTTATTTTTCACAACACAATCGGATTAGCCCATCGGGGTTGGCTAATGCACTTCAGCGGTGACCTTTAACAATGCCAAATCATATAAAAAATGAAAAAAAAGATAATAAAAAAATCAGCCTGCCGTAAACACTCACTCACTCAGTCATTTTCATCGTCGTCTATACCGCTTTATCCTGTATACAGGGTTTCGGGGAACCTGGAGCCTATCCCAGGAGACTTATTACACGAGGTGTGGTACACCCTGGATGGGGTGCCAATACATTGCAGGGTCACACACACAAAAAAACAATCAATATGCAAAGTCTTTGGATTGTTGGTGGAAACCCATCAAGCATGGGGAGAACATGCAAACATACCCAAAGTGGGAATCGAACCCGGACCCCGGAGGTGCAAGGCGACCGTGCTGTCCTCCTGCTACAAACAATGTTTCTTATTTTTTCTACTAATTCTTTTCTGATTTTCTCCCTAATTTAGTCATGTCCAATTCCTCCCTGTCACTAGGGGGCTCCCACATTAAGGCTACTACTACCACTCAATCGGGAGGGCCGAAGACGTCACATGGTTCCTCCGAACCACGTGACGCCAGCCGATGCATAACACACTCGGAGGACAGCGCTATCCGCTCCTTCCGCTTGCATGAGCTCACAGACGCCCCTGATTGGCTGTAGAGCCGTGATTAATGTGGGAGCATGAAGTACCTCTCATCCCTCCCCCATGAGAGAGCTCGGCCAATCAGCTCTCTCTAGACCTCCGGCTGCGAGAGGTTACAGCATCACCCGGGAACCGAACCAGCGATCTCCGGATGATAGGGCGAGCACTTTACCACTGCGCCACTCGGAGGCCCCACAACGTTTTTTTCAAAACAGTTGTCACATTGTTTTATGTCTCAGCATGTTTTTGATGTACTTACAAGAATTCACATGCAAATCCTTACAGGATTTTCTTACACAAAGCTCAGAACAATTTAAATATGCATACGCCCTGGTTTGTTGTTCATGCAAACTCTACCTAAAAGTGCTCAGCACTGTACAGTACAACACTTACCAAAGCTAAAGTCATGTACTGTAAAGAATACACCCTAAGTGTCTTGCACACATCTACATTGTTCCATGTCCAATCTCAGTTACCTGTGTGGAAGGCCTGTAGTTAAAATGATGGCGGTAATGTAGAGGGAAATATCAGCAGCTGATGAAAACGAATCAATTCCATTCGTGTTGTTGAAGTCAGAGGCTGAATAATGCATGCGGAAAGAGTGGAGGCTGCTGAGATTGAACCATGGTGCTGTAATTTGCAGAATCACCTGTGTGTGCTATAGAGTGAGCCGAGCTGAATTCAAAACATCCTAGCAGGCCCAGCATCTATTCCGGCATGCCAGCGAACGAGGCGGTACCAGGGACATATCAAGGCCAGTCTGGATTCAAAAAATTGCTCATTTCATTTCCTTCGCCACATTCCTGTACGAGCAAATAGGCCGGGAACAAATCAAGCGAGCTCGTGTTAATACAGTGTAGATTTATGTATGAGCAAATACTACAGTATATGTGTTTGGTTTTGTTTTGTTTTTTATAGGAATTGTCAGATGCTAATGACGATAAGGTTAATTAGCAGCCTCCGTTCTGAAGGTGATCCAAAGACATCGTTTTTTTGTTTTGTTTTTTTGAAACAGGCTGATTTTTACATATGCAGCATTTGAATCGAGAGCTGGTGCATTGTCCTCTTCGTTGTGCTTGATTCAAGCGGATGAGGACTCAGATCAGAGCAATTTCAGATCAAAAACAACTGGAATGGTCTCGGTTCTGAGTTAAATCTAGCATGGCGTGACTCAGCCCTGTGATGACACAAGTGCAAGAAGTGAACCAAAGGAAGCCAAAAATCTGAGATGTACTCTCACTCACTGATCATCAGTGTTGGGTGTAGAGTACTTGGATTACTTTTTTGATGTGACGAGTAATCTAACGCGTTACGTCCGCCATTTAAGCATTTAAGTACTCAGTTATTTAGTTACTTTTTCAAAAATGTAATCCGTTATTCAGACAATTTATGTAATCCGTGAGCCAGACAGCAGTGAGTCCGTTAGTGTGTGTGTGTGTGTGTGTGTGTGAAAGGCGTCCTATAAGCCCCGCCCCCGCCCCCCAATAACCCGCCCCTTCTGTTATTCCTGCTGTTAGTAGTTAACAGATTATGGGTGATGATGGTAGAATAATTATAATATTATAATAAGGTCTTGACTAAATCAACATGCATGAGGAAACACAAAGGAGTTTTCATTCTCTGCAATGGAAAAGTACTCGAACTAGTTACTTTTATCAGAAGTTAACGCTGTAATGTAACTGATTACTTTTTAATATCAGTTATTTTGTAATGTAATTATTTACTTTACAAAAATGTAAAAGTAAAAAGTAATGTCGATCATCTATACCACTTTAGCCTGTATACAGGGTCGCTGGAGGGGGTTAGGGTTAGGGTTAGGGTTATGGGGAGCTGGAGCTGGACGTGGTGCCAATCTGTCACAGGCTACACATATACACATTCTCATTGCTGGCAGTTTGGGAACACCCATTAGCCTGACCTGTATATCTTTGGACTGGGGAATCGAACCCGGTGCTTAGTGCTAACCACTAAGCCACCAACTGAGATGTACTGTAGTTCTGCAGAAATATAATGTGTTCAGGATAGTTGGACTGACAAATAAAGATTGTCAAATTCCTTGTCCACTATGTTTATCTCTATCCAAATTTCCTTTCGGTCTGTTTCTGTAATTCTGTCTAATGAATGAAAGAGCTTTACAAGTATGCTTTCATCCCTACACCGCCCACATTGTTGTTGTTGTTGTTCAACCGTTCAAAACCGTGCTCTGATCTGGAAATGATAGAGATTTTTTTTTTCACATCTCAAGTATTTAAATACTGACGTTCCTTTAAGTTTGTTAGCATTTAATAATTTGCACTTGCTTTGTCTCTCTGTATTTGTGTGTATTCGCAGCTTTCGCACCAGGGCATTGCTATGAGCCTTTTGTCAAGTACGGCAACTTCACCAGCAGTGACACCAGCTACGCTGTGGGTGCCGTGGTAGAGTTTAGCTGCGATCCCGGATACACACTGGAGCAAGGCTCTATTATCATCGAGTGCATGGACCCCAGAAACCCACAGTGGAACGAAACCGAGCCTGCCTGCCGAGGTGTGTGTGTGGAGTTCGCTTGTCAGAATGACAAGAATCTCCTGTGCATCCTTACATTTGATGTCGTGGTGCCTACAGTAATGAACATTTGGTGATGGACTCGGCTGGCTCTGTGTGCGGTAATGAGTGGAGCAGGTCCTGTTTTTTTTCGTGCCATAAATGTAAATCTAGTGTACTTCGGTGAGTCTCACCTGCATCAGTCTAAGGCTAAGAAAAGATCAGCACCAGCGCCAAGAGCTCCCATGCTCAGGTGCATCGCTCAAAGCCCACAACGGAAAATGGTTTGAAATGATTTAATCACAAACACTGCAGCAGTGGGTCTAGACAAGCGCGTTTTTGTTTTTTCGACATATTCCGTTTCTGCATGGCCGCACCAGCGCCTCGCAAGATGGATGCAAAAACAACGGAGGTCATGCAGTTTGCGGATTTCTAAATCAGGGAGATTTTATTGGAAGAATCTCCTACATGCACCTCAGCTTAATGTAGTCCTTCAGTTTTCCCCAGCCCCGGCACCTTGACTCACCCTTGACATTGCTCGAGGAATATTAAATGCCTTAACCTTTGCAATAACACGCTTTTGACGCAGACTTGTTGTTTGTGTTATTTTTTGAGATTTATGTCTTTTCGCTGTATGTGGGTGTGTATGTGAGTCATTAAAATGTGTGTGTGTGTGTGTGTGTGTGTGATATTTCAGCGGTGTGTAGTGGGGAGATCACTGATTCTGCCGGAGTAGTGCTGTCTCCAAACTGGCCTGAAGCTTATGATAAAGGCCAGGACTGCATCTGGGGTATCCATGTGGAAGAGGACAAGCGCATCATGCTGGACATCCAAGTGTGCGTATACAAGTCAGTCCATCCTAATTGGTCAGTCTTTTGTTTATTTTTTTTAAAACCCATAATAGGCTGGGAAGGGAACTCAATCATGTACTGCCAAGTTGTAGTTCATTGTCATGTTTATCATTTTAAAAAGACCTACACTGATCGTGTCATTTCGAAGGTACTTGAAAAAACGAAGATTTCCCAAGTATCAGTTCAACAGACCTTATTTAAACTCCATCCATCCATCCATCCATCCATCCATCCAGGAACCTCTGTAGTCCAGCTAGAGACCGTGGACTCCAATGGTGACCATTGTTTTTATTCCCATTTTTTTCAACTGTGAAAGGGCCTCCAGTTATTAAAATATTTGGTTTGTACACTGATCAATGTACTTCAAGCACTTTAGCATCCATAAATAGTATAAGGTTAAGACCTTCTCTTCTGGTGATTTTCTTTTAAAGAACAGCACAGTAAACATACCAGGAGGCAAATCCTATAAAACCGAGAGTTTTTCCTAATCCCTGGACCATGACTCACCCTAGATTAGCTGGAGGAGTATTAAATGCCCAAACACTTTGAATAACAATGTAAGTACATTATGCGTTTTTATTTTGCTACAGTTTGTTAGTTTGTGTTTTTTAGATTGCAAAAATAGTCTTAAATAATTTCTTAACGGTGAGGCTACAGGGAGCAGAGGTAAAGAAGGTGCAGGACTTCCTATGGAGAGTGTGGCAAGGAGGTGAAGAGGCCGTGCGCAGGCAGGTTGGAACAGGTGGAGAAACGTGCCGGGTTTGTTATGTGATGAAAGAGTATCAGCGAGAATGAAAGGACAGGTGTTCAAGACCTCCAGCGATGAGACCAGCGATGCTCTACGGCTTAGAGACAGTGGCACTGAAGACAGGATGGGAGGCAGAGCTGGAGGTAGCAGAAGTGAAGATGCTGAGTTTCTCTTTGGGAAGGATGGATAGGATTAATAAGGAGTCCAACCAATGTTAGATGTTTTGGAGATAAAGTCAGAGAGGCCAGATTGAGGTGGTTTGGACATGTTCAGAGGAGAGATTGTGAGAAGATGCTGAGGTTGGAACTGCCAGACAGGAGGTCTAGAGGAAGACCAAAGAGGAAATTTATGGATCTGCATTTATGGATGCAGTGAGAGAGGACGTGAAGTTAGTTGGTGTGAGAGAAGAGGATGCAGAGGATAGGGTTAGATGGAGGCAGATGGAACAGCCGAAATAAACAAAGAAGAAGATAATACAAGACCTTATAATCATAATGAGCATTCACCGTCTAACCTGCTTCATGCTGTATACGTGGAGCCTGGAGACTTAGGGCATGAGGTGAGGTAGACCCTGGATGGGGCACACATATACTGTACACACACTATGAGCAATTTGGGAACACTAAGCACAGACTCCATGCACATAGACCTGAGACGAGAATTGAACCCGACCCCTAGAGGTGCTAGTAACCACTAAGGCATAACGCGGATACCAACTTTAATTTATTTAGGAGCATAATATTAGACACGGATAATATAGCAACACATCACTGGGGAATGATGCAGTTAATGTATATTACTTAATGTACATAAAGTTTCCAGTTTATGGTCCCGTTGAGCTCAATGATGATGTTGCTGTTGTTGATTTTTTTTTCTATAAATACCTGTTTATCTAAATTAGGGTTTAATAATTAAATGTAAATATATAATGTGTTAAGGAAGGAGTTCAGCTTGTTTTGGCTACAACTAGGAACCGTTTCAGCAGATTTCACACTTCTAGAGGAAGAACCATGAGTTCTTTCGAGCACAACCATATATTTCTTTGGTTTGTCTCACTGGAGCATCAGGGTCATCAGAATCGGGTTTTATTCGACAAGTATGTTAACACACGCGAGGGATTTGATCCCGCCCGTTCATATAGATCAACATACAGTAAAACACTGTACATTTGTTATACACGATACACTATACACAGTAAGTAGCCGATATTCAATAACTATACAGATTAAATAAAGGAGAAAAAACGGAGTATGTAACAGATATACATAAAGTGTACATAAAGTGAGTGTGCACATATCGCATATTATACAGTGGTGTGAAAAACTATTTGCCCCCCTCCTGATTTCTTATTCTTTTGCATGTTTGTGACACAAAATGTTTCTGATCATCAAACACATTTAACTATTAGTCAAAGATAACACAAGTAAACACAAAATGCAGTTTTTAAATGAGGGGTTTTATTATTTAGGGAGAAAAAAAATCCAAACCTACATGGCCCTGTGTGAAAAAGTAATTGCCCCCTGAACCTAATAACTGGTTGGGCCGCCCTTAGCAGCAATAACTGCAAACAAGCGTTTGCGATAACTTGCAACGCGTCTTTTACAGCGCTCTGGAGGAATTTTGGCCCACTCATCTTTGCAGAATTGTTGTAATTCAGCTTTATTTGAGGGTTTTCTAGCATGAACCGCCTTTTTAAGGTCATGCCACAACATCTCAATAGGATTCAGGTCAGGACTTTGACTAGGCCACTCCAAAGTCTTCATTTTGTTTTTCTTCAGCCATTCAGAGGTGGATTTGCTGGTGTGTTTTGGGTCATTGTCCTGCTGCAGCACCCAAGATCGCTTCAGCTTGAGTTGACGAACAGATGGCTGGACATTCTCCTTCAGGATTTTTTGGTAGACAGTAGAATTCATGGTTCCATCTATCACAGCAAGCCTTCCAGGTCCTGAAGCAGCAAAACAACCCCAGACCATCACACTACCACCACCATATTTTACTGTTGGTATGATGTTCTTTTTCTGAAATGCTGTGATATTTTTACGCCAGACGTAACGGGACACGCACCTTCCAAAAAGTTCAGCTGCATTTTGTGTTCAATTATGTTATCTTTGACTAATAGTTAACGGTTTTTGATGAGCAGAAACATTTAAGTGTGACAAACATGCAAAAGAATAAGAAATCAGGAAGGGGGCAAATAGTTTTTCACACCACTGTATAAGTAGTGCAAATAACAGTATCAACAGTAGGGTGTAAGAAGTTTGAAAAAGCATGTTGGTGCTTTTATACAGCATATAGTCAAGGTTTGCGAGGATGATTGCCGGAGGAAAGAAACTGTTCCTGTGTCTGGCTGTTTTGGTGTACAGGGTTCTGTAGTGGCTGCCAGAAGGGAGGAGGTGAGAGAGGTTATTAAGGGTCTATAGTGATTTGTCCTGGAAAGGGGGCAGGAGAGCTCATAAGATTTTCAGCGCATCGTTTCAGCGGATGTCCTGCCAGGACAATAATCCACTGACTGCAGTTTTTTTTTTTTTTAATCTGACCCTTTACCACACCTGTATGATGACACCAGAGCGCATAATAATACCTGGACATGGAAGTACTGTACTGTATACTGTATGTTAACGCTCTACCTCGTCACATACACATGTCTCATCTGATAATAATCTCATCACTGTGAGAATAAAAAGAATCTCTTGAAATCAATATGTTCTATTTATGAGCATTTCTAATCAGTAATAGGTAAGCAGCGGGAGGTGGTCATTCAGTCCCGCGAAAATAAGATTGCGATCTCATTTTCTGTACAATAGACAGATTTCTTTTCAGGCAAAGAATAGCTTTAGTAAACATTAGAATTATTGTATAGCGAACTATTATAAGGGCCTTGTAAGGCCTCTTTTTCTAACAGTATAGTAGTACTTTGTAGTAGGTGAATTTTGTACTTGAATACAAAACTGAATATTTTGCAGCTATCCTCTGTGAGCCTCCTCCTTTGTTGCTCACAAATATTCAGTCTGGGTTAATCAATGGACTTTTGGGACAAGTCTGGTTAGTGATCTGTCTCTGCAGGACCTCTCTCTCTCTCCTCTCTCTCCTCTCTCTCTCCTCTCTCTCCTCTCTGCCCAGACTGCATGACTAACACTGCTTCTGCATTCATTCCTTACTTTCGGCTTTCTTCGTTTCAGACCATGAATCTGTGTATAGATCTTTTACCTGAGGTTTTCTATCAGCTTCTCTACAGGCACTCTTTCACTTTTTGCAGAATAATTCTACCTAGTGCTGGCACAATGGTTCAATCTTGGGTGTTTTTAAAGAGTTATATACTGTACGTACGTATGTACGGTAGTGCACAAAATTCAATTCAGCCTCCCCTCATTTCTTGATATTGAATTAAGTTAAATAATGTAGATTAAAGTAAAGAAATTGAATTTATTGAGACAGGATGCAAAGTGCCTAAAAATGAGGGCTGTCAATATGAACATGGTAATTCATGTGATTCATTTAGAAATTGTAACGCATTATTATTTCTTTAATGCAAATTAATCATATGACCAAGTTTGACCCTAATGGCTTTCCATAATTGCAGTTACCCGGTTGTGGGTGATAGTAGAACGTTTACCGAGTGTGTGCTTTACACTCAGTGTGCTGAATGACAAGTTTCATTATAAAAAGAAAAGGGAAAAAAAGCTTCTAGATGAAAGTTTGGATAAAACCAAACTTGTGTGCTTGAGCATCATTCAAGGGAAACTATTTTAATATTGTTGTTGGTCTTTCGGCTGCTCCCGACAAGGGGTCGCCACAGCGGAGTATGCAGTCCGCACTACAACTTGGCACAGTTTTTACGCCGGATGCCCTTCCTGACGCAACCCTCCCATTTTATCCGGGCTTGGGACCGGCACTGCATCCAGTGGCTGGGGTTTGGGCACTGGCTGGGAATCGAACCCGGGCCTTCCGCATTGTAGGCAAAACACCTACCACTGAGCCACCAGTGATGTATAAGACTACATTAACTGTAAGCTGTGGCTCAGGTGGCTAAGGCTCTAGATTGTTGCCAATGGATCTGAGGATCCAGGTTTGAGCCTTGTTGTTGATGGGTTTGCACCTTTAAGTAATACTTTATAATACCTTTATGATACTGATTAGAAGGTCCCAGGTTCAAACCCCATGTTCTTGGGTTGGGCTTTAACCCTCAACTACTCAGATAAATGATGATGAGATAAATGTAAGGTGCTCTACTGTATACTGTATAAGGGTGTCTGCCAGCTGCTGTAAATGTCATCATCTGCACCTGTTTCTCACTGGTTCATGCCTTCAGCTAGGTATTTTTTTATGCTTGAATGATTCATAGGTCACTGTGTGTCTTAACAAACAAAAACCTTCCTATGAAACTGGTCAGGTACAGGGACTGGCCTGATAATGAGAGCTAAAACTTGCAAAAATGAAAGCCCCAAAAATATATATATAGTGCCTCGGGAAGCCTGGAGAATTTTCCCTCAATTAAAAATATTAGAAAGACTGACTCTATGCAAGCAAAATGTAAAGAAATGTGGGGTATATCAAGACTTTTGCACAGTACTATATATACAGTATACACATTGCCTGTCAATATGCAAGAAATAAAACACACCAAGAACATGTAATTATGGGAAGATAATCAACAGCGGGGTGAAAACACTGTATGATGCACCCTGACACGAAAGGGAGGGTTACCATTCATTCATTCATTCATTTTCTGTACCGCTTTATCCTTATATACAGGGTCGCGGGGGCCTGGAGCCTATCCCAGGAAACTTAGGGCACAAGGCGGGGTACACCCTGGACAGGACAACCTGAAATGCTTTATTGGTTCATAGCAACATATCAGAGCAATGTTGTTACATTTTGCAAAATATTTACTTAAAAAAAATTAAACATCATACAGTTTTTAAAAATATATTTACAGTATAGTCACATTTAATGTGGTGGAGTGTGTGTTAGACAAATTCAGACGTACACATTTCAATGATGTTATAGCAACTATAAAGAATATTTAATTCACTATTTTTTTTTTATTTAAATTGAATGTAGTTTAAGCTCAGTTAAAGTATTTTAGCTATGAATTAAATTAACTGTAATTCTCATTTGTTGCTAATACTGACTGTATTTCTGTCAGAAATACTTGTCCATACTATTCAACACAAAACTTGTGATTGGTTCACTGCTGGCCTAATTGGGCAAAAAATATTGTTTATTATATTCTCTATGAATTAGTCTAGTTGTGTTTTGGAGTGCGCTTTACTTCAGAGTTTAGTGTCAATAATAAACTGTCACTGCATTTGTATTTTTTATCTACAAATGGTTACATGCGCAAACTTACAAAGTGATGTTAATGGAAATGTACCTGTATGTTGCTTAGTTTTAAGAATATATGCCCATAAACAAATTGCGGAAAAAGTGCTGAAAAGCAGCATTGCGAATTTTAACTGAATTTTAGATCATTTTAACCAACTCCCCAAAGATGACTGTGAAAAAAATAAAATAAATGGGTCACAGGCAAAGAACTATTTATTTACACAGATACACACGATCATGTGTTTTTATTATTCTTTTTGTAAGTCTGATTTGTTCTTAAGTCTGACAGAGTGAGTCTTCTCCTTGTCCCACTCTGCCATAAAAAAAAGCGTAAAGAAATAAATTAAATAAGTAAAACACGTAAATAGTAACTAAATCTCACAGAAATATACAGTAACCGTGTTGGTCTCTGCACCTTAAAATCACTTGGGGAATCTTGGACACCGTTTTGTCTCAAAGCTGTTTTCCACTGTATTGGACTTTGAAACCTTGTAACTCGAATGTACGCAAATCAGAGACTACCCTTTATATACTTTTTTTTTTATCATATAATCGTTGACCTATGCACGGATATGTGCTGTTTGAGTTTAAATGCAGCTTATCAGGTTACAGAGAATGAACTAAATGCAAAGGCCTTAAAGAAACCTTTATTTCCTTACAGAAATCTTCACTTTATAACAAGTAGATGTTTTGTTATTCATTACATAACAAGATACTTTTAAAATCCATTTATAATTAAGCGTATGGTAAAGCATAAACCAACTGTTGTTATAGCAACGATAATGGTGCTGTTACAGAGAGTTATTTTAAACCTTTCAATCAATCAGATTTAAGAATTCAACTGTGTGGTATAATAATTGTATAGCATCTGCTTGATTCGTTTTTCCAGACAGAAACATGAATAAAATGTAGCGTGGCTCATTTTTGATGCCGTCACACACTGTCACTATATCTGTCAGAATTCTTTAGACATTAATTGGCAGGGTTTTTTTTTGTCTGTAACTGAGACACTGAGCTTGTGAGATTGCACTGCTATTGCATAGCTTCATCCAGTCCCAACTGACCAGTTCGGTCCCAGCTCACTGACTTTACTTACAAAGTGAAATGAGTATAATACCGCCTTTGGCAAGCTCAGAGATAGAGGTATCAAAGGGACTAATTTTACGACCTTGAACACCCTCTTTGAGATTTCATCCTAGTTCTGCATAACACCACTGCCTAGTTTCGTATTCTCACCGATGTGAGACCTTATAAAAAGTATATAAATTACTAATATTTATTACTGGTCATGTGCTAGTAGCTTAGAAAGTCTTTTGAACTTAAGTTAGGCCTGTTATCAAGAGACCCATTAAAGGTACTGTACCTCATTTAGAGTTGTTTGTGTGCACAGAGTTGGTTTATTAGCACAGAGTTGAAATATCGTATCTCAGATAAGTTCAGTTGAGGTCGACCTGATCTAGAGAATACTGAAAATAGAAATATTTCACTTTGCTTTGACAAAATGAAGAACCTTATAATAGAGGTCGAGAGGCAGTCAGACATTTTCAATAAAGGGTCTACCTGCAGTACTTATACGCTTCCTATGGTTTGGCGTTGTTATAGGTGGCATGGTGGCTTAGTGGTTAGCTCTGATGCCTTGCATCTTCAGGGTCCAGGTTCGATTTCCACTTTGGGGTGTGTGTCCATGGAGTACCCCAACTTGTGTCCTGGGATTGACCCAAGACCACCCCACGACCCTGTATACAGGATAAAGCGGTATAGACGGTGAGTGAGTGAGTGGTGTCTTTGTGTCATTATACAGGGATGATAGCGTTCCGGCACCACGACGGATTTCCGGCGTACTGTGGCTGCGGGCGGGAAAAAAAAAATCAGGATTCCCGGGTATTGATTTGTCATTTCTCTAGATCTGAGATGCGCAGGTGATAGAGAAGGAACAGCCAATCAGCAGTAGTGTGTGGATGTCTGTGATTGCTTAGTTTTGTAACACTGGACAAAGTTGAGCGAGTGTACAGAAAATAAATGAATCGCTCAGAATTGTGTCAGGAATATAACGCCATAATATTCCACCCTCAATGACCGATCGTGTGACTCATTTAAAAAAATCTTGTGCTTCTTCATTGCTGAGCTTGACCTATTAAGCTCTGAAAAATAAATGTACCACAAAATAAACATTATACAAGAATTTGTATTATTGGTCTTGACGGCTGTCTCGTGCCTAGGCTTCATTATAATTGTAATATCATATTTGATAATAAGAAACCTATGAATTTATGTTCTAACATAATATTTGATAGTGATTCTGGGGGGGGGGGGCAATCCATGGCAGGGGGGGCATTTTAGCACATAACACCAGTTCGGTGCTTATTTTAGGGCACCAGCACCAATTTTTTTCTGTGGAAAACCGCAGCACTGGTTCCAACATTGGGAACCGGCACAGAACCGACACGGGAACCAGAGCAGCGGAAAAGGGGTATTACTGACCTGTATGGCTGTAGCATCTGTAGAATTTACTTCCAGTGATTGTACTAAGATGGGCTAATAATGTCAATATATTGAGAAGAAAATGCTGTATTTTCTGGGGGCATAAAGCAAATATGAAAATATCTAAAATGAGCCACTTAACAATAATGATGATCAGGGTTATACATAGGCTGTTTAAATTTTTGGGCCCAGGGGCCAACAAGTTATGTGTTAAAAGTGCGTCGCATACATAGTACCCCCACCCCTACTCACCTCGGGGGCAAGGGAAAAAGTTCAGGCTCAGGAATATTTTCCACTATCAGCCCTGCATTATATCTTCATGGATTGATACACCTGGAAAATGGCCAATATCTGAAAATAATCAATCATACAAATTGAAAAATACCACAGACTGAAAAATTCATGAGCAGCTCGTTACATTAAATTGCTCATTGGTGTGAATGCCCTGGCATCCAGACCTTGTGGATTATTCGCATGATATGCTCTGGATCCACTTCAACCGTAATCAATAGGACTGAGTGAAATGTCAATAAGACATCATTACGGCGATATATAGCACTGTATATACGATCATTAATTGTCTGAAACGTGGAGTTTAAAACGTGGCTAGATATTAAAAACCACTTTTTATACTGTTTGTCCAGTTTTCTCTCATTTCTTTGAGGAAACTTGTGAACCCTTGAAACATACAAACTGTTAGGTTCAAGAAGAAGAGTTTTCAGATGAATTAAAAGAAGAATAGGCAGTATGGCGGCTTAGTAGTTAGCGCTGTTGCCTTGTACCACCAGGACCAACAGTTCGGTACATGGAGTTTGCATGTTCTCCCCGTGCTTGGTGCGTTTCTTCCGGGTTGCTCCGGTTTCCTCCCACAGTCCAAAGACATGCAGATTAGGCTAATTGGTGTTCCCAAATTGCCCGTAGTGTGTGAATGAGTGTGTATGTGTGTGCACTTTGATGTATTGGCACCTTGTCCAGGGTGTACCCCGCCTCGTGCCCTAAATCTCCTGGGATAGGCTCCAGGCCCCCTTCAACCATGTATACAGGATAAATCGGTATAGACGATAATGATGATAAAAGAAGAAGAATTATTGCTTGTTGTGTCTGCCGCACCTTGATCCACTTACAACCGGAAAAGAACAAACACACGCATTCATGAAGTCTGAAGTTTATTTTCAGCCAAGAGAGCATGTTTAAGCTTTTGGCTGGGTGCTGTGTCACATACTGTACTGTATGTCCCCAACACCGAAAGAACCAGTCATTAATGTGTCAATCATTAGGAGACCCGGAGACAGACAGACAATAGGAAATGCATTTGCATTTTCCGGGTAAACAAAAGAGTTCCATCAGACACAAGATGTTTGTATGTATAGTCGTCTGGATACAAGCTATAGGAAGCGGGACCACAGCAGGAGTCTGGATAAAGGAATAAGGAACCTTCGCATCATATTATAATACCTTACACAAACTGTCCACAATATAATGTATTAATATGATATTTTTTATATTGTTCATGTGAAACATAAACATAAACAAGCTCAATAGTTCTTGTCAGACTTAAGTAAGTATTGAGTAAACAGACTTTCCAATTCTGTCCCAGTAGTACGAAATGTATCCAGATTAATTTCCTTGAAAATAAAATGCAAGTGTCTTAGCTTGAAAAAAAAGAAAAAGGAAAAAAGACAGCGATCGAGGAAATAGTTTGCATAACAATAGACAGGCACCAGACGAAGATTAATAATAAACTCCACAGAAAGCTAATTATTAAATTGGGTGTATATACAGTATATATATATATATATATATATATATATATATATATATATATATATATATATATATATATATGTTTTTTTTGTTTTTTTATGAATGTGGAATCAGTTGTATGGCACGGCAGAGCAAGTGTCGAGTGTGATTGCTCGGTCAGGTGAGGCTACACAACACAAAACCCTGCTGTGTCAGCCACTGATAGATTATTCATGCATTCAGTAATTTAGTATGCCTTAATTAAGATTCAGTCATTTGCATGTTTTCTCCTGCTTGTGTTTTTTTTTTTTTCTTTTTTTTTTTCGGTTGCACCACTTACGTCGTTGAGCCGTGTGATAAATGACATCCTGGATGTTTTTGCAGGAGAAGCTGCCAGCATAATTAATTTCCCGTTCATTTGGTGGGTGGGGTGAGGAACGGGGGTCCGTGACAGCTTCAGCACTCAGGGCTTCTCCATCTGTTGTCAGAGCCGATGATGAAAATATCGCCTGTCTGTTTAAGCAAAGCCGAGACAGCGCCTCTTGTCTTACCTCACACCTTTTTCAACAGCCAGCCAAGTCGGCCTTTTTTCTGTATTTCCTTTTCCAGGATGATGTACTACCCCATGTTTGTGTGACAGGTCTGGACAAGAAAGTGGGAGGAGCAAGGCTTCATTGTGCCGCCATCATTTCTCCTCTCTTCAAATGACTGAATTAGTCAAACTGCCACTAGTGTCACACGAAATGACAAGTCTAAATGGAAACAAAATGAGCAAGGAGGCCGTCCACAACATCTGTACAGCTGAGAAATTGAAAATATGTGCTGTATATAATGACATGTATGAGGTGACTCGGTTCTTTGAATCTCGTTCATCAAAATGAACGAATCTTTTTTGAGTCATTTAGTTCATTTCGTTCTTTTGATCAGAAATAAAATTAAATGTTGCATTTTCGATAAAAAGACCCCCAATACGTCTACATGCACAAATTTTGGCTATAGTTCCAGTAATGAAAATATTACAATGCAGCTGTTTAGGAGCTGAGGACATATTATAATAAACAGAATGAGTAGCTCACCTCTTATATCTTCTAGTCTGAGTCATTTGTTCTTTTGAATCGGACCGAAGACTTAAAGGTAATTCCTCATTTCTCTTTCCTGAACATAACCTATGGAGGTTTTGCGATGCTTTGTGCATACACTCTCCCAGTAGAAAATGCACGGATCACTCTCTGAGACTACTCGTTCTTCTGAGTCACGTTAAAGTCTCGTTCAAAAGGAACGAATCGTTCATGAACGACCCATCATTAACATGTATGGGATGATTGAAGCAACAAATCCAATCCCATATTCAACTCTACTCTTACCTCTTACCTTTTCACTCCAGCTGTATACCACCTTTCACTTCTGTTCTGCTTTTGCCAGCGTCTCATTTCGGAGCATTAAGTGAGCATGGCCCCTTGTCATAATTCATTAACCACTTAAACACTGATGGGTAACAAAGGGTGATTACATCATTTCCTGAGTAGGGCCCTAAAGCTCCGACGACATTTCCTGAGCTGCTAGATTGGCACAGACCGTGTCCTGGGTAGGTGGACAACTTAGGTGACAGCTGGCACAGACACAAAGCCGAAAAAGGAGGAGATTACAAGATTACAGGCTTCACTCTTTTATTCTCTTGTGGTTGAGAGAGCCCCCTGCTGGAGGTGTTGTGTACAGTACGTGATATGAACTGATAAGGAGCTTGAATTCTGTCTATAGAAAAAAGGATCCAGTTTGATTTGTTGGCTTGCCGTCTTCTGTTTGATGAAATATGTTATCATAAATCAGAGCCAGGATAAGGATGAGCCCCACCTCTCCCTCCTTCCCTCCCCACCTCCACCCCTTCCCCGTCTCTCTCTCTCTCTGGCACTGTTAACATTCCTTGTGTGTTACGCCTGTGTGGGTGTGTGCTGGATCTCAGACGGGCAGCTTTCGGCCAATATTTATCTTCCTAATTGAAAAGAACGAAACTCATTCCTCTCCTTTATTTATCCGTTTAAGAACTTCTGATAATAGGGACAGGTTAAATGGAAGTTTAGCATCTTCTGTTAGTCTAACATTTAGCACTGCTAATACTGTCCAGCATGTTCACTGACACGGTTGCCTTTTTCATTTCAGCAAATCTTGCTATTGTGGAATTAAGTCTAGTTTAAACACGTGGCCCGAAGGTGTTCTTAATCGAATAATTTCCTCATTACTTTGTCCTTTAGAGCACTCTAGTGTTCTCTAACATTAAATTCTAAGTCTAAGTCATTGGGTTATTTATTATAAACCATCAGAAACAGAGAATAGGCTGCACAGTGGCTTAGTGGTTAGCAGTGACACCTTGTACCTCCAGAATCTGGGTTTGAGTTCCACCTCAGAGGCTGTGTGCATGTGCGACCCATGCTTGGTGAGTTTCCTTCCACAGTCCAAAGACATACAGATTATAAAGCAATTTCCCTTTGGGATTAATAAAGTTCTTTGAATATTGAATCTTGAATCTTATACTAATTGGCGTTTCCAAGTTGCCCGTAGTGTGTGAATGAGCGTGTGAGTGTACAATACAGTATGTATGTGTGCCTTGTGATGGATTGGCACTCCATCCAGGGTGTACCCCGCCTCATGCCCTTAGTCTCCTGGGATAGGATCCAGGCCCCCCCGTGACCCAGAATACAGGATAAAGCAGTATAGACAATGAGTGAGTGAGTGAATGAGAACAGAGGATGTGATTTAAGGGAATGGTTTAACTTAGTGCCTGTGACAGACAGCAGTGTAGCGCAGAACTTTGGGCTCTATACATAAACAGTTTTATTGGACCTCCTTCCTTTCTTGATCTATATCTCTCCAGCATTTTTTTTTTCCTCCAAATAATTGAGCTGACAGCTGTATAAAAAATCTTTAATGGCCAGCAGTGAACTGTTTATATACCCCATTGACATAAATACAAAATCTATGAGATGCCCATAAGTGGACAGGGTGCCAATGCATCAGAGGGCACCCACATTTATACACTCTATAGGCAATTTGGGAACACCAGTTAGCCTAATCTGTATGTCTTTGGACTGTGGGAGGAAACCCACCAAGCATGGCGGGAACATGCAAACACCATGTACGCAAAGGCGGGACTTAAATCTGAACCCAGAACCTGGAGGTGCAAGGCGACAGTGCTAACCACTAAGCCATCGTGCCGCTCATTGGTCAACACACTATAGTCTAATTATTTATGGTTAAATGAGTTTTGCTTGGAGTATCAAGCTTAGGAATGCTTTGTAGCATTCGTAATTTTTATTTGAGGATTTTCATTCCCATGGTACAAAAAACCCTGAGAATTATGCGTACTCTAAAGCATAATTAAAGACGAAAGACTTCACTAGAGACATGTTTTATTTGCAGAGACAGTAGATAAAAAGAATCGGTTTCCTAATTCCGGAGAGTAACGGTTCGAAAGCATGAACAAAAACCTCTAAAATTACAGTACCCAGGTTGTGTAATAGCAATATGTCATGTGAGTATGAGTAGCTTAGTGGTTAAGACATTGGACTACGGATCAGACGGTCCAAATCACACCACTATCAACCTACCATTGGAGCTTTAAGTAAGACACTCAACCCACAACTGTTCAGAGGGTTGCTGCTGCTCGATAATCCGATAAACGTACAGTACAGTAAGTCACTCTCTCTGGATAAGAGTGTCTGTCAAGTGTCATGAATGAAAACAGAATGTTGAAATGCATTAGATTCAATTATATCTATGATGTGACAGATAATATGCGAGAGCCTTTTTCGGGTTAGTGTTGAACACAAGCATTAGAGATGTCATACAGTATACTGTACAGCATGCTGACGGTGTTGTGGATATACTGCGTGATAATACATGAAAGCATTCGAGAGAGTGTACACAGGTATGTTGGGGACAAGCTCACCTTGTGTCTTGTCTTGAGCATCATTTGGTGGTGATGAGGCACCTGAGCTCTGCTGCTTTGGAAAGGAATTTGTTCGAAGCTTTACTTTTTTTGACGCCATGATTTCACTTTCTTGGTAAAGACATGATTCAGCATATGTGTCAGCAGTCACCTAGACAGAATACGATGGCGAATCCAAGTGCAGGGTGGAAAACTAAACTGTATATCATTTGTAATAACTGAAAGTGGCATCAGAGAGACGCTAATTACTTAGAAGGAGAAAAAAACTTTGTTCCAGATTTGCAAGCCCGCTCATGCTACTGGGGCCTGTGAAGTCAGTCCTGCTTTAGGGGCGCGGTGGTGGTGGTGGCAGTTTGACAAAAGGTGGTCAGACTCTGCATTACTGATCAGAAGCTTAGCAGTTTGAGCTCCAGCTTTTCCTGGTTGCTGCTGTGGGTTAGGGTTAAGGGTATAGGGTTAGGGTTAACCCTAACCCTAACCCTAACCCTATGGCCAACACTCACCCACTGCTCTGACCCCTATCTACTAGTATTGAAATATGTCAAACATGTATCAAACAAACAAAAACAAACTTTACAACGTCACAGGGCTACAATATAAGATACAAGTAATAAATAATTGAATCTTATTAATAAAAAACTTTAAAAAAAAAAAACATGTGAAGGGTTTTCCCAATTTCTTAATATTATTATTCATTCATTAATTTTCTATACCGCTTAATCCTGTGTTCAGGGTCGCGGGGAACCTGGAGCCTATCCCAGGAGACTTCGGGCACTAGGCGGGGTACACCCTGGACAGGGTGCCAATCCATCGCAGGGCACACACACACATACACACACTCACACACCCAATCACACACTACGGGCAATTTAGGAACGCCAATTAGCCTAACCTGCATATCTTTGGACTGTGGGAGGAAACCGGAGTACCCGGAGGAAACCCACCAAGCACGGGGAGAACATGCAAACTCCATGCACACAGAGACGGGAATCGAGCCTGGCCGGGGAATCGAACCCAGACCCTGGAGGTGCAAGGCGACGGTGCTAATCACTACACCACCGCGCCGCCTAATATTATTATTATTATTATTATTATTATTATTATTGTTATTGTTGTTGCTTAGTGGTTAGCACTGTCATCTTCCACCCTAGTAGTGAAAAGAAAGTAGGAATTTCACTGTTCAGTAATGTATACAGTATGTGATGAATAAAGAATGAACTTTCACCCCCACTACAACACCCCTGATGACCGATGTCTAAGCATTGCTTTTTACTCAAGCTCCTACAACAGTAATGCTAAATCAGGTGCCTGTATTAAGATGAGGGAGGTTTTGCTAGTAGCACAGTGGCTTAGTGGTTAGCATCATCACCTTGCACCTCCGGGTTACGGGTTCGATTCCGGCCTCGGGTTTAGATGTTCTCCCCGCACTTGGTGGCTTTGCCTGTAGTATGTGTTTATGTGTGTATCCCCTGTAATGGATTGCCCCCTGGTACCACCCCCCCCCCTCCCCTCCACGACCCTGTATACAGGAAAAAGTGGTATAGACGATGAGTGAGTGAGATTTCATTCCAGAAGAGTCTTATTCAAAATAGAACAAATGAATGTATTGTCATTCTGTTTGAGAAGTGAAGACAGTAAGCTGAATTGGCGTTTTTGCGACGCAAGCCGAAAACATTAAGCCATTTTTGTCATGCTTTAGGGGTTCATTCTTTCTTTTTTTTTTCTTGTTGTTGTAATGCCTGCATGCAAGTTTAATGTATTCTGAAGGCGTGAGGTGGCAGCTGTGCTGTGGGCCAAGTCAAGCTGAGCCTGTTTTTTGATTAAACAAAATGAAATTACTCCCAGCAAATAGAAAACATGATCGATTTTCTCAGCAGATACAACACGCGGCTACGCAAACCCTTGTTTCGCTTTATCTCGACAAATCCAATATAAGCCGAGATTGAGCTTTTTTTTTTTTTTTTACTTTTTTTGCTTTCAAGTCGTCAGAGCAGGTGAGGGGCTGAACGCCGAAATGTGACGGCAGAAAGAAAGAAAGAAAGAAAGAAAGAAATGCAAGATGGCGCAGAATGCAGATCAACAAATCTTATATGAAAAGTGTGTGTGTGTGTTCGACTTTTGCACACATCGAACACCCTGTCTGCAACGGTGCTTTTATGTTTGCCGCCATGGTAGAGCAAAGATGATTAATTATTCCTCCCTTCTGTGTAATGAGTTCCATCACCGGCCACTTGTGATTAATTAGGGACAGGCACGAGTGCGCGTGTCACCTTAGCGTTGGACTGCATTCTCTTTGCAAGCGCGCCAGAGTTGGCATTGTGCTATCTAATGATGTACATAACGCAGAGCAAAACTCCAAATAATAGAGAGAATAATAGCTGGCGGATCATGTTAATGGATGGCGGGATTTAATTCATTAAAGCTGTCCAAAGTGTTTTTTTTTACGTCTTTCAGGCCCAAACGAGAATGTTTCTGTTTTGTTATAACATTTTTTTTTTTTGTTTTGTAGTTCAGAAGGTCATGTGTTCCCAGGCCTATTTATTCTGCTTCAGTCAATTCCGCACTACAGTCTGAGCTTCTAAGCCAAATTGACAGGGAACCACTATTGTATATTAGATAAGGCGTTTGAAATTGTATTGTCAGATACAGAACTTTCAGTTGCTACACCATGAATAATTGCTGAGGTAATTGAACCCAGCCTGTCTCCATAGCTGCTGAAGTCTTACTAAAGCAGCGCAGGGAAGTGACAGGTGAAATCACTCTTTTGTCATGCTGCTTCTCCCCATGAGATTGCTACAACTGAGTTACAGTATGGTCTAACAGTGGCTGGTGTGCTGCAAGAAATTGATTTTCCAGCTATTTCTAAAGATTAGGGAGGACAGCGACGCTATAGAGGGTATAACAAAGAGTTCTCTCCCTCGCCATCAATTCATTAGCTCTCTGTCGCTCGGTCCAGGGCCAAAAAACAAAGAGATGGCAACTAGTACAGGTGCTGGAAAAGGTAAAAAAAAGAACAATAATATTGGTAAATATGTCAAATAATTCATAATGATACTTTAATATGTATACTACTATAATAATAATAATCATCACTCATCGTCTATTCCGCTTTATCCTGTATACAGGGTCGATTAGGTAGGGGTGGGGTTGGGGGGGGGGGATTATGGTTGCTGGAGCCTATTCCAGGGCACAAGGTGGATTGCACCCTAGACAGGGTGCCCAGCTAACCCTGAGCAAACACACACACACACACACACACATACTCATTCACACACAATTATCCTAATCTGCATGTCTTTGGACTGTGGGAGGACACCGGAGAACCCGGAGGAAACCCACCAAGCCCGGGGAGAACATGCAAACTCCATGCACACAGAGACGGGTCTCGGACCCGGCCAGAAATCGAACCCGGATCTGAATTTCTCACTTGTATCTTATACTGTAGCACTGTGGAAAGTTTTTTTGTTTGTTCGTTCTTGTTTGTTCGCTTGAATAAAATCCCAGTTAGGAAGTTGGGTCAGAGCACACAGGGTGAGCCAGGATACAGTGGAGCAGATAAGGCCTTGCTCAAGGGCTCAACAGTGGCAGGTGCTGGAGATTAAACCCACAACCTTCTATTTTTAAGCTGCATTTTGTGTTTATCACGCCTTATTATCAAGTTCTAGCGTTTAAAAAATCCCACAAGAATGAAAAAAGGGGGGGAAAGTATTTAAATGATCCACATCATCTGTAACTTTTTGGTGGTCATTCATTCATTTTCTATACCGCTTAATCCTGTGTTCAGGGTTGCGGGGGCCTGGAGCCTATCCCAGGAGATTTCGGGCACTAGGCGGGGTACACCCTGGACAGGGTGCCAATCCATCGCAGGGCACACACACATACACACACTCACACACTACGGGCAATTTAGGAACGCCAATTAGCCTAACCTGCATATCTTTGGACTGTGGGAGGAAACCGGAGTACCCGGAGGAAACCCACCAAGCACAGGGAGAACATGCAAACTCCATGCACACAGAGACGGGAATCGAACCCGGACCCTGGAGGTGCAAGGCGACAGTGCTAACCACTACAACTTTTTGGTGGTATTGGAGATTATGATCATATTTCTGCACCCTGTCTGATTGTTACAGTATTGATACTTGTATTATTTACATTGTTTGACAAGTCATATTAATTATGTACATACTGTAGAGTAGCTTACGTTTCATTAGTACCTAATAACAGTGGGAAAAGTACAGTACTGGGCAGAAACCTTGATCCAGAAACCTTCCAGAGAGCCAGACGGTCTTGTATTATTTATTTTTTTAACGTCATCGTGAGGAATACTGTAGGTCTCCAGGCTTCCATAAGGACTTTTTTAAATTTTTTAATATAGCTTTCATTTTGGCAAGGTTTTAACTCTGATTTTCAGTCCAGTCCCTGAAGCTGATCAGTTTCAGAGGAATGTATTTTTGTTTGTTCAGCCACACACTGACTATGAATCATTCAAGCATCTAACTTAAGGCATGAACCAGTGAGAAACGGGTGCAGATGATGACAGACGATCAGACCTGGTGATTAGTGTAATGGTGATGCTGAATCCAATGAGTGGTTGGAACTAATGAGAGGGGAAATGAGGTTGCTGCTGAGGTTATAACACAAACAGATGATTTTTGAAATGGATCTTTGGGCATTTTGCCACTTGCCACAGTTAAACGGGTTTCTGTTTCTTTAATCTGCATCATAGGCGGCACGGTGGTGTAGTGGTTAGCACTGTCGCCTTGCACCTCCAGGGTCTGGGTTTGATTCCCCGGCCAGGCTCGATTCCCGTCTCTGTGTGCATGGAGTTTGCATGTTCTCCCCGTGCTTGGTGGGTTTCCTCCGGGTACTCCGGTTTCCTCCCACAGTCCAAAGATATGCAGGTTAGGCTAATTGGCGTTCCCAAATTGCCCGTAGTGTGTGATTGTGAGTGTGTGTGTATGTGTGTGTGCCCTGCGATGGATTGGCACCCTGTCCAGGGTGTACCCCGCCTAGTGCCCGAAGTCTCCTGGGATAGGCTCCAGGTCCCCCGCGACCCTGAACACAGGATTAAGCGGTATAGAAAATGAATGAATGAATGAATAATCTACATCATTAAATGTAATTAAACTTTATTAAATATAAAGAAATGAGGGGCGGCTCAAGGCTTTTGCACAATTCTCCTGTAGATAGGAATGCTTTTTCCAAGCTGATAGAGCAAATCCACTGAGCCCCGGAATCCTGCAAAAAGCTGCGGGGGGGTAAAGCTGAGACTCATTAAATATTTATTTTGTCTGCCTGCAGCCTCCACATGGGAATGAATGACCTGCTGACATTCTATGATGGAGACGACTTGACTGCTAAGGTACTGGGCCAGTACAGTGGCTCTCGGCCACGCTTCAAGCTCTACACTTCCACAGCTGACGTCACCATCCAGTTCCAGTCTGACCCTGCCACCAACGTTTATGGCTACAACAATGGCTTTGTGGTGCATTTCTTTGGTAAGGAGACTCAGTTACTGAGTTTGAGCTTGTTCTACAGACACACGGTTAACTCCAGGACTATTAACACACATTAACAAGAAATTCTATGCAATTAATAATATTTTGACCGCTATATATATATATTTTTTTTTTTTCTTAAAAAAAAAAAATAAATAAAAAGTTCATACAGTAAGCTCATATTTGCACGTGTGTGTGCGGCGCTTTTCTACTGACAGCACATGCGTTCAGCATGGGTAAAATCTAGAGATGAGCTGGCCATTGCGACGCATTGATTTTGTGCCTTGCATCCATTTCTGTATCGATTCAGATGTGTGTGTCAGGGTCATTATCTTGTTCCCATGAGATTGATTTTTGTTAGAGGAAAGGTAAGTAGTTTTCCCAGTTTGACTCACAATATTTATTGTATGCACTTGTTTTTACAATTCCCTTGAAAGTACCGACTGGACTTGTGTAACCCGTTTAATATTTTTATTTGCATCTACTGTATCTAATGCAATTATTTGGAAAAGAAGAAGAAAAAAAAAACACACACACATACAGCATCCATGTCACCCTGAACAATCTGAAATGCAGTTGGACGCAGATATATAAGGAGGGAGGAAATTAGAGCTAGAGTTGAAATAGATCTCGTCCAACCACTCGGCATTACTAATTTATTATCGCAGAACAGTGGATGAGGCCTTAGAGGGGAAAAAAAGACAGACAGCTGACTTTTAAGTCTAGCATTTTCCCCCTTGGGATAGAGAATGGGCTTCCATTCCATCAGATTTCACTGGTGCCAAAAAATAAAATGAGATCTGATAAGACATAATGAATTCCATGCAAAGAGGGGGTGAGTGGGTTGCAGAATACAGACGGAGGAAGCCTGGAATGGAGAGATTTGCAGTCCCATCACACCCCATGTGAATAAGCGTCTGCCAGCTCTTGCAGGTGTATGGGATTCGGCCATTTGGCCTGGCAGCGATGCAAACAATTACAACACGTTTGTACTCATTAGCCACATGCCCTCACCAGATTCACCATGATCAAAGTGGGTACCGGCAAGTCGCCTGGCAGCTCCGTTTCAGTCCACCGGTGGTAGCGCGATGTCTGAAGAATGATTGCTCTGTAATCTTGAATCACTCTCTCTTTTCCCCTTTTTTGCAGAGGTACCTCGTAACGACACGTGTCCAGAGCTTCCCGAGATTACTAACGGCTGGAAGACTACATCTCACCCTGACCTTGTGCATGGTACCGTAGTAAACTATCAGTGTTACCCAGGCTTCGAGGTGGTGGGCACGGAAATGCTAATGTGCCAGTGGGACCTGACGTGGAGTGGAGACCTGCCTACCTGTGAGAGGGGTGAGTCATAAAAACGTAGGAATGGAACTGAATTCTGATGGAATGGATGATAATGTGAGCAGTTGGATGACACTCATGGGACATTTGAAATATTCATTCATTCATTAATTCATCCTCCGTAGCCACCTGATCAGGGTTGTGGTGGTGTAAAAAGTGCTAAAAAGTGTCTCACCTAGGTGAAAAAGTTATCTTTTTTTTTTTTAAATAGGATCATATAACACCATTTTTCATAATACTTAATGCTGCTTATCTCCTGATCCATGCTTTGTTTTGTAAAAATTGTAAATATTTTGTATACATTTATATTTTTATCAGACATTTACTAAAAACAGTTTTCATGCCCTTTTATGTAGTGTCATTCATTCATTCATTCATTTTCTATACCACTTAATCCTGTGTTCAGGGTCGCGGGGGGCCTGGAGCCTATCCCAGGAGACTTCGGGCACTAGGCGGGGTACACCCTGGACAGGGTGCCAATCCATCGCAGGGCACACACACATACACACATACTCACACACCCAATCACACACTACGGGCAATTTAGGAACGCCAATTAGCCTAACCTGCATATCTTTGGACTGTGGGAGGAAACCGGAGTACCCGGAGGAAACCCACCAAGCACGGGGAGAACATGCAAACTCCATGCACACAGAGACGGGAATCGAGCCTGGCTGGGGAATCGAACCCAGACCCTGGAGGTGCAAGGCGACAGTGCTAACCACTACACCACCGCGCCGCCCTAGTTCATTTATATTTTTATAAATAAGACAAAACTAGTATTGTAAGCAATTACAAGCAAAAAATTATATTTGCACAACTGAAACTATAGAAAAAACAGTCCCTTACACATCTCATCATATGTGAATGTGAAATGAATAAGGTTTAAGCCACACCCACTTCAGGCTTGAATCTGAATTACATTCTTTCGGCTCCTCACTTTGAGGGGTCAACGGAGCAGACCATCTGATCCGCAAACAACTTGGCACAGGTTTTATGCCGGCACTGCATGCAGCAGCTGGGTAGTATGGGGTGCGGCAACCTCTTACAACCCATCCTCAGATCCCCAAACAACCAGCCTAGGGCCTTAGCTGCCTGATATACCAGATACCTAAATCCAGATACAAAATGTTTGAAACAAACTAAATAGCTGTGTAGAGAGTTATTTGGCTAACAGAGATAGTTTAGAATTATTTTTGCACTGCCTTTGAACCATGATATAAAAGCCTCTAATCAAGACTAATGAACTCGACAGAAACTAAATACAATTTTATTCACAGTACTGAGAGCTTAATGTTTGATGACTTGCATTTTTTCTGTGACTTTGTGGGATTGAAGGTTTAGTTTCAATTCATGCCATCACTTGGCAGCTCTATCTCTCTCTCACACACTCACATCCAACTTCTGCAAGCTTTGCCTGTGACTGTCCTCTGGTAATCCTCAGGGGTCCCCTTCAGGCCCTTTTTTGTTATCCGAGAACAATAAATTCAGGAAGCCTGTACATCATCTTGTCTTTTGTTGTAGCACATGTCAGTGGTGTACTGACATCAAGCTTGAACTCCTGCCAGGTCCATGTAGCATCAGTTGTGGACTTGCACAGTGAGTCATCATGCAGGCTGATGAGAGAGAGCTCATGCTTTTGTCCCAGTCTCTCCACATGCACTCGGTGTTTTCTGTCCTGCTCTGGAAGCACAAAAGAAGCAGCAGCAGGAGTGGGAGAAATGCAGAGCTCCCTGCATCCTGTCACCTGATGCCATCCTGCCAAGAAAAGAAATTGGTTTGTGTGCTGCAGCTGGGCTAGTGTGTGGGATTTTTTATTATTATTATTACACTGTGTTCTAGACTGGAGGACACAGGCTCTCCTTATATTACTGGTGCTGATCGTCCTTTCCCACTGCAAAGGCAGATCAAGGTGTGTCTCTGGCGGGGTGCCTGTGTGGGAACAAATCCAGGTGTGCATGTCATTGCTATATTCAGTAATTGGGGATTGTCCTTATACCGTAGAAGCACCTTGAGAAATAGCCTGACTAGAGAAACCAGTGTAAACAAACGGGCAATTTTCTTAGGAATGGCAAAGACCTTAGGAATGAAAAAACATAGAAACACGTTAAATCTGAACCAATGATCAGCCCCCTGATCATCATGCATATCGGTACGCATATAACCGATCATTGGTTTGAAGGTAGAAATGCAGAAACCATGAATTAATTAAATGTTCAAATGTACAATTTCACATGCGATCGGTCCACAAGGCTTTCCCTCAGACGTCTCTGCTTTCCTCCCACCCCTTACAAACACGCCTGGACTACTGTAAATCACCTCTAGATCTGACTGAGTGTGTCAATGTGTATAAAATCTATTTTATAATGTTTTTTTTTTTTTTTTGTAATTTAGCCTGTTGAAAGGTTTTTGTTTGTTTACCTGTTTGTTTTTAACCAAAGTTATAGTCCTTTAACGCCACCTACTGATGAGACTGAGTCTTGCATGGCATTTTGGGGAATCATAAGGGTGAAAACTGGTATAAGAATGCACAAAGTTTTATTGTAAATTACAACTGCCCATAAAGAGACGCATTGTGAGCATGGGTGAGGGACACGTCCGCATTTGTCTCCTGGTCGTAATGCAGTGGTAGCTGGTGCAGAAACTGGATGACAGACACAGTTTATCTGATTAACCTAGAACCTCACTCACTCACCATCGATATTGCCGGTGTCATCAATACCGGGTTGTGGTGAAGGTGGCACAGTGGCTTAGTGGTTAGCCCTGTCATTGCACCTCCAGGTTCTGGGTTCGAGTCCTGCCTCTGTGTGCATGGAGTTTGCATGTTCTCCCCCATGTGCTTGCTGTGTTTCCTCCCACAGTCCAAAGACATGCATGCTACTGTAGGTTAATTGGCATTCCCAAATTGCCTGTAGTGGCATTTGCCTGTAAGTATGTTTGTGTGCCCTGTGATGGCTTGGCACCCTGTTCAGAGTGTACCGTGGTTACGGTATTGGACTAGTGATCGGAAGGTTCCAGGTTCAAATCCCACCACGATCAAGTTGCTACTGTTGCGTCATTGAGGAAGGCCCTTAACTCTCAACTGCTCAGATGTACTGTATGAGATACAAATGTTGATCTGGATAAGGGTGTCTGCCAAATGATATAAAATATACTACTAAAAGAGATTAAAAAAACAGAAATGTATGTTTTTGGCAAGTCAGAAACAAAGGAATACTTGTATAGTAAAAACAATATTTGGATAATATTGAAGGGATAATGCAGCAGAGTGATGGCATACAGCAATTTTTATTGCGCCAACTACACAGTTATTGTCATTTCAAATGTCATTACATTTTTGTCTCTGTTGTCTCCAGATATTCCATGTAGTTTTTCCCCACTTTTCAAAAGCATGCCTGTAATTGGACAGGTTACTGTACTCTAAATTGCTCGAAAAGTGTAGAAGGTGTGAATGTACGTGTAATAGACTTGTTCCAAATGAGAGTGTATTTCTGTCTTGCACACAGTCTTCCCGGGATAGTCTCCAAATCCACCCTGGCATGGATTTGGGGGAAAAGCCCTTACTAAAGATGAATAAATGAAAAAAGAATAGGAGTTGGTACAGTAGCAAACCACCCTGTATTTGAATATGTGTTTCCCCAGTGCTGTCATGCCCAGATCCCGGCATGGTGGAGCACAGCCGCAGGGTGATGTCAGGTCCTCGACTGATTGTGGGCTCCACAGTGCAGTACATCTGCAACAAGGGCTACACGCTGTCTGGAAACAGCCTCCTTTCCTGTTACAACCGAGATTCCACTGGACCGAAGTGGAGTGAGAAACCACCCAAATGCATCTGTGAGTACCGTTTTTAATCCTAAACTAAGCGTAATTCATTATCTGTAATACCCTGCAACCAGTGCTCTGTGACACTTTCATTACTACTGTAGGTGTCTGATTGAGCTTCTGTTACTGCATGCCCACATACGTAAGGGATGGTGGAATAGAATAAAGAATCAGATGAACCTTGTTTTTTTATGATTAAATGTACAACAATTTGGTGTATGGAACATGGGATTCTACACCCTACCATACACATTGGGATTGAAACCCAGCACCTACAAGGTTGAGGGTTTGATTCCCACGCCGGGGTCTGTGTGCATGGAAATTGGTGTTCCGAATTACCACACGTGTGTGTGCGCCCCATTAATAAATAGAATGTGTGCATCCTGTGATGGACCCAGTCACAATACAATGGAAATATCCATTTCGGAAGAAGGTGAGAATTACTATTAGGTTTTCAAAAACAAGGAATAAAGATGTGAAGTGTCCCTTTCGAAATGCAGACCAAACTTCCATTCCTTTCCCGGTCACCCCGTGCATGTAATAATGTATTGTGCTACTCTATTAAAACCCATAAAGAAACAGAATGTTTAAATCAAGGGAGCTGCACAAGTGATAAAGGACAATAGAGAATCTCTAGCTTACAATGTACAAGATGTGCAGGTCTTTATAATCATCCTACTGTATGATCCTTTGATCTTACTATGATCCTACTGATCATCCTTTGATCTTTACCAAATCAAAGACAATGCACACAGCTGGTTTGCTAATTGACAAAGAAAAAGATTGTTTGCTCCTTTTAAAGATTCTGAAATATATTATGTGATTTATACGGGTCCGTATTGTAAGACATCAACCTCTTTTGGTAATCTTGCTTAATTAAATTTTCATTCTCTCAGTCTTTGATGAGCAACTCAAGATCTTTCCTCCTGTGATTAATGAACATAATCTACTTTTTGTTTTTAGCTTACAATCAGCAACTCAATACGTATTTCAATGAAAGCTAAAAAATGTAATATTAAGATAATGCAATGGAGGATTTGTGGTTAGCACTCCCATCTTGCACCTCAAAGATTGGGGGTTTGAATCTCACCTCCGGTCCTGTGTGCATGGAGTATGTACAATATGTTCGCTTTGTACTTTGGGGTTTCCTTCAGGTACTCCGGTTTCCTCCCACGGTCCAAAGACATGAGGTGATTGGTACAGTATTTCCAAGTTGCCCGTAATTTATGTTTGGGTGTGTGAGTGTGGCTGCTTGTGCACTGTGATAGGTTGGTTCTCTAGGATAGGTTCCAGCCCCCCTGCAACTTTACACAATATAAGCTGTATACAGTATATTGGATTAATGAAAAACATGCATTAATGGTACTTAAAAAATAACAAGCATTTTTTTTTTCAAATGAGCTGCATCTGGTCTCAGTGAGAGATTAATTGCACATGTTGGGTGGATGTTGGCTATATACAGTACAGTACCAGTCAAAAGTTTGGACACACCTTCTTTTCGATACCTCATGGTAGCCACCTTTTGCTTTGATGACAGCTTTCCGTACTGTACTCTTGGCATTCTTTCACCCAGTCTCATGAGGTAGTCACCTGATATGGTTTTCCAGCAATCTTGAAGAAGTTCCCAGAGGGGTTGAGTACTTGGACTCATCAGACCAAAGGACAGTCTCCCACTGATCTAGTGATGAAGCCAGTTTCATCATAGCGCTTCATCGTTTTGGTGACTGCTTTAGTGATCATTTTTTAAATCAAACGTAAATCTTCGGCTTAGATGAATGGATATGCAAGTTAATATGTGTTTTGTATGCTTTATCTCTCTATATATTGTGCTCTGTTCTACAGCAGATACATATGAATCCTGTAGGAACCCTGGAATCCCAGCATTTGGTGTCCAGGTATCAGAGAAGCAGTTGTACAAAGCCGGAGAGATATTGCACTTCTCCTGCCAAAGTGGCTATAAGCTTATCGGGGAGGCAAATATCCGCTGTGTCCACAGTCGCCCGGCCAAGTGGAGTCACCCACCTCCTGTGTGCAAAGGTGCAAAGCGTCTCTCTTCAGCGCATCATAAAGCAGATAGAGCTATGCCTACAATGATAAATACTGTAGTATTGCAATTTGTATTGTTCGTACAGGAGTTCTATGTACAATCAACGTCATCTTTATTTATTTTTGTTGTTTATGTTGTACATTTCTTTGCTGAGAAATTCCCCTTCTTTCATTTCAGCAGCAGCACTGGAATATGTAAACGAGCGCAGGCTCGATGGTAAGAACTGTCAGTTTTCACCGCCTAAGGCTAGTTTCACACTGTTCAGGGAAGATTTGCCATAGTGCTTTCAAACACATTATTTTCAATCCAATTTCACTATGACTGAGCTCAGAGATGAGTGCAGCTGCTGAAAGGTCAACTGGTTTCAACTTCTCCGCGGCACTCAGCCAAAAGGGGAGCAATAGCTGCATATTTTTGGTAATTTGCCCCCAAAGCATTTGCCTTTCTCTGCTTTTCAGAGACTTTTTTTGTCCAATCTGGAAGTCTGGTATTCAGGTTTCCAACATTACATCTACACAATGCCATCGAACCCATCTATGTCAAGGCTTCTTGTTAATCCAGTTATTTTTAAACCCAGACTCCTATTTATGAATGAAGAGAGATGCATAAACCAAAAATTGTTGGAAGAATGATTTCAAAAAATAAACAAATTTTAATAAACTGACTTGGCATCTTTGAATCAAAGAAAGAAGGAACAAAAACAAATGCATTGTTTCAGGTTGATCCAGTTACAGAGCATGCAAGCATCTCTCTTACAAATAGAGCATCATGGCCTACTGTATATCTGCACAAGACACTAAGAGGCCAGGCATTTTTACTGGGGGGTCCAACAAAAGTACAGTACAACTCAACGTTAAGTAATAATTTAATTCGTTTTAAATAATGACAAGTAGCCCAGAGCATTTTAGCCATTTTTTGTTTTGTTGTTTTTTAATAAACATATATACTGTATAGGACTCACTGTTGTTTCTATAAAGAAAAAAATAATAATAATATGCTAACTTTGAAAATTTTACATTTTTGCGAAATTATTTACATATTCAAGTAGCGGTAAATTTTACCCTAAAAGTAATGATAATTTTTATGACATATATAAAATCCCAAATACATCATTTGAAGTCTGAACCCTCTCCATTAACACACACCAGCAAGGCTCCTACTACTGTATATAAGCATATTTTATATAAAACGTTTGTTTTGTTTTTTTCATCGACCTATGCTGTGTTGCAGGAACATATCTGTTCCACTTGGGTTTTAAGGGTTTAAATTGCTATACAAAATCAATATTTAGTATGACGTCCTTTACTCTTCAAAACCTGCTAGATCCGGCTGGGTATAGAGTCGAAAAGACTTCTGAAGGTCATGTACAGACATTTGCCATAGAAGTTCACTTAAGAATTTACATTTAGGCATTTGGCAGATGCTCTTATCCATTTTTTATCTCATTACACATCTGAGCAGTTGAGGGTTAAGGGCCTTGCTCAAGGGCCCAACAGTGGCAACTTGGTGGTTGTGGGGTTTGAACCTGGGATCTTCCAAACCGTAGTCTTAACCACTGAGCTACCCCTGGCCCCTAGAACCTAGAATTCCCTAGGTTTAGCCATTTTCTGCAAAGGTGGCCACTGTGGTGGCGGCACGATGGCTTAGTGGTTAGCACTGTCACCTTGTACCTCCATAGTCGAGGGTTTGATTCACCTTTTTCATGTTCTCATGATTAATCTAACTGGCGTTGCACGTAGTACCAGGGTTTCCTCAAACTATTCAAATACATGCAGATTAGATTAATTGTGCGCTGTGATGGATTGGCACCCTGTCCAGGGTCTCATGCCATAAATCTTAGGGTTGTTCCGATTCCGATACTGGTATCGGAAATGCTGCCAATACCAAAAAAAAATCTGGCATCGGAATCGGCGAGTACTTGAGTCCACGTATCGATCCGATACCATTTTCCTAAACATAACCTATTTATGCCCGCTAGCTTTGCTAACTTAGCTTACTTACAGAGTGTCACGACGTGCGCCTGTGATGGGCGTGCGCCCAAATTGATATCGCTCCTCGCTCACTAGTGAGGCGGCCTCCCCCCCCTTTAGGTATGTGAAGGAGCAGGGCCGCAGAATCAGGCAACGGCCCATGAGCTATCGCCGCTAATGATCCCGGCGCTATAAAACACAGCGGGGAGTGTAGCTCGGGGTCTGACTGTTGGGAAGCTGGACTTTGTGACGCGGTGGATTTTATGAGAGACAGTGGCACAAGAGCGGGGCGATGTGATGCGCCCCAGAGACTTTAAAAAGGGGGGCGCCTTTGATCTCCGCGAGAGGAGCGCGTGAACGAGCTGCGCGAGCTCCCGCGGCACCTTCACTTCCGCGTAGAGCCCGCCTTCGCATCCCTGCCGCCGAAGTGGAAAAGGCCGCAGAGAGCCTTTAACCCTTTCCTTACCCATTTTTTCGAAATAAATGACCCTTTTTCCTGTAAGACCTCGCCTCGTGTCCGTGTTTCATGGTGTCGCCCGTGCACTTAGGGTCGAACCTGTTACACAGGGCTAGTAGTATTTATTTATTTATAAAACGAAATTATATATATATATATATATATATATATATATACACACACACACTGTACAGATACACACCCAGGTATCGGATCAGTACTCGGTATCGGGCCGATATCCTGAGCCCAAGTATCGGAATCGGTATCGGGAGGGGAAAAATAGTATCGGAACATCTCTAATAAATCTCCACAATCCTGTATAGAGGATGAAGCGGTATAGATGATGATGAGTGAGTGAATGAGGAAGTGGACATGTTGTCTTCAGAAAGTGAACGTCTTGCCACACACATATTTGCTCCCTCTATTAACTAAACCAGCTGTTTCTAATTAGCACAACTCTCCAGCCAGATAGACTCGAAATAATTAGTGAAATCATCTGTATTGCACATGGGGAGAACCATAATAAATGGCATATGTTGTCTTAATACCTTTGGCTATGACTGTATGGTGCCCCATTCACATTTGAAACAGTGGCCTTTACTTAAATAATCTCATACTCCAAATAGCAAGAAATCAGCATTAGATAAACATTACAATTAGACTGATATACTTGCATACATAAATACATACTGCATTGTCTTACTACACTAATTACATCATTCTTTCTATCTAGTCGCCAGAACAGATTTCAGCATGGAAGGAGCCAATTTGATCCTTGCCATCTTCATCCCAGTAGCCATAATTATGTTAATCGTCATATCCATATACTTCTATGTTTCAAGGTAAGCTTGAATAAAGCATCTCTCCTTACTTCACCTTCCCATACGAGTGTTAGATATCGACTTTTTTGCCGCTCTTTTTTTTTTTTTTTATTAGGGTGCAAGGGAAGACGTTTCGCTTGCCCATGTCTGCCTCGCCACAGTATGATCAGATCAGAGGCGAGACAGCCTTTGACAACCCCATCTACGAGACAGCAGTGAGTACACACATCAGTCCGGTTGTCAGAATGGTATTTCGCAATATTGCATGTTCTCAACAAAGCCCTGTTCGTCTTTTCTCTGGTGATGCATACTACTGTGTAGTTTATGGGGTTTTCTGTGGTTTCGATGACAAAGCTGCATTCAGCTGTTCACTACTACTACGAATAATGCACATCTGGAGTGAAATTATGATCTTAAGATTATGCTCGGAAAACACCATCTGTGTTACCTTATTGCAGGATCATATGCCAGAACTAATGAGCTTTGAGAGCTTAAATAAAATCCCATACCTTTAGAAGCTTCATGTTTTTTAGGACACTATAACCTAATTTATTTCAAATGTTTCCCACTGATGTACCATATGTGTATCTGCTTTAGGAGGTTGTAGAAGGTCATATGCTCATCCCATCATCAGTATGTTAATGCTCTCATCCCTCTCTCATTTCAAAAGCTTTAACGCTGTGAATCTCTGTCTCTCTCTTTTCCCCTCGTCTCCCTATCTTTCCGTCCCAGAAGGACAGTGAGGTGAGACACTTCATTAATTGTTCTGGGCTGCATGTGTCACAGAATGGCTTCCATTCACACCTTATGTTTGTAATGTTTTGTTTTCTGACACGTCTTGCTGCGACTAGGGCCGCATGATGCACTTCCGTGTAGTGATGTGAAATCTGTCGCCTAGAGGTCCGTTCTGTTTGCGCGTTCGTATTAAGTGGGTCAGTGAGAAGCAGAGACAAGCTCATTAGCACCTCCATCAGGCGTGAATGAAAACAGTGCCTTTGGAGATGAGTTCTCTCACGTGTGTACTATTTTTATATCTAATCTGCTCTCTACTCGGTTAGGGCTAGGAGCTGTTCTGCACATACAGAAAGATAAAAATCTAAAGATGAAACGACCTGATGGTGGGCAGCTGTGAAGTCAAGCAGTATGAACTTATTTCATAAGTCATTCATAGTCTGGGATTGGTTTCACACCTTTTATGTTTTTGTTATTTTGCCCAGACACCGGTACACTGACATGTTTTTCTATTTCATTTTCACTGCGTTCTTTGAAATATTTCATCGGCTTTGGTTGGCTTGTCATGACCTCTTCATTGCCTTTCTTTTAATGATTTCATGTTTGAACAGAAAGTGATCATTGCGCCCAGACACCAGCGATTCTTCCCTATAGGATACTGTTGTAATGAGAAAGCCTGTAAGGAGAGTTGATCGGTGGAATAGCACTGTTTGGAGCAAAGCAGGTCGGGAACATAGATGTGATGGGTGTCCTTTTTCCATCTCACTCTTCAGTTTGCATTTACATCTGCATTGACTGTTTTTTTTCTCAACCTCATCCTATAATTATACTTCTAGCTACATTATTATTATTATTATTATTATTATTATTATTATTATTATTATTATTGAAGCTAGTGATCCCTTTAACAGTACAGATTTCAGATGTATGAATATAATCCAACTACACAAATATTAGACTATTAGTTCTAGTTATACTGTATATATACAGTATATATATATATATATATATATATATATATATATATATATATATATATATATATATATATATATTCGGCCAAAACACAGTACTGGTGCTGATTTTTTATTTATTACTGTATGTAATACATATAATGCAGAAAATGTGTGTTCCGAAGAAGCTACTTCTAAAGTTTATGCAACATGGAAGTGACCAATCTTGCTCCACTAAAAATGCAAATTATTCATATTTCGAGTATTGATACTAAAATTAGAGTTAGCTTCTAGAAGCATATGACCTGTAAAAATTGTTGATTAAATTAAATCATTCCGTACAAAAAAAACATGTGGGGTCGTAACCATGTGAAATTCATGTCGCAATATCTTAACAATTTTGCATTTGAGCATAATTCACTTTTTTCAGGTTTATGTCTTTTGTGAAATCTAAATTGACCAAGTTTCCTCTGAGTAACAATTAAGATCATTAAAAGAATCATTTGAATTTTAAAAAGTTACATAAAATGGCACGAAATTGTATTTAACAAATGTGTTTCTTTTGAATTGATAAAAATGTAAGTGTATACATATTTACAAAATCCAAAGCTTGAATCGGGAGATAAGAAGCATTAAGTATTATAAAAAATGGTGTTAAATGATCCTATCTGAAAATGTACACACTTTGACACTTTTTAGCACCAATACCATGTTTTGAGTGATTATGCATATACAGTAACATTATGTATAATAGGAATGTTCATATTTATTGGAGCTAAAGAGCTTTTTATTCTGAAATTCATACTTAAGGAATGTAAAGGTGACAATATTTATAGCTTTACATGTCAGTTACTGAGCTCTGAATTACAGTGCCATGCAAAAGTATTGGCCCCTTCCTGATTTATTTATTTTTTTTTATTTATTGCATATTTGTCACATTAAACTAATTGAGGTCATCAAACAAGACAACCCAATACAAAATTATTTCATTATTAAGAGAAAAAAAATATGTTTAAATCTGCCTGGGCCTATGTGAAAAATGTATTGCTAATTCAAGAATGAACTGTGATTTCTATTTGAAAGCTGAGTTCAATTTCTAAGTCTAAGTCACACTCAGGCCTGATTATTGCCAGACCTTTTGAATCAACAGGCATTTTCATGGCACTGGAAATGTATTCAATTCAAATAGGCCAATATGAGCTCATTGTACGGTAATATACTGTATATATCAACATTGATAATGTTGACTTATAATTTTTACCACTGGAACAATTAAACAATTAAAACCTATAGGAACGAATAAACAAACAAGCAAAAGAAATAAAAACATTCTGCAACACATGCTTCCTAGTCGCCAAGTCATCTCATGAAGAACCTGAAAATGTATAACAACTGCAGTAGTTTTGTCTTTTTCTACATTCTAATGTGTCATTTCTTTGATCTACAGGACACAAGAGAGTACGAAGTCTCCATTTAGACACACTGCTGATATCCACACTGAGGACCTTATAAGCCTTTCTTTGCCTTGTGGAGGTTCCCCAGCGCCTTTCTCCTGTTTTCTGACCTCCTCTTCATCCTCGTCTGGCCCCCTAATTTTCCTCTCCTGATCGGGTGTAAATATCCTGGTTGTCTGAGAATTTCCACAAGTACTGCAGAGAGTGTGGCGAATATGATCTTATTTTTGTAGAGATTCAATATCAGTGGTCTAGCAGCAGTGCTTTTGCCGGTTTTATCCAGTCGTGGAGCAAAGAGCTGGAGATAAAACTACTGATATGAAAGACTAGGTGCATCCCAAAGTCTAGGCTCTAGGTTCCTTTTTATATTATTTAGTCGTACAAAATGAGAATAAACGGTATAAGGCACAGAACGGACACAGTACTGGAAAAAGCACCATACATGCATAAAACACTAAAAGGGATTCACAATTAAATATGCTTACTAAGTATGTCTTAAACCAGTTGACCATTACATCATCTTAAATTGAGTTTAAAACATGATAGATGGACAGAACAAGTTTTCTATAATAAAAATGCTAAATAAATAAAATCCCATAATATTATTTATTTGTGCATTTTTGTTCTGGCTTTGCCTTCATACTTCAGACTTCCACAGAGAACTATGGGCAGGTTGTACAGTATACTGTAGTACAGTACACGACAGTTGTAATGAAAGCATAAAGTATAACATTTGCATTCCTGAAAACTCTGGAAAGTGAAGAGTGCAGCCTAGACTTCGATATGCACCTACCGTCATCAATTAACTGATGTCTCTCTAAAATGATTTTTTATTTCTTTGTTATTATTCATTTAAGTGTCCTAGTCTTTTTCACAAGCACAGAGAGGCTGTCATAAAACATCTAGAACTGGAATTTCGTTTTTCCATTTATGAATGTTACAATAGATCAGTCAATCTGATTATATCTGATTATGGTGCACAAATCTTATTTTGGGCAACAACAACAACAACAACAAAAATAAACGATCGAATTGATTATTGTATGTCTGTCTCTCTATCTCTCTCTCTCAAACACATTTTTGTCAAATAAATTGATGCATGTTTTATATATTTGTGTCCTCTTGTGTTTATCATGCATGTAAAACTCACTGCCAGGACAAATGTGTTGCTTTTTAATTCTTAGGTTCATAGCTTAGGTTAATTCGTTTTTTTATGCTTTTGTTAATTTCGTCAAATGAAAAGGGAAGTTACTCTAAAATATCAATCTCTTATAAACAAATTACAAAAAAAATCCAGTCATCAATGCATGTACAGTATTTGTAAGATGTCCTTCTAATAACAATTGTCATTTTAATTGGATCTGCGTTGGTCAACAATATCACAATTTATCATAAACAACTTTACTTTTCTTCACTGCTATTCTTTAATAAAAAATAAAAAAAAATTACCCGAAAATATATGTTTTCAGCATAGTGCATATGTGTACTTTGAAAAATGCTAAATATATTATAAGGAAATATGGTCAAAACATCACAAAGCATAATGTTTCAATAAACCTTTTTTTTTTAAACACCCAAAAAAATTAAATAACTGTAAATACAATATAATACTTGTCCCTGTCAAATATTATATCACTGTCAAGCAAAACTGTTTCTAGTCAGAGATAGAAACAAAGGGACATGGAACTGTACTTGTCCATTCATTACAGGGACTTTAATTCTGTGACAGATGTGCAGTACAACGCCTTGCCACTATTACTTTCAGCATTAGAACTGATTCTGGATATATGCAGTTACATACAGTAATTTGCATACATTTGCAACATTTCATATAATTTCCGCAACTTCGAATATTTTGTGGATCGGTCGGTGCCCTCTTTGCCTTTCAGGCACAATTAGGAAACTGATGCAAATGTTTATAGGAAATTCATTTGATGAATTAGTTCTCTGGATACGTCTCACATCTCTCTGCTCAAGTCTTAAAATAGGATCATTCAACATTCAGGATCGAACCCAGGACCCTGGAGATCATACTCTGCAATAATCAGCATTACTGAAGTCACTAGCTTCCCTTGACAGAGTATGTACAGGATCCCCTTATCCACACTTCCATATCCCTTACACACTTAGACATATTTTCAGCAATCCAGTTTCAAATACTATAAAATGATCTCTATCATAAAATATATAAAAATATATATAAAATATCACTCACTCATTCACTTACTCCGTATTTCACTTTTGATCTCTGCTCAAACCTGTGTTTACTGATTCTGGGGGCAAAAGTCAAGCAGCTGGACGAATTATGATCCTGGGGAACATTCCTGGTTGAAACAGCATCTTAAATCTACCTCTCAATATGGATTTTCATCATAAACATCCAGACTGGCCACATGGACTGTAATGGGTAGAGATCAGAAGAACTGTCGCTGCGAGTGACATCTTAGAGCCATCTATCAACATGGGCTATGATTGTGAGCTCCCACAACTTCCGACTTTATACCATTGTGCAGGATTACTTGAACATCCGCCGTTAGGAAGTTTAGGAGTGCATTGCAAAGTATTCTTGCAAACCTTTGTGATTGTGGAAGTTATGAGAATTATATTCTTGCTGCTGAC
Organism: Channallabes apus; assembly: GCA_030522415.1. NCBI lineage: Eukaryota > Metazoa > Chordata > Actinopteri > Siluriformes > Clariidae > Channallabes > Channallabes apus. The sequence goes on along the minus strand of CM060126.1, from coordinate 7,198,909 downwards.
GATGACCCAGTACAGATACTGGAAGCAAGAAGTAAAGGCCAAACACTTTTCAATGTATTATATAAACCATGGGTTAATTAATTTATAAACCTCTAAACATGCTTAAATTGATTTATCATTTGTAAACTAGACAATAAAATGGATGTAAGACTTTTTTTTTATGTATGGTATTTTATTGTAAAAGTATCAAATGAGGGTTAGAGGAGCTACTGTAGTAGAGAAATCCTTGTATTCTGTTCTATCTTTACATTTTGAATCACGAACAGTATACCTACAGTATAAGTATTTGTCTGCATATCAAACTGGTACATTGCAACTCTTTCAGGTCATGCATCTTATATATGATAATGCTCACTGAAGCAAGATTGAGGTAAAAAGAAATCTACTTGTAATAATAAGGTAATCATTTTTTTTTTTTTATAATTGTGTGGCTAACATGCCGCATGAAGTAAAGTTATGTTTTAATAATCTGGCCATATTATTATCATAATTTTATGTAAACTGGTAATAAAGGAAACCTAAAACAAAATTGCTTTAATAGATTTGTATCAAAGGGAAGACATTTTATTATAGATGCAACACTAAAACATAACAGCTTGGACAGGGCTAATATATGATGTCTGGTAAGTATGTTTTTCATCAATTTCTAATACAAGCGCTTATGTCTCTTGTGAGATTAGTAACAGATTACATTTACAAAAAGTGACAAACATGTCACTGTGATTCGACATATTTCTACATCATGCCGTTCCCAAGGTTCATGCACCCACTTAAATCCATTTTAGCAAAGACAGTGTTGGATCTGCTGCAATAAAATATGTTGGCAAGATATACTGTAGCCTTACAGCCTTATTGCCTCCACAGATTTGCTGCATTGAGATGTTACATATTATACTATTATTATTAATCTATAATTATCTAACATATTGGTGCTTTGATTTACTTTTATACCCTTACGGTCCATATGCCCACATCAAACATCAGCATGGGGAAAGTATGAGCTCAGTGACACACACTTGATTGACTATGCAGAATAGTTATATGGATGAAATGGGCTGGTTTGAATATTTTTCTTTTATTATTCTGTCCTTCTGGAAATAATATATAGAGTTTACACAGAACAATACATGTAGATGAATAGTTAACATATATTGTGACATATTCTGTATCTTCAGAAATTTATTTTAGAAATTTCACAACAGACCCGACTCTCCCTTGATATCCCATGCAGACTTATCAGATAGATAGATAATAGAAGGAATGGAATCCAATTCCATTGGATAATTACTGCAGTGATTAATTGTTAATTAAATTGTTAATCACAAATAACAAAAAAAGGCTTCAGTTTGTTTGAGAACATAATTCTCTAACATGCTTGATGCGTTTGATGAGTCCAGATTTAAGGAGATAGACTAATGAATGGGTGCGACCATCATGCCTAATTCATACTTGTAGGGACACTGTTTTGATCTGGGGTTGTTTATTCGGTCAGGTCATTTTCCTTCAATCGATTTTTTCATGGACTATATATACTTTCCCGTGGTGAAAGGTTGCTTGCATACTTGCATAGGAAGGTCAGCACTACTTGGCAAAACTGTGAGTTAAATTCGTGCTGATGACCTTGCACATTCCTTTCTCATATAAACCAGTCTGTTTCTTATATAAATCCAAGAGGTTGATTCAATAAGGATTCAACAAATTCAAGAGATGGATTCAATGCCCTAATTTATGGATATTAATTCATTTATAGACATCAAAACATAAAGAAAATATAATAATATATTAATAACTGTATTTAAATAACTTTAAACAAATTAAGATTTAATATACATGCAACACATGAACAAATGTATTACAAAATAATAATTAAAAATTCTAAATTAATACATCCTTCTAACAAAGTGGACCTGGAGTTTAAAAGGATATCAAAAAGTTTCCTCCTTTCTCAGATGCCTTAAAACCTGGCAGTAGAATCCACTAATGACAGTCTGGCACCAGGGAATGAATTCTCCATGCACAATGCTAGACGATGAGTGGACCTGCCTTGCCTTTTTCGGCCATAGAGATGATGGGGTCTTCTACTGTGAAGTTTTCACGCTCTGTCTTTGCTCAGAAAAGCATGTAAATAAATTATCAGGTTTATGATTTACACCAAACAAATTTAAATTAAAATAAGCAATATAAAAAATAGCACAGCTCCAGATGTACACAGGACGATGTATTTTGGCACACTGACTTATGGAGGTCGGTGCCCACTGTGACTGTGCGTGCAGGCTTGTGCTGCCATCTGCTGGCGCGTTACAAAATTACACTATTGCAGAACTTCTTTCGGCTGTTCTTTTTCAGAGGTCGCCATGATCCAGATAAACAAAGATATTACAAACTAATCATTTAAATTAGTATTAAATTAGTATTATAACTATTATTATAAAAATGTATAATATTTATATTAACATAAATATATAAAAACATTCTTTCTTATGTCGGTCTTGGTGCCTAAACAATTATCATTTATAAGCTGACTCGAGCAGCTCAACTCGTTGTACCAGTTTTGTGTGTGCGTGTGAGAGAGAGAGAGAGCGCGCGCGAGAGAGAGAGAAACCGCGCGCGAGAGAGAAACCGGAAGTGTGTGTCAGTCAGGGTAGCCATGGCTGAGCTTCTCCTGGCCGCCGGAGTTTTCGTAGCCGTTTATTTTTTAATTCGCAACTTTGTTGCAGGTAAGAGATGTAAGAGCAAAGTAGAGCTGCACGGAAAAACCGTCATCGTTACCGGTGAGTGTGTGTGTCTTCAAAACTCCCCACTTTGTGTTATTGTTTTCTGTTGTCGAGGTTCAGAGCAGGGGGGTGTTCTTCGTACGTCGCTAACTCAGTTAGCTGGATTTGATTGTTGTGGATTTTGGATTGTTTCGTTCTTCGATGCGCTTCTCGCACTTGTTGTCATAGCAACATGTCCGTAAGCTTGAACCTGCTCGGTAGCAGCTTTATTTCATGTAAACAGGATTAAGGCTGCGCTCCTGCCGCGCTATGATTGGTTGAAATGGTGAGGTCACATCTGATTGGTTAAAGTCCACGACTGACGTGGACTGACTCACGTGGGGAAAGAAAAGTATCTTGCATGCATATATATATATATATATATATATATATATATATATATATATATAATTGCTATCAAATATTATATTAGAACATAAATTCATAGGTTTTTTATTATTATAATATGAGACCGCCCTCAAGACCATTAATTCAAATTCTTGTATAATGTTTATTTTGTAACACATTCATTTTTCAGGGGTTCGTTATAAATATGCAAATATATATAAAATAAAAATAATTTTTTTATAATGAAAAATTGGACAAAACTAATTTTATTATAAAGTAAACAATATAAAAGTATACATGTTTTTGAAAAAAACATTCATATTTCTATTTTTCCATATACAACATATTTATTTTCATATTTCTTATTTTATTTTATTGTCTCATGTAATTTGTAAAACATATGCACATATTATGTTCTAATATAATATTTGATGGGGGGGGGGGGCATTTCAGCGCATAACAGGTGTTACAAAAAAAATTGAGCTTGTTCTTTTGTCATTTCGTCAACCAATCAAAGGGCTTGTGATCAGTGTTTCTTCTGTCGATGCATATCGCCTTTTAAACCAACGCACGAACGTGCAATAATCCTAGACAACTCAATCTGGTCATACTAATCATCAACAACAGGTGTGCTCGAAGAACCAACTTAGCCAGGTCTTAATTAGCACGATGATCTCATCTTAGATGTGTCAATTCATCCCGGATGTTTCAAGCGACGTACGAAGAATACCCCCCTGGGCTGTTCTTATGATACCTGTCATAATCAGAAGATAAATTCATAGGTTTATGATTTACAAATTACACCAAACGAATGTGAATTTAAAATAAGCAAAATAATAAAATACATGCGGTATATAAAAACATTTTTTTTCGTTTAAGTTATACAGGGTGACAGAATAACGGGAACTTTTGAATTTAATCATCAATGTTTCATAAATGGCAAGTTTTAGGTTTCAATTACTATGAATAAAATGTATTTCTTTTATCACTTCTAGTTTTATTGGATTGTAAAAAAGTTCCCGTTTTTTGTGTCACCCTGTATAAATATATTTCCATATACATGCATATTTATGTATATTGCTTATTTTATAATAAAAACTGTTTAGTGTAATTTTTCATCATAAACAATATTTGTTTATGTAAACATTTTTGTATTCCGTGCCAAAGCCCTGCAACATAAATGTGCCACAAAATAAACATGATACGAGGATTTGTATTAATGGTCTCGATGGTTGTCACGTGCCTAGGGTTAATTACAACAGTAATATCATATGCAGTAATAAAAAACCTATGAATTTATCATTTATGTTCTAATATAAAATTTGATAGAGATTATAAGGGGTGGCAATCCGTGGCGGGGGGCATTTTAGCGCATAACACCACACCGGTCCAAAATAGGAGGATTGTGTCAGGAATGGCATCGGGTGTAAAACCTATTCCAAGTTGCGTGCAGGTCAGACGGTGCACTGTGGCGGCACCATGACGGGAGCAAGCCAAAAGACTAACAACAACAACATTGTGTTATTTTAAGATACAAAGGTCGGCTGTTCTGGAATAGTTCTTGCGTTTGCGAAACCCATCAAGCACCACGATGAAACTGGCTCTCATGAAGACCAAAAGTTCATTTAGATTTAACAGAATCAAAAATCATCAAGCGGCACGGTGGTGTAGTGGTTAGCACTGTCGCCTTGCACCGCCAGGGTCCGGGTTTGATTCCCCGGCCAGGCTCGATTCCCGTCTCTGTGTGCATGGAGTTTGCATGTTCTCCCCGTGCTTGGTGGGTTTCCTCCGGGTACTCCGGTTTCCTCCCACAGTCCAAAGATATGCAGGTTAGGCTAATTGGCGTTCCTAAATTGCCCGTAGTGTGTGAGTGTGTGTATGTGTGTGTGCCCTGCGATGGATTGGCACCCTGTCCAGGGTGTACCCCGCCTAGTGCCCGAAGTCTCCTGGGATAGGCTCCAGGTCCCCCGCGACCCTGAACACAGGATTCAGCGGTATAGAAAATGAATGAAAGGATGAAAAAAATCATCAATTAACAAACAGCGCCTCAGATTAGAGCTGTTATGAAGGCTTTACAGATCATAAGTAGCAGATACATCTCAATATCAACTGTTCAGTGGAGATTGTTGCATGTTTAGGATGCCATCAGCATGTAGACCATGGAATTAGAAGGTGTGTCCAAACCCTTGACTGGTAGTGTACACAATACCAATAATAGTTGTTGAAAAAAATGTGATCTGACCACGGCATGGTTGTTGGTGCCAGATAAAAATCACCAGATCATCATTCTGTACAATTGAGATGAGCAGAAAAGAATGTCAGAATGAACAGCGCATCAAACTTTTTAGGTTTATGGGATACAACAGTGGACCACGTTGTGTTGCACTTCTATCAACCAAGTAAAGTAAGATAAGGCTGCAGTGGGCACAAGCTCACCAAAGCTGGTGATTGGGGAAAAAATATTTTAAAGCCTGGAATGGTTAGTTTCCATCTAGACACACAGACAATAGGGTCAAAATTTGGCAACAATAGACTGCCTCTATAGACTCAATTTGAGTTTTGTTGCTGACTATTCTAATGGCTACTTCCAGGGTGAAAGTACACCTTGTGCAGTTAATCATTTCAAACTGCCTTTCCCAATGCCTTGACAAAAAACTAATAGAACATTTTGAGATATGGTAGACTGGGAAATCCACATCATGAAAGCATTCTGTGTCAACATGGACTAGAATCTCCAAGGGATTATTTATTATTTTCAGAATTAAGTGTAATTAATCTGTATCCATTTATTTATCATTGTTTGTTTGTACTGTATATTTGCCCAGCATTCTTTGTTCTGTATATCGGTATGATGGTATTCCTACGGTGGCCCTGAAGTGCAAAACAAATTAACAAAGCAAAATAACAAAACCCAAAACTATTTTTTTTGGACAACTATTTTTGTTTTTGTTATTTTGTTTTCGGATTTGTTAATTTGTATTGCACTTCACGGCCACCATACTGTACATTCCAGCGTAAGGTTACCTTCTAAGATCAGTACCTTTTCTTGCTCACTTAACATGGCATATAACTTTCATCTGTTCATACATCATCACCTGGTTTGTTGGGTCTGCAGGTAGTAACACAGGGATCGGAAGAGAGACAGCTGTAGATTTGGCCCGGAGAGGAGCTCGTGTTATTCTCGCCTGCCGCAGTGTAGTACGTGGTGAAGCGGCTCTTGCTATCGTCAAAAGAGTGAGAATCCTTTACATCTACAGTACAGTACCACCTTATCCATGTCTAACTGCACTGTGTGTAATGATAGTAACAAAGAAAAAAATAAAACATTCAGTAAAATCAGGGAAAATATGTCAATGTTTTAAGCGCTAGATATTGAACTTTTTTTTGTTGAACTCCACCCCATTAACCTGAATCAGTTGGTTGATGTTATTTCATGATATTTTGATTTTTAGGAGAGCCGAAGCAGTAATGTGGTGTTCATGCAGCTGGATCTGGCCAGTCTGAAGTCTGTTCGCTCTTTTGCTGAAACATTCCTTAAAACAGAGAAAAGATTGGATATTCTTATCAACAATGCAGGTTTGGCTGACTTCTGAGCCACATCATTCAGTACCTCATGGTCATTTTTATAAATTAAAGATGTGAAACTTTTGGGAGAAGCATTTAGAAAGTCTTCCAAAGTTTAGATGCCTTGGTAGTTACAGGTTTGTCCCTGTCAGTCTGATCTTTGGCCCCACTAGTAGATCGGGAGGTGGACATCCATCCATCCATCTAGGAACCTCTGAAGACCAACATATTTATTCCTATTTTTAGAACCAATCCGACCATTTTTTTTGTAGCCAATCCATCTCAGGGCACAACCAAACACACTCTCCAGGCAGTTTGGGAATGCCAATCAGCATGGCTTTGGACTATGAGAGGAAACAGAAGTATCTGGAGGAAACACACTAAGCCCGGGGAGAACATGCAAAATCCATGCACACAGATCCTGAGGCGGGAATCGAACCCGTACCCTCAAGGTTCAAGGTGTCAGTCCTAACCACTAAACCCCACGATTGATAGACATGAGAACCTGACAAGAGATATATAGGTCAGAGATATAAAGTAATGATGCCTTGTAGGATCTTGTATATGATTCTCCGTGAAATGGATACAGCAACTATTGGTGTACATCTAATATTTTTCACTGCGAGCTTTGATTATACACCTTGTTTTTAGATTTCCTCCACAGACCATTTTCTCAATGATTAAATGTGTTTCTCCTGTAGGGATTTTCTTGCAGGGCACTACAGAGGATGGTCTTGGGTTGATGTTTGGAGTCAATCATATTGGCCACTTCCTCCTGACCCATCTCTTACTGGACAGACTCAAAGAGTGTGCACCAAGCAGAGTTGTTACTGTATCATCAGCGCTTCATGATTATGGGAACCTTGACTTTAACCTCCTCAGTGCTCACAAGGAATTTGGAAAAGGCAACTCTTTGATGGATGTGATGAGGATATATGGCAACAGTAAGCTGTGCAATGTGCTGTTCACGCACGAGCTTGAAAAGAGGATTCAGGGAACTGGGGTCACTTGCTACAGCCTCCATCCAGGTCAGCATTTCTATTACCACTATAGCAGTATTAACAAATCACCTGCCTTTTTATTTATATATTTCTCCATAGTTTCCTTAAATACCTGATTTGCATGCATCCTTCCTTATGTTTTGCAGGTGCTATCAATTCCGAGTTGGGTCGCTATGGTCACCCATTTTTGAGGAAGGTAGCAAAAGTCATAGGAGCCTTGTTCTTTAAAGATGTCGAGTCAGGTGCCCAGACTACTCTATACTGTGCAGTGCAGGAGGGCATTGAAGGCCTGAGTGGTCAGTATTTCGCCAACTGTGGAGTGAAGAAAGTTCGTCCCAAGGCTCGGGATGACGCAGTGGCAAAGAAGCTCTGGGAAGTGAGCGAGAAGTTTTGCGGCCTGGACTGAGATATACAATTTACCAATTTACAGATATACAATATACCTAATTGTCACTCTAATGGATCAGAGACTTTCAAATATTCTGTGTGGAATACTATTTGGAAGAGATTAATAATTTCTTTTTGTCGTATTTCTGGTATGGTTTCAATTTTGTATATGGAAAAATGTCAACAGAGTTAACTACAGTATCTTATTAAAAATATATATGAACGGGATCATAGTTTATGCTTAAGCTGTTTATCACTTCTCAAATAACACCCATGGCATAATATGACATGAGACATTTCCACACTCATGAGGTAGCAGATTAGCTCCTGACGGACGGCATGACGGAGGTTGTGGGTCACTTCATGGAAACTGCAGCTGTATAAATGTATACATTCATCAGACATAACATCATGACCACCTGCCTATTATTGAGTAAGTCTTTCTAATATTGAGTAGGTCTCCCCTGTTGCCGCCATAACAGTAATGACCTTTGTGTTCTGACACCTTTTTCTCACAACCAGCTTGAACTTTTTCAGCAATTTGATCTACACAAGCACTTCTGTTGGATTGGAATATACTGTACAAGCCAGCCTTTGGTCCCCATGTGCACCAGTAAGTGGTCCTGACCACTGCAGACCAGGAATATCCCACAAGAGCTGCAGTTTCCAAGTTGCCTTGACCAAGCACCCTAGCCCTCACAATTTGGCCCTTGTAAAAGACACTTAAATCCTTACACTTGTTCATTTTGTCTGCTTCCGACACATAAACTTCAGGAAAAAAGGCTCACTTGTTGCCTAATACATTTCACCCACTTCTCGCACTCACTGTAAAGAGATATTGAAAATGTAGCTATGTTGACAAGGCAAATTGTGATGGCTAGACAACTGAGTCACTGGCAACTCCAAAGCTGCAGCTCTTGGGATCCTCCTGGTCTGCACTGGTCAGGACATGCAAAAAGTGATCAGATGAAAGGAAACCGCTGAACTGGCGACAGGGTCATGGGTGGCCATGGCTCACTGATGCATATGGGGAGTGAAGGCTGGCTCGTGTAGTCTGATCCAAAAAAACAGATACATTTTGGGTCCATGGCCAGGACAAACCAAAACCCACAAATTCTGACAAACTCAAAGCATTGATTATTTACAAGTTGTTGAACTTTCAGTTGCTCCCTCATCGAGGGCTTGCCACAGTGGACCATCCGATCCACACAACGACTTGGCACAGGTTTTACGCCGGATGCCCTTCCTGACGCTACCCTCCGATTTTATCCGGGCTTGGGACCGGCACTCCATCCAGTTGGCTGGGGTTTGGGCGCTGGCTGGGAATTGAACCCTGGCCTCCCGCATGGCAGGCAAGACACCACTGAGCCACCAGTTTTTGAAGAGTAGATAAATATGACTGTAAACTGTAAAATGATGAAATTAATCACAAGAGCCTTAATTACTTTGAGTTTAGACTGAACACACTCAGAGGTGGGGGTGTGGTCTAATGTTTGAAAATGATGAGAGAATTCAGGTGAGAATATAACGTGTGTGTGTGTAAAAGAAACATTGTGGTTACTCCTGCCACGAAAGACAGGGTGGGAGTAAATATGAACAGAAAGACCAAATAGAAAACTGTCTCCTTGCTTTTTGACAAAAGAATGAGCTGTGATTGAGATGTGATCTAAAATATTTACTTTTTTTTATTGACTTCAGTATATCATAGTAACATCTGACAAACAGATGTAAGAACAATGAAGTAGCATATTTTGTGAAAATTTATTTATTTGTGTGATTCTCAAAACTTTTGTGTTATTGTTTTCGGTTTTTAGAGATTTAGAGCTGTTCTTATGTTACCTGAACTGAAGCTATGTCGTGTACCGTAAAGAAGAAGTGTGTTCAGTAGCGTGCATGGTGCTTTCAGGTGTCATAACTAAGGTAGAAAGAAGAACCTGTCATGACATGGACTTTATATCCAGATTTCGAAAATGGTCCGGGTAATAAAATGAACAAATCTCATTATCAAATGTGATGGAGGAAGTGAAACCCTGATCGTGCAGTGTAGTGTAGTGTCATGGGAACTTGAGTTGGGAATTCCAGCTTTGACAAACGTCTGTTTCCTCACTGCTCCGCTCTCAAACTCATGACCTCATCCACACCCTTATTGAATCTAGCTTTCCATTGGGGAGTTAAACTGAAAAGTGGTTCATTGTCTTATCAGTGCTCTTCATAAAATCATCTAGAGACAGGCTTGTTTCTGTTAATGTACAGTACAGGTCAAAAACACAAGTTAGGATTTATTTTCTACATTTTCGAACAATACTGATTTATTTATGGCGGCACGGTGGTGTAGTGGTTAGCACTGTCGCCTTGCACCTCCAGGGTCTGGGTTCGATTCCCCGGCCAGGCTCGATTCCCGTCTCTGTGTGCATGGAGTTTGCATGTTCTCCCCGTGCTTGGTGGGTTTCCTCCGGGTTCTCCGGTTTCCTCCCACAGTCCAAAGATATGCAGATTAGGCTAATTGGCGTTCCTAAATTGCCCGTAGTGTGTGATTGGGTGTGTGAGTGTGTGTATGTGTGTGCCCTGCGATGGATTGGCACCCTGTCCAGGGTGTACCCCGCCTAGTGCCCGAAGTCTCCTGGGATAGGCTCCAGGTCCCCCGCGACCCTGAACACAGGATTAAGCGGTATAGAAAATGAATGAATGAATGAATGATTTATTTATTTAAAAATAATAATAATACGTGGCAGTAATTAAGTAACAACAACAACGAGGGCATTTGTGGCTCCAGGGGCGTTTCGAGGATTTTCAGTTAAGGGGGGCTCAGCCCCCGTAGATGTTTACCACATATTTGGCTTGTTTAGAATCAGTATTCAAATGAGTCTTCTTGATCAAGGCAAGGCAAGTTTATTTGTATAGCACATTTCATACACAATGGTAATTCAAAGTGCTTTACATAGAAGAAGAGAAAATAATCATAAAATGAAATAAAAGATAATCTCAATAAAACTTTTTAATGTTTTAAAAACTTAATAAAAATAAAATAAAAAAGAACAGTTAGCAATAAAACTTTAAACTAATTTAAATGTAATTTAAAATAGAAAACTAATTAAAACTAATTAAAACATCATTTAAAATAGGAAGAATTTTTTTTTAAATAAAATAATGCAATCGGTTATGCAATGCAATCAAAAATTAAGTAAATACAAAATATAATGCAGTCGGTTCGGATGTAGCACAGTGCTCATTTGATAAATGCGCAGCTAAACAGATGAGTTTTAAGTCTTGATTTAAAAGTGACTAATGTTTTAGCACATCTGATCTCTTCTGGATATGGTTCCAACTGCGGGCAGCATAATGGCTAAAGACGGACTCCCCTTGTTTTGTGCGAACCCTTGGTATTTCTAACTGACTCGATCCTACCGATCTGAGTTGTCTGTTAGGTTTATATTCAATGAGCATATCTGCAATGTATTTAGGTCCTAGGCCATTAAGTGATTTATAAACAAGTAAAAGTACTTTAAAATCTATCCTAATTGTTACGGGAAGCCAGTGTAAGGACCTGAGGACTGGTGTGATGTGATCTGATTTTCTGGTTCTAGTTAGAATCCTGGCAGCAGCGTTCTGGATGAGCTGCAGTTGTCTAATGGTCTTCTTGGGAGGCCGGTGAGGATCACACACGCTGTTTACCGTATAAACCTTTTTCTGTGTACAGGTACATAGATTAGCAATATACATTGATTAGTTTAGATTAGCTCTATTCAACCCCTTAAAATTTCATAGCTAGTAGGCTTTTTATTCAAATTCATTAATATAGACAAACATTGTTTTAACGTAAATAAACAAAGCATCTTTTTAATATCATTCTTTTTTTTTGTTTCTATTCGTAAAAAAAGTAACTTTTTCTAAATCAAAGTGACAAAAACCCTACTCTAAGGTTAATAAATGTATTTTACGATTTGGGACATTACCTAATGCAATACACAATATTTATTTTTTATTAAATTTATATAATATATAAATAATTTAAATTTTATTAAAAGAGAATTTACAATCTCTGTAAATCACACTGCTATACAGTTCAACAAGAGCACTGAATGCAGTCTGTCACTATTTTTAATCATTTATGTTCATAACTCTATGGTAGTTAATGCCATATGCACTGTGTAATGTTTTATATAGACAATTAGGTTTTCCAATTAAAACAGTAACAGCATGATGATTTTATAAAGTAGACTGTAGGTTCATAGAGTCTGTATTAAGGGCTTCATGTTCACTGGAGGAAACAGCTGGTGTGATGAGGGTGAACACAGCGAAGATTTAACCGATTAATCCCTCATAACATTTTGTAAACTATTTATGAGAAAGGACTGCACTGATGCAAATATAATATTTTCTGGTAAAAAACACACACCTTGTCTTAAACCTCCCTCTGTGATGGTGAATTGAAGACCGCGCTGAAAGACGGTAAGGAGTCGAAGTCTGCCGACACTTTCATATCACATTTAAATGGGATGATGGGGGACCAGCAATGTGTGTGAAGTTTATGGAGAATTTTTAGGGGGCTGAGTACAAATGTTAGGGGGCTAAAGTCTCCTTAAAAATGGCCTAGCGACGCCCATGGGTGGCTCAGTGGTAGGTTTCTCGCCCGGCTTCGATTTCCACCCAATGCCCAGCCACTAGATGCAGTGCCGGTCCCAAATACAGATAAAATGGGTGGGTTGTGTCAGGAAGAGCATCCGGTGTAAAACCTGTGCCGAGCTTGTGTGTGGATCGGATGGTCCGCTGAGGCGACCCCTTGACGGGTGGTGAGCCCTTGACCCCTCATTGGAAAGAGTAGCAACAACAACAGTCCGTTGTTAATTTAAAACATGATGGTCTGCAGTTCTGTAATAATTCTTGCATTTGCAAAACCAATGAAACTCGTGTTATTCTCATCTGCCTATTCTGTAAGATTCATTCATTCATTCATTTTCTATACCGCTTAATCCTGTGTTCAGGGTCGCGGGGGACCTGGAGCCTATCCCAGGAGGCTTCGGGCACAAGGCAGGGTACACACTGGACAGGGTGCCAATCCATTAAATCAAAAACAATTATAAAAAAAAGTAACAATTTTGAATATGCTGGAGTGACCTGATATCTTGAGGTTTTATTATACACCTTAATGATTACACTGCAGGGATTTTCTTGCAGGGCACTACAGAGGATGGTCTCGGGTTGAATCATATCGGCCACTTCCTTCTGACCCATCTCTTACTGGACAGACTCAAATAGTGTGAACCAAGCAGAGTTGTTACTGTATAATCAGCACTTCATTAATCTGGGAATCTTAACTTTAAGTACCCACAAGGAATTTGGAAAAGGCAACTCTTTGATGGATGTCATGAGGATTTATGGCAACAGTAAGCTGTGCAATGTGCTGTTCACGCACGAGCTTGCTAAGAGGCTTCATGGAACTGGGGACACTTTCTACAGCCGCCATCCACGTCTGCATTTCTCTTTTCACTATAAAGTAGTGATGGAGGATATACAGTAAGTATTAACAAATCAAATAATTTTATCATGACCCAAGCAATATGACATCAGCACTATGACATCATAGCTCTGATATTGCTGATGCTCTGATGGTGCTGATGTCATGTAAAGGGCCCTCTTGTTTATCAATTATTGTCGATAGTTTCCTTTAAGACCTGATTTGTATGTGTTCTTCCTTATGTTTTGCAGGTGCTGTCAATTCCGATTTGACTCGCAGTGCTTAGCTGTTTGTGAGGAAAGTAGCAAAAGTCAGAGGAGCCGTGTTCTTTAAAGATGTAGAGGCCTGTGCCCAGACTACTCTATACTATGCACTGCAGGAGGGCATTGAAGGCCTGAGTGGTCAGTATTTCTCCAACTGTGGAGTGAAGAAAGTTCGTCCCAACCATTTTATATTTATGCTTAAGCTGTCTCTTACTTCTAAAATGAACACCCATGACCTAATATGACATGTGGGCATGAGTGGTTGTGGGTCACATGAAAACTGCAGCTGTATAAATGTATACATCGGTACACCATAACATTATGACCACCTGAATACAATATTAGATGGGTGGTCTTAATGTTATGGCTTATCAGTGTATAAATCATTAACAGTACATTTTATGATTAATGTAAGGTGTAACAGTATGTTGGGACGCCTAAAAAATAAGATAATTAAATTAAATCCTCTTCATAGATGCAGTAATATTATATATATATATATATATATATATATATATATATATATATATATATATTTTTTTTTTTTTTTTTTTTTTTTGTATATATATATATATATATATATATATATTTATTTTAGCCAGTAATTACTCTCAGTAATGATGACATTCCTTACTTTACCCACCAAAGTAATGATTTTTGCTTTGGTCCCTTTTCTTGCTTTCTATTTTATTCCAAAGCTTATATAATACTTATCCATGGAAATGGTTGCTCACGGTCATAGCCTGTATTGGGTGCAAGGTCTTTTAAAAGTCATTGCAAATGGAAATAATTTGTATATGGGTTATGGTTAAACTGTTTAAATACAGTGGTGTGAAAAACTATTTGCCCCCCTCCTGATTTCTTATTCTTTTGCATGTTTGTCACACAAAATGTTTCTGATCATCAAACACATTTAACTATTAGTCAAAGATAACACAAGTAAACACAAAATGCAGTTTTTAAATGAGGGGTTTTATTATTTAGGGAGAAAAAAATCCAAACCTACATGGCCCTGTGTGAAAAAGTAATTACCCCCTGAACCTAATAACTGGTTGGGCCACCCTTAGCAGCAATAACTGCAATCAAGCGTTTGCGATAACTTGCAGCGAGTCTTTTACAGCGCTCTGGAGGAATTTTGGCCCACTCATCTTTGCAGAATTGTAGTAATTCAGCTTTATTTGAGGGTTTTCTAGCATGAACCGCCTTTTTAAGGTCATGCCACAACATCTCAATAGGATTCAGGTCAGGACTTTGACTAGGTCACTCCAAAGTCTTCATTTTGTTTTTCTTCAGCCATTCAGAGGTGGATTTGCTGGTGTGTTTTGGGTCATTGTCCTGCTGCGGCACCCAAGATCGCTTCAGCTTGAGTTGACGAACAGATGGCCGGACATTCTCCTTCAGGATTTTTTGGCAGACAGTAGAATTCATGGTTCCATCTATCACAGCAAGCCTTCCAGGTCCTGAAGCAGCAAAACAACCCCAGACCATCACACTACCACCACCATATTTTACTGTTGGTATGATGTTCTTTTTCTGAAATGCTGTGTTACTTTTACGCCAGATGTAACGGGACACGCACCTTCCAAAAAGTTCAACTTTTGTCTTGTCGGTCCACAAGGTATTTTCCCAAAAGTCTTGGCAATCATTGAGATGTTTTTTAGCAAAACTGGGACGAGCCTTAATGTTCTTTTTGCTTAAAAGTGGTTTGCGCCTTGGAAATCTGCCATGCAGGCCGTTTTTGCCCAGTCTCTTTCTTATGTTGGTGACCTTAATTGAGGCAAGTGAGGCCTGTAGTTCTTTAGATGTTGTCCTGGGGTCTTTTGTGGCCTCTCGGATGAGTCGTCTCTGCGCTCTTGGGGTAATTTTGGTCGGCCGGCCACTCCTGGGAAGGTTCACCACTGGTCCATGTTTTTGCCATTTGTGGATAATGGCTCTCACTGTGGTTCGCTGGAGTCCCAAAGCTTTAGAAACGGCTTTATAACCTTTACCAGACTGATAGATCTCAATTACTTTTGTTCTCATTTGTTCCTGAATTTCTTTGGATCTTGGCATGATGTCTAGCTTTTGAGGTGCTTTTGGTCTACTTCTCTGTGTCAGGTAGCTCCTATTTAAGTGATTTCTTGATTGAAACAGGTGTGGCAGTAATCAGGCCTGGGGGTGACTACAGAAATTGAACTCAGGTGTGATAAACCACAGTTAAGTTATTTTTTAACAAGGGGGGCAATCACTTTTTCACACAGGGCCATGTAGATTTGGAGTTTTTTTTCTCCCTTAATAACGTAAACCTTCATTTAAAAACTGCATTTTGTGTTCAATTATGTTATCTTTGACTAATATTTAACGGTTTTTGATGAGCAGAAACATTTAAGTGTGACAAACATGCAAAAGAATAAGAAATCAGGAAGGGGGCAAATAGTTTTTCACACCACTGTAAAAAAGAAAAACATGTTTTCCGTTAGTGACATACTGTACAAGTTTCTTTGTCAGTGAAGCAAGGTCAATCTATGGTATTAAAAAAAAAGTGCAATTATCATATAATAAGGTTATAGACAAAATCAACCTTTAATGTTCGTAAATCTACCACGTCCTGTTTTAGGTATTGTACTGTACATTGCACTGGAAACAAAATTTCCACCACACCAAATTTCCACCACACTCCACATTCAGTTAAGAAGTTTATCACCTGAAACTACTTACGGATCTACTATAATAACCATTGAACATGGCGGATCGCAACGTTTTTACAACTTATGACGTTCATATCAAGGTATGTCACACTGATAACTGGGAAACATTCAAACAGAAACAAAAAACTTTATCCATTTTACATTTTATATGAGCAGAATATCACAGTCAACATCATAGAAAAAAAAAACAGATTTTTATCAAGGTGACCCAGAAGACTTGGGACTTGCAGGGCATGCATGCACAGAGCTTTTAAGCTAATTTGCATGTCTTTGGACTGTGGGAGGAAACCAGAGTGCCCCGAGGAAACCCACCAAACACAGGGAGAACATGTACAGTAAACTCCATGCACACAGACGCGAAGTGGGAATCAAACCCTCAACCCTTGTGCTAACCACTACGCCTAACAAAATCATATGCAGAATTCGTAAATTTTATCTTGAGATGCATGATGTACAGCAGGGTCATTTT
Source organism: Channallabes apus (assembly GCA_030522415.1). Classification (NCBI taxonomy): domain Eukaryota; kingdom Metazoa; phylum Chordata; class Actinopteri; order Siluriformes; family Clariidae; genus Channallabes; species Channallabes apus. Next base: position 7,181,982 of record CM060126.1, on the reverse strand, counting down.
TGTAGGTGATGTAAACGAAACAAGAAACATCATTTGTGTAAAGTGTAAGCAAATTTTGATCAACATATATTTATGCAAGTAGAAATATAAAAAGAACTATAAGTGTACCATTATAGTATAAAAGAGAGGACAAGAGTTAGGAACAGCTAAACCAGAGGGGGACTGGAAAGTCCCTAGAAACTGGGGAGTATGACAGGTCGTAAAACATAGACAAGATAAGGCGCCAGGTGCCGGACTAGCTGAAGCTGAACACACGCACTTAAGGTGTCGGACTTAGCGGAAAACTGAGCACACACACACTTAATGAAGAGTTGAGGGAAAGATCGGAAGTACATAAAAGGATAACTAGATGAGGTAATGAAAATATAGAAGGACCAGAAACTGGACACAGCTGGAACCAACAGATGATCAGATAAGATAAGGGAGACATAAGACCAGAAATCAAAAATAATTGGATAAACCTGAAAATTTATGAGGAGAGCAGATGTTCAGACCATAAAAACTCGGAGGCACGAGAAAAACAAAGTAATAAATCAGTTATCGATACTGTACATGACATGTATGCAAGGGAATTTCCATGCAGGACAGTGTACATGTGTGTGTAGACTGGTACGAGCTGATAAGAAGAGACACAGCAAAAAGACACAGAATCAGGCTTTTGAATAACATAGTTTAATAAGAGTAGACACAGAATAAAAATGCGTATCTACATGATAATAATATGAAATACAAAGTATAAAAGCCCAACGTAAAATACAAAACACAAGGGGTAAAAAGCATCGACAGAAATAAAAGTCCTCAGGAGGAACATGATCTGAACTGCCCTGGCTGTCCGAATCATCCACAGGGATGATGTCATCAATGGAGAAGTTGCAGTTAGCTATAAAATAGAATGACATGTATAAAAACATTGAATAGGGTAAAAGAAGGCAAATAAGTAATAAATAATAAATAAATTAAGTACAGTAGTATAAAGGAGATGCTTACCCATGACTGGTCTTTTGAGAAATGAAGAATAAACCAAAGAAACACGAGGAAAAAAGTCTTGAAAACAAGCAACACTCCTATATTTTTATAAAAAGGTACGAAAAGTGTAAAGATAATAGAAAATAATTATTAATGAAAATAAATTATAATGGAAAGAGTTATGAGCATGGAGAGGAGTCAGATAGCGAGGTGTATGATGTAATGGTACAAGATAAGAGATACTGTATATAATTATAATGGAAGAATTAATTGATAGAAACTGGAATAAAACAATTGATGGAACTGGATTATAATGGAATAAAAAATTTGATGTGGTCAGCAAAAAGAGTGTATAGAGGAGGGGTCGGGAAATTCCCCGGGACTGAACCCCCCCCCCCCCCCTTCTCATGAAGTGTATAAAAGGTGTGTGCTTTTACTGCATTGCAAATGCGGCTCACTTGGGTTTTATTGCTGCAATAAATCCTCTTACTTCTTCCAGTTCTGTGTGGCGTCTGAAATCTTCTTTAATTCTGTTTTTAAGTCATTTGTTAACTGTTTGATATTTTAAATTATAGGCAACTTTCAACAGGTGGAAGAATTTTCTCCCACAAAAGTCTGTGATATATTCATCAAGTAGATGTAAAAGAACTATCCTTATTTCAAAACTACCATGAGATATTTTTTGAAGGGGAAGGTACATTATAGAGGTCAGCATGCAGTACATCATGTATTGGATGACCACATGCCACCTGGAAACTCACTTTATTATTAGGACAGATTTAACCATTTTTGAAATGTCTTGATTACAACACTATTGTTCATCTTTTATACTCATAAATGTTTCTGTATTGTTTTTTTGCTTATTTATTTAAGAAGATCTTTGTGCGTAACGTTAAGCTGCTATGCTGGAGAAGAAGCTCCTGGACGTGTAAAAGCTGCACCATTAAAAAAAAAAAACTTTCAGGAAGAGCGTTTGTTCAACTGCAGTCTAAGGAGGGTCATATGCGGTTCTTTACTCAATATGCAGAAATCACAAAAAACACCCAAGTGTACAAGATGTCTGCAAGATCCAGTGCTGTATCTGAACAGATTACACTGAAGCACCATTTTCAGAACCTATTTATGTTTATGTGAAGATTGTGAAAAAGGTGTAACAAAAAGTCCAACCTAACTGGTAAACGCACTCACATGGTCTCTCACACACACATGACTCATAATAAAAGAACTTTTATTAATTAATTTTTTTTTTTTTTAATGATTAGATTTATGAGGGGGTATCAAAAAGGTTTGAGATCTGCGCGCTACAGATTAGGTCGCGTTCACCGTACTTCCTTCCTCAGACACCTTAAAACCTGGCAGTAGAATTTGCTATTGACGGTCTGGCCTCTTGGCATGAATTCTTGATGAGAAATGCCACAGATGTCGGAAAAGGTGATGAGCATGCACTTGGTCTAGCTGCAGACCTGCTTTTCCCTCCCGCGGTCGTAGAGATAATGGGCACTTCTACTGTTACTTCATCACTTCCATTGTTGCTTCATCTCAGGGTAGTGTGAGTTCATCCAAGTTTCATTACTGGTAACGATCCTTTACATGAAGGACGGGTCACCCACAGCACGCTGACAGAGTTCTTGGTGGACATCTATGTGATATTCCCTCTGCTCCTGGGTCAAAAGTCTTGGGACGGACTTGGCAGCCACATGGCACGCCTTCAAATCACACGTGAGGATTGCCTGGACTGCTCCGTATAACACAGCAACAATGTTGAGGTTTGTTCTTCAATGATCGTCATGCACAAGTTGTTGAAGGTCTTCATGATCGCTTGTCATCTTCCCCTGATGTTCTTCTGATCTTGAAGTGCATGTGCCACTCAAAACACCTCAAATGCTGCAAACGTGCAAAAGCGATTCATGTCAAATTTCTCTGTAGTAGATTTGCCCAGTTTCAAACAATTTCACGTTCGCTCTTTGTTCTACCTTGATAAAATTGTAGACACGGTAACGCACGTGTGTCAGAATAGCATGGCACAATGTCTTTTGGCACGCTGACTTATGAAGGTCGGTGCTCCATGTGACTGTGTGTGCAGCTTTGTGCTGCCATCTATTGCCGTGTTACGAAACTAGTCTTGAAACGTTTTGATATCACCTCTTACAAGAATGTGCCTAATGAAGTTGACAGTCAGTGTATATCTTTGTGATTTTTAAAAGAAATTGTTTTTTTTTTCATTAGGAATACTTAACAGACAATTTTATACCAATCATGATAAAAGTGCAGCTTTAGGATATTTTACTCATAAAATGATAAATGTCACAACTGACCACACTCTCCTGTAATATACTGTATGAATTAGTGATGGGTCGTTCATGAGCGATTCGTTCTTTTTGAACGAGTCGTCTCGGAGAGTGATTCGCTCATTTTCTACAGGGCGCTCATACGCAAATCATCGCAAAACCCCCGTAGGTTATGTACAGGAAACAGAAATGAGTTACCTTTGAGTCTTCGGTCCGAATCGTTCGTTCTTTGGTCACATGACTCCTATGGACGCTATACAGTGCAATACACAGGAAAAAGAATTGAGCGATTCTGCTCAATGACTCTTCTACTCCTAGTCGATTGTTCTTTTGTCACGTGACTCCCATAGACACTATGCAGTGCAATAGATCCAAAACAACGAACAACTCGGACCAGAAGATATGAGAGGTGAGCTGCTCATTCTGTTTATTATAATATGTCCTTAGTTGCATTGTAAGATTTTCATTACTGGAACTAGAGCCAAGATTTGTGTATGTTGACGTGTTGGGGGTCTGTTTATTGAAAATGTAGCATTTTATTTGATTTCTGATCAAATGAACGAAATGGGCGGCACGGTGGTGTAGTGGTTAGCACTGTCGCCTTGCACCTCCAGGGTCTGGGTTCGATTCCCCGGCCAGGCTCGATTCCCGTCTCTGTGTGCATGGAGTTTGCATGTTCTCCTCGTGCTTGGTGGGTTTCCTCCGGGTACTCCGGTTTCCTCCCACAGTCCAAAGATATGCAGGTTAGGCTAATTGGCGTTCCTAAATTGCCCGTAGTGTGTGAATGGGTGAGTGTGTGTGAGTGTGTGTGCCCTGTGATCAGTGGTGTCAAAAGTATTCACATTCATTACTTGAGTAGAAGTATAGGTACTAGGGTTAAAAAAAATACTTCTTTAGAAGTTGAAGTATCAACCCAAGCTTTTTACTTAAGTAAAAGTTTAAAAGTACTGGTTTCAAAACTACTTAAAGTATAAAAGTAAAAGTACCGTGAGGGGCGACAAAGGCATTAAGATCTCGCGTTCTGATCATGCGACTGGGGTAATAATTACTCCAGTAAAGTATAGATACCCAAAATTTCTACTTAAGTAAGGTAACGAAGTATTTGTACTTCGTTACTTGACACCTCTGCCTGCGATGGATTGGCACCCTGTCCAGGGTGTACCCCGCCTAGTGCCCGAAGTCTCCTGGGATAGGCTCCAGGTCCCCCGCGACCCTGAACACAGGATTAAGCAGTATAGAAAATGAATGAATGAACGAAATGACAAAAAAAAAAAAGATTCGTTCAATTTTGATGAACGAGATTCAAAGAACCGAGTCACTAAAATGATTCAAACTTCCCATCACTAGTGTGAACTGTCAGTGCTAAGCGGATTTCACCTGAAAAGAATTTAAACGAAAAAGAAAAGGATAATGCTTGTGAATAAATGCTGTCACTTTAATGTGGCCTAATCAAATATAGTGTAAGCGGCTCGCGCAGCTCAACTCGCTGCACGAGCTCGGTTGCGTAATGCTGGTAAATTTGACCTCCGTGTGTGTGTGTGTGTGAGTGAGAGAGTGAGAGTTAATGAGTGTGTGAAAACCGGAAGTGTGTGTCAGTCAGGGTAGCCATGGCTGAGCTTCTCCTGGCCGCCGGTGTTTTCGTAGCCGTTTATTTTTTAATTCGGAACTTTGTAGCCGGTAAGAGATGTAAGAGCAAAGTAGAGCTGCACGGAAAAACCGTCATCGTTACCGGTGAGTGTGTGTGTGTGTGTGTGATGTCAGGGCTTTGAAGTTTTTTTTTTTTTTGCTGTTGTTCAGATCTGTGATACCTGATCCGGTGTGTCATCTACCCTGAATAAGAAGTGTGTGACCATCAGTGTTATATCGGGTGTCCACGCAAATAGTATAATAAAATCCATGTTTATTGTAAGAGGTAACATTCATTAAGATGATATTATTTAACCATTTAGGATGGAATGCCTTTGCATGAGAATATTATTATCATTTTATATTATTATTATTATTTGTATTTGTAAGATGTGTTGGTTTAGAGAAATCCTGAAACTCTGAGGACATTCATTAGGAACTTCAGCTCTAAGCATAAAGAACCCACGCCCTCATGGGGCTCTCAGCTAACGTTTATCTCTGGGTCACAAATACGATTGATTATTCGTACAGTTGGTTGTGCCCCATCTCCAAAATATTTCAACAGGGAGGTTTCATAAGATTCAAGATGTTGTTATTGGTCTTTCGGCTGCTCCCGATAAGGGGTCGCCACAGCGGAGTATCCAGTCCGCACTACAACTTGGCACTGGTTTTACGCCGGATGCCCTTCCTGACGCAACCCTCCCATTTTATCCGGGCTTGGGACCGGCACTGTATCCAGTGGCTGGAGTTTGGGCACTGGCTGGAATCGAACCCGGGCCTTCTGCATGGCAGGCGAAACACTTACCACTGAGCCACCAGTGCCGTACCATTTCATGAGTAAAATAAATAAATAAAAGATATAATCAAAAATATATGTATTGTGAATGAATTTTAAACGCAAGATCCATTGTTTCTTTCGTTCTATCCATCTATCCATAAGATTCAAGATAAAAAAATTCCTCTCGAGGTTTCTTCCTATTGCCATCTCAGGGAGTTTTTCCTTTTCAAATTCAACTTTTATTTGTCACATACACAGTCATACACAGTACAATATGCAGTGAAATGCTTACACGACCGCCAGTGACCTTAGAAAGAAAATAAAAGCTTATACGTAAAATAAATATCAATAAAAGGAAATACTAAAGAAATAAATTTAGCTAGTAAAATAAACTGTACAAATAAGGGCATAATAAAAAATTTTAAGTGACAATGGTTGTGCAAATATGCATGAAAGGTGACTAATGAAAGTGACATGTGCAATTGTCCAGATATTTAGTCCACTTTTAGTCCAGTGGACAAAAAAAAAATTTCTTTTGTTCACTGTCGCCTTCACCCTTGGCTTGTTCATCAGAGACATTTCATTCATTATTCATTCATTCATCTCATTCTTATCTAGACACAGTTTTCTTGCTATATAAATAAAATCGAAAAATTGCTTTGATTAATTTGCAGGGAAGAAAGGAAAAAAATTGATTAGACAAGGAAATAGAATTAAATATAGCACATATTGTGTTACATATTGCACTAAGAGTAATTAATATACCGATATTGCACTTGAAATGTAGTGTAAATGAAAGGAAAGAATATTGCACAAATGTACTGGTAATCAGATATTGCACTTGGAACTTATCTTGAGTTGTGGGAACAATAGTGTCATAAAGTATTACTGAGCAGTAACTACTGGCAGTCCCTATCCTGAAGTGAAAACATTACCGAGTTATATAATTTTATGGTCACTGAGAGAACAGATCTCCTGTTGCGTTCTGTAGAACACCTGGTCATAGTCCATCTCCTATGTCCATCTCCATAGTCCTCTGGTCGGAGAGAGCTCTGTATAGCGGGTGAGAAGGATTGTTCAAGATTGTGTGTGTGTATTTTGGGCAGAATCGTCCTCCTTGCCAGGACATCAACAGAGTCCAGATCCAAGCCCAGGACAGATCCGGCCCTTTTAATGACCTTGTCCAGTGTGTTTCTGTCTGCTGCTTTCATGTTGCAGACCACAGCATAGATTAATAAAACATCCGAAGAATGGTATTGCAGATGTTGAAAGACCTGAGCATTCTCAGAAAGTACAACATGTTCTGTCCTTTCTTGTAGAGTGCCACTGTGTTATCTAACCAGTCCAGTTTGTTATCTAGATGCACTTCCAGTTATTTATACTCAGACACCAAGTCCACTGTCTCTCCCTGGACAGATATAGGAGTCCCAGGGATTCCACTTTTCCTAAAGTCGACCACCAGCTCCTTCGTTTTCTTGATGTTGAGTTGTAGGTGGTTACGCTCACCCCAGAAAACAAAGTCATTCACCACAGACTGGTACTCGGAGATGTCACCGTCCTTAATACATCCCACAACAACAGAGACGTCAGAGTAGGTCTGTAGGTGGCATGATTCTGAATTATATTTAAAGTCAGATGTATAGAAGGTGAAAAGAAATGGAGACAGAACAGTCCCCTGAGGAGCACCAGTGCTGCAGATCACTGTGTCAGACACACAGGTTTGTAATCCAACATACTGGGGACGGCAGGTCAGATAGTCCAGGAGACCAAGGGAGTGTCAATTTGCATGATCCTTAGTTTCTCCCCCAGTACTGCTGGTCGTATGGTGTTGAAGGCACTGGAGAAGTCAAAGAACATAATCCTAACACTGGTCACCTGGGGACTAAGCGTATAGTTGATGGAACAGAATGCTATTTTAACAACATGCCAGCTAACATTAGCTCACAACATAGCTTAGTTTACATGAATTTTTTGCTTCTTTTTTCTTTTCTTTGTATCCGAAGGATATGTCCGTCTTTGTGACATTTTATGAGGGTTTTGCTGCAATGCTGCTGCTCCAGTGATCACAGTCACCATGCTTGCATCCTGCAGCCCGTTAGCATAATTATGCGTTTTTTCTGGTGTTGTGTAATATTGCATTGTTGTTTTTTTTTTAGTTTTTTTTTTTATTGCGTTTTTGTATAATTACCATTGTACAACAAAAAATTCACTTATCCCTTGGGCCGGCACTGATAAAGAACATGTACAACATCAAGAATAGAAACAAGAAGTGAACTTTATTGAACTATATCTGTTTATTGAACTTTTATTGAATCATTTAGTGGACTGTACAAGTTTTTTAAATAAAGTATATTGCTTCCAGTGTTTGTATCACTGCTGATCTCCTGGGAGTTTCTATATCATATTTCTCATAGATACACTATATTACCATTTATAATTATATTGCCATTATTTGATGAATGAGGAAAATGAAAGACAACAAAGAGTAGAAGAGGTGACTGTTGTGGAGCAGGAAGTAGCAAATATTAGTAAAAGTGAGGTGAGAAAGACGTTGAAGAGGATGAAGAGTGGAAAGGCTGTTGGTCCTGATGAAATACCTGTGGAGGTATGGAAGTGCTTAGGAGAGGTGGCAGTCGAGTTACTAACTAGTTTGTTTAACAAGCTCTTGGACAGCGAGAGGATTCCAGAGGAATGGAGGAGAAGTGTATTGGTGCCGATTTTTAAGAACAAGGGAGATGTGCAGAGCTGTGGCAATTACAGAGGCATAAAGCTAATGAGCCATACAGTGAAGCTGTGGGAAAGAGTAGTGGAAGATAGGTTAAGGGCAGAGGTGAGCATTTGTGAGCAGCAATATGGTTTTATGCCTAGAAAGAGTACATCAGATGCAGTATTTGCTTTGAGGATGCTGGTGGAGAAGTACAGAGAAGGTAATAAAGAGTTGCATTGTGTCTTTGTAGATTTAGAGAAGGCGTTCGACAGGGTGCCGAGAGAGGAGCTGTGGTGTTGTATGAGGAAGTCTGGAGTGGCAGAGAAGTATGTTAGAGTGGTGCAGGACATGTATGAGAGCGCTAAGACAGTGGTGAGATGTGCTGTAGGTGTGACAAAAGAGTTCCAGGTGGAGGTGGGTCTGCATCAAGGATCTGCTCTAAGCCCCTTTTTGTTTGCTCTGGTGATGGACAGGATGACAGATGAGGTTAGACAGGAGTCTCCATGGACTATGATGTTTGCAGATGACATTGTGCTTTGTAGCGAGAGCAGGGAACAGGTGGAGGAAAATTTGGAGAGGTGGAGGTACGCTCTGGAAAGCAGAGGAATGAAGGTTAGCCGCAGCAAGACGGAATACATGTGTGTGAATGAGAGGAACCCAAGAGGAACGGTGAGGTTACAGGGAGCAGAGGTAAAGAAGGTGCAGGACTTTAAGTACTTAGGGTCAACGGTCCAGAGCAACGGCGAGTGTGGAAAGGAGGTGAAGAGGCGAGTACAGGCAGGTTGGAATGGGTGGAGAAAAGTTTCAGGTGTGTTGTGCGATAAGAGTATCGGCGAGAATGAAAGGAAAGGTGTACAAGACAGTGAGACCAGCGATGCTCTATGGCTTAGAGACAGTGGCACTGAAGAAACGACAGGAGGCAGAGCTGAAGATGTTGAGGTTCTCCTTGGGAGTGACAAGGATGGATAGGATCAAGAATGAGTTCATCAGAGGGACAACCCATGTGAGATGTTTTTGAGCTAAAGTCAGAGAGGCCAGATTGAGGTGGTTTGGACATGTTCAGAGGAGAGATGGTGAATATATCGGTAGACGGATGCTGAGGTTGGAACTGCCAGGCAGGAGGTCTAGAGGAAGACCAAAGAGGAGATTTATGGATGCAGTGAGAGAGGACATGAAGTTAGTTGGTGTGAGAGAAGAGGATGCAGAGGATGGGGTTAGATGGAGGCAGATGATTCGCTGTGGCGACCCCTGAAAGGGAACAGCCGAAAGACAAAGAAGAAGAAGACACTATATTGCCATTATTTATTGCAAGTATTCGCTTACCTGCCTTCACATTTAATCCACAGAAAGTAGGAAGAGAGTAGAAAGTGAGAGGAACCAAGAATGCTTCCTCATTTGGGTGATAACTGATAGCAGGAACTAATTTGCAGTTATACTGAGTTTAAGAGGCTAGACGCTCAAACATCCAATAAATAAACATCCAGTGAGGGGCAGGTCTGCAGCAGATAATGCCGTATTGTATTGATCAGTCAGATGAGGACGGCCAGACTGGTTAAAGATGGCCGAAAGCTTACAGCAACTCGGGTTCAGATCCAAAAAGGACATCTAAGTGACCACCGTTAAAGTTAACATGCAAAAGAACCTCAATGGAATGATTCCAGAAACCTGTGCAATCTATGCCGTTTATCATCTTATTGGCGGATTCGCACAGATTGCTTTATTTTGCATATTAATGTCTTTATTTGTCTGTTTTCTGTTATTTTTACATATTTTATTATGTGTATGGTATTCTAGTGGAATGTGAACTTACCTTTACCTTCTAAAATCAGTTTCTTGTCTTGCCCACTTAACATGGCATGTAACCTTTATCCATCAATACCATCATCACTTTTGGGTTTGTTGGGTCTGCAGGCAGTAACACAGGGATCGGAAGAGAGACAGCTGTAGATTTGGCCCGGAGAGGAGCTCGTGTTATTCTCGCCTGCCGCAGTGAAGTACGTGGTGAAGCGGCTGTTGCTATCGTCAAAAGAGTGAGAATCCTTTATATTCACCTTTATGTATTGTGGTGTGATGCTAATGTGTAAAATACTGTTGCATTAGGGAGAATGTTAGTGTTTTAGGCCCTTTTTTTGTTGACCGCAGAACTCCACCCCATGACTTGGTTGACATGTTATTTCATGAAAGTATTCTTTTCAGGAGAGCCAAAGCAGTAATGTGGTGTTCATGCAGCTGGATCTGGCCAGTCTGAAGTCTGTTCGCTCTTTCGCTGAAACATTCCTTAAAAGGGAGAGAAGACTGGATATTCTTATCAACAATGCAGGTTTGGCTGAATTCTGTACCACACTTCAGTAGCATGTTTATGCATGATATAGCCCTCAAGGTCACTTTATAATTTAAAAGTTTAAAATGGCTCTTGAGAGAAGCAATAAACTGGTCCTTTAGGTGGAATTCCAAAGTTTAGGTGGCATGGTAGTGAAAGGTTTGCCCTCTCTCTGTGAGATTGCTACCTACTATAACTATTAGAGTACAGCTGAATTATAGAAGCTAAATTTAATTTTATTAAATGTGTTTTCTTGTAGGAGTTATTATGCAGGGAACTACAGAGGATGGTCTTGGGTTGATGTTTGGAGTCAATCATATCGGCCACTTCCTGCTGACCCATCTCTTACTGGACAGACTCAAAGAGTGTGCACCAAGCCGAGTTGTTACTGTATCATCAATGTGCCATGATTCTGGGAACCTTGACTTTAACCTCCTCAACACTCACAAGGAATTTGGAAAAGGCAACTCTTTGATGGATGTCTTCAATATTTATGGCAACAGTAAGCTTTGCAATGTGCTGTTCACACATGAGCTTGCTAAGAGGCTTCAAGGAACTGGGGTCACTTGCTACAGCCTCCATCCAGGTCAGCATTTCTCTTTGCACTAATGAGGTAGTGATACCAGATGAGTCTGTATTAACAAATCACTCGTCATTTTATTTATCGATAATACTCCATAGTTTACAAAGAGCACATTTCAAAACCTTTACAGAGGCCAGAGGTTATTTTTTTATCAACCAATCACAGTCCTTGAATTGCTGCTTCATCCCTAGCAACGGAGTTAACCACACCCCCTGGCTAAGATCAAGGTTTTTGTACTTTCCTGCCTCAGAGTTGCTCCGAGAAGTTTCCTAAATCACTTTTAGTCTAGGACTCCCAGCTAGGATATTTTAAGCTGAGATAGAAGCTCTCTGAGAGGCTAATTCTAAGAAGCTTTATGAATACGGGCCCAGGTATTTAGGTTAACTATGGAGAATTATCGAATACATGATAGTAGAACAGACAGTGAAATCATAATGATTGTATATGAAGGAATTACAGGTCCTTCTCAAAAAATTTGCATATTTCATCCGACCAATAAAAGAAAAGTGTTTTTAATACAAAAAAAGTCAACCTTCAAATAATTATGTTCAGTTCTGCACTCAATACTTGGTCGGGAATCCTTTTGCAGATTATTTTGTCCCTCAACTTTCTCTTCACAATATCCCACAGATTCTCTATGGGGTTCAGGTCAGGAGAGTTGGCAGTAATACCATGGTCAGTAAACCATTTAGCAGTGGTTTTGGCACTGTGAGCAGGTGCCAGGTCGGGCTGAAAAATGAAATATTCATCTCCATAAAGCTTTTCAGCAGATGGAAGCATGAAGTGCTCCAAAATCTCCTGATAGCTAGCTGCATTGACCCTGCCCTTGATAAAACACAGTGGACCAACACCAGCAGCTGACATGGCACCCCAGACCATCACTGACTGTGGGTACTTGACACTGGACTTCAGGCATTTTGGCATTTCCCTCTCCCCAGTCTTCCTCCAGACTCTGGCACCTTGATTTCCGAATGACATGCAAAATTTGCAACCTGTAGCCCATTTCCTGCACACGCCTGTACACGGTGGCTCTGGATGTTTCTACTCCAGACTCCACTGCTTCCGCAGGTCCCCCAAGGTCTGGAATCGGTCCTTCTCCACAATCTTCCTCAGGGCCCGGTCACCTCTTCTCGTTGTGCAGCGTTTTCTGCTACACTTTTTCCTTCCCACAGACTTCCCACTGAGGTGCCTTGATACAGCACTCTGGGAACAGCCTATTCGTTCAGAAATGTCTTTCTGTGTCTTACCCTCTTGCTTGAGGGTGTCAATGATGGCCTTCTGGACAGCAGTCAGGTCGGCAGTCTTACCCATGATTGCAGTTTTGAGTTTTTAAAAGCCTCAGGAATCTTTTGCAGGTGTTTAGAGTTAATTAGTTGATACAGATGATTAGGTTAATAGCTCGTTTAGAGAACCTATTCATGATATGCTAATTTTTTGAGATAGGGATTTTGGGTTTTCATGAGCTGTATGCCACAATCATCAATATTAAAACAATAAAAGGCTTGAACTACTTCAGTTGTGTGTAATGAATCTAAAATATATGAAAGTCTAATGTTTATCAGTACATTACAGAAAATAATGAACTTTATCACAATATGCTAATTTTTTGAGAAGGACCTGTATATAATCATGACAACCTGCTATGCAAAGTTTCTGTTATAGGCTAAATATCTTAAAGATAATTAAACAGCCTAATGAACTGTAGTGGTACTGTAATTGGTTGCTTAAAAGTTAGACACATTTTCAACATTAGGCTGTTTAATTATCTTTAAGTTCTTACATTTATTTACCATACCGATTTTATTACTTGTAATCCATTTTAGATTGATGGGAGCAAATTTACAGTACATGACTGCAGGACGGTCTATTTAAGTTCCACTTCTGGATGGTATCTAGCCAACAATCCAGGAGAGATGCAAGGAAGTAAAACAACAAGAAAACCAAATTGGACAGAATATCAGTGTTTACTTTTAGCTTTACGTTCAGGGTTTGGGGCATATTTCTTTTTTCCGCCATTTCTCCTGTGATATAGAAACTCTTAAGCCTCTTAAAACAATTTTTACCTTAGGGGCTGATTTTAGGGCTAAGATGTTTTGTGAAGCATCTTTATCTTTACTAAGATTTAGTCCTAAAGTTAAGGGGAAATTCTAAGAAAATGTCATAATTTTAAGAATGTCCTTAGAAATTCGTCATTAGGAGCAACTTTCCTTTTTTGTTTTTGTAAATTTATGTTGTAATTTGTTAGGTCTATCTGTCTTGTCTCTGCTAGCCAGCTAACCAGGCCTCTTTAGTTAGCTAGTTTAGTGTTTCTGTTAATTTATGTTGGAAATTTATGTTGCTGCACCTTGGCCCTGGAGGAACGTAGTTTCGTTTCACTGTGTACTAACTGTATATGGTTGAAATGACAATAAAAGCCTTTGAACTTTGAACTTTTAGGCTTAAGAAGCTTTGTGAATACGGGCCCTGATTTGTATGCGTCTTTCCTTATGTTTTGCAGGTGCTATCAATTCCGAGTTGACTCGCAGTGTTCAACCACTGTTCAAGAAGCTGTTGAAAGTCATAGGAGCCTTGTTCTTTAAAGATGTCGAGTCAGGTGCCCAGACTACTCTATACTGTGCAGTGCAGGAGGGCATTGAAGGCCTGAGTGGTCAGTATTTCTCCAACTGTGGAGTGAAGAAAGTTAGTCCCAAGGCTCGGGATGACGCAGTGGCAAAGAAGCTCTGGGAAGTGAGCGAGAAGTTTTGCGGCCTGGCCTGAGATATACACTGGTCAAATAAACTGTGATCTAAAGTTTCCGAAATTCTCTGTGGAGATCTACGTTCAAGAGTCGAATCAAGGGTGTTCATTATGTGTATGGAAATGAAAAAATGTAAACATATTTGACAAGATTATTAAAAAAAAGGAACATGCTTCATGCTGTCTATTCTTGTAATTTACCCAGGTGACCGTGAGCATCTGTCAAATGAAATTCTTATGCTCATGAGGCTCCATGAAGGCAGTCCCATGACAGAGGTTGTTTTTGACAGATGTGATTTTATTATTTTAAAGCTAGGCTTAATTTAAATCTGTTGTGCACATGAGATGGTGGGGGCATATAAGTAGTACATTTTACAAGTAGATCAGAGCGCACATTGTGAGTCTGCTTGTTAATGGCTGTAAAAAAAAATAATCAATTGTCAGCTATTGCCTAAAGCATGGAAAATGTACATATTCTGTAAACAGGACAGGGTGCCAAACCTTCTCAGGGCACACACACATGCTACGGGCAATCTGGGAAGGCAAATTAGCGTAATTTTCATGTCTTTAGACTGTGGGAAGAACCTGGAGTACCCGGAGGAAACCCACTAGGCACAGTCAGAATATGCAAACTACACACACAGACCCAAGGCGGGAATCAAACCTTTGACCCTGGAGGTGCGAGGCCACGGTGCTGCCAAAACTGAATCACTTGTGATTAATTATGTAAATATTGCTGTGGAAGCTACATCAATTGCCTGCCCTGAAAAGTTAGAAACATGTTAATGTAGCTTTGACTTTGGAAACATAGTGCCTTATGTGCATTGAAATTACACACATTCAATTCAGCTTCAAGCAACCCCTGCTAAAACATGTACGGTATCTGATACATTATGATTTAAAATGTTGTCGTAGTGGTTAGCCCTGTGGCCACACCCCTCCAGGATCCAGAGTTTGATTCCTGCATCAGGTCTTTGTGCTTGGTGGGTTTCCTCCCATAGAAATTTGATTAAATAGGTGGCATGGACAGGAACATGCCTCATTTCCATCATCCCTGGATGAAGGTTATTTTCTTGGTGAATATTTGCAAAGCAAATCAAGGTAGAAGACATTGTTTATATATATATAAAAGGCCATGAATTTAGTTCCATTAAGAAATGGAAATCAATTAGATTTTTAATTCTTTTGTGCATGCAACAGAATGTGTGGCGTATTGCTTTGTTTCAGATACAGATCAATCATCTGGGACAAGGGTCAATTTTTCACCATCCAGAAGTTAAAGATTAGGTAAGGATTTTAAAATGCATGCCTACGGTGTTTTATTTTACTTTTTTTTTATATTAGAGACCTGGCACCTCTAAACACCTCCAGGTGTTTTTAACATCTGTCCCATAGACAATAAGAAATTAAAAGAGAAATGTAAATTAAATAAAAGTATTATATATTTACGGTTAAGAAACGTAACCGGTGTCCCCCTTTTCGGGATTTAGCTGAAATGTTTCAAGTTTCTTTTTCGTCCTTATGTAACAAGTCAATGAACGAGAGTGAAGTAAATGCAGTGGTAATAGCATTTTATTTTGGGGGTGAATTATTTATTTGTAAATCAATAACATGTACTCATAGCTGAGCAATCTTCTGATGCAGGACAGCTCTCATGTCCGTGCACTGCACATTGTCTGTAATGGTGGTGAAGAAGTGGCGTGTATTGGCCATTTGTAGGGAAGTGCTGCTCTTGGGGTATGCGGACATTACGGCTTCATAGTGGGACAGAATGTCCAGTGCACACAGAAACAAAGTCTCTGGTTGTCCGGGCATCATCACCTGCATGTGGAGAACGTGGCAGAAAAGCTGAGTCAGCACAAACAGAACCTCCTGACCAAGATTTCCACTAGCAGTGCTTTTAGGGGAGGTTGTGGCGGTGGCTTGGAGTGGCATTTTGCTCTTTACAGAGTCTATGATGCCCCTCATGGCAAGAGCACAGAGCCGGCCTACATGTGCCCAGCCTTGAGGAGGAAGCCATCCTGCACAGCTAGAGCCACAGAGAAGCTGGAACATACGCAACAGGAACACGGACACCTGCAATTCATGAGCAAAAGAACGAAGGTCCAGTAATGGGAGGAACTCCACGTATTCCAGAGAATATGGCACATGAAGCTTATCTGACTGGAGAAGCTCAAGCAACACTTTCAGTAGTCGTTGCCATTCGTGCACTGTACACCAGGGGAGAACTTGTGACACTGCCACCAACAGGCCTTTACTAAACATGTTCATTTCCTCTGGATTGAGCAAGTTTAGAGACAAGGAGTCCAGCATTATTTCCTGAATGTGATCTGTGAGACAACAACATTCAACCCAGGCCAACAGGCCAGTGCCTTGACCATAGTGAGGCAACACCAATTCAGACCACTCCTGCTCAGAAAGCTCAGCTACAGCCATGAGAGAGGTCGGAACCTCATACTTGAAATGCTCTCCCCACACTTCTTTTAGATGAATGCGGACAGTCCAGTCAAGTGCTTCCATTTTTGCATAAAGCCAAGAAATTGCTCTGGAGTAAGTATTCGGAGCTAGAGCCACTTCCCTGCCGACTGCCTTGCCGATTATGGTCAGAGTAGAAACTAAAAGTTCTTTGGATTCAAGAGATGAACTACTATCACTCTCTGATTCTTGCTCCCAGCACTTACTGCAATTATTCAGAAGCTGAGCAAGACAGTACAGGAGAGCAAACGGAGAGCAATTCATAATCCAATGTGCGTCATCGTCTGAGGGTATACGGGCCAAAGCTGACTGCAAAAGTCGTAGGCACACTTCAAGTCTACAGGGTTGAGGACATGAGTAAGAGAGGAACGGCAGGACAAAAGCATGCACGATGTCCTCTGGTAGGAGGAAGCTTAGTTCTGCTCCGCTTTGGTCAGTCATTTTGGACTCCAGTAATGCAGACAGGAAACAAAGAAACTGGTCTTCCTCTTGAGGTGAAGCAAGTTTGTTCCACATGGTTTCTTGCAGACATCTGCATAATAGGTTTGACTCTTTCTTTCTTGTTCCACTCGGGTCCCTCGATGTGCTCATAAGTCCAGGGAGCTGCCGGAGTATCTGAGAGAGAAGGGTATGCGCGCCGAGGTTTACCACAGCCATGTGGCAGCACCGGTGCACCGTGGCCTCAGGGTTCAGGAAGGCCATGCGAGCCACAGCATTAACTGCTGAGCTCAAGCTGCTTTTCGCTTCACCTTGAATGATGCAATTAAAAGCCAGATTGAGCTCCTGATCAAAGCCTACTGTAACAGAGCTCGGAAGGCATCCGTGCAACCCTTTCTTTGATAAGGTAAGAATTTCTGAAAGAATTGCATTCTTGTCTGGTAAAGGCAGCTGGGAAAATATTTCCACTACAATATCCTTAAGCTTTTTGCAGTGTTTTATATCAGCATCGCTTTGGCATTTTGATATGAGAGAAGAGACCAAGGCCATGACAAGGTCTTTTTTCACAAATGCACCTTTGTTTCTTTCAAGGCAGCTTAGCCACTCTGTATCGCTCAAAGTCTGGCTCAGTCTGAAGGCGAAAAGCTTAGGAAGGTCCTCAAAACCCTTCAGATTGCCGTCAATGATTGTTATGGCGACTGTTGCCATTTCATTCCATGGGCTTTCAGGCACATTAAGAGACCAGGATGCGAGCAAATCTTCCAAAGTACTTTTCAAACTATTTGCCGTCTCTTCATTTCCACCCAGATTCCCAGACTGGAGCTCCAAAGACTTAATAACTCTGCCCAGACTATCCTTGAGACGGAATGCTAAAGAACTTGGGTCATTAGCAGGCATGTTCAATAACTGTCTGTTTTTCCATACCTGTATTACTTCCAGTACTGTATCTATAGCTTGGATGAGTGTGATTCCACACGGCTTGCTCTGCGCAGGGGTGAGTGTAGCGGCAAGGTCTCTTTGAGACTCACTTATGGCCTGAAGAAGATCGACACCTTCCAAAGCATTATTTCTCTTTTGCAGACTAACCGAGCGAGCAATTTTTTGGAGTTTGATTTCAGCTGGAAGGTCTGTTGCGTGGTCCAACAGATAGAACGTGTACAGCATATCTAGGCAGTTGGAGAGAGCAAAATAACATCTCTCAGATGACAGTATAGTATCCTTGACGTCCTTGAGTGCTTGGAATAGGATGGACATTATGCATATGGTGGACATGTCCAAATCTGGGTCTGGTTTAAATCGTTTCGAAGCTTGTGATGAGCAGTCTGGGAAAGTCTCTGGGATACGGACACATTGGGCAGTAAAGATTTGATCCAGGTTGTCTACTGTTTCTTTCTTTCCTTTCAAGAGTTCCCACCACACCTCCAGCAACAATTTCACATCATCATCATCTGCGCTATCCCTCGTGACATGTTTCACCAATCTCTCCAGCTCTGTGCACTGTTGGACCGATTCAAAGCATTGGAGCAGCTCAACATAGATGCTGAAGAAGCCCATAGATTTGATCAGTTCAAACATTACTGTATGATTAATATCAGGGAGGCTATTCTGTAAAGCAAATAATGGATTTTCCCTCCATCTGCTATCGAGATCCTCACCCTTCTCATTCTCCAAAATTTTACTCCATAGAATACACAGAATCCTCTTTTTCCAGAGGAGACTTTCGTGGTTGTTTACACACATCTGTCCGCATACTTCAGTGACGGCCTGGACGACAGGGCGCCCGATGTGCTTCCAGTCCTCTTTCCTCAAAGTGGACAGAGATTCTGGCTGGCATAGCTGATTTGCCAGCAAAAATCCCCCCTGCAAAACGGCAGTCTTCTCACAGTTCAGCCAGGACTCTGAAAGCGAAGCAAACAAGGCAGCTGTTTAAATGGTGTACACTGTTACTAATTTAAACTGCATGTTTCTGTATCAAGGTCATCTCATGCTTCACAATTGCAAAGCAAGCCACATTAATTATTTGTTTGTCGTCTTAATATATAGTGAATATAATTGTTTACGGTACTTTAGTGACACAGGTCCAGTGGCATCAGCAAAAAAAGTAAACTTTTAATTAAACAAATTCATAAAACAATAGGAAAAACACAGAGATGAAAAGAATGTGCATGTTAGTGCTAATAATAGATTAAAAAAAAAAATTTGTTTAACCAGTATCACACTATTGATTTCATTCATTCAATCCGATTAGAAATACGCAGGACGCACATGAAAAATATATCACTGCAAAAATGAGTGAAGAACTAGAACAAAAAAGAAAAGTGAATCACAAATAGAAGAAAAAGAATTCCCTTTCTTCTTTTCTTTTCAATTAAAAACATGAATATAACATGATTAGTCATCTGTGCGATCACTTGTTGTAAGAAAAAAAACGTTTTACACGGTACGTGTGTTTGATTTAAAACATGATCATTATGTGCATACACATTTCTTGTGAAAAGTGGTTTTTCAAACAACTACACACACACAACTGTAAATGATGAATGAAACATTACTTTCAGCTGCATGTCCAGATTAACTGTACTGCTTGTGATATTGGAGTCTATTTGCTACACAAAATTTGACCACTAGAGGTCAGTACAACGAGCCTTTTGGTGAAACTATTGACTGGGAAGCCTCTGCGTGTAAATGAGGCATAATTTCACCATCACTAATTGCTAATTGGGTGGCATGGTGGCGTAGTTGTTAGCAGTGTCGCCTTGCACCTCCAGGGTCCGGGTTCGATTCCCGGCCAGGCTCGATTCCTGTCTCTGTGTGCATGGAGTTTGCATGTTCTCCCTGTGCTTGGTGCGTTTCCTCCCACAGTCCAAAGGCATGTAGATTAAGCTAATTGGTGTTCCCAAATTTCCCATGGTGTGTTAATGAGCGTGTGTGTGTGTGCCCTGCAATGGATTGGCACCCTGTCCAGGGTGTACCCCACCTTGTGCCCAAAGTCTTCTGGGATAGACTCGAGGCCCCTGTGAGCCTAAATACAGGATAAAGCGGTATAGAAGATGAGTGAGTAATGGCTAATCAGTGTATGTATGGTCTTAGTCACATGCATACATGGACCGGTTATGGAACCAGTTCATATAAATAAAAAAAATCATTAAAAAAATAATAAATAAATAAATTGTACATTGTACCAATCTGTACATTGGTCAGAACTCTCTCTTTTAGTGATAACTTCAATGTATGAAAAGTAGAGTATCCGAAACCAGTCTCGGAAAATTGTCGTCTGTCTGTATGCCTGTCTGTCTGTCCGGCCAGATTGTCACGGCATCACACAAAACTGGCTGGATAAAATTTACTGAGACTTTTGCAGTACTTACTGTAGATATCTGCCTGAAATTTAACCTGCACCATAGGTGGAATCAAAATGTTGCGTAAAAGCGATGAAGAGTTATGTGCCGGATTTAATAATCTGCCTTGAAATAAGCTACTAGGTCAACGTAAATAAACACCTGTACAATAAACATAAACAGATAGTATCAATAGATAGAATTTCCTAATATTTTGCCACCAATCCAGTGGAAACCAATACCATTACCGAAACCAATCAATTTTAATGTTGTTTTTGTAAAAATCAAAAAAATTAACAAGATTAAAAACAAAGGTTGATCTTTGTTGCAGACAGACATGTACATGGGCTTCAACCTGAAACAACAACAACAATAATGATAATAATAATAGGAAGAAGATCATCACTGATTACATTAAAGCTTATCAGCTTATTTTTTAGCTTTAACCTTTTAACCACTTCTACAAACTCTTCAACTCAGTTAAATCATTATTAGACTAAAATAGGACTAACTGTGTACCTCAAGTACATCTAACAGTCTAAAAATGACTATGCTGCAAGAACCTGTAGCTTTTAATGAAAACACTGTACATCAAGCATTGAATGAAAGCTGAATGAGAACGCGCATGCGCTGTGAATATCAACGAACACTATTACCTTGATGCATCATTGCTTCGCTTGTTACTTAATAAAATAACCAAGCCAGAAGGTCCGTGTGTTTATTCTCTGTATTTTATCCTGACTGCGAAAACACAGCGATACCGATACATTTACTATTCACCGCTACAGCGCTGTCATGCGGACCAAAAACGTTCAAAAGCACAGACTTTTCTACACACTTCCGCGTCAACGAGTGCGACAGAAGAGGAACCTACAGGACCTAATTCGCATGGCTGTATGCACGCAGCGCCCCCGTGCGGTGTGGCGGAGAAGGAGGGGAGAATTGTACTGCGCATGTCTCCTGTTATAGGAACTGAAGATACTTGCAGTTATTCTGAAATGAAAGTGAAAGTGGTGTGTTTGCATGGCGGTTTGTTGGTGCTCAGGCTGCAGAGTTTCTCTTAAATTAGTTTTATCATGATTACTGCTTTTGCTGGACTATTCTTGGCTTTATTGTTTTCAGGTGAGGTGCTTTAACACCTGTTATTTAACATTTCTTTCAATGTTTAATAAGAAAGGCTACACCATACCTAACCAGGAAATACTAATCCCAAGCCTTCCTTCTGTACAACATCAGAGTTCTGTACTTACTTTTTTATTTTTTATTTAAGACAATCTGAATGCTATGGAAATGTTAAATAAAATCATTTAAATACAAATGTTAATTTAATTGAAACCCATTTTACAGAACAGCTTGTTGAGATCTCATTTACTTACTTACTCAGGACAATAGCACTGCATTGCTGTAATGGCGTAAATCCAACATAATGAATATTGGTGGTTAGCACTGTCGCCTTGCATCTCAAGGGTTCGATTCCTCAAGGGTTCGATTCCTCAAGGGTTCCTGCTTCGGAGTCTGTGTGCGTGGAGTTTGCATGTTCTTCACGTGCTCGGTGGGTTTCCTCCTGGTACTCCGGTTTCCTCCCACAATCCAAAGACATGCAGATGAAGCTAATTCCCGTTCCCAAATTGCCTGAGTGTGTATATGAGTACGTCTGCCCTGTGCTGGACTGTCACCCCGTCCAGGGTGTACCCCGCCTCGTGCCCTAAGTCTCTTGGGATAGACTCCAACCCCCCCCCCCTACCCCCCCCCGCGACCCTGAATATAGGATAAAGCAGTATAGACGATGAGATGAGACGATGCGAATTTGTCAAGGTGGCATGGTGACGTGTTGGTTAGCACTGTCACCTCGCACCTCCAGGGTCCGGGTTCGAGTCCCACCTTGAGTTGGGTGGGGTTGGTGGGTTTCCACTGGGTACTTTGGTTTTCTCATGCTTTTAAATCGAAGCCCACATTGATTTGTGTTGCAATGTTTTTAAGATGCTATGTTCATTATTTTTAAGTGAACATACAGTATTACTGCCAGGTTTGGATATTTCTACCATAAGCATTGTTGTCTCGCTGTTAGACTTTTTATGAACATGTTTTGCATTGCTTTTACTTACACTAACCTCAAGTAACCTTATGTTGATCTGCAGCTCGAACCTACAGTGACGTTATATGTTTTTGAGCAGGTGTATGTAGACCTCAGTCGGTTCACGATGTCCAGTGGCTGCCGTGTCAATTTCAGGATGAGACGATCCGAATAAATGAGGAGGGGCATAAAGAAGTAAAATTTCACCCTCGAAGTGCTGGACTGCAATTTGGGAATGCTGGAGACAGTCCTTTAAACTCCAATGCTATCACCTTCCTCGTCACGAGTGAGTATATGATCAGCAGACTGCATTTAGAACCATCTCAGTGGGACAAAGATACAGGAATATCCTGTATAGGACAGTACATTAAGTCTGAAAGTGTATTCATATCCATTTTACGTAGCATCAAAGGTGGATCTGAGGCGTTATTTGGAAGGTCGCGAGGACTCGCTGGAATGTGAGATCCAGAGATATGACACTAAAGGCATTGTAATGCGCTGGCCTGGTTTGGGTGCACATGAGCATGATGTCTGGTTCA
This sequence comes from Channallabes apus, assembly GCA_030522415.1. Lineage (NCBI taxonomy): Eukaryota > Metazoa > Chordata > Actinopteri > Siluriformes > Clariidae > Channallabes > Channallabes apus. The sequence continues at coordinate 7,159,114 of CM060126.1, read as the reverse complement.
CATGTACCATCCGGCATAATGAGGGTCACTTTCGCCAGACGACCTTCCTCAGACACACACCTGCAAAGGAAGGCTACCAGGAGAGGATTGAAATTGGCGATAGAGAGCTTCTGACCACCTCATGTAATCAATCACAAGTACACCATCAATCTAAACCATGGGTTTTATCTGAGTGTCCTCCAGCAATTATTAAACCTTCCTGATGTTCTTTGTTTCAACCAGCTACGATGGTTGTCCTGACGCGCACCCCTGTTATTCACGTGGGTCTCATGAAGGAGCAAACCCTGCATTGTCAGTTCGCTGTGGACCACAAGCAGGCGAGTGCGACAGTGGAGTGGGTGTTCCAGCGGCATGGCGAGCGCACTAAACTTTTCAGCTACTCGAGTCGCACGGGCAAAAGTGAAGGCAGTGGCGTGTCTGTGAAATCCCTTTCAGCAGGAGATGCCTCTCTGAAACTACCGCTCACTAAACTGACAAACGAGGGCACATACACATGCTCTGTTTTCATCCCGCCACTTCACTCCAACAGTGACGTCGTCCTCCACATTCAAGGTGGGACAATCAAGCATGTCTCGTTTAAATGTCTTAATAACTAAACCAACTGTTTAATCATGTTTGCTACCTGTTCTGTCCAATTTGTCCCAACAGAACAACCACGTGTAACCTTGAGCGTAGGCTCAACCTTGTCCTTAACCTTGGGTCAGGACCAGAAAGTGGTGTGTGACACTCAGGGCTACTACCCACTCGATGTGACCATCGAGTGGCTGAGAAATAAAGTGGGTTCGAGCCTGGCGCCTGAGGTTTTGAAGAACGTCCTGTACTCCAGCCACCGCCACCATCAGGACGGCACATTCTCGCTCTCAGCGTTCTTTCTGCTCCAGCCCGGATTGAGAGATTCCGAGTACAAGTACACGTGCCAGGTGCAACATCAGTCTCTGCGCACACCAATCCGCAAGAGCTTCACGCTCACCGTCACAGGTGGAAATACACTCACCAGATAATTTCACTGCATTTATTGGATTGGATTCTTGGAAAACCCCTTAAGTCACATATTTCTGCCACTAGATGGCGTGAGATCTTTAAAAGTCACATTTGGCTTCATATACAGTACAGTCTTTATATCTTTTCCAAAATGTCTCCTTTTTCTCACTGTTTAGAGCAAGACTCAACATTGTGGTACATCTTAGTGTTTGGATTCATAATCGCCATGCTGGGAATTCTCAAATGGCTACTGCCCCAGTTTATTGCTGGTAAGTTAATTTTTTTTATTTATGTAAATTCTTTTAAATATTAATATGTAGAAGTATGGCTTTAAAGCCAATGATATATGGCTTTATATATAATATATAATATTCCATCATTAGCAAAGATATTATGGCTATATATACAAACCGGATTCCAAAAAAGTTGGGACACTAAACAAATTGTGAATATAAACTGAATGCAATGATGTGGAGATGGCAAATGTCAATATTTTATTCAGAATAGAACATAGATGACAGATCAAAAGTTTAATCCGAGAAAATGTATCATTTTAAAGGAAAAATATGTTGATTCCAAATTTCACGGTGTCAACAAATCCCAAAAAAGTTGGGACAAGTAGCAATAAGTGGCTGGAAAAAGTAAATTTGAGCATAACGAAGAGCTGGAAGACCAATTAACAGTAATTAGGTTAATTGGCAACATGATTGGGTATAAAAAGAGCTTCTCAGAGTGGCAGTGTCTCTCAGAAGCCAAGATGGGTAGAGGATCACCAATTCCCACAATGTTGCGCAGAAAGATAGTGGAGCAATATCAGAAAGGTGTCACCCAGCGAAAAATTGCAAAGACTTTGCAGTTATCATCATCAACTGTGCATAATATCATCCGAAGATTCAGAGAATCTGGAACAATCTCTGTGCGTAAGGGTCAAGAGCGTAAAACCATACTGGATGCCTGTGATCTCCGGGCCCTTAAACGACACTGCACCACAAACAGGAATGCTACTGTAAAGGAAATCACAGAATGGGCTCAGGAATACTTCCAGAAACCATCGTCAGTGAACACAATCCACCGTGCCATCCGCCGTTGCCAGCTGAAACTCTACAGTGCAAAGAAGAAGCCATTTCTAAGCAAGATCCACAAGCACAGACGTTTTCATTGGGCCAGGGATCATTTAAAATGGAGTGTGGCAAAATGGAAGACTGTTCTGTGGTCAGACGAGTCACGATTCGAAGTTCTTGTTGGAAATGTGGGACGCCATGTCATCCGGACCAAAGAGGACAAGGACAACCCAAGTTGTTATCAACGCTCAGTTCAGAAGCCTGCATCTCTGATGGTATGGGGTTGCATGAGTGCGTGTGGCATGGGCAGCTTGCATGTCTGGAAAGGCACCATCAATGCAGAAAAATATATTCAGGTTCTAGAACAACATATGCTCCCATTCAGATGTCATCTCTTTCAGGGAAGACCCTGCATTTTTCAACAAGATAATGCCAGACCACATTCTGCATCAATCACAACATCATGGCTGCGTAGGAGAAGGATCCGGGTACTGAAATGGCCAGTCTGCAGTCCAGATCTTTCCCCTATAGAGAACATTTGGCGCATCATAAAGAGGAAGGTGCGACAAAGAAGGCCCAAGACGATTGAACTGTTAGAGGCCTGTATTAGACAAGAATGGGAGAGCATTCCTATTTCTAAACTTGAGAAACTGGTCTCCTCGGTCCCCAGACGTCTGTTGAGTGTTGTAAGAAGAAGGGGAGATGCCACACAGTGGTGAAAATGGCCTTGTCCCAACTTTTTTGGGATTTGTTGACACCATGACATTTTGATTCACCATATGTTTTCCTTAAAATGATACATTTTCTCAGTTTAAACTTTTGTTCCGTGATTTATGTTCTATTCTGAATAAAATATTGACATTTGCCGTCTCCACATCATTGCATTCAGTTTTTATTCACAATTTGTTTAGTGTCCCAACTTTTTTGGAATCCGGTTTGTAATACTTAAAAGAATGTAATGATGATATTAATAATGGAGAAAAAACTTATCGGGCACCAATGAAAATTCTTCATACAGACTTAAATAATGTGCTTAATGTTAAAAAGGTAGTGCAAAGAGTGCATTGAGTATCTGAATAAAAAGCCACAGGTGCACTGGAATGAGGAAAAACCGAAGCCAGGAAATACAAGGAAAATTGGCTCATCTGACGGTTAAAGGAGCAAAATCAGGTATTCATCTGGACATGTAGAAAGAAATTAAAAAATCTTTTATTTTGATGTGAAAAAAGAAGAAAAAATCAACCAATAGACTAGCAAACTGTTCTCAGGGTGACAGACAATAATAAAAGCAGAAAAGTACCAAATAACTGTCAAAAAAATTTTTTTATTCCCTCATCACATTTTTTTCCCAGTTAGAGTTTGTGCATATACAGTACTGTACTTGTAAGATTCTCATATGAGGACTGTGGGTTATTGCCAAACTTCCTCTGTTTGAAGTCAGAGATGACATTCAGTAGACATCAGATGCTAATAAACAGACACAGTAAATATTCATTCATTCATTCATTCATTCATTTTCTATACCGCTTAATCCTGTGTTCAGGGTCGCGGGGGACCTGGAGCCTATCCCAGGAGACTTCGGGCACTAGGCGGGGTACACCCTGGACAGGGTGCCAATCCATACACAGTAAATAGAATTCACTTAATCACTTTATTTATCGGTTGGCACTCACATGGCCACATGAACCGATATTATTGTGATGATGCAAAATCTTTGGGGAATATTACCCAAATATCTAAATAAAGAATACATATGAAAGATACTTTTTTTTTTTCTAAAGCAAAACCACGTTGGGCCAAAATCTTTAACACTACAATCCTTATTAAGAACAACGCAGCGTGAATAATTTGAGTATGAAAAGTTAAGGTCGACCCTCACTTAACCACCTAAAGTATAGCAGAAGGACTCAGTAACCTCAAGCCTTACTCAAGTCTTACACTCAAGCCTTGCAGAGTGTAAAAAGACTAAAACCATGAAATTGTCACAAAAATAATAACGAAGAGAGTAATAAAGAGCGGTCCCTAGCTCTAGCAGCCCGGGTTTACCTTACGGCCCCATGCATACAGGGTGACACTGAGCCACTATTCGGTCTGGATGGAAAGAGGAAGTTCTGATATTTATAAAGAAATGCCATGAGTAGCCATGATTGGCTCGCAAAGTGACTAATGTGTGTGTGTGTTTATTTAAAACCATTCTGTGCAGAGTTTCGATTGGTTATTCCATGACACAGGCTTGCTCCATGTGCTCCACGTTATAATGCTATGATTAGGAAAGATGCATTATAGATAAGCATTTGTGAGATCCCCTTGAGGCTAGTCATGTGTTTTGTCGTGAGGATCAGCCCAGAAAACCCTGATCGGATATACAGTACGTTGGTGGTCAGCTGTTCCCGACGAGGGGTCGCCACAGCGGACCATCCAACTTGGCACAGGTTTACGTCGGATGCCCTTCCTGCAGCAACCCTCTCGTTTTATCCGACCTTGGGAACGGCACTGCATCCAGTTGCTGTGATTTAGACATTGGGTGGGAATTGAACCCGGGCCTTTCGCACAGTAGAGAAACCTACCACTAAACAATAATTGCACAGCACTTCTAATATACATACATACATACATAAAATGATGCATAAACAAAAATGGATTTCATAAAGAGTCTACAGAAACATCATAGAGACCTGGATAGCGCCTTGAGCATGTTAATCCAATAGATCTCTCACTGCTTTGTCTCCACTCCTGTGCTTAATGTTTTAATATTGAGTGAAATAAATCAGTACTAATGGGGATCCATTAAAGCGGTTTGTGAATATAACAATATAATGGATTTGACAACCTCTATTATAGAGTATTTTTTAAATTTTGAATACAGTTGTATCCTTTGAATGTGTCTGATTCAAAGAGAGATTTTACTATTTGATTGGAATCAGATATTAAATGAGAAGGAAGTGTTTGTGTTAGTGTAATCGTATGAAACGTTGATGAAACATTGTTTTATTCATTATATTTTTTTCTCTATCACAGCAAGAAAACAAGCAGCAAGCAAGGTGAGGGGAAACATTCTCAAAACTTGAAACTTGTGTGAACATCTTTGGTTGGTTCGCCTGAGGACAGCTCCTTTATTTCCTTATTTCTCCCATCAAAACAGTGTCATTTTTCTTTATGGAAGCATTTCCTTCAGGTTACTCTTGTTAGGCTTATATATATTTAGATCATCGTGAGAACCAAATGAATAGGGTGTAAGGGTGATCATTTGTATGAGAGAATGCATGCAGGGACATTTGCCTAGTGGTCAGAAATGACAGCTTTGTCCATGTACACTTATTTGTTTTGGTCGTAGTTCATACTCACTGCCATGAAATTACCAATTATTTACTCATATCTCATAAACTGCCGCAAATACTAATAATAATAATAATTAAAAAAAATGATGAAGACTTTCCTAGACCAGGACACACATAGTAAAGCAACATTACTGTGTTTGTGTGAATGCATACAGTATGTTTGCCATGTGCCTGTTTACACTGTGGGTTTACACTGTGTGCAGAGGTTCTGAGGGCCCATGCCAGCGGAATTATAGCACCACTCCATGGAGACGGGCAACACCACATCCCTCTGTCTCCTCCCACCTCCCCTGCTGTACCTGCTGCACCACTGGAAAGCTGAAGAGGTTGTTGTTGTGAGCGGCAGTGTCTGATCTCATGGTTTATGAGGGTACTTACGGATCCATGTGTGAGAAATAACAAAGCTTTCTGAACCTAATCGCAAGACGGCTGCCAACATGATGTGGGGTTTTTTTTATTAGTAAAAAATGCACATAGTGTCAAATCATACAATACTAATAATTTGAAGAGAATAATAAGTGTTTATTTGTGATGGGAATTATTGACAATACTGCAAAGTCAGTTTAATTTAAGATATTTAAATGATTCAGCTGTTGGAACGTCTGTTGTTTTCTCCAGGGTTTATTATTTGTAAAGAAAAATAAATAATAAAAAATGTGTAAAAAGATAAAGTATTATCTACACTGAGTTTGATGTATCTTTGACCTTGTTGAGGCTCAATATCTTAGAATTACAGACTTGTTAAATAAAACTGTATAAAATCAGAGTATTATAAATTGCATATTGCTGTGTAAGTGACATTTTCAGCCAAAACATAGTACTTTTGCAGATTTTTTTAAATGTTATACATATTATACAGAAAATGTGTGTACTACTGGGTGAAGCTACTTCTGAAGTTTATGCAAAATGGAAGTAACAAATGTTGCTTCTCTTAAAATTTCAAGACGCTAACTTCAGCCGTTTAGAGATGATTTTTATATACGTCTCAAAAATGGCCATTTTTCAACGTTACAAAGTCTCACTTCAAACAATAATCATTTAAAATGTAAAATATTCTAATTTCTTAAAGAATATTGAATAGTAAAATTGGTGTAAGCTTCAAGAAGCATATGACCTGTAAAGATTGTTGCTTAAATAAAGCATTCCGTGTGAAATTAAGGATTTTTTCCTAAAAAAAAATATATAATAATCTGTAGTGTCCGTAACCATGTCAAATCCATGTCGCAATATCTTAACAATTTTGCATTTAAAAATAATACACATTTTCAGGTTTATGTCTTTTCATGTTAAATTTAAATTGGCCAAGTTTCAACTGAATGACAATTAATATCATTGAAAGATTTTCATTCAAAAAAGTTACGAACACTACACAAAACGGCATGAAATTGCTTTTAGCAACAGTTTTTTTATGCATATTTACAAAAAAAAACAAAGCATGGATTGGCAGATAAGAAGCATTACGTATTATGAAAATTTAAATGGTGTTATATGATCCTATCTGGAAATTCATTTTTTCATCTACTGTAGGTGAGACAGTTTTTAGCATCAATTCCATGAATTGGCGTAAACTTCAGTGCTTTAGGTAAGGTCAGCTATGGTGCATGGGCTTATTAAGAAACGGTGCTGCTATTTCTTCATTTTGGCTGAAACATGACTCCAGTGGCGAGCTCTGAGATATCATGGCATATGCTTGGCTAAATGAAATAGTCATATACCCCCCCCCCACCCCCACCCCCTCCCAACTACCCCCCAAATGCCCTGTTAGCTACCACACTATAAACACTTCGGGTAGGAATGACAGCTGTTACTTTAAAACATTTCCCTACTCCGACACGTCTGCTATCTCTTCACCGAGCTATCAGATTGTTACCGTCACTGAGTCAATGGTTTATGTTCTGGTATTTTCTGTTAATACTGAATCATATTTCTTCTCCGGTTTAAACTGGATTCTTATCCTTACATCGACCATTTGTTGTTGACACTGAATAACAAGTTGAGTGTGGAATAGAAATGTACGGTACAGTGACCTGCAGATGAACGGCTCAGGCTAAAGGATCTCTGGAAACAAACATGCCTTGGTGGTTGGGGTGGGGGGGGGGGGGCGTTGGGGTGTCAGCACTCAGAACAGCAGTGGGTCAGCATTTGGCCACACACCGCAGTGCTGAAATGACTAAAGTGGTAACGGCTCATCTGGGAACGTCTCAAGTACAGCTTAAGGATGGAAAAATGAAAAAGTTTGCATTACATCAGTGAGACTCTCATCTTGCCCTTTCGTCCATCGGTTTCCATTTAGTCAATTGACATTTTAGACCCACTTCATAATGGACTGTTTTGTTTGGAGTTAAGATCCTGTTTGAATCGACCCCCCCCTTGAGTGATGTTAGCGGGCCCCTGAAGCCGGCTGCACCGAAGCGTCTGTAGTTTTCGGTTCATCACTTTCTCAAGAGCATGTGACTCTGACTTAATTACAGATGGGGAGGAAAAACAAACAGGCCTGGCTCACACTGAGAGCAGGAGGGAGTCTGTAATAAAAGTCAACGTGTGGCCAGGGACAGCTTGTTTTGTTTCCAAAGCCGGGCAGTCTAGGGCACTTTGCCAGCCCATGCACCTGTAAGCCCACTGACAGGGCTGTAAGTTCTGGGAAAATCACTAATGACAGAATTAGTGTTTTGTAATGGCCAGCTAAAGCTTTTCTTGGACCCAGCAGGAAATTTAGGATTGGATATTAACTGTGGAAATGAGCGTATGCTTAAGGTATTAGATCACATTTTATTATGGGGGAGAGATGCTGGTTGGATCCGAAGACAAATCGTTGGGCATGCGGTTGTGTGCGCACAATAATTATGTTTTCTTTGCTTTCACCAGATGATCTAATGCTCTGTTGAAAGACTTTTCACCATCTCTAGTTAGCCAGACATTAAAGTAATCACCACTCTTTTTATCCCATAAACACATGCAATGGTTTAGACCTAATTGCCCCACAACTCATCATGTGCATGTATCTGTGTTTGTGTGTGTATGTGACTGTCCGTCTGTGTTTACTCGTTGCAGTCATCCTGTCCCAATGTTGTTAACTGCTTGGGTCTAGAATGACATCCATCCCATCTCGTGTTTGGGGACTGCCGTGAAAGCAGAGTCCATGTGCTCGAACTTACTCACTCATAATGTCCTAGACATGGGAAAACCACTAGGCGTGTATTTCTTTGTGTAATCCATCCATGTTTTTTCATGCAACTCTCATAAACACACACATATAATCCACCCCCAATCCCCTCAGTGTCCTTTCACTCTGTTATTGTGGTCAGCCATCGCAGAGATCAGCTGTTACCATGGGAAGGTTGTTTTTGGCCCGTGAAATCGTTCATGGATACACAGTGTCTCTTCTCAGTATCTTTGAGGAACTCTGAGGATACACTTGTGGGATGGCTTGTACTACTAAATATGGAGGAAGGCAGCCAGACCTCTGGCCGGAGTTTTATTAATGTTCCACTTAAGAGGGGCACAGAGAAGAAGTGCCATTAGGGCTAAACCCAATAAGCTACTCTGGCAATAAAATGTATAAATAGGGGCAAGAAACCAGGATGCTCTCATGGACCGTGTATTATATTAACACATTGAACATGAAGTTCACATGGTGAAATATGATTCTTATGACATTTACAGTATGACGGTAAGCAATATCAGTGCATAAATTATATCTATAGATAGTTTATTGCTCAAAAATAGAATGACGGATCCATTATTTTAAATACATAAATTGCTGCTATATTTTTCTATTCTACTTGTATACTCATAGTTAGTTTGTTTAGTATTCAAGTATAGTAGGAACATGTTGACCCTTAGTGTGGTTCTGAGCTCAGGTTACTGATCACCATCACATCCAATATTCCTACCACTTAATGCAAGCCTTCCTAAAATAGGGTTTGGATCTTCCATGGCCCTGATCAGGATACTCACTCATACACTCACTCACTCACTCACTCACTCATGTTCTGTACTGCTTTATCCTGTATACCAGGTCATGGAGTTTATCTCAGGAGACTCAGGGAACGAGGTGGGGTACAAATTGGACGGTTACCGGCCATCACAGGGCACACACTCACACTACGGGCATATATAGATATAATATACAGTACTGTGCATGCCTTTGGACTGTTAGAGAAAACCCACCAAGCACGGGGAGAACATGCAAACTCCATGCACTCAGACCCGAACCCGGATTCTGGAGCTGTAAGGCGACAGTGCTAACCACTAAGCCAACAGTGTTAAAAAAAAAACTGCATGAAAAAACAGATCCTCCACAACCCATGTATAAAGAGACAAATGAGTCATTTATTGTTTTCCAGCAATATTCAGTTCTTTAAGTCTCCTGGGATGGGCTCCAGGTCCCCGCGACCCTAAATACAGGATAAAGTGGTATAGAAGATGAATGAATGAATAATTATGAGTGTAAAAGTTCAGTTTGGATAAATAAACATATTGTACACTATGTATTTTTTTATTATTTTTTTTTTTACAAATTAAGCACAGATGCAAGACATAGAAGTAACATAATTTTTTTTTTTAAACTTGCATGCATACTCATGCATCAAGAAAAAAAAGCAGCCGCAAATGAAAGAGTTCAATATGTTTACATTCGTGTGAACGCATCCCACCGCCAAAAACAAGCCTGCCAAAAACAACGGTTCAGCTTTTTATTTCCTCTTAAACGTATCCAAATTCCAGACGCAGAGGGAAACGAAAGGTGAATTCGTCAAGTGAGATGCAGAACAGACTGACGCCAAAGCACCGGTCGATTGCTCATTCTGCCACATGGCTCCATATTACCGTGCAGTGTAATTTAAGTGCGGCAATCTTACACTCAGCTGTTATTGCTCTGGTTGAAGATTAGGTTGCGAAGTAGGAAAAGTTGAAATAAATCCCCCTTATCGCAACTCTCATTCATCTTCCTCTGCAGATCCCATCCCTCCAGTGTACTGTAGGTTCTGAGACTTATAAAGGGGGATCGATGTTTGATCTCTGAGATTATGAATTACAAAATGAATCATGCTTACCAGGAATCCTGCTGCTTTGGTAGTGTGTAGGGAGGTAATCTAATCCATATGATGTGTGTAAAAATAGTAAAGACATTAGCTATTTTTGAGAGAGAGAGAGAGAGAGAGAGAGGGAGGGAGAGAACCAGCTGAGGAGTCAAAGGTCAAGATCAGGCCCCCATGTTGTACTCCCCGGGAAGGGTCACATGAAAAGATTCCCAGCTGGTAAAATAGTGAACTGGGATGGAAAACTGTGCAGGCATGCTCTCTCTCTCTCTCTCTCTCTCTCTCTCTCTCTCTCTCTCTCTCTCTGTACACCATCAGGCCTCACTGCTGGGAAGTGAAGTCATGCACGTTATATTTTATCAGACCTCTCAGGGGCCGGCACTTTTCTCTTCCTCTCACTCTCATTAGGGTTTTTTTTTTTTTTCTGTGACTTTTTACCCTTTCCTCCTTTCTCTTACACTCTTAGTTTCCATTTCAGACAATGCTGTCCTTTGTCTCCAGAAACTAAAAGCTTTCTGACATGTGTTTTTGTTCTGAAGCAACAATGACACTGTCCTCGAACAATGACGTCATAGAGTCCTTCACACTTCATTTTGCTCGCAGAAAAAAAGGAACTGAAGACGGAATGACAGAGTAGAGACCCAGAGGCAAGGCCAGTTGCTCATTACTTCTGATCCTATGTCCATAAATCTTACACTCTCTACTGGTTTATATACTCTTGGGATACATTCTTTGCACAGTGGTGCGCTGCGTCCATTGATCCTCCTGTTACGTGGCCTGGGGTCAGAGCAGCCCAGCCCTGGATCTCAACCCTACTGCTAATCATTAAAGAAGGAGTGTAGCATGTGGACACAGGGGTAATTGGCTAAGACATGATGTCTCCCTGCTGTGTCCTGAGCTGTTTTTTGATCATACCAATAATTGTCTAAGGAAGTTTCCCACTGTGCTGACCAAGTTGTATATCTGATCGACTTAATCATACATTAAAGAAATACTCTATATACCACATCTAAGGTGGATGTGTGTGCGTTTGTATTATCAAAGGTAATTATTCAGGCATGATTAGGGAAGATCAGAATCGAAATCTGTATAAATGGCTACGCCTTCAGATGGTTGCTAACATAGAAATGTAACAAAGAAAAATCCACAGCTTCTTTTGATCAAACTACACTTTGAGACTACACTTCAAGTAAAGGAGATTAGGTTCAATTTATTGGTTTTATTCCTTTCAGTGATGACATCACAGGAAACCTTCTACCAACGCTTTGTTCATAGCTCTTCTTTCCCTCACCGAAATGATCATGTCCAGAGGTCTCACAGTCTGATTGTCTTTTCCCCTGCTCTTATCACTAACAGTGACAGACACCCACCAGGCCTTCCTGACCGCAACCCAGCCATCCAAATGCAGAGTCAAAAGCCAAAAGGGTGAAATGGAGGTGATTGCCATGGGGGTAATTTGGGGGATGGTGGTCCATCAGAGTATGCAGATGACATCTTGTTTGAGGGTGCAAAAGCATGTGGTGAAGAAAATGACAAGACTTAACATACAGTACTGTAAGTCCCCTACTTACAAACATTTGAGTTACGAACTACGGAATGATTCCACGGAAGTTTGATCACATTGTCACGTCCATGCGGTGTGTATCCTCTGCAAGCCACCGGTGAATATATGGAACATAACATTTTATCCTGCATACAGTGTAATGGGGCCTTGAGCCTATCCCAGGAGACCACACCCTGGATGGGGGGGGGGGGGGGGGGGGGGGCAATTCTTCGCAGGGCACACTCACATACAAACTCAGTCATGCGCTCATTTACACACTACGGGAAATTTGGGGATGCCAGTAGTCTTCGGAGAAAAACTTGTAGGAGAAAACCAGAGCAACCTGAGGAAACCCACTAAGCACGGGAGAACATGCCAACTCCATGCACACAGACCCAAGGCAGGAAGTGAACCTGGACCCTGGAGGCACCGTACCACCCCCTTATTTTACATATATATATAAATATATATACATAAATGAAAAAAAACTCAGTTCTAATAACAAGATCAATAAAAAAATTGCATGAACTCAATTTAACAAGCTAACAATTGGCCTAAAAAAAGCATGTAGACATTGGCCCTTACTGTGTGTTGTACACTTTACACAATAATGACTACAGTTTATGATTGTTTGTGAGCCCCTGAAATTTTCCTGACGTATAATGATTCAATTTATTAGCTAATAGCTATGTAATACTTGTAGATATCTTACAGTGTGTCCTGCTGCTCAGTAGGGTGCAGTACTGTACATTCAATGGTAATAAGTGATAATATGATACTGTATATTGTGCAATAGTTGTACATAAAAATATAAAATATTTATGTTTCTCTATATGATTTACGTACATGGACAGCATGGAAATATACATGTGCGTATGTTAATACAAGAATAATAGGCGACACAGTGGCTTAGTGGTTAGCACTGTCAGCTTGCGCCTTCAGTGTCTGGGTTCGAATCCTGAGTCTCAGTGCTCCCTGAGAACATTAGTTATGTAATTGTTTTTTAATTGGCTAACAGGATAATTGGCATTCTCAGATAGGTAGGAGGTCCTACCATGGTCATAAATATGGGAATAAATACAATCGCCCCCATTGGCCTCCATCTTCCCTAGTGGGACTACAGAGTTTCCTAGATGGATAGATGGATGGATAAGAGTAAGAGCACTTGATGAGTTAATAAAAAATAAAATAATCATTTTCCAACACGGCGGCGCGATGGTGTAGTGGTTAGCACTGTCGCCTTGCACCTCCAGGGTCTGGGTTCGATTCCCCGGCCAGGCTCGATTCCCGTCTCTGTGTGCATGGAGTTTGCATGTTCTCCCCGTGCTTGGTGGGTTTCCTCCGGGTACTCCGGTTTCCTCCCACAGTCCAAAGATATGCAGGTTAGGCTAATTGGCGTTCCTAAATTGCCCGTAGTGTGTGATTGGGTGTGTGAGTGTGTGTATGTATGTGTGTGTGCCCTGTGATGAATTGGCACCCTGTCCAGGGTGTACCCCGCCTAGTGCCCGAAGTCTCCTGGGATAGGCTCCAGGTCCCCCGCGACCCTGAACACAGGATTAAGCGGTATAGAAAATGAATGAAGGATTTTCCAACACTTATGGTACTGTAAGTATACTAAATTAACATGTACCCTATCCAGTCATTACAAAAATGATTACATCTCATGCAAATACATTTTATTATTTACAAGGTTTCTTTGCTGACAATGGCAGAAAACACTTTGCTCTCAAATGAGAGACCAGAGACATTGCCGAGATTTTTTTTTCTTTGTTCCTGCCTTGAATAAGCAAATATACAGTTGTACCGGCAACCGGCATCCATCCGTGCATTGTTTTTTGTTTCCCGTTTAATACTCTTTAAAAACGAGCCCAACTCCTAACGTTGTTCCAAATACTCTGAAGAACAAAAATTGGTTTGTACATGAATAAATTAATTACATTAACTAGGTCTAAACAAGCATATAGCTGTTTCAGGCATGATATCATATCTGGCATGTGAGATGGGCAGATGCTGCTGTATCTTGGAGCACAGATAAGATAGAATACTCAGGTGGAAAGACACTAGAAGGAAAACAGAACGCATCTGGTGCTCATATATATATAATCAGCTTTAGGATGAAAAAAACTTTAGGATGAACAATAAGAAGTAAGAACACACAGACGACAGAAAGACTCATGAGTAACCTTGATGACTGCTGACTGACATGTATGATGCATCAAAAGTGATAACTTTCTTTCCTGTTGTAAACATGTAATTAAAGAACAGAACTGGCAGTAACGATGTTTTTCAGACTAAAACTAAAAGCTGCAGCCGATGAGCTCATACGATCGTTGCCAAAGTGAGCGCTCTCACTCGTCTACAGGTGTCAGAGTGATCCTGGCACTGATCCCGTCAGCAGGTGAGCACATGCACGACCGTCATTGTGTGTGTGTGTGTGTGTGTGTGTGTGCTGAAAGGCTACAGCTTACAATTACTCACCGCACGTATCACTAACACGTCTGCTACAGGTGTACTGAAAGACGTGTTGATGTACACGTGACCTGGAAGAAAATAGTGTCGTCATTTGTCACTGTTATAAGTTGCTCAATGATTTACGGAATCTGAACATCCAAATTCAGAGAAACCTGACTGTACGTCGGCTGCTGTAGTGAGCTCACCGAGCGAGTGGCTGATTTCACCTGCTTTGGAGAAAGCGATTCATGCTAAAGCCCCAATTTGGACTACTTTTAGCACTGTCGCCTTGCACCTCAGGGATCCAGGTTCAAGTCTCGTCTCAGGGTCTGTGTGCATGGAGCTACTGTAGCATGTTCTCCCTATGTTTGGTGGGTTTCCTCCCACAGTCTAAAGACAGGCAGATCAGGCTCATTGGTGTTCCCAAACTGCGTGTTTGAAAAAGAGTGTAATGCATTGGCACCGCGTCCAGGGTGTACCCTCTCCCAAGTCTCCTGGGATGAGATCTCCCCCCATCACATGCAAAACACAACACGTTTAGACAAACTGACAAATTCCAACCATGCTGTACTGTAGGTCGCACTTTAGTTATTACTGAGGTTTGCCTGTTTGTGTTAATAGTTTATTGAGTGTGCGTGTTTCTGCTAGAGGCTGGTCAATCTCATCCACCACAGGCTTAAGGGAGAGGGTGATGTCATGCAGTTCAGTGCAGGAGGGATTTAGTCGGGGTTTCGGAACATGACAGGCAGATTGTGGGAACGAGCGAAGGGATATGATAGAGATGTCTTTTGGCTCAAGTTGAAACTATGACATCAGTGCACGCACACTGCTTCCTTGAAAAACGTGGCATCCGCCACATATCAGTATTAGTCGATACTACCAAATGACTGACGGTTCCTGCTTCTCAGGAAAAGGATTTCGCTTCTGTTTTGGAACCCTGTGAGAGAGGCAGATGCGTGCTTGGTTTTCCCTGTGTGTTGATAGGACGGTCTCCTCCCTTTCCTTTACGCAGTATAAATGAAAGTCGGTACAATTTTCCACAACACTTAGGTGCTGTCAACCTTATTACAGTATCTATAGCTATAATAACATGTACAAAGAGTGTTCAAGTCATTGTACCGAATAACAGAGCACAATAAACACAGAAGAGAACAAACTCTCAATGTTTCTCCAGCATTTCACTAGTGCTTGGATACCATCAAGCTAAAGAACGTTTTCTCAGGATGCCTGAGCCATGATTAGACAGTCTGCTTCACGTCTGAAATGCTGGCCTCCCAGGAACTCCTTTAATGGCTCAAACATGGGCAAATGGCCTGGAGCAAGATGTACGGGGGATGTTGCAATAACTCCCAGCTGAGTTCCTGTAATGTGCAAATAGTGTTCATGAGTTATTGTGTGTACAGTTCGTACAGACGGCTGCATCTCTTTCTCCCTTAAGTTGGCGACAAGTCATCCACCGGTTTTCAAGGTTCAGGAATTCTATTTACATTTGAGTGTTCACACGAATGACTAAAGTGGACTCAAAGCCACCTCGGGTCTGGATCGTACAGTCTTCTTTAAAACATTTGCACCATTTAAATGTTTTACTACAGCTCAGGATCTCGACATTGTACTGTGCTTTAAATCAAAATTGCCCTTTATTTCATAGTTCATCTACAAAGCAAAGGAAGATGCAATCCTTTTATATAAAATTGAGCTTATAGAACTATTAGGGCAGCACGTTTGATTAGCAATACACGTGACAACATACACCGGACATGTGATCTCACTTTTGTTCGTATCTTGGAAAGTTTGTAACTTGAATGTTCGTATGTGGGGGACTTATTGTAATCAGATTGGGCAAGATGTGTTCTAGACCGATATAATGAGAGATATGAATAGGAACCTCAGGGTTCACGTTACAGAAGGGTTCACGTTACATCTGGTTGAGAGTACAAGTCTGCATGAGGGCTGTAATCCCATGGGATGCACCAAAAACGTTGCCTGAGTTGCACTTTTCACGGGTAATTAACGACCATTTTAATTAACGAGAATGTATGATGCTGCATGGAGCATTAAGTACACAGTAACTGCCTGAGCAGGGGCACGGTGCTCAAAATTACGCAACTAGTTCGCTACTATTATGGGAAATCGACGCAGTTAGAAAATATCATGCGAAGAATTACTCTAGTTGCAATCAAAAGTGAATACAGATAAGCATGCATATTTTTATTTAAATTTTTTTTACAAATGCAGATACTGTAAATAATGTACATATATATACTGTAGTAAATATGTAAGTTCTTATCTGGTGTAAACATACTACGATTAAATAATTTTGACATGTGTGATTAGGTGTACGTGTTCGGTTTCATCAGGTTAGCATGGTGTCAACTCGTGTCCCCTCTGAAATCACAGCAGCTGGACTGTAATTATTCGGAGCCAGACGTCTCACAGGGTCATCTAGGCTATGAGGAATACAATCTTCTACTCTTTGTCCTTCTCCCTCATTCTAACTCGTTCCCCTTTACTCTTCTGTTTCCCCCCAAATGCTACCTTTTGCAATGGTGCTTTTACTCGTCCCCTGTGTTCTACACCATCAGGGCAGCGAGAGACTTTTAGGAGGACCAGACAGCTGATTAATGCAATTTATGAGATGTGTTCATTGGTGTGTCTCTTGTTTTCTTTTCGAGTGTGTAATGACTAACGCTGACTGTACATGTGAAATGTGTATGTACGTTTTTTACACCCCCCCCCCCCGCCTCATAAATCACCTCCTGCCTCTGCCTGTCAAACGCTGCCTGTGGTCATACATTACGCATACTGCCAAGAATATTTTAAAAACATGTCCAACTCACTTTTATCGTACCCTTGTCTGCCTTCTCCAAACACTCCCTCTCTTTCACCTCTCTGTCTCTTGGCACCATATGTTACAACTTTGAGGTGACAGTGAATTCATCAACCGGGTGTTATTCTTTTTGGACGTGTTTGGACGTTAAGGTTTCCATGGAAACGCTGATGTAATCGCGATGCAGGAAAGCAGCAATGATCAGCACGCGGGGAAATGAGCGGAGTTGTGTTTTAAAAGGATCAGCGACTTGTCATCGGCTCTTTGCCGGATAAAAGCCACCAGGGCTTACATGTCTCCCTACATTCCTTCGCCTCATCCGTACATATGCAAAGAGAAATAGAGCATCATCTCTTAGGCAAATGGTGCCATAAATATTTTCTGCAGGATAAACAAGAGAGTACTCAAATAACGTAAGGCTGCGTATGCTTGTGCGTCTTGCTGAGGGTGGGTAAAGGCTGTTAGCATTGTGTATACTGTGTAGCTGTAGAGTATGGAGAGTGGATTGCTGTCTGGTTTTATGTGTATACGTGTGAAAGTGCCGTGACGCAATACGTGTACTTTCAACTGTTCTCATTAATGTTTACTACTGCCATATACACCATACTTCAGTTGATCTCTCACAGATGGAGTGAAGGGCTCCGTTTCAAGAAAAGTTCAATTACAGTTTTGAGAAGTTGGAACTGTTAGGTTGAAAGGCCAGTTACAGTTACAGTGTTTTCAAAAACATTACATGTATTATTATTAAGAGAACCATGAGTGATTTCAGTGAATACCGCGGAACACTTCAGTCAAGGAGAGGCAAAAGGACAAAATAGATCAACTGAAACTGCATTAAGAAATGTTTTATTATGGTGCATATTATAGTTTACTATGCTAATCTATAGTGCATACCATAATATACCATAGTATTACCATAATACGACAGGCATTACCTTAGTAGGCACCATAGAGTACAGTACCAGGTTAGGTACTACAGTAAGTCCCCGATGTACAAACAAGTTCCGTTCCTGGGTCATGTTTGTAAGTTGGATTTGTCCTTAAGTCCAAACAAAGTGTGTCTTATACACTTTTGACACTTTTTAAATCTGAGCAGTGCGTCTGTCCCGTTTCCCAACACTGCCATCATGGGGCCAAAAACCATAACCACATGCCTAACGAGCGCTATTGTGTTCAGAGCTGTTTTCCACTGTATTGGACTGTGAACTGTTTCGTTGAGGATTATTCATCATCAGAACAGCTTTACATAACAACTATTTTCTATCATTGTGTTTCTGGACTGATTCATCCAAACCGGTAAGGGCGACTCATTTCTCCCCCCCCCACCCCGCAACCATACACATACAATATACCAGATACAGTGTCTGTTTTTAGTACAAGACATGTGAGCTATTTTCACGATTTGTTTCTGCAGAAATTCGTAACTGGAATGTTCATAAGCCGTAGACTATACTTCATATGCCACTTTTGTTTCAATGTAAATAAAAGATGAGTAATAATTTTTTCCACAATGATGCCTTTTGTACATCGTCGTATTATCTTCTGGGAGACGCCTGTGTCATTTCTAATCAAGAAAAAAACTTGCTGGTTGAATAAAAGTAACTTTAAGTCAGAATTTGCCAGGGGTATGAATAATTTCAGGCTTGACTGTAAGTACTATGGTACTGGCAAAAGTACCATGGTACCATTCTACACTTGGACTCCCATTGAACCTGTACCACGGAAAATTTTCTTATGGAATGGGCACCTATATGCTTTTGAGTTAACGTTTTTATTTGAAGTCAATGCTAAAAAAACAAAAGAACAAAATGTGCTATAAATGTGAATTCTGTAACTTTACTATGAACCACTCCAGAAACACATGCAATAAACTGTTCACTGTGGATGCTCTTGCAGGCATCTTCTTAGAAGAGGAAAATGATATGGCTCAGTCTTGCCCAACACAGGAATTTATATACTTGTTTGTGTTTGCATTAATGTGGACTTAATGATCCAGACAGCTCAGCAGATGTTGTAGTACATTATGGTATCTTGTGTTAGGTGCATTATTTTAGTGTAGGTTTCTGGGAAAGCACATGATTAAGATTGGTCAAGCCTGAAAAACATTATTGACCACATAATAATAACAGTCATGATTCTTTTTCTGATAGAATTTTGTCCTGTTCGATGTCCAACATGAAATACTGTCAACCCTGGTAAGTGTTCGCCTCATTCTATGAAAATCCATTTAAACAAATGCGTTTATATTAGGTATTCATGATGACTCTCTTAAAGCCAAGTAGAGTGTAGCGTTTGATGGTAACTTGAGTACTAAATAACAACCCATCTTTGAGTTGCTCAATCCTATGACATATTGGAAGTTCTCAAGAAAATGTATGTCTCCTGTTTCAGTTTGTCTCACTGACTTCCTCCTTGATCGTCTTTCATTATTATATAGTGTAGCAATATCTGAGTCAGTTATCGCTCCTTAGCGATCTTATCTGCTCAGTGGGCTCTTTCTAGTCCAGGCATGCGAGGTCCTGCTAGGTCTACGTGATCACTGAGATCACTCGGTTCCACTCAGGCAACTTCTGGTCAGGTCCTTCTTGCTCCTTCTATACTATACCGCACGATAAAGAACGCCCTGCTACTTTAGATACGTGCAGGATGAGACCTCCCTGCTTGGCGCTGTCTCGCTCTAATCTTGCAAGACATTTACAACCTGAGCTTAACGTGATGGAAATCACATAACACATAACAGATCATAGCCTGTTAGAGCTCAGAAGTCAATCTTGCGCTCGGGCTTGTGAAACTGACAGATGCTCGTTCGCTGTTCAGCATGGACACGTCCTGTGAGCGTCATACAGTACGTGCAGCGTTTGTGTCTGTAAGGTGGATCCAGCAGGGGTTCTGACTGCCCAAGCCGATATTGTCACGTTATAAATCATCTCCTACAGTATGTCCCTCAGCCCTCGACCCATCAGTGTTTACAGTAAACAGAGGGTTGGAATGTAAAGTTGTTTCAGGCTGTGTGCCTGGCTTCATTGTGGGGTCTGCATGGCCACTGGCATTGTGCCTCCTTACACCCTCACACCCCCCCTCTGCGCCATTCTTTTGATAAGGAGAGTTTGTTCTCCCTGGGATCTGGTATCACACACACACACACACAGAAAACCCCTAAATCTGTTACCTTCTCGGTGTCATATTGCAATATGTGACATTATCATCCTAAAATCCTTCATCACTCCAGTTAATGCCTTCACTCATCTTGAAAAGATTAGTCCTGCATGATTTCTGAAAGGGTTCCGTAGTTTTCCCATGGCCTGCAGGTAACCCGGTTTTAACCCAGTTTTTCGATAAAGACGTTCCGACGCTCTGTTATCTGAACGACATTGAACGACATTAAAATTTGGTAAGAAAAGATTTTTTAATTAATGTAGTGCTGGAGGAGTGCCCTACGCCCTTCACCGTTCTGGGTCCGTAGATGTGACATTTGGAACAAACAAAAGGGCTGCCTGTAGTGTACTGATGTATGAGAAGATAGAGGGAGAGAAAGAGAGAAAGTAAAAGAGAAAGAGTATTGTGAACGTAGAGAGTAGCAAAAAGCAAGAGGAACAGGAGACAGATAGAGAGAAGAGAACAGACAACAAAAACAAAAGGGGACTATTTCCAACAGTTAGCAGAGGGACGGGATAGAGTGCAACTTCATCCCTCCTCCCTTCTTCTCTCCCTTCCTCCCACTCTCTCTCTCTCTCTCTCTCTCTCTCTCTGTTCCCTCCCCCAGGCTGAGGAGAGGGAGATTAACCTGACTGCTAGAGTTGTACTTTTAAAACAGCACAGCAGGCAGAGCACTCACTCGCACCCAACTGGGAAACCAGAACTGGTAAACTAAGAGGACACGACTGCAACTCAGGTCTGTAGATTTATTTCTATATTCCCCAAAGTTCCCAAAATGATTCTTTTTATTCGCAGCTCAAATCCCCTTTATTATACCTATACTGTAAAGTTTTATCAAGAAAATTTTATTCATGTTGATTGAATTGGAAACTAATTGCAACAAGTTGCTCCTGACTCAACAGGACGTCACTGGTGGATCTTTGTCTACCGTATCTGCCTGTGATTCCTAAGTCGTCTACTAACAGAGAAGAATATCTCAAGCAAGTGCTTCCCAGTGAGTGAGACTTTGTGAAGAGAGCAGGAGCACTTGAAAGAGCATTGGACTGGGCAAGATGGACACTGGCCCCGCGCTGGCAGTGGCAGGCGAGGGTTCTCCAGAAGGTGAGACGGTTTGTGCTACTTTGGCACGTTACGAGACCACATTGCACGATGCTGTGCGAGAGATCCATGTGGACGTCAGTGCCTTCAAGATGGGCGTCGAGCGACGCCTAGAAGAAGCCCTGCACATGAGCGGCCCTCTCGGCCAAGCCGTGGCCCAGTTGCAACAGGAGAACCGGCAGCTTCGTAGCCAGCTGGAGGCCCTGACACGCCAGGTGGAGATGCTGACAGGCACAGTGTGTGACAGGAGTGCACTGCTGGGTTCAGGGTCGATACCAAGCCGCTCCCAAAGTAGCACAGCAGCAACCCATTCACCCCTTTCACCCAGCAGTGCGACTACCCCCAGTGGCTTGGCCTCCAGCCCCATTGCCACACGCTTTTCCAGCAGGGCGACCTTCTCTGTCAGCAGCAAGACCAATGTAAGTACACACACAAATCTTCGGAGGGAAGGAACATGAGTTATAAGTGGGCGGGGTTTATGGGTTAGATGAGTTGAAGCCAGCGTGTGTTTTCTAAGCCAAGAAGTGCAATGATGTCAGATTTTATGAGTACAAGAGCAGCTTGGAAATATTTACACATGCAGATACAATACTAAAGGACGATTCAAAAGGGGTGTGTGTGATTTTAGGTTTACACTATGGTCCTTGTAACATATTTTATTATTATTATTTATAATTTAATATCCAAAAAGATACTTATGAGGGCTAAGAACGGCCTCGAAGGCAATAAATAACAAGATGATCACTAGCATACCATATGGAGTCATTTACTTTTCACTCCATGTGTGTCTTTAAACTTGTGCCTTGGACTGGAGTTAACTTTCCTATAATATTGAATACAATATTTCATTGTAATTCAATCAAGCACGAATCTGTCTGATCACCCAGATAAATATTTTAAAAAGTAACGTCACATGGATTCATTCAAACCAGACCTGATGGGCTTTTCCCTTTAATTGGATTAAGGGTTAATTACGTTGGGGTTTTCTTTAAATGGACTTCCCCCACGGTGTGATCAAGGCTAAGGCATCGTGCCTCCATGCAAAATTGCTCATAATCCAGCAATTTCAGACTAGCACAGGCCATTTTTCCTCTATTGACCTCGTTCCCTCCTGAGCCACGCATGCAGCTGCAGTCTGTAACTCAAAGTGATGCTCAAACACGCCAGATCCAGATCCAGACACAATTACAATATATCGCTCAATATATCTCTTCATCAGCCCTCACATCTCTTGGGCTCAGCCCAGTCAGTAAGTCTCAGTCTTCCTTCACTCTTATTCAGACATGTAATATAAAATGCATGAATAATCAGTATATAGGTGTTTTTCTTTTAGATTTGATCATTTTCTTCCTACAAGGGAAAAATCATTAATTTTTTTCCATTGGCCAAATAGCAATTTTCATTATGCAAGCACCATAATGAAAGAGAGCGTTTCAGCAGGTGTGAGGAGCACTCCCTATGCTCCAGGCTATGATGCTATGTTGGAGAAAGGGTGAGAAAAGGACAGCGAGGAGGCTTGTGGATGTGTGCTAGCCTGTCCCATATCAGTTGTCTACGCGGCTCAGCTATGAACATCTGCGGACGTCATAGCTACCAAATATCACACTTTATCTTTCACGCTCACTTGTCTTTTCATATCTGTAGCCTTGGTTATCTCTGTCTTCCATCCCTCTATTTGTCTCTGTACTCAGTCTTGGTTCATTTTTCTCTCCGTTGTCTTTAATACACACTTGTGGACAATTTGACCTTCTACTGTATATATCCCAGATTGCGTTAACCCTGTGCCTTTGGTCAGGTCAGTCTAAGCGTCTGAGGTGTTCCTTTCTCTGAATGCAACTCGCCGGCAAGTCTCTATTACAGAGGAATGTCCTCAACTGTCTATAAATAATATCTTCTTCACCATGTCTCTCCAACCGCTCCATGCTGCTTGTGCTGCTGTTGCCAATTACTGCTGCATTTCTGTGGTTTCAATGGGCCATTGTGTCAACATTCTGCCTCATTTGAAGTCCATCGAGAGAGTATGGATCAGACGAAACATCCAGGACAGAACTTTTCATCCCTGCACCTGTTTTTCCACTGGGCTTTTTACGGTTCTTGATGTCACTGTGTCACTCTTGGCTTTTTCCCCCTCTCTCTCACCCTCATGTGTGAGGGGATATTTATCCAATGTTCAGAATAGCAAGCTCTACGGTGATAGATAAATATTTACATGTTCAACAGCAAATCCAAGCCATTGGTTCGAATTATTCCTTGTAACACTTGAGCTTGTACAAACCTTTCGTTTCCAGCTGCGGTGGCAACTTGTCCACAGGAGCAGGTGGTGCAAAACCACCAGCCTTTCAGCAAATGATGAAATGATCTCTTTTGAGTAATCACTCACTCTCACATTGTCTATACAGTGTCCTTTCTCCTGTGTTCAGGGTCACGGGGGGCCTGGAGCCTATCCCAGGAGACTTAGGGCACACCCGAGGCAGGACGCACCCTCGACGGGGTGCCGATTCTTTGCAGGGCACGCGCACATTCACATTCTTTGGACGGTGGGAGGAAACTGGAATACCCCGGAGGAAACCCATCAAGCATGGAGAGAGCATGCAAACTCCATGCACACAGAGACGGGAATCGAACCCGGATCCTGGAGGTGGAAGGCAACGGATATTTTTAACAGATATATCTAAATGATTTTCCAAGTGGTGCAATCATGGGACAGCACGCTCGCTGCTTTGTTTAGCTGGAGTGAGTTATTATTACACGGCTAATAAAGGCCAACTGTGAATGTTTTCGGTTGAGGAGGGGCAAATGACAGGGCAGTTAGTGACAGGGTTGCCAAATTGGATTAGTTTCAACATTGAAACATTCTTGTGGAGGACGAGATCGTGTTCTAGAGCAAATATGAAGAAACTGATTTAATACATTTCTGCAAGGATCGGGAAGGAGCATGAAGGAGGGTTATGTAGTGGAGGTAATGCCTGGACGCCAGAAGTATGTGTACCCCACAGCGAGCTCATTCCCCAAACAAAGGCTGACAAAGAAGAAAATGTGTCTCCCATTTCCATGGCCTACGTCTACTGTAGTTTCAGAAATATAATGCGTGTCTTTCGAGATGTAGTTGGGTTGGACATTTTGGTAAAGCCTGTCTAACACGGCTGAATAAAGGTACACTATGTATAAACCACTCAAAGTCAGCTGCTAGACTGCATGACCCTACTCTGTGATGTCGACTGTCAACCACCTATTATGGAGTTGCTCTAGATATTGACTAAACTCTAGCCTATAAGATCAGCTGTTGTTTGTTGGACGAGTCATTACAACGAGTCATGGACAACACCCGCCAACAAAAAAGAAACTAGCAAAATTACCTCCCATTAGAACATTTACATTTTGACTAGATTCAAGATACTTTTACTTGTTCTATCTCTTTTCGAATTGCACGGAAATCTATGGTGATGTACTGTACAGGCTGGCACTGTATGGGGAAGTGGTGGCTCAGTGTATTAGGGTTCTGAGTTACCGATCTGAACATCGGTGGTTCGAGCCCCAGCTCCGCCAGGTTGCTGCTGTTGGGCCCTTGAGCAAGGCCCTTAACCCTATCTGCTCTGACCCCTGCCTACTAACAAGAAGCTGGGATATGCGAAGAATAAAGAATTTCACTGTGCAGTAATGTACGTGTGACGAATAAAGGCTGAACTGAACTTAATGAACCATCACTTGAGTAAGTTAACCACTATTTTATAAGAAAGAATCAGGTAGCTGGAACCATTTATTCCTTGCCTTACATGGGGCATACAGTAGGTAGCTCAATGGCCAAGGTGTTGGACTAGTTATGTCAAGTTACCACTGTTGTGCCCTTGAATGAGGCCCTTAACCCTTACCTACTCAGATATAAAAAGTCGCTCTGGATAAGGCTGTTTGCCAAATTATTTACATAGAAATAACATTACTGTAACTTTTAATAGTAGTAGTATTCAACATGATGCCTTCAGCACCATGCCTATCAACATTGACTTTAGATACAATGAAAAGCCTTTATAAGTATCATGCATTGAAAAAGGGTAGGACAGAAGAAGAAGAAGAAGTATCAGCTTTATTGGCCAAGTGTGTTTGCACACCCAATCTGTTTCTGGATCACATCCTGCAGCACACAATGGGTTACAACAAACTGGATTGAGATTAGTCACTGTACTGTGCTTATACCTCGAAGTGCTCAGCTCAGCCTATTCCTGGTAGTGGTCGAGAAATTGTTCTTGGGTCAGTGGGTTATCAGAGACTACTCAGTGCCGGTGCATATCACTGCCACTAAACATTTATCACATGGTCCCTTCTGACGGGAAGTTTATTTGTGCATGTATGCATGTCCGTGTGTGTTTCCCAGGGCCGTGTGAGTGTGTATGGGAGAGGTGTGGAGTAAGATAAGATGTGCATGTCTATTATCTGTGGAAACGGCACCGGAGGACGACATGTGTCTCAGTGAGAGAACACAGACACACCTGATAACAAAACAACCCCCCAGCATTTAGAAGACACAGAAATTTCATAAACAGCTTCGGGATTTTTCTCAATCTCTGCCCGACATATGTGATTCTGAAATTCCTAACCAGTGAAGCAAGTTAGATTTAATCAAGACTGAACTATGACTGAGCAGCCAGACCGAACTCAGAGCAAAGTGTGTCATTCAGGAAGTGGTTACGCAACAAATTACTGGCTCACTAACCCTCATCAGGACCAATCCATGTTTATAAGCCCAGTCTTATCACCTTTCTTTGTGCATGCTGCAATCAGCACTGGACCATACACAAGCTGATGTATTATGTCATTATGGTCCTTGGTATGACGTAAGATGAATATTTTCCAACTGCTTCCACGGCACTTTCGGCTTGCACATGGTTAGCACATGTGAGCGTGATGGAGTTCGGCACGCTAGCGTATATTATTCCACCAATTACCTCAATGTGCCAAAATCTCATTTTATGACCATCCATTAAATGAGCCTATTGCTTTTTTTTATCCTAGCTATTTCAGTTGAATAAAGCTGTAAGGAACGGATGTTCAGTTTATACACTTGGAGCTTCCTTTTTTTTTCCCGCACACACAGACAGGCCATGACATTATACTGACAAGGACGTGATCCTGACTTCATGCCTATATTACCAAAATCCTGATACGCGTGTAGTGTCTTGTGCACTGAAACAACACACCTGGTTAGGTAGACCTATCTAAGTTTTTTTAAATAAACATTTTGAACGTGCTGCTTGATGTTCTCTCTCTTTCTATGTGTGTGTGTGTAATATGCATGACATTTTAAGCCTGGCTACAGAAGCTCCTGGCCGAGCGCCAGCACTCTCACAATGGAACCGAGTGTGTAATCTCCTCTCATCCTGCCTGGATCTCTATGTTCTGCACAGGTTCCTGCCAAAGTAGAGGGAATAGAACAAAAAACTCTAGGGTAGCTAATAATATAGTGAAATGAAGAGTATGTGTGTGTGGTATTTGGGTGAGGGGGCTGGAGCTCCCATGCTGCCCCTGGCTCTCCTGATTATTTCCAGGCAATACCATGTATTCTCATCTCCATGGTTACGGGTTAATAATTCCTCGTTTATAGGGTGGCCTCTATCCTTATTGTTTCTGCCATAAAGGTGTGTGTGTGTACATACTCACATGGAACTCACATTATCAGCCCAAATACTGTACATGTATGCCTGGCAATAAACTGTTACTGTACTATGCCTGTGTGTTTATTAGTCTTACTATACGAAGATGATCTATGACACCCGTGCTTCAAACTCTTTCTCCAGCCAGTGCCTTTTTTTTTTTTTCCAATATGCCTCGTTTTTTTTTTTTTTTTTTTTGGAGGTCAAGATCCTCTAAAGGTGAGGATGTAAAATCTTAAACCAGCCCAAGGCTCTTAGATCTAGGGTGCCAACCGTTATGTCGTCATGGAGAGATGGCCTGAAAACTTCCTTCCTCCTTATCCTGACCTTATCCTGAGTGCTGTGTCTGACTATAGACGGTCTTTTCTTAAAAGAAGTGATTTTCAAGCTCAAATCCTGTAACCCAGAGAATGACATCATTTCTTTCACTTCGATGTCCAGAGCTGCCGCACTCGCCATCATCCTCGGTGGAATTCAAATTTCTGACATGAGGGTTTTGCGCTACGTGCTTTTTCTCTTCTCATGCCATTTTCTTGGCGTCATCTGGTCATTTATTTAAAAATTATTACATCCTGGACATCTGTTCTGAATTTCATCCTTTGTGCAAATGCCCGAAATCTTATAATCTTTAATTACCGAGTTATTGCAATTTCTTCTTTCCTCTTCGTAGATGAATCGGAACTTTCCTTTCCAATTTTCCACCAGATTGGGCTAATAATTTAAAACTCATCCAACAATTTTCCCAATAAGGTTTTGACGCACACCATCCTTTCGCAATTAATTAGCATTCAATTCCAGCAAAAGTGCACACAAAAGGGGCTTTTGTGGCCATGCACTGCAGTCACCACCCAGTCACGTAACAGTAATCGGAATAGCGAGCGGCCTCTGTACTTTTAAGATCATTTAACTATGCTTATTTGCAAGGCTAATGAGCACACCATTTTCCGGGCCAGTGTCCATAAACGAAGAAATATTACCTCTTAGTTGCATGCGGCAATGAAATGACTGTAAGAGAATACGTCTTTGTATGTTTATCTCAGCAGGAAGCGATGTGCTGTACATTTTTTTTATCATTGCCGACTTTCAGGTTGTGGCTTACACTGGAAATAGAAATTGCAGGGTTTGTGCCCCTTTGAAAAACAGGTGTTCCTCGAGGAACAGTGCAAGAACCCTTGTAGGCCCCTATGATAAGACCTCGTCCTCGTCCACATGTTATCTGTGTTTTCAACATGCTATGTATCATTCATCTCCTTTTGAAGTATTTAGGTTCTGTAGCTTCTCAGTCCATTTAATTCTTGATCAGGCCATGAGAAAGTCCAGTGCTGTACTGTATATGATGAATAGTACTGTATCTAGGACATTTACACATAACAACAGGGTGAGTGCGTGCTCCATTGTTTGTCTCATTATGGAATATTTCCAGAGTCACCATGTGGAATCAGTCGAGTCTGCAGAATTCCGTCACAACATGCTCCCATTGCAGTCAGCATCCCATTCACCCTCACTGCATCTCAGATCCCAACCCCCCAACAAACCCCCGTACTGTTTATCAAAGCATTCAGCTTTTCCCCCCGTGCAGACTTTTTTAGAGCATTGGCACTACAGCTCAGACTCGGCCACAGCGAACAAATCAATCCCCTGCTTTTTTGTGAGGTCCTTATTATCTTAACCACCGGGGCTGCTGTGAGAACACGTCCAGCGTGAGCCAGTGATCATGCACACATAATCCTCCTGTTCGCACCCCAACATTTTTTAGCCGGTCATCCAGCATGGGGGAATTCTCATTTTAGTACGGCATGCTCACATGGGACAAGCCTGACATTTAAACTCACATGAAAGCCTTTCTCTGAGTGGAGTCCATTGTTTCACTCGCTGGCTCTCGTTCCATGTTTTTGGCCAGGTTGTGCACAAGAACCGGTGCTGCCGCCTTCTTTCCATGAATAGGTGAAAATGGATCATTTTGCACGACATTGCTTGAGTGCGACGGCTAAAATAGGCCGACACAATCACGACTCGAATTCAGATTCAAGTGGTTCAACTTTGGAACGCTGAACATTACTAGCATACCTTTGCCTATTTGTATTGTTCAGTTTCAATAAACAATGGAATTTAGTGGTGATTCGCTCTTTAATGCCGGTATTTTGGACTGTGCCACAGAATCAAGAATGTTGTTGGGGATTTTCAGCATTTTAATCCAAATTTGATCGCGTGCCCTCCAGAGTAATGTTTTTTTCTTTACTAGGGACGGCTTTGGACTCAACTGGATCAATTCGAAACTTGCTATCTAACAATGATAGGATTGATGTTTCTCACCTCTGTGCTTCATGCATTGCTCCATACTGACATTCTGATGCATTCTAGGAAATAAATTATAATGTATGCACAGTACGTGCATACGCACACACTGAATATCAGGGTGCGTTTGTCTTCAGCCTATTTATTCCACAAGATTATCTTGTCAGTCAGAGAGTAACTGCACGATTCCCAAGTAAACATGTCATAAAGTCTTAGGAACCTCAAAGTCCTTTTGTACTTTTTACGAGTCAAGCATGCACGCATGCATGCACCACTCGTTGGGCGTACCGCTACAAGCTTTCTATCTTTGCTAGCCTGAGATTCTCAGCGGCATAATCTGAAAATAATGCCCCATCGCGCTCGTCCTCGTGTCGCATGTGTGTTCCTCCAGAGCTGCATGATTTCCTTGGTTCAATGGTGAATTCTATTCCCTCTACCTCACAGCTGTTCAAGCCCCTCACCCTCCAACAAACACTCACCCTTTAGCATTCCTCTACGCTGATGTCACTCCAGTTCTTCTACAGAGACTCAGTTACCCTCTGCATATTGGAATTTACTTTTCATTTACTGCAAGTGCGTGCATGCGTATATATATATATATAAATATATATACATAACTTTTTCTTATACTCTGAATGCATGATTGCATGAATACTTTTCCGAGTATTCTAGACGGGTACGTGTTGGTGCGTGTGTGGTTTCTAGGAAAAACTAAAAGTGAAGTCAGTTAGGCATCGCCAGAGTCGTGCGAGTCTTCACAAGGCTTTGTCAGATACAGTATCAGTCACTGTCACTGGGAAATCAGGCACGGTTATTGACAGATGGCATCGCATGACGTGCATATGATTTCAGAGCCTTGTTTAGTCCTCTTCAGTCCTTGACTCCAGGTATTTTAGGATAAAGGAGACTGACGCTGATAGTGGCAGACAGACTGCACAAGCAGTTCTGGTAGGAAACGCATAATCTGAATGTCAAGATAGACGGATTAGATTAAATCACTCAGCAGTCCGTTCGAGTGCTTGAGGAGATGAGATACTGTTCTCGTCGAGAATCCGGAGCCTCAGAGGAATGTCCGACTGTTTGATCTCACTGATTAGGCTTTATTGGATAATGACGTCAAATGTCACGTTAATCTGTTTGAGCTTTCCTACTTAGTATAGCTCGGTGTAAATACAGCTGTGAATTCAAGTGTATTTTATCCAATATTCTTTACCATAGAGCAATGATTATATATAATTATATACTTAAAGACTGTCATCATGATCGAAACAATTGTTTCTCCAGAAACAATGCAGATCAGTAGCAGGTTGGTATTTTCAACGCAGTGCTGCCAGACATCAGACAGGGTCAGCTGTTTGGACTTGTTAATGACACAGCAACACAAGATAACCCTAGGGACACGGTATTTACCAATTCAAATGTCGTAGCACAGAAATAACCTGGCAAGCAAAACAGGGACAAGGAAACCGGGCAGCGGTTTATTAATGGATTCACAAACCATATCCGTGTTGTTCCGCGTCTGGGAGTTTAAATACAGTATTATGAGTTACTCATAAAATCATCTACTGGAAATAAAATGCGTGCTTACTGTACAGTATGTCTTGCAGAGTATCGAGCGCGAAGAGCCTATCGAGGTGGATCCGGCTCCGGCCCTGTCTAAACTGGCGAATGGACACACGTTTATACCAGGTAACGGTCCACTCCTTTCCAATCAAAAAATAATACTCCTCACTAATCAGCCACATTTATACAGTAGTTCAGCTGCATCTGTTTTTATCAGAAAACTCTGCTGCGCCTGGTGGTGTGACACAGCAAAACTCTTCAGCTGTACGTATGGCAATGCCGCACTTGCCGATCACCGCCACTACCAAGATAGCTGAATCTTCTGGCCTGAAGAGCCCTGAATCGCCAAGCAGCCCGATGCAGACACTACCAACTGTAACAGACACTCAGCACAACAGTCAACCAGCCTCCAATAACAGTGAGACACAACCTGAATCACCCGTTCATGCAGGTAGACACGGCAGTCGACAGAACCTAACAGGAGCTAACAGTTTCCATCCTTTATCTCGTCTTCTCTCTAACACCTTTGTGTTTTTTGTCTAGTGTCTTCTGTGAAAACATGGACTCCAAGTCCAATAAGGGCAACGAGCTATTCCGGCCTCAATGGTAAAGTCAATACCGCTTCGTCATTTCTTTATACTGATGATGAATACGTTTGTTCCTTTAGTTCTTAGAATAAAATCTAAATACAGATTTTATTATCCAATACGCAATCAATGGATTTATGCAGAGCATTGAGATAGTTAGTCTATGATGTGGTTTATTATATGATGGTTTTGTTCAGGAGAATAAATAGATAGAGGATTGAAATCTATGGAATCTATTAACTTATAGAAACGTATATATTGTATTTTCTGTACTTTGCAGAAAAGCTGTCTTCTTCTCTGCCATCAAAATCCGTGGCCTATTCAGGCTATTCTGCACTCAACCAGCACAATACAGAAAGGTTGGTTACATCAAAGAACTTACTTAAATACTTAAGTGCTACAATCCAGACATTGTACTGTATGCTTTAAAGTCCCCCCCCCCCCCCCCCAAATACCCAAGGCATATGACAGGGATATTGTGTGTATCAGGAATGCAGATATTGCAGGAGAGCTGTCCTTCGGCAGGGGCGTGGATCGCAGACGAGAACTCATGAGGTCACAAACTCTCCCCCGCAACATTGGGGCCCAGGCACGAAAGTCCATTTTTGAGCGACTGGATTCTGAGAATAACAGGTAGCCAGATTTTTATCCTTCACAAACACTTTGTCTGATGCTGATACAACCTGAATTCTGGAAAAGTTGGGATATAAAAAAAAAAATTGAATAGAATGAAAACTAAAAGACTTTTAAATCACACAAGACAATATTTTATTTACAATAGAAGATAGAACTTAACAAAACCAACAGCATAGCTTCCTAGTAAAAAACTGGCCTGCCTGCAGTCCTGATCTTTAACATATAGAGAACTTTTAGTGCATCATTAAACTGGAAACCTATGAAGCATGAAATTTGGAATTAGTTCATTTTGTGGATAAAAGTTGAAACTTGGCGATTCGGGTGATGTGAAGTTTTTTAGTTCTTATTTTACTTTTCCGGGAAAATTTTTTTTTTCTTCTAAGCTTTAATATTTTTTTTTTTTATCTTTGCATTCTATTGTTTCAGTCAACCTAAACCCGTGGACTCTAAACCCAAGCTGAAGCGTTCACAGAGCTTTGGTGTGTCCAGTGCAAGCAGCATTAAACAAATTCTTTTAGAGTGGTGTCGCTCCAAAACTATTGGATATCAGGTAAGACATTTCAGATATTGCATTACTATTAATAGAAGGGAGAAAAAGCTTGAGCAAACATTACATTTCTGTGAAGCAGCATCAGTACATTACTTTTGGGAAAACAGATGTGTTGACACAAAGTCTTAAGTGTAAGAGCTAGCCACTGATCTAGCCAAATCTGATCTAACAAATCCAACATTGAATTACTGAGTTATTTCCAGAGTTCATTTTCTGAGTCTGTTTGGTGAGACACATTTTCCTTCACTTTGGTAATATTCCTACGTCTTAAATTTAAGCTATAAAATGTCAAATATTGTAATGAGACATGGATCTGAGAAATGATGACGGCCAAAACACATTGTGCTGATTTTATGTTTTTTTTTTTATGTTATACATATGATACAGAAAACAACTGTATGTGCCAAACGAAGCTATCTCTGATGTTCACGCAACATAAAAGTGACCAATCTTGCTTCGATTTTCATATGTGCCACAAAAATAGCAATTTTTCAGCTGTATACTGTCTCGCTTCAAACAATAATCATTTAAAATGAAAATTATTCATATTTTTTATGAGGTTTGATACTAAAATTGGTCTAAGCGTCTAGATGCATATGACCTGTAAAAATTGTTGCATGCATAGTTTTTTGGTAAACGCCTAAAAAGCAGAAAATCTGTAGTGTCCGTAACCATGTCAAATTCATGTTGCAATATCTTAACAGTTTTGCATTTTAGACTAATACACTTTCTCAGGTTTTATAGGTCTTTTCATGTGAAATCTAAATTGGCCGAGTTTCATCTGAATGACAATTAAGATCATTGAAAGATTAGACTTGAAAAAAGTTACAGACACTACATTAAAAGGGCATGAAATTGTATTTATCAAATGTGTCTGATAAAAAATATAAATGTGGATGCATGTTTACAATAAAATTAAGCATGGATCGGGAGAGGCGGCACGGTGGTGTAGTGGTTAGCACTGTCGCCTTGCACCTCCAGGGTCTGGGTTCGATTCCCGGCCAGGCTCGATTCCCGTCTCTGTGTGCATGGAGTTTGCATGTTCTCCCCGTGCTTGGTGGGTTTCCTCCGGGTTCTCCGGTTTCCTCCCACAGTCCAAAGATAAGCAGATTAGGCTAATTGGCGTTCCCAAATTGACCATAGTGTGTGAATGTGTGTGCTCTGCGATGGATTGGCACGCTGTCCAGGGTGTACCCTGCCTCGTGCCCAGAGTCTCCTGGGATAGGCTCCAGGTCCCCGCGACCCTAAATACAGGATAAAGCGGTATAGAAGATGAATGAATGAATGAATGGATCGGGAGATAAGAAGCATCGAGTATTATTAAAAATTAAAAGGTGAGACACTTTTTAGCATCAATACAATGTTTTGGCCATTACGTAGGGAACTAAAGACTAAAAGGGAACTGAAAAGAAGACAAGAGCCGCTTCTCCACTGAGCACGTAACCACACACATTAAATCCAGAGAGAGAGACAAAAAAAAAAACAGGCGCTCTTTCTCTACTTAAATCTTCAGCAATAGGGTTTTAACTTAATGGTATCCTCAGACATAACCCTATGTTTTCTAGCAGTTTCGTATTTAGTTTTTTTATCCAGACTGTGACGTACTTCTAGAAGTTGCTCTCTAACATCTGCTAAATACTGTAAATGTACCATTACTTTCTGGCTGCAGCTCATCTGAAACTAAATTGCTTTGTTCTCCAGGCTGAATCTTACCTCATAGATTTATGGCGTCGTTGCTGTAAAGTATTACTGGGTGAAATTAGTTTTTAAAAAAAAAAAAGGAAGGTTCTGTACGTCAGATGGGGAGTATGTGAGCTGAACTGCGCTGTGCCTCCTCTGTTCTCCTTCACAGCTGAGCTTGTTTTTCCATATGGTCCTGGTTAGAGATGGTGTAGTCATGGTCAAAGCATATTTAGCACAAAAGCTGAACAATGTACAAAACACAGAGCATTCTAGAACCCTGGATCCATGGCAGCTATGATGTATGACGTATGCATGATGTATGACGTTTTTACATCGACCGATGGGCTTGAATTTAACAAATGGTCCTGAGGGTGTGGAATTAAAGGGTAGGGTTTGAAAGATCTATTGAATGTGTGTCTGTGGTTGGGGGTTAAATATTACATCATTCACAAAAATTACAAAACCAGCATTTCATTTTAGATGACTTCATCCTGTGACCATAGTCAGAAATAATGTTTGACAGATAACATCAACAAACACTTGACCTGAACCTCAGATGTACAAAATGTGTCTTGGATTATAGCGGTCCATTGCATGAATGCTGCAGACATATTTCATACAACGGATTATTCATACACTGTGTTGTGTCATGTACTACTGTATATATTGCAGGACCGGTGCCTGGAGGAACCTTAAATTAAAAAAAAGAAGAAAAAAAAAACAGGAACGTCTGAAGAAATTAGAATAATAATTTTTAATTTAAACTATTTACATTTAAATAATAGTTGACATAATTATATTTTTACTGAACATTCAGATGATGATGATGAAGATTAAAAAACACACTTCAAAGCACAGGCTTGCTTTTGTTCTGCAGTGTTTATAGTTTGGGACCATGAAAACATCACAATGCATTTTATGACAAGAGACAATTCTTTGATTTTATGATCAAAGACCAGACTTTCGAATGCTAATAGGAATGCTTTCTGTTTTTACAAGCCATACTGTCCGAATTCTACTGTATATGGATTGTAATGTGTGAAAATCTCCTGGTATTCAAACTCGTGCACTCGGTCAAAGTGACTGAGATCCCCATTTTGATTATATTTGAATATTTAAATCTGTATCTGCATGATTTTATGCATTGCTATTGCAACCCCATAATTCCAAAATCGTAGGTTTATCCTGTCTAGTGAAATAATTAACCACTTCTTTAAATCACTCTGGATAGGGACTTGCTCTAAATACTGTAAATGGAAATGGGAACCTTTTGCTGAGTACCATTACTTTTTCACACCTCACCTTCCTCTTGAAACGCATGGATGGTTGAGTTGCTGTAAACTGTCAAGCTTGTCTTTCTAGTCGATGGTGCCGTTTTTAACTTTGTTATCTGGAAGCACTTTTAATGCGTCATTAATTCTTTCTTTTATGCTCATACAGAACATCGACATCCAGAACTTTTCATCTAGTTGGAGTGACGGCATGGCTTTCTGCGCCTTAGTCCACTCATTCTTCCCCACTGAGTTCGACTACAATGCCTTGTCCCCTGCTGAACGCAAACACAACTTCGAGATGGCCTTCAGCACTGCAGAGTAAGTGTTTGCAACATCCCAACTCTTTAGCTTTAATATGAACATATTTTCCTGGTGCTATAATCTCCACAGTCATCTGCAATGCATTAGTGCACTGCCTCTATCTTCACATTCACACTCAATAGGAAAAAAGGATCATGTGCATAAACCTTTGCAAACCAGCACCAAGTCCTCTACCTGGTGCCCAAAAATACAAATAAAAAAGCATATGAGTTACAAGATCTTCAGGTCTTCACATAAGGTTAAAAAGCAAAATGAAATGATGATTGACTGATGAGGATGTTGACCCTAGCAGAATCCTTTAAAATGAGCTGATCTTCTAGTCGAGCTGCATTACGTCATTCCTCAGTTTGGCAATGGAGATCCTGTTACCGACTTTCCGATGCATCTGAGAACTGCATGTCTGTAACGTATCCTGCTCTTTAAACCGCGAAGCCAAGGCAACCAAACCCAGGCCTCTTCTTGCCCACAGCCTCAATTTTTCCAGTACTGGAGCCAGACATTAATGAACCCTATAACTACCTCCAAGGCGGTGCACATGTGTGCATCGGTTATTTACAGGGGTAGAAAAAAAGCACAGAACAAAATATTCCCATGTAAAGTTTGGGTATTGCTTAAATACCATGCAAGTAGCAAGTAAGTATTATATTTTTTAGTAGTAAATAAATAAGTACATTTATTTAGTAAGTAAATAAATGCAACCATGGGGGGGGCGCAATCCAGTGTCTTCTTGTGCCTGTCCCAAGTCTGGATAAATGCAGAGGGTTGTGCCAGGAAGTGCATCCGACGTAAAAACATTCGCCAAATAATTGATGCGAATCAGAAATATAATTTCCATACCGGATCGGGCGCAACCGGCACCGGTGCTGAAGACTTACAGGGTGGCGGTGGAAATTGGGCTACTATTGGTCGAAGAAGGAGAGGAGGAAGGCGTGTTCGAAAGGAGAGAGAGAAGAGGAAAGGAAAGAGTTTAGGAGTGAAAGTAGGGACTTTGAATGTTGGGACCATGACAGGGGAGGGAAGAGAGTTGGTTGATATGATGCAGAGAAGGAAGGTGGATATACTGTGTATCCAGGAGACCAGGTGGAAAGGTAGCAAAGCTAGAAGCTTAGGATCAGGGTTCAAATTGTTTTACCATGGTGTGGATAGGTTTGTTAGGAATGTCCTAGAGGTGAAGAGAGTATCAGATAGGGTACTAAATCAGATAGGATGAGTCTAAAGCTGGAAATTGAAGGGGTGATGTTCAATGTTGTTAGTGGTTATGCTCCACAGGTAGGATGTGAGTTAGAAGAGAAGGAGAAATTCTGGAGTGAGTTAGATGAAGTGATGCAGAGCATCCCCAGAGGTGAGAGAGTGGTGATCGGTGCAGACTTCAATGGACATGTTGGGGAAGGGAACAGAGGGGATGAAAATGTGATGGGCAGGTTTGGTCTTCAGGACAGGAATGGAGAAGGACAGATGGTGGTGGACTTTGCAAAGAGGATGGAAATGGCAGTAGTAAATACTTTCTTCCAGAAGAGGCAGGAACATAGGGTGACATATAAGAGCGGAGGCAGAAGCACTCAGGTGGACTACATCTTGTGTCGACGTTGTAATCTGAAAGAGATCAGTGACTGCAAAGTGTTGGTAGGGGAGAGTGTAGCCAGACAACACAGAATGGTGGTGTGTAAAATAACCCTGGTGGTGAGGAAGGTGAAGAGGACAAAGGCAGAGCAGAGGACAAAGTGGTGGAAGCTGAGAAAGTAAGAATGTTGTGTAGTCTTTAGGGAGGAGTTGAGACAGGCTATGGGTGGTCAGGAGGTGCTTTCAGTTGACTGGACAACTACAGCCAATGTGATCAGGGAGACAGGTAAGAGGGTACTTGGGGTATCATCAGGTAAGGGAAAAGTGGACAAGGAGACTTGGTGGTGGAACGAGGAAGTCCAGAATTGTATACAGGGAAAGAGGCTGGCTAAGAAGAAGTGGGACTCTGAGAGGACTGAAGAGAGTAGACAGAAGTACAGGGAGATGCAGCGTAAGGTGAAGGTAGAGGTGGCAAAGGCCAAACAAAGAGCATATGAGGACTTGTATGCTAGGCTGGACAGTAAGGAGGGAGAGGTGGATTTGTACAGGTTGGCGAGGCAGAGAGATAGAGATGGGAAGGATGTGCAGCAGGTTATAGTGATTAAAGATAGAGATGGAAATGTACTGTCAGATGCCAGGAGGGTAATGGGAAGATGGAAGGAGTACTTTGAGGAGTTGATGAATGAGGAAAATGAAAGAGAACAAAGAGTAGAAGAGGTGACTGTTGTGGAGCAGGAAGTAGCAAATATTAGTAAAAGTGAGGTGAGAAGGGCATTGAAGAGGATGAAGACTGGAAAGGCGGTTGGTCCTGATGAAATACCTGTGGAGGTATGGAAGTGCTTAGGAGAGGTGGCAGTAGAGTTTCTAAGTAGTTTGTTTAACAAGATCTTGGAGAGTGAGAGGATTCCAGAGGAATGGAGGAGAAGTGTATTAGTGCCGATTTTTAAGAACAAGGGAGATGTGTAGAGCTGTGGCAATTACAGAGGCATAAAGCTAATGAGCCATACAATGAAGCTGTGGGAAAGAGTAGTGGAAGCTAGGTTAAGGGCAGAGGTGAGCATTTGTGAGCAGCAATATGGTTTTATGCCTAGAAAGAGTACATCAGATGCAGTATTTGCTTTGAGGATGCTGATGGAGAAGTACAGAGAAGGTAATAAAGAGTTGCAATGTGTCTTTGTAGATTTAGAGAAAGCGTACGACAGGGTGCCGAGAGAGGAGCTGTGGTGTTGTATGAGGAAGTCTGGAGTGGCAGAGAAGTATGTTAGAGTGGTGCAGGACATGTATGAGAGCTGTAAGACAGTGGTGAGATGTGCTGTAGGTGTGACAGAAGAGTTCAAGGTGGAGGTGGGTCTGCATCAAAGATCGGCTCTAAGCCCCTTGTTGTTTGCTCTGGTGATGGACAGGATGACAGATGAGGTTAGACAGGAGTCTCCATGGACTATGATGTTTGCAAATGACATTGTGCTTTGTAGCGAGAGCAGGGAACAGGTGGAAGAAAATTTGGAGAGGTGGAGGTACGCTCTGGAAAGCAGAGGAATGAAGATTAGCCGCAGCAAGACAGAATACATGTGTTTGAATGAGAGGGACGCAAGAGGAACGGTGAGGCTACAGGGAGCAGAGGTAAAGAAGGTGCAGAACTTTAAATACTTAGAGTCAACGGTCCAGAGCAACGGAGAGTGTGGAAAGGAGGTGAAGAGGCGTGTACAGGCAGGTTGGAATGGGTGGAGAAAAGTTTCAGGTGTGTTGTGCGATAAAAGAGTATCTGCGAGAATGAAAGGAAAGGTGTACAGGACAGTGGTGAGACCAGCGATGCTCTACGGCTTAGAGACAGTGGCACTGAAGAAAAGACAGGAGGCAGAGTTGGAGGTAGCAGAGCTGAAGATGTTGAGGTCCTCTTTGGGAGTGACAAAGATGGATAGGATTAAGAATGAGTTCATCAGAGGGACAACCCATGTTAGATGTTTTGGAGATAAAGTCAGAGAGGCCAGATTGAGGTGGTTTGGACATGTTCAGAGGAGAGATGGTGAATATATCTGTAGAAGGATGCTGAGGTTGGAACTGCAAGGCAGGAGGTCTAGAGGAAGACCAAAGAGGAGATTTATGGATGCAGTGAGAGAGGACATGAAGTTAGTTGGTGTGAGAGAAGAGG
Organism: Channallabes apus; assembly: GCA_030522415.1. NCBI lineage: Eukaryota > Metazoa > Chordata > Actinopteri > Siluriformes > Clariidae > Channallabes > Channallabes apus. Next base: position 7,119,357 of record CM060126.1, on the reverse strand, counting down.
ATGCAGAGGATAGGGTTAGATGGAGGCAGATGATTCGCTGTGGCGACCCCTGAAAGGGAACAGCCGAAAGACAAAGAAGAAGAAATAGTAAAAATAATATATTTTTTTGCCAAGCTGCATTGTTAAGAATTATGTGATGCAACGTTGCAATTGTTTTAAACGTTGATACTAATAACAATAATGCGGCACAGTGGTTAGCACCTTGCACCTCCAGGGTTCGGGATCGATTCCCGCCTCGGGTCTGTGTGCATGGAGTTTGCATGTTCTCCCCGTGCTTGGTGGTTTCCCTCTAGGTTCTCCAGTTTCCTCCCACAGTCCAAAGTCATGCAGATTAAGGTAACTGGCGTTCCCAAATGCCCTGTAGTGTGTGAATGTCGATCTGAGGTCCTAGCATGGTTTTTAAACAAGAATAAAAACATGGGTAGTGCTTTGCTGATAGTGGTAGTGCTTGCCAAATAGCAAATACTAAGCAAAATGTTCAATGGAAAATAAAAGAACACAAAGCCTTGTGAACTTAAATTAGCAATGTATGCTAACACTGCCCAATGACCAAAGAACCGAAGAAGAAGAACCAACCACCTTCAGACTTAAAACAGAACTCTCTTATACTCTTGTCCTGTGCCTCATGTTCTAACAGCCTTATGCTTCTAACCAATTACAGTAGCAGGCCTTGACCTTATAAGGAAAACACTGGCAATCAAAAACTACGCTTATACTGCTGCTGACTAAATCTAACACATTTTGCAGAATACATATTTTTATCTTAGGGCTGGCTTCCTACCAAACTAGAAAACCATGTCCAGTGCTCGTAAACGTGACTCTGTACAGTTCATCTTGAGGTGTGAAGAACATTGCTGGTAACCGCAACCTTGCAGATGTCGCCTTCGGTCTGTACATGCGTTACAGCCATGTCTGGCTGAGGGTCCCCGGATGCGTTGTCCCTTGGTGGGCCTCTGCGCTTCGTCTTGAGTCTTCATCGAGTTTTCATCTCTGAAACATATTTAGCTTCATGCAATACATTTCCTAACTTAAGCTGGGACATATGACAGTTTAAAACATTAATCGATTCCACGACAGTAGTCACTACTGGCCTCCACAGTTCCCAGTTGGACTACAGAGGTTCCTAGATGGATAGATGGATGGATGGAATACTAATAATAATAATAATAATACATTTGATAATAACAATTAAAAATAGTCAGTAACACTTTGTATCAGTATTATAAAAAAAAAGGGTGTTCGAGTCAAACTGGGACTTATGATTAACATGTGTCTGTACTTTATATGATGATCCCAGCTGGAGTGGCTCGGTGCTCACTGCAGTCGTTCCCTTTAACATTCAGTGAGTGGAACGCCTGATTCTTGGAAATCGATGGATAACTTGGCACCGACTTGTAGAAGAGGCGCATCTGACTGACACACAATCATTTACCAACACCACGAGCATTGCAGGAACTCGGCTGAGAGTTATTTGTCACATCCCCCGTACATTCCTGACATCACCCTAAGGCATTTCCACATGTTTGGGCCATTAATGGAGTTCCTGGGAGGCAAGCTTTTCAGACATGAAGCAGGCGGTCCGGTCTGATCATGGCTCCGGCGTGCTGAGTAAACTTTCTAACTTGATGGTATCCAAGCACTAGTGAACCACTTGGATAAGTGCATTAGTGCAGCAGGGGATTACATAGAGAAATAAAGGTTTTTTTTTTACTCTCATAGCACAATCAAATGTCCCGGTTTGACCACTCTAAAAATACTCTAAAAACTACCTTATCTGTTTCGGAATTCACAAATGTGTAGCCTGTGCTGAAATTCTACAAAGGGCCAGGGTTGCCATTGTCATATCATTAGAATGAAATTAAAATAACACCACCTTGTTTCAGTTTATGAGATTTATTTTTAAGAAAATGTATAAAGACTTGAGCAAATATGATGATTATGTTATCAATACAAATTGGATTGGGATTTGACAAAAGCGACCATAACAATCATAATTCTTAAAAAAGTAAGAAGCAAATTGAAATGAAATACTTTAATACTTGAAGTATTTTAGGTCATTTTGAAAGGATTTAATCCAATTAAATGTCATTCATACATCAATTTTAACATTTTATCAAACTCTAACTCGTGCAAGCTGAAGCTGAGGATGAGGAGGGGGAAAAAATCTCTGATAGAAAAGAAACCTTTAGAGGAACCCAGGGTCATTTGGGTGACACCAGATAGTGCGACCAAAAATAAACCCATTCTGGACACCATGTGTGTCTTCACCTACGTCCAGTCACTCTATAACCACCAAGATTTATTTATTTATTTATTCCTGTTCCAAACTGCCAGAAGTGTCACGCTGCCCCCTTTTGGACTGGATGGGCCTCTACATTTGCATATGATGACTGTGGTTCTGCGCAAACGTCTTGAGCGATCCCTCATTTCTCCATATTAAATAAAATAAAGTAAATAAATGGGAACAAATGTTATTACTGTGACAGGCTGCAAGGTGGCTAAAGATACAATTTAAAAACTGGCTGTTGATGTAACAATCTCAGCAGCATCCTCATTTCCCCGCTCTTCTGTTTCAACCTCTTGGCAGTATACCAAATCATTTCTCACATCATTCAAATTTCTCACTGGTTCATGTCTTGGGTTCGATTTTTTTTATGCTACAATGGTTCACATGTGACCGTGTGGCTTAACAAGCAGACACATACATCTGAAACTGGCCAGGTACCCAGACTCAGAGCCCAAAAAGTCCTCCAGGAAGCCTGGAGAGCTATTCCTCAAGATATCATTAAAAATACAGTGGTGTGAAAAGCTATTTGCCCCCCTCCTGATTTCTTATTCTTTTGCATGTTTGTCACACAAAATGTTTCTGATCATCAAACACATTTAACTATTAGTCAAAGATAACACAAGTAAACACAAAATGCAGTTTTTAAATGAGGGGTTTTATTATTTAGGGAGAAAAAAAATCCAAACCTACATGGCCCTGTGTGAAAAAGTAATTGCCCCCCTGAACCTAATAACTGGTTGGGCCGCCCTTAGCAGCAATAACTGCAATCAAGCGTTTGCGATAACTTGCAACGAGTCTTTTACAGCGCTCTGGAGGAATTTTGGCCCACTCATCTTTGCAGAATTGTTGTAATTCAGCTTTATTTGAGGGTTTTCTAGCATGAACCGCCTTTTTAAGGTCATGCCACAACATCTCAATAGGATTCAGGTCAGGACTTTGACTAGGCCACTCCAAAGTCTTCATTTTGTTTTTCTTCAGCCATTCAGAGGTGGATTTGCTGGTGTGTTTTTGGGTCGTTGTCCTGCTGCAGCACCCAAGATCGCTTCAGCTTGAGTTGACGAACAGATGGCCGGACATTCTCCTTCAGGATTTTTTGGTAGACAGTAGAATTCATGGTTCCATCTATCACAGCAAGCCTTCCAGGTCCTGAAGCAGCAAAACAACCCCAGACCATCACACTACCACCACCATATTTTACTGTTGGTATGATGTTCTTTTTCTGAAATGCTGTGTTACTTTTATGCCAGATGTAACGGGACACGGACCTTCCAAAAAGTTCAACTTTTGTCTCGTCGGTCCACAAGGTATTTTCCCAAAAGTCTTGGCAATCATTGAGATGTTTTTTAGCAAAATTGAGACGAGCCTTAATGTTCTTTTTGCTTAAAAGTGGTTTGCGCCTTGGAAATCTGCCATGCAGGCCGTTTTTGCCCAGTCTCTTTCTTATGGTGGAGTCGTGAACACTGACCTTAATTGAGGCAAGTGAGGCCTGCAGTTCTTTAGATGTTGTCCTGGGGTCTTTTGTGGCCTCTCGGATGAGTCGTCTCTGCGCTCTTGGGGTAATTTTGGTCGGACGGCCACTCCTGGGAAGGTTCACCACTGTTCCATGTTTTTGCCATTTGTGGATAATGGCTCTCACTGTGGTTCGCTGGAGTCCCAAAGCTTTAGAAATGGTTTTATAACCTTTACCAGACTGATAGATCTCAATTACTTTTGTTCTCATTTGTTCCTGAATTTCTTTGGATCTTGGCATGATGTCTAGCTTTTGAGGTGCTTTTGGTCTACTTCTCTGTGTCAGGTAGCTCCTATTTAAGTGATTTCTTGATTGAAACAGGTGTGGCAGTAATCAGGCCTGGGGGTGACTACAGAAATTGAACTCAGGTGCGATAAACCACAGTTAAGTTATTTTTTAACAAGGGGGGCAATCACTTTTTCACACAGGGCCATGTAGATTTGGAGGGTTTTTTTCTCCCTTAATAACGTAAACGTTCATTTAAAAACTGCATTTTGTGTTCAATTATGTTATCTTTGACTAATAGTTAACGGTTTTTGATGAGCAGAAACATTTAAGTGTGACAAACATGCAAAAGAATAAGAAATCAGGAAGGGGGCAAATAGTTTTTCACACCACTGTACATGAATGTCTGGCTGTTTGGAAGCAAAATAAGAACAAAACAAGGGGGGCTTAAAGCTTTTATTGTATACTGTATGTTGAAATGTGCAATTGTTTAACAGCAAATGTGTTTCACTTAAGCTTGAAGTCCAGTTTGTTGAGGTTACCCACCGTTCACCGATGGAGATTTGGGTACAAACTTGTTGGGTCAATTTCAGCCCTAAGACTGTCGGAGAAACTGTAGGTGTGAGCCATCATAGTGAAAATGTTCGATGCTGTTTTACAGGAAACGTTACGTGACCCGCGGTTAACACCGTCGCCTTGCACCTCCAGGGTTGGGGGCTCGTTTGCATGTTCCCTCATGCTTTGTGGGTTTCCTTTGGGTTCTCGATGAGTTTCCGCCCAAACTGTCTTCAAATTGTCCCAAGTGTATAAATGGGTGTGTGAGTGGGAATGCACCACTTTTTGTCCTAATTTTTAGGATAAGTTAATGAAGGAATTGTCTTTTTTTGTTGTTTACACAAACTATCTGCACAACTTCATAGCAAATCTAAACCTAATTCATTCCATGGTTCTCTCTTTTCCAGGAATAACGCTGGCTGTGACAGACTCATTGAGGTGGAGGACATGATGGTGATGGGCAGAAAACCTGACCCCATGTGTGTCTTCACCTACGTCCAGTCACTCTATAACCACCTGCGCAAGTTTGAATGAGCCACCTCATCATGTTTAAGACTTTTTTTTCTTCTTTTTTTTAAAAACTGGTCCGGGTTCGATTCCCGGCCAGGCTCGATTCCCGTCTCTGTGTGCATGGAGTTTGCATGTTCTCCCCGTGCTTGGTGGGTTTCCTCCCACAGTCCAAAGATATGCAGGTTAGTCTAATTGGCGTTCCTAAAATGCGCATAGTGTGTGAATGAGTGTGTGTGTGTGTGTGTGTGTGCGCCCTGCGATGGATTGGCACCCTGTCTCGTGCCCTAAGACTCCTGGGATAGGCTGCAGGTCCCTGTGACCCTGAATACAGGATAAAGCGATATAACAGATGAGCAAGTCAGTGAGTGTTCCAAACTGCCAGAAGTGTCACACTGCCCCCTTTTGGACTGGATGGGACTCTACATTAGCATATGATGACCGGGAGAGTTGGCATGAGAGCGTTTAATACGCCTCATGTTCCATGGTTATGTTATTACCAGGAAAGGCCTAGCAAGCCTATTTATTTCTTTTTTTTTTTTTTATATATATAACTTTTAGTGATATTTTAGTACGGTGAGAGACGGATTTATGCGTCAAATTATTTTTACAAAACGCAAAGAATTTGAAGGACTTGAACCTTTAACTGCAATGATGCCAGACTGCAAAAGACACAAAGGTTTTCAAAACTCAGAGGTAGACATGTACAGAAAAAAAAGCATACAATATATTCTAAGAATTTAGACCACTTTTTTAAATGCTTTTATTTATCTTGATTTTAAAAAAATGTGTTGTTTCAACTATAATCATAGATTTTTGTGTTTGTGTCCATAGAATTTGTCATAAAACTTCACAAGTTTTGCCATAGTCTTTACAAACAAATGTGTTTTGCGTGCAAAATAAATGCCACCGGGGATTTTTAAATGCTGTATATTTTGGTATGAATAAAGCTGGATTTACAGCAATGGATATGGTTTAGTATGTTTATCTTTTTTTTTTTTTTTCTAAATATGCCTTAATTGTCAGGGTGCAAATGACTCCACATTGGACTGTGGAGTTTGACTTATATTAAAGGACAATCAATTTGTTTTTGTGTGATACATACTGTAAGAACATGCAAAACTACACTGAAATGTATCCAATAATTCTTACATAAGAGATAATGAAATAAACATACAAAACAAGTTTGTCACCCTGAAATATTTAATGGAATGGAAATTTCGCAAATGTACAAAAAACTTTTTTTACAGCCTTATGAAAGAAATAAATAATAACAATAATCACTCATTCTCTCTACACCACTTATCCTGTCATGACTTGGGGGAACGAGGCATGGTACTCCATGGACAGGTTGCCAGAACACTGCAGGGCACACTTGCGTGCGCGCGCACACACACACACTTCAGAAATCATATTACCTTTAATTCTCAAAACAGATCAAGACCGGAAGGTGGCATTAACGCAACATAATGGATGTCAAGACAAGACATTTAACTGTCCCATGATGGATCAGTGAATGGAACAGTCAATGTTTAGGAAATCTTCTGGGGAAAAAAAAAGAAACAACTATCCTACAAACAGATCATTATACACTTCTTAAACCAAGACCAAATCAGAGATACAATTTCTCTAAACAAAATAATGTGCAAGGACTTTACAAAATACTGTATCATCACATTCCATTGACATTTTATGTAGAGGTTACATGCCATCTAGTGGATGAAAAACAAAACTGCATAATCCTGAGTAATAAAAATTTGCTGCATAGATGTGATCCTAATAAAAATGTACACAAATAAATTCCCACACTTAAACACCTCCATTACGTCCTTACATTAAACTTTTAACTCGCAGGTCTACCACAGACTTAATATTATTTCAAATATAATATATCTTTTTAAAGATCTCCACATCTTGCCGGAGTCTAATGTGGTCCATGACAACATCTTGGGAATAATAAGCCCATAATTTTCCCAGTGTCGAAAAATAATGTTACGGCTCTCCCAGGTCACCCTCCATAGTGCGAACCAAGACATAAAGCTCTGCTAGACCAACTACAGATGCTGCGATCACTGCTGATATTACTCTCTGAAAAAGAAAAAAGACCTCTGTGGATTATACAGGATTTTAGTAGTATTTGAAAAATAAAACATACAACTGTAATTAATTTTAATTAAATTTAAGTAAAGATTTAAAAGATTTAAATAACATGCACTCTATGATGACACTGGTTTCAGTGAGCACTCCTGAAATTCTAAATCTTACCGCTGTAGTTTCTGTGAAGATGTACTGACTGCCCATGTAGGCACAAGCGAAGGCTGCAACCACCGTTACCAAGAAGTTGAAGATAGTAACAATGACCGCTTTGACAGACCGCACTATAAACCACAAACGAATATACAAATAATAATGTGAATTCAGTGAGAGTTTAGGGGAAATAATACTATCCCTTATTTAGACACTTGTGGACACTGCACTCCAGCATATTCATGCACATTTACACATATTTCCATTAAATGTTTTTGCTCGTTGCACATAGGACACTTTCACGCATATTTGCACACCCCCTTAGACATTTCTATTCAAATCCCACTTCATCTCCATACTAAAGTTTCTATATTTTTCGACATTTTTAAAGAAAATAATTTTTTCTCCATATTTGTACAGCTGGGTTTTTCTTTATATTATGTATTATTTTTGTACAGCTAGGTTTTCTTATATTTTATATTTTATCTTATCTTCTACTGATATATTTTTTTCATCCATAGCTAAAGTTATTTTCTATATTTTATTTCTTATTTCGTCCCATATTTATTTCCTAAAACTATCTTTTTAGTTCTAAGGTCATGGCCGGACGTTATATCATTTCCCTGCATATCATACATAAAATTTTAATTTGATACTCTTTTCTTTTGATACTCTTTATTGTCATTATGTTTTATTAAAATCTGTCTGAATTATAGCTGCAATTCAGCTACATGCATGGAAAGAAACGCTTTCTTAGAAAAACCAAAGGAAGTCTTACATGACCTAAAAACTCTTAAAAAAAATTAAAATAAAAACGAAGTTTAGCCTAAATGTATATGTTGTTGTCAAAAGATTTTTAAAAAACTGTTTCATATTGTGTGGAAACGTGTTTAAATATCAAAAGTACATAAAAAATGGATCTGGCTAATGTAGGATAAAATCTGTAGGAGGAGAACCCCAGATCCACATCATTAAACTATTCTGACAAATTTCATAACAACTAAACTAAATCTCTTACATCTTCCTTAAAACCCCAGTTACGTTCCCCAAATGGAAATTTCCTGACCTTGTCTTCCAAAGTCTGCCAGGGTTCCATGATTGTTAATTTCCTGTCAATGGGAGGGGGGGGGGGGGAGATAAACTTGGTAAACTTACCAAAAATAGCTCATAAGAAATTTATGTTCCTGATAACACAAAAGTTTTAAAACAGAAATCTGCACTTACCTGGGGATTTACGTTTCTTGTGATTCTCCGGTATTCCTCGTTTGCCAGTTTTGCTTTAATCTTCTCCAGACGAGCCACTAGCTGAGGGTTCTGCTCACAGTGCGCAGTTGTAATTCAAAGTTAATCTGATTATATTTAAAATTAATACAATTTAGCAATTCCATACATCACCAATAGCAATGCCAGCGTTTTCACTTACTCTTGGCAGTGGCTCCACTTTTGGAAGATGAAGCATGCTGTCTTCAAGCAGCTCGTGAAGGTAAACTGGATATCCTGCAGAGAAGTAAGATCAGCATAAGTCCCCTCGTGCTAGGGTATTACATTTATAGATTATGCAGTCACACTGTTTTAGATGTACTTGCTTAAGGGGTCATAAGAACAACATAAAATAGGATTACCTGATGCAGAATTTTACAAAGCGGTTCAAAATTATTTGTATGATAAAAGTAAAGCATGTACTCGTACTACCTGACTAACATCAAAGGTAAATGCATCAGTGGTCAACAAAACAAGTATACAGTATTTTGCAAAAGTCTTAGGCACATGCAAGGACCTGCTGTTTAACTATAAAACAGTAATTAATGAAACAAAGTAAATAATTGGTGTGGCTACACTTTATAAACTATAATCTTGGTGCAGTTTGTGCACTTTTATGGTGAAATTATATGTTTCCGCCTTAATGATTCAATAAATGTGTTATGCAAGCTTATCATCTTTTCATGAGCTCTGCATCGGACATATGTACTTTGCTTGGATCCAAACATCTCAACCTTGGACTCATCAATCCACAAGACTTGGTTCCAGTTATCTAAATGTCCACTGATTATGCAGTTTGTCCAACTACAAACTTTTCTTCCGATTTGCCAACTTTGTAGGGGTATTTTCTTGGCAACTCAAGGTGACCTGAGTCTCCTGAACACTGTGTCTGCACACACATGCTTCCATCTTGTTTATTCAACACTGAAGCCAAATTAGGACCAATGAGGTCTTTTGTTTCTCAAGGACGACGCTCGTAAGTAGTTGTTTTCTTGGGTGATTTTGCACTTGAGCCTTTCGGTGCATCTTCTGTCCTGATTGGATTCAGTTGCAGCGTGTATCTGGAGACTCCAATATACAGACTTTAATGATCACTTTGCTGTATCTCATAGAGAATAACCGTTCTTTCTCCAGACAAGCAGACCAATCAGTTTCTAGGAACAACTGTAAATGACAGATCACACTCCCTGTGGAGGAAGAGTCAAACATACAAACAAACAAACAAATTATTGTTTTATTTAGTTTTTTTACGGGAATAAACTTCTTTCTAAACCATGCATGATCAATTTAAGACCATCCATTCGTGAATTTATGGGAAAACATATAGCTGCAAAACCGTCATGTTTAAGATTGATTACGTAGCAAATGGTGTGTTTTTTTTATTGTTATTGTTAAATTGCTACGGATGACTGATGAACATCTTTTCTGTTTTTTGTGTAAACATACCATAATATACAGTGTACATGTACAAGACACATATAAGAGAACTTGGTGTATACAGACTGCATGTTTACAGTGAAGATCTTGTTTTCTAACTTTTTCCCCCCTACCATTTTGCTGAAGAAGTGTCTGCAGTTTCCTGGCTGTTTTAAACGAGATGACAGTCTGCTCTTTAAGTGCTTGTAGTTCCTCAATGAGATCTGATGATTTACAGCATTTCTTCTCCAATAACTCTTCTATCTTGTCATGAAATCTTGCACCAAGTGTAAATGAATTCGCCATGTCGTTCAGGTTGACAGGTGGAGAACCTGTGTGTGGACGAATCAACGTTAAAACTCATAACACATCATAGACTGAATGAGCCAAAATGCAGCTGTGAAGATCAGGATGCTCACCAAAACAATGGCTCTGTTAGCAGTTAGCTGATGGAGAGTCTCAGACAGTTAGCTAACCTCTCTCTGTATACACTGCGCGTTACATTTAAAATAGCATTGTACCGTTACAATAAATATAAATTAAATACGGTATATAAAAAAATTCTCAGATATACAACAAATTTAACAATATATATGCACGGCGAACTATAAAGGAACTATATCAGCTGACTCGTCGCCTGATGATGACGTCAAGTCCGGGTCCCTCCTCGTGTACATGACGTCGGCAAAAAATAATAATAACAGCGCGTTTATGTCATTTAAATAATTTATGTTTTCGAGAAACATCTCAAAACTTATATATATTTTTATTTATTTATTTATTTATTTATTTTTTTGGTATATTTTGCATATATCACGCTGTTCATTGATTTATGCATTGTTTTTTGCCTTTTCCCAACTCTGTGTATTTATCTGTCCACTGGTTGTAAGAAAGATATACAACATAAATAAAAAGAAATGAAAATTAAATAACATGTAGAAGGGTGGCAGGGTTAAGGGTTGGATTCCTGCCTTTGTGTGTGTGTGTGTGTGTGTGTGTGTGTGGTGGGTTTCCTCTGCGGTCTCTGGTTTTTTCCCACAGTTCACAGACTATTCTGCTCTATTTAGTCATTAGCACTCATCAGGCAATGTCTATGGGCAACTGACTGCACTCAGACCAAAGGGGGCTGAATAATTATGCACACCCCACTTTGCAGTTATTTATTTGTAAAAAAAAATGTTTGGAATCATGTATGATTTTCGTTCCACTTCTCACGTGTACACCACTTTGTATTGGTCTTTCATGCGGAATTCCAATAAAATTGATTCATGTTTGTGGCTGTAATGTGACAAAATGTAGAAAAGTTCAAGGGAGCCGAATACTTTTGCAAGCCACTGTATTTAGCTCTGATTAGTCAATTACTTTAGATTACTGCGGGAGGAAAGCAGAGTAACCGGAGAAAACCACTGTGCACAGAGACCTGAAGTGGGAATCGAACCTGGACCCTGTAGGTGCGGCACCACTAAGCCACCATGCTACTCAGCATCAAGTCAGAGAGACATTATAGCCATATATTATAAAGTAGCCCATAACCCCAGAGTTTGTGTGTGTGTTTTATGTTTTTTTGTGGTTTTGCGGTTTAACTCCTGAGCTTTGTTCTTTAAAGTCTTTCTGTGCATGCTCCCTTGATAGATAGATAGATAGATAGATAGATAGATAGATAGATAGATAGATAGATAGATAGATAGATAGATAGATAGATAGATAGATAGATAGATAGATAGATAGATAGACTTTATTGATCCAGTGAGGGGAAATTATTGTAAAACCCAGATCTAGAAAAAAAAAGTCCATATCTACATCACATTTATGAAACTAAGAACGTTTTACATTAGACAATATAGTGCTATCGTCAGGGTTTTAGATGTGCTTTATTAATGCACTTATTTCATCGCAAGGTGTCAGTAGAGTTAAATGCATGCAGTGTAATGGCAATCGGTCCGGGTCTGTGCAAAGACATCAGATGTGCACTGTGTAGATGAGAAACAGATGCTGTGTATGGGCTTCTCTTCCGCAGTTTCACCGTCTGACCCAATGCAAATGCTCACATTTTCCTCTTGCATTGTTGGATAAATATTAAATACTAATATTTTGTTGTGTGTTCATTGCACAGCTTAATAATATAGCTTTCATGCAGGCAGGTCACACCATTCCCATCTGATTGCATCAGTCTGATATCGCGGGGCAATCTGGTTAAGTAGTCTTTGAAAAGCACTCTGCTTGTAAAATTATGACTCAGTTCAGTGTTTGTCGAGTTGCTGGAGGATGATGTGCACACACTGCCCGACCCCTCCCAGATGGAGGGGGAATGGGGTGGGAGGCTCTCTGCACCATGATCCATTGCATGCATACTGTATTAGCCTAGACTCAGAGAAAAGAAAACACTGAAGGATCCCATCTTACAGGAAAGAAAGCATTGATGCAAAAACAAAACAGGGGGAAATCTAAGCAAAGTGCATGTGATGGGAAGAACTGGGATGACTTTTTTTTATTTATTTATTTTTTTTTAGAGAGGAGGAAAATAGACCTCTCTTCCATTCTGACCTCGCTTTACTTTGCTTCGGGGTGTAGGCGGATCTGAAGAAACAGACACACGAAATATCTGTTCAGGACATGGGATTGCTGTGCACGTATAGACAGATAGAGAAATAATTTCATAATGGGAGTTTGAGCATTACAGGACTGGTTATTTTCTTCTTCTGCCCGCCATGCTCCAGGCATCCTCATCCGATCTGTTCCCTACCTGAGGGACACGAAAGGAAATAACCTTCTAGTCCAAGCGGATATGGCGTTTTTGTCGCATTGACCTTAATTGCACGTTGGCTTTTATTCATACAATGTAATTCCTAAGGTATCTGGAGCTAATGGAGGGTTTGGATGAGCTTTCTGCATATGGATACAATGTTTCTGGCATGCATTGGTGTGGACGAGACAAGTGCATGAATTGTTGAAGTTTGTGACGGAAATAATATTAAAGAAATAAAAAACTGAAAAAATGTCCGTCTTTGAACTGCACAGCACTCTCTGCGGGACACGTGTGATGTAAACAAACCAGTGACGCGGCTCCAACCTCGCCTACGTGCATTTCTCCTAAATGCTGCGCGAACTTGTAAACCGAACCCGACCTGCCTGAGTGTACCGTCTGAAGGGTTCCGGGTCCGGGATCGGTCATGGGAGCGAAACAGGCAAAGAGTCCGGATGAGGCGGGCGCCAGCCCACAAAGCGCGCGCTGCAGGAGGACACCGACGCGCGAGCGCGGCAATGACGTACGCGCCTCGCTCGTCCTGCGCGCCGGGGAGAGACTCGCGCGCGCCGGACCGCCGCCTCCCTACCAGCGGCGCGTGGGCATGATCCAGGACATGATGCTGCTGGCCAAGCAGGGCAAGCACGACGAAGCCACGGAGATGCTTAAAACCCTGCGACAGGTACAGTACGGCAGTCCTATTGCGGTCGTGCTTTAAATGCACACGGTTGGTCAGACATCATACTGTACGTCACAACAACTTGACGACAACAACAACACAGGTAGACGAAAGGAGTGGATAGGCTTCTATACTGCACACTGTAGATTAACCTCAGTCATGAAAGAAAGTAGACTGCACAGACCAAACAAAACTTATTTCATTTAGAACACTAAACACACTATTGCAAACCTCAACATATAGATATTATATGAGCACAAAGATTATTGCATCTAGAGTGCAAAACACAGAACACAGGTAGACAACACCTTTGTTATGAAAAGAAGTGGATAGGCTACTATACTGTACAAACCGTACTGCATCTAGAGCACAAAACACAATATTGCAAACAAAACCAATATTGCAAACCTCAACATAGTCTAGAGCAGAAAACAAAACTCATTGCATCTAGAGTGCAAAACCCAACATTGCACAAATAGCATATTGCATTTAACCATAGCGTATTGCATTTAAACCAGTATTGCAAACCTCAACATATTAAGTCTAGAGCACAAAACAAAACTTATTGCATCTAGAGTGCAAAACACAACATTGCACAATTTAGCGTATTGCATTTAGAGCACACTGCATCTAGAGCGCAAAACACACAACACAGGTAGGAAACACGTTTGTTATGAAAAGAAGTGGACTACTGTACTATACTGTACAAAACTTACTGCATCTAGAGCACAAAACACAATATTGCAAACAAAACCAATATTGCAAACCTCAACATATTAAGTCTAGAGCAGAAAACAAAACTTATTGCATCTAGAGTGCAAAACCCAACATTGCACAAATAGCGTATTGCATTTAGACCATAGCGTATTGCATTTAACCATAGCGTATTGCATTTAAACCAGTATTGCAAACCTCAACATATTAAGTCTAGAGCACAAAACAAAACTTATTGCATCTAGAGTGCAAAACACAACATTGCACAAATAGCGTATTGCATTTAGAGCCCATTGCATCCAGAGCACAAAACACACAACACAGGTAGGAAACACCTTTGTTATGAAAACAAGTGGACTACTGTACTATACTGTACAAAACTTAGAGCACAAAAACACAATATTGCAAAAAAAGAGACAATATTTTAAAAACCTATTGCATTTAGAGCACAAAATCACAATATTGCAAACAAAACCTATTGCATCTAGAACACAAAGCACTATACAGCGAACAAAACACACTATTACAAACAAAACGTATTGCATGTCGAGCACAAAACACAATATTGCAAACAAAACCTATTGTATCTAGAGCAGAAATCACAATATTGTTAACAAAACCTATTGCATCCGGAGCACAAAGCACAACACAAAAAATTATTACTGTACATTCAGAGCAAAAACCACAATATTGCAAACCTCAACATATTCCATTTAGAGTGCAAAACACAATATTGCACACAAAACGCATTTAGTGCACATTGCATCTAGAGCACAAAACACACAACACAGGTAGAAAACACCTTTGTTATGAAAAGAAGTAGATAGGCTACTATACTGTACAAAACATTGCATGTAGAGCACAAAGCACACTACCTTTTTGCATCTTGATTGCAAAACACACTATTGCATACAAAACTTATTGCACCTAGATCACAAAACACACAACACAGGTACTGTAGACAACACCTTTGTTATGAAAAGAAGCGGATAGGCTACTACTGTATACTGTACAAAACCTATTGCATCTAGAGCACAAAACACAATATTGCAAACAAAAGACAATATTTCAAACAAAACGTATTGCATTTAGAGCAGAAAATCAAAACATTGCAAACAAAACCTATTGCATCGAGAGCACAAACCGCTATACAGCGAACAAAACACATTATTGCAAACAAAACTTATTGCATCCAGAACACAATACACAATGTTGCAAACAAAATGTTCTGTATCTAAAGATAAATACCATACCATCAAATACCATTTGACATTTATTTAGTCACATACTTACTTACTTATAATGAGCATCCCACAGGCTTGGATCCCTGTTTCAATTCTGATACTCTAGTATTAAATTGCCCCATCCATGGATTTGTGTGCTTGGTGTCCAGGGATGTACTGGAAGCCCATTCAGGGTGGATTCTCCTGCTTTTGCTCAGTGTTCCCCGGACAGGCTCAGAATCCAGCTGGACTCTGTCCAATTTAAACTGGTTACTAAAGATGAATCCATGATGATTGAAAAATAAGGGTACATCTATATCTATAAACAGTGCAAGAATGCATTATTTCTATAGAATTTGCATATATAGGCAATTTCAGCCAATCAGAGTTGTGTTTAGATATTTAGTGTCTTATGTCCCGCACAACAAACATAGGTAAGAGTAGATTAATAGCGGTTACAGTAAGCGTTTGAATCAGCATCACATTGCATGTAACCATTACCCAACAAGCACTCTAAAGAGTATAATAGAATTACCTTTAAGCCATTGCTTTTTTCCCTTGAATGTCTTTTTAATCAGCAAGGTTAGAATGACATATTTGTATAACACAATATGGAAGCGGAGAACATAGCAGGCTCAAGCACCCTACCCTGTCAATGACAGTCATGGAAATCATAAAGACGTTTCTGTGGAAGTCCCACTCGCTCCATGGGGCTTCTGCTTCAAGTCCACCTACATACCAGCAGTGTAGTTTCTCTGCCTGCACCATGTGCTGGAGGATGCACACACACTTCACCCCCATTTCAGCTGTCGAGATCGATGGCCAGCGGCTGGACCGTCCTGTAATGCTGATGCAGTTAGAACGGTTGTGCGATTTATTGCTTTGTTGTGTAGTCACTTTTATGCTCTAAATCTTGCAGTCTATGATGGAGGGATCGGAAAGAAAGTGTAGGAGTAACAGGATTTCCTGTAGGGAGTTTGAGGATGGAAAGACGGCCCTATACAGCTTATACCCATCAGTGAGAGCGTAGACGATCGAATGAACTCAGCAGAAGTGGAATTCTGGTGAGACAATACCATTTAGCTTTTTGCTGTTGCTGACCTTGACTGAGCTTTCTGTCAGTCAGTTGAGGAACACTCCAGAGTTTTCAGCTTCTATATATAAGCACACATATCTTTTATTTATTTTTTTTATCGTCGCTGACCGATGCTGTGTTGCCAGCACAGATCTGTGCCACTTGGGTTTTAAGTAGCTCTAACAAAGCAGGTGGCAATGCTTCCTCACTGCTTCAGGGTGCCGCTGTGTCTATGTTTACTTGTTCGCCTCCTGATATACCTCTCATCCCTCATCTGCACATCTTCAAACCATCTTAATCTGGCTTCTCGAACTTCGTCTCCTACGTGCATAGTACGTGCACACCTTTCTATCACTTCTGCTCCTCTTCTCCACACGTTCCACCCTGCCTCCACTCTCTTCTTCACTTCTCTACCACACCACCCATTGATTTGGACAGTTGACCCTAAATTTAAACTCCTACACCTTGCCTACTTTCCTCCACCCTCTCTCTCCTTTACACACATGTACCCCATCTTGCTCCTTCATGCCTTTTCCCTCCAGTGCCCTCCATCCCTCAACCTCTTTAGATTCATCCTAACCTGCTTCCTACTCTCGCTGCTGTTTACAATATCATCTGCAAACATCCATAGTCCATGGGGACCCTTGTCTAACCTCATCCGTCAACCTGTCCATCACCACTGCAAACAGGAAGGGGCTAAGAGCCGATCCCTGGTGCATTCCCACTCCCCCCTTAAACCAGTCGGTCATACCTACCTATACCATACCTCTTCGATATAACACCGTCCTTGTACATAAAAATTTAAATGCGGGACACAGAGGATGGTAAAGGATCCTAATAATGCTATAGGAAAGGGATCAAGGCCAGCTCCCAAACACCTTTTAAACCCACCATATGTATTACGTTATGAACTTATGATTCTCAGTGGGGGATTTTAGTATTTGTGTCATTCTAGTTGTGCAGTTCGGTGATATTTTGGTCTGTTAGCCCATGTAAATTGTAAGAACTGAGATGCTTTGGTGAATTATTTTCCTAATAATAAAAGGTTTTCGTTTGAAAGGAGGATAAGTAATAATGCTGCTCCATGGATGCCTATTATGTATTGGTTATCTTTATCACTAAATATAACTGAATGGGATTTTTTTCCTATGTATTCTTTCTATTTTCACACTTTCCTGTCATGTTTTTTTTTTGATATAGTAATTGATCACCGAGCCAAGGCACTGAGTGATGTGCTGGGAATCTGTAATTGCTGGTTCTTTTACTTGTCTCATTGCCATGTACTGTAGATAACAATGCCCTGGGGTCAAGTAGATTGAATTTACATTTAGATTTGTTTATTTGCCGAACAGTAGAATGAATTTGCTTTTTTTGTAGAGTGACAGGAAGCTGTCGTGCTGTAATACTCATGAAACATGTCACGAATGCCTAGTAAGAGAGAAACGCTTGGCTGAAACCCGATGGATGGAAAGGTTAACTGACTTCAGTTCGACTTTTAGTTTCCAGCAGCGTCTCATTTTCAGTTTTTTACGCTGAATATTTTTGTATTTGTATATTTTAGTATTTGTATTTTTGTAATAATATATTGTACGCGGTCTGATTGATGTAATTATTCACTCACTCACTCAATTACTCATCTTCTATACTGCTTTATCCTGTATTCAGGGTATAAATTGAAATTCTATAATTTTCCTTTGACTTCACAATTATGTGATTGTTTTACAGTTATATCTGTGGTTATGAATACTTTTGCAAAGCACTGTAACAATTCTGCCAAAAGATTAAGCATCACATTGGGCAAATGTTTATACATAGGCTACACATAGAGTATTCATACATACAGTATAATCCAGTTTTTCTCAGGAGAACAAAATCCAAAATGAAATGGAAAATGCATCATACTGTAAAAAGCTTAAATAAAGTAAATGGCTACTGTTAATCTTGGCTTTGTCCTGTGGAAGTCATTAAAAGCTCAATTCTCTCTCTCTCTCTCATTTTTTTTCTGCTGTAGGATCTGGGAATGGAGTCAACCTCCCTGGATGATGTCCTTTATCGCTACGCCAGTTTTCGGAACCTGGTGGATCCCATTACACATGACCTCATTATCAGCTTGGCCAGATACGTTCACTGCCCAAAGACGGTAGAGTGATTAGTTCCTTTAGTGATGCACTGAAATGAAAATTCTTGGCTGAATAAAGTGCAGTTGGAATACACTGGTATAAAACCTGGTACTGAAAACCAGCTTTAAAAAAATACTTAATAGGTTTCGTATTAAGTTCCTTTTTCGTGGAGGACTACATCAAGTATCTTCATTTGTTTTAATATCTATGCATACATATAAATTTACGAGGGGTGTTCAAGTCAAACTGGGATTTGATGAAGGAAACCATAAAACTGAGTGACATTTAAAAAAAGATTTTAGGCACAGTTAGGCACAGTGATAAGACTCTTAATCGTAGGAAAACATTTGAATAGTGCGAACATTTTAAAGAACGCCGTATGTCCTTGAATGGCGATCCTGGCCCATATCCTGCCGTTATTCCCTTGAACATTCAGCGATTGGAACGCCTGATCCTTGAAAATGACATACCTTGTAACCAGCTTATGGAAGAAACTCATCTGTGTGTGAGGGAACTGTACACACAATCATTCACCAACACCTTTTTCACATTACAGGAGTCATTGCCACATCACATGTACAGTCCTGACTTTCCTCCAAGTGATTTCCACATGTTGAAGCCATTAAAGGAGTTCCTGGGAGGCCAGCGTTTCAGGCATAACTTAATCAGTCTGATATTTCTCATATATCAGCTTACTGAGAAAATGTTCTACCTTGAAAGTATCCAAGAATAAGTGCATTAATGTAGCAGGGGATTATATAGAGAAATAAAGGTAGTTTTTACTCTCAAAACCGTGTTCTCTATCTCTATTGACTTGAACACCCCTCATTAAAACAGATAGTAATTAATATTAGTTCAAGTTCAATTTATTTGTATAGCACATTTACAACAGCCTTCAGGCTGACCAAAGTGCTTCTCAGAAAAGCATACTCGTAAAACAAACCCCAAAAACAATAAACACAAAAGTAGCACAACCTGTTTAACACTACTATATAACAAAATTAATATACTAAAGAAAAAAAATAGGTTTCGAGCAAGGACTTAAAAGAGGACAGAGAGGGTGCCAATCTAATCTCTAAAGGCAAGGTATTCCAAAGTTGAGGCCCTGCTACCGCAAACGCCCGTGCCCCTCTGCGCTTGAGCCTCACGTGTGGGACTACTAATAAAGCCTGATCACAAGATCTTAGTGTTCTAGACGAAGAGTAAGGGTGAAGAAGTTCGGAGAGGTAAACTGGTGCTAGATTGTGTAAAGATTTATACACAAACAGGAGGATTTTAAAATGAATTGGCAACCAGTGTAAGTCTTTCAGAATCGGAGTGATGTGATCATGTTTACGACATTTACGAAGAAATCTTGCTGCTGCATTTTGGACAAGCTGTAGGCAATTTGAGATTTGGAAATACCGCAGTATAATGAATTGCAGTAATCTAGACGAGACGTAACGAATGCATGAACCGCCATTTCTAGAGTTTTGGGGGTGAGAAAGTGTTTCATTTTAGCGAGTAGTCGAAGCTGATAAAAGCTGGATCCAATAACGGAGGCGATATGTTTATCAAATTTTAAATGCTGGTCAATGAGAACACCCAGGTTACGCACCTGCGACGATCTGAAGACAGATAAACTGTCCAGATCAGGGCTAAAACTCTGAGAGTTCTCATTAGGACCAAAAAGAATTACCTCGGTCTTGTCTTCATTTAGAAAGAGAAAGTTTTGAGCGAGCCATGATTTAACCTCCTCTAAACACTGCAAAAGATTAGTAGTGGCAGTAACGTTCTTTCTTTTGATGGGAAGATAAATTTGAGTATCATCTCCATAGAAATGAAAAGATACATCATGGTTCCGTAAAATAGAACCCAGAGGTAGCATATAGAGAGAGAACAGAGATGGAGCCAGAATAGAGCCTTGTGGAGGACCACGGGTCAAAGGTGCCTGGGAAGAAATGAAATTACCCATCTTTACTAAAAACTTTCTATCAGTCAAGTATGACTGAAACCATTTCAGAACATTCGCTTTTAAACCCACCCAGGACTCTAATCTAGATAATAGTATAGAGTGATCGACAGTATCAAAAGCCGCCGATAGATCCAGGAGAAGCAGAATCACAGAGTCTCCAGAGTCAGTGGAGACATAAATATCATTTAACACTCTCAAAAGGGCTCTGTACTATGAGCAGACTTAAAACCAGATTGAAACACCTTGTGAATACCCATATTAGTCACAAAACATTGTAGTTGGTCCAGCACAATTTTCTCCAAAACCTTAGAAACGAAAGGTAAGACAGAGATTGGCCGAAAATTCTTTAGGACAGAAGAATCCAGTGAAGGCTTCTTGAGCAGAGGAGTAACAGTAGCCACCTTAAGATTGGCCGGAACACAGCCCGTTTGAAGACATGTATTAATGAAAGATACCAAGCCTGGCCCAATGGAATCCAGAATTAAACTTAGGAATCTTGGATGGATGATATCATTAGAGCAAGAAGAGGGTTTAAGCTTGTCAATGATAAAATACTAACAAATATTAAAGATTGCTCCTCATACATAATCATTAGCCTTTAAAGGCAAAGAAACTTTCTGTTCAAGGGATTTTGTGTAAACTTGCTGCTATGAATTGAGATAGTCTTGAACTAATATCAGCTTGCACTTTTTTTCTCAGATGAGTTTAGAAAATTATCGATAAACATGTACCATATAAGGTGGTTAGCATTGTCGTCTTGCACCTCCAGGGTCCGGGTTCGATTCCCGCCTCAGGGTCTGTGTGAGTGGAGTTTGCATGTTCTCCCCGTGCTTGGTGGGTTTCCTCCAGGGACTCCGGTTTTCTCCCACAGTCCAAAGACCTGCAAATTAGGCTGATTGGAAAAGTCTTGGTTTTCCTCAGAGCATTCTAACATGATATAGTATGTGAGTGAAATCTGGCTTGGTCTGGGGCAAGGAAGTCTAAATTGGGTGTGGACTGGTTAGGTTTTTAATACAGTAATGTACACTGGCAATAAGAAAATCAAAGGCTTCATAATTTAACTGGGACATTATAAAAATTAAAATATCTGAGGAAATTATGGCAGACTGTTGAATTATTACAAGGCAATAAATCATACTCAAAGTTTCCATATACTGTAGGACTGTGATTAATCCTGAACTGATTGTAGATAAAATGACAATGCTTGATGGATTAAACAAGCATTCTATTGCCTCTCTTGCTTTAAATAAATATATTAATAAATATACTGATAATAGTGGTTATTTCTCAGTATCTTATCCTATTTCCACTGATGTTGCTTGTACTGTACATGAGTGTTTGAGCCAGGCATTTACGTAATTGGTGGGTAATAATTCAGTAGGTCGAGATACTGTAGTTATGGAATTGGCTGCTGAAATTTATTGCACCTCTGTTAACTTAGATTATTAATGTTTTGTTACATGGAAATCTGCTTTTGGCTACATTTATTCAAATCTGGTGAGGTCTCCCAACAAATGTTAACAGTTGTTAAAATTTCTGGTTTTGCCATGATCATATAAGACTAGTGCCTGAGCAGCTCAAAGACTTCCTTACTACCTACAATGTACTCTGAAACTGTCAGTCTGGTTTTAGGAAGAGGCATTGTACCGCATCATCATCATCACTGCAGCTTTAAAAGCAGTATGTGACCTGATTCTATCTTTAGATAAAGGATTTTTGTTCAGCTGCATTATTTATTGATCATTCAAAAGCTTTTGACACTGTAGTCCATAAATGTTGGGAAAAAAACAATAATTGATATTAGCCTGCGCAGAAAAGTGAATCGCTTTGAAAATCATTTACCAGAGAGACAGCAATGCTCTAAAAATGGAATTCCACAAGGTTCAGTGTAAGGACCGTTACTATTATGTATTTACACAGATTTAACCTATGCCACCTCTTCTTCCTTCTTGGGTCTCTTTGAGCTGGGTTTGCATGTTCCCCCCCATGCTTAGCGGGTGTTTCTGTGAGTAAATGAGTGAGTGAGTGAGTGAGTAAGTCCTTTCATTCATTCATTCATTCATTTTCAGTACTGCTTTATCCTTATATACAGGGTCGCGGGGGACCTGGAGCCTATCCCAGGAAACTTAGGGCACAAGGCGGGGTACACCCTGGACAGGGTGCCAATCCATCGCAGGGCACACACATACTCACATACACACACTCAATCACACACTACGGGCAATTTGGAATGTCAATTAGCCTAACCTGCATATCTTTGGACTGTGGGAGGAAACAGGAGTACCCGGAGGAAACTCACCAAGCACGGGGAGAACATGCAAACTCCATGCACACAGAGACGGGAATCGAGCCTGGCCGGGGAATCGAACCCGGACCCTGGCGGTGCAAGGCGACAGTGCTAACCACTACACCACCGTGTGAGTGAGTAAGTGATTAAGTAAAACATTTCGGTTCCCCTTGTGCCACCTCCGCAGCTCTGGCCTTTCGGTGCTTGGCTCTGCCGGGTCTCTGAGGATGTGCTGTGGTGTCTGGCACCAGGAGGTTGGCAGTGGATCCTTTGGATGCTGTGGGTTATGGGATGGTACCTCCTTGGTTTGGGGTTGTTTTGGTGCTGAATTGGATTGGGATCTGGGGAGCTCAGAGGCCGTGTTCTCAGCCTTGGACTCTTTGTCTGCTGGACCCCGTGCTGTGTCGCATTGGGTGTTCTAGTGCCTTGCTATCAAGGCTAGCATTGATTTTTTTTTTTGCCCACAAATTTGTGCTGCGTTGTTTTTTTTTGTGTGGAATCAGACCAGACAGACTAGCCTTTGCTCCACACAGGCAATGATGAGCATGTTCTTCCCATATCACCAATTTACTAGTATATAATTGATAATCCATGTTAATGTGTTAATGTTTTGCTGTGTTAATGTTATAGCTGACCAGTGCATATAAATCATCTTGATTTAATCTGTAATATGCAAGTAATATACTCGAGGTAATATACTCAGAAAGCATGTGATGTCACGTAACAGTCTGAGATGAAACTGATGGAACTTTGTCTTACTCGTCAAACAAATACACTCCCTGTTTGGTAATCTGGGAGAGAATCACAGGTGAGAAATCGAAAAAGTAGATCGGATAAAGATGAAGTTTTGTCTTAAAATAAAATTCAGCGCTCTGAAATGTACTTATACCACTTTAGCGCTGTTATTTCAGCGATGATAATATGAATTAATGCCAGTAAAAATATTATAATGTTTAGCTTTTCTTATGAATATCTATTGGTGCAGGTGTTTGTTTACATTGAGCAAGTAGCTAATTAGTAGCTTATTTTATAACATCGCTATTACTCAACATTTTGATTTCACTTATGGTGCAGGTTAAACTTCAGGCAGATATCTTTCGTTAAATTCTCTCCAGCGGTTGATTTAAGACGCGCCCACAGGTTTGACTTCAAGCAAATACTGAAGCATGGAAAAGTTTCATTCAAGCCAGTTTTATGCGACAAATTCTGGCTGGACAGACGTACAGATATACAGACAGACAGAAAACTTTCTGAGACTGGTTTCCGGTCCTCCAATGTACTGTATGAAAGGTAAGGATATCATTGAAAGAGTGAGTTCTGACCAATGTAAGTACAGACAAAACCTTTCTTTTATTTAAATAGATTGTAAGTATCTCATCCATCCTCCGTGGACTCCTGTAGAATTTTGCGCTGGCATTATTTTATTTATAAAGTCATTTATTTAATGTTTATATTGCACAGAAATCATTGAAAGTAGTAGTGATGCAGGCAGACCATAAAGACGCTACTTGGCTCCATGACTGTATAATTTACATTTAATAAAACGCAGAGCTATTGATAAGAGCATCATCCACTGCAATTTCTGCAGTAAGGAATTTTTCATACGATTAAAGGACTTCTAACCTGAAATATCACCTCAATGTGAAGCATTTGAATAGGGATCACTGGACAAAATTCATTTGCAACAAAATATTTCTTAATACTTTTACAGGAAAAAATGATGTATGATTAATTTAGATTACTTAATCACAGAGGACATAATTAATTAGATAAAAAGTATTTAATGCCTTGACAGCAATTATATAGTCTTTAGTCACAGAGAGTTATATTGTTATCGGTACCTAGGATTAGAACCAAATATGGAAAAATAGCTTTTAAGTGTGCAGCTGCTCGTGCATGGAACTGTTTCCAAAAATCCACTGAATTTATGGTCGTCGGTTTTTCCGAGTTGGTTTATAACTTTATTAAATGAAGCTGGAGGAATGTCGGTGAGTTGTCATTGTTGGCGTTCATCACACGAAACTGGTGTTTTTGCCTGAATAGGACTGAGATGGTGTTATGGGTTAATCAGTGTTATTTTTGCTCTGTTTCTCTTTAACCTTGTTGCCTCCTGTCTTGGCCAGGACACACTTTAATTGGAGATTATTATTGTTGTTCTTGTTGTTTCATACCCAAATAGATCCACATCTAGTTATGCTAAAATGAATACATAAATAAAGTAAATAAATAAATAGATAGATAGATAGTGGCGTACTGGTTTGCACTGTTGCCTTGCATCTTCAGGATCCGGGTTCGATTCCCACCTTGGGTCTATGTGCATGTTTGTTTTGTGAGTGAGTTTCCTCCCACAATCTAAAGACATGCAGATTAGACTGATTGGCGTTCCCAAATTATCCAAAGTTTGTAAACCTCTGTGTGTGTGTGTGTGTGTGTGTGTGTGTGTGTGTGTGTGTGTGTGTGTGTGTGTGTGTGTGTTAACTACAATGGATTGGGACCCCATCTAAGGTGTACCCCGCCTCCTGCCCTAGGTCTCCTCAGGGAGGCTCCAACCCCCCCGGGACCCTGTATATAGGATAAAGTGGTATAGACCATGACAGAGTGATTATTATTATTATTATTATTATTATTATTGTTGTTGTTAATATTGTTATTGTAGTTCCTGTTGTAATAAATAAGAGAAGACCTAAAGCACATACGTACCCAAGTAGATCTAGACTTCTATTTTTTTTACCTGGTAAAATGAATACATATAAAATACAAAAAAATAAATAGTTATTATAATATAATTTAGGGGTGTTGGTCATCTTGCTGTTAAAATGGAAATAAAATCTTTCAAATTCAGGTTCAAATTCAAATGCTTTTACGACTGTCCGTGACCTTAAAAATAAAAGCTTATTAATGATAAATAAATATGAATAAAAAAGAAATACAATAGAGAAAAAATGTAGCTAGGATAAAATAAAATAAAAATATTCTGTACAATATAGAAAAATATAGAAAATATTTTAATTTTAGTGTAAATGAAGATAAATGACTGGGGGGGGGGGGGCGGGTGCAAATATACATGAAAGTGTATTGACTTGTGTGCAATGATCCAAGAAATTAAATATAGATATGTAAGTGTGCATGAATGTGTCTATAAGTGTCCATGAATGTCCAGGATGAGGCCGAAGAGACAATGTCATAATCTTTATCAGAATCGTTATACTTTCATGTAGGTGCATACTCACAGTTAGAGAGAGAGAGAGAGACTGTTAACTGGAAAAGCAGGAAATGAATAGTACTTGTGACAAAAAGCCTTGATATTGAATATCAGGACAATAGACGGCACACTGTTTTTCCTACCACAAATGTGATCTTACCTACTGTACGTCCACGAACCCATGCACAGATCCTCTTTTTCTGTCAGCAGGGTGTCGGTTTTAATAGCGTGTATCACATCAAGCAACATAAGCTACAGGAAATGGCATTTATGTGAGGTTCATAGTGACTATTTTGCAATCATTCCGGATTCCAGGAGCATTAGTGAGCGTTGCTAATGGCAGTAAAGAGGAAAGTCATTTCAGTCGCAAACATATTGACAGATAGAGAGAGAGAGAGGGTGGTGGTGGTGGTGGTGGGGGGGATTATGAGCCGGGCTGTGTGATTGACAGCAGGAGTGTTCCGCTCATGGGTGAGTCATGGTTTGAAAATGAGAGAGTTTAGACTAGGAGACTTACAGCTGATGTGGTTTGTATGTAATGGAGCAAATTAAACCCAACGGCATGGAACAAACAACCAGCTCCGCTCAAAGCCTCTCTAACGGCTGATTTCTACTAAAACAGGAGTTATCACAAACTGGGGGGGAAAAAAACAGCATTATTCCAGTAAGACTGCTAAAACTTGCAGAATGTGTAGTAAGGGACAGGCACTGAGCTAAATCTAGGTTTTATAATATAAAAAAAGGCTTGTTATTCAAGGATGTTCTGAAATACTCAATATACACACAACACAATACAGTAAATTAATTCCAATAAGTTTTAAAGCAATAAAATTCATACTCGATCCATTGTTCTGTCCTTGGTGTTCTCTAAGCATTGCTCGTTATGTTGCTTAGCAACCGATGCTTCCTGGAAACAGACCACACCGTGTGGCATGTGGATTCTTTATTGCAATTAATATTAATCAATTAGATTATTGATTTATTTATTGAACACTGGATTTCATCATATTGTGTTTGTCATTGTTTTACAAAAAAAAAAAGCATTCTTGCATTACATTCTATTGTTTTTGGATTAAATCAGATTGTTTTTGTTATTGTTTGAAAACAAAAACAAACAAACAAAAAAAAAACATAACCTTGTGTTACAGTCACTATTCTAAAGAACACCCTTCTGCATGATTAAATCGCCGAAACACACAACCTCGCGTGGATTACTGCTTCATTCTAACACATTAGCTTAGAGGTTAAAACTGCATGATTTCAGCCGTCTGATCTGTGAACCTCACTCACTCATTCATTCGCTCAGTCTATACCGCTTTATCCTGTATTCAGGGTCACGAGGCGGGGTACACCCTGGACAGGGTGCCAATCCATCATAGAGATCATACTAATCTGCATATCTTTAGACTGTGGGTGGACACTGGAGGAAACCCACCAAACATAGGGAGAACATGCAAACCAAGCCGGGAATTGAACCCGCACCCTGAAGGTGCACGGCGACAATGCTAACCACTAAGCCACTGTGCTGCCATCCGTGAACCATTTACAAGTAATATCTGTTTGAGCCTTTATTCATCACATATACATCACTACACAGTGAAATTCTTTATTCTTTGCATATCCCAGCTGCTTGTTTCCAGGCCGGGGTCAGAGCGCAAGGTCAGTGATTATACGGCAGCCCTGGAGCTGGGGCTCAATCTGCTAACCTTCTGATTAGTAACACACTGACTGCGGCACCATCCTCAAGAGAGTAAAGGAACTTACAGTACCTTGTACTGTAATGTGATGTTGCACGCTTACTGTTATATTCATTGTAAAAGAGATGAACATTTCATTCATGACTAGTAATTCATCACAATGTTCCTGAGCTGGCACTTGATGTGTGGGTTTTTACCACCAGTTTTAATCCAGTATCACGCTAAGCACAATGCTGAAACATGGTTCATATAACTTATAGTGTTTATGGTTTGCTCTCTAAGGCAACTCTTGTTATTATTATTAAAATATGATTTAGTCAAATCCCTTTACTATTCAAATAGAAGTCTATGCCATAGGTGATCAATGTTAATCCTCATGAGCCGCAGCCCTGCATGTCTTCCAGTTACCCCTGCACTGCTCACTGCTGGTTACCTGGATCAGGTGTGTTCAGTCAATCAGAAGCCGGAAGCAGGGGCAACTGGAAAACATGCAGAGCTCTTGAGGGTCTATGACTTGGTCTATGATCCACTGGTGTGTAAAAAGATACTCGTTGAGATGCTGCATCACAGTGTGAAAATATGTCATGCATGCATTAATCCTAACATGAGCACACACACTAAACTTATACCTTTTCATAAACTCAGTTGACCAAAAATTCTTTTTTGGGGGGTTGGGGCGGGGAGGTTAATATATTTCATCATCATATCATTACCTGAGGCTTTTCTGTCCATTACATAACTGATGATTGATGCCTCGTCCTCTTTCTCTGCTCCTAAACTGTTTGTCTGGTCAGGAGAGCGATTCTCTGGGAGCGATGGAGAAGGTGTGCCGGCAGCTGACCTACCACCTGAGTCCGCACTCGCAGTGGAGACGCCAGGGCCTGCTGAAGAGGAAACCTCAGGCATGGTGAGCACACAGAGCTTATGGGTCTGAGCCAGGAGCCATGAGGTCACCTGTCATTTAATCTAATGGCACACCAGAGAGAGAGAGAGAGAGAGAGAGAGTATTTCTTCTTCTCTCTCTCTTTCTCTCTGTATAATTTCTTTTATTAAGTTTTTTCCATCAGGTCGTCAGTCATCATAACCTCCTCTACCATCAGCATTTGTTGATGGCCAAGGGCTGCTGCTCTCTTATTTTATTGAATTTCCATTTTAATTCAAGTGCACATGATTGAAAGGACTGGCCTTTCTCCAATCCACTCATAAGAGCCAAATGCACGTCCTTATTCATTAGATAAATTATGAAAAATAAAACCATCTCTGCTTCCTCGTAACAGGCAGCTGCTCCAGCTTTTTCTTTAACCAATGGTTTGTAAGCACTGAGAGAGTAAACAAATTAAAAACCACAGCAATAAATGCAATCTTAAACTGGCCTTCAAGCCCTGAAACACAATTGAGAGATCTCCAGTGGCACTTTGGAAACCGTACAGTACGTGATATTCTGTTACCAGAACTGACATAGAGGTCAGCCATGTCATGTCTCTCCGTGCCTCATTTCAGCCTGCCTTAACATACAGTACGAAATACAAATTTACTACAAGCAGAGATAAAGTAGAATTGGTGGCTCAGTGATGGGTTTCTCGCCCGACATGCAGAAGGCCTGGGTTCGATTCCCAGCCAATACTCAAACCCCAGCCACTGGATCCGGTGCCAGTCCCAAACTCGGATAAAAGCGGAGGGTTTCGTCAGAAAGGGCAAGTCCTTGTGCAGATCGGATGGTCCGCTTTGGCGACCCCTTCAATGGGAACAGCTGAAAGACCAACAACAAAGAAGTACAGCTTAAACTCTTTGTGCAAGATTTAGTGAATTTTTTTTTTCAATTCAATTCAAATTTTATTTGTCACATACACTTTTAAATGCAGTGAAATGCTTTTTGCGACCACAGGGTCGCGACGGCAGCCATTTCCCAGGCGCCATCATAGAAAACAAGGAATCAGATACATTAGGATAACGAGGGTAAAAAAATCCCCTCCCAGACTGTCCTTCGGAGAGGGCAGTGTGGGATCAGGGGTACAAAAAACTACCTCAGCAGCAAGCACAGAAAAACATGTAATCACAAGACATCAACATTGCAACATTAAGGGTACAGGGATAGGAATGTCCAATGTAGGCAAACAGCTCCAGTCCCTGCAGCTAAAGAGCGCTGGTCCCGATTCCGCCTGCCCACACCGAGGGGAATAAGCACACGAAGGCGTTGGAAATGGGGAAGGTAGAGTGTCTATCTGTAGCTGTTCTGTGAGTGTGTGCGTGCGTGTCAGTTTGTAAGCCTGTAACATCCCGTAATAGTCTGCGCCAGGTGACCTTGAAGGGGGAGGGGGGTAGATTCCAGAGCGTCTCGTTATCTTGGTCTTCGGGGAATTGTTATGTCTCCAGCCACTGCCTTGAAATGCAGTAGCTGGAAAGAAGGGCAAAAAAAAAAAAAGAAATGTCCAAATTTCGATCAATACCTGCCAATTTCACAGATATTTAATGTCCATCACTGGTCTCCAGGTCCGTCCAAATTCCGTTGTATAGCTGCCAGTCTCCCCAAGATGGTATCCAATTTGCGGTCCATAACCACAGTCTGATTACTGACAGCTCTCGCCACCATTTTTCCCAGCCAGCCAGTCTCTTGGGGTTGAGGCTGACTGCTTTTAAGATTTTTCGATATCCAAGTAATCCACCTAATCCAATCAGCAGAATCCCAGTTATCAGAGTTCCGAATAGGTAAATATCTTCAACGTCCTCCAGAGACAGTGCGGCCAGGCACACAATGCGCCACTTCTCCCAACCGTCCATCGTGTATCCAGCAGCAAACGTCCCAGCAGGACAAGTAGGTTCCCCAGAACCCACACTTCTCGTCGAGAAGATCGTGTCAATTTCATTCAGAGACCACTTGATCAAATCCATTCCTTTTATTTCAAGAGCAAGACGAGGAGAGTCTCTGAATAGTATTTCACAAGACAGACAAGAGAAGCAAGCGGGGAGAGATAAGGGAGGGAAAGCAGATGCGACCGCCTTCGTCAAGAGCCAAGAGGGAAGTGGGAAGACATGGTTAATGCACTTAAGAAGGCCTAAAATGTACCATTGTTTTTTCAAGTGTCTTCAAAGATCCTGACGTATATACAAAATTATTGTGGAGTGGGTTTAGTTTCAGGGTTAAGGATATTCTTCAAAAAGAATGTACTGTAAGCAGGTGGTGGTGCTAATCGTATCACTCAGGTCTGCACTTCTCTCAGGCTCCTGCTTTCCCCCAGCTGAGCGTGTGTGCATGTGAGAATTTCTGCTGGCTGTTTATAGCCGGTGTTTGTTCAAGACTCTGGGGAGACACAGGAGGAGCTCTGACCTCTGTGCCAGCTTCATTCGAGCACTGACCTTGCTGCTCCGTCTCTCCGGAGTGAGGAATGAAAAGATACAAGCCTACCTAAACCTCTTAGCAGCATTAATGTCTGCTGTCATCATCAGTCTGATGGAATCCCAGAACATGTGTTCATGCAGAAAAGAATAGCTGATGGCAGACATGTCAGTGATGTAAAACTGATTAGAACAATCAAGATCGTACAAGAACAGTCTGCGAAATCTGCGTTTGGCAGATCTCCTTATTGTGAAGCGACTTACAGAACTGTGTTTTTGCCCCCATACAAAAAAATTTGCTGGTGCAAATAGGTCAGAGTGTAAGAATACCAGTATGTTCAGCTGTTCAGTATTGTATGTATGGGTTGGGGGTAACTCAGTGGTCAAGGCATTGGTTAAGGCACTGGACTACGGTTCGGAAGGTCCCAGGTTCAAACCCCATGAGCAGACCTGTTGGGCCCTTGAGCAAGGCCCTTAACCCTCAACTGCTCAGATATATGAGATCTAAATGTAAGTGGCTCTGGATAAGGGCATCTGCCAAATGCCATCAGCTCTCATCACTAAAACCTACCTCTGCTGCAGAGGAGATATTCATTTAGAGTTACCAGCCACAAAAATCACCAATTAACAAACAGCACCTTGGATTAGAGCCGTTATGAAAGCTTTACCGAGCATACGTAGCAGAGAGATCTCGATATCAACTGTTGAAATGAGATTATTGCACATTTTGGATCGTTTGCCTTCAGTAATGTTTTACAGTGTAGAAGGAAATACAAATCAGAGAACTAGAAGGTGTGTCCAAACTTTTGACTGGTAGCATAGCTACATTTTGGATCAGTTATGGCGCTTTTCCACTGCATAGTACGGCACGACACGGTTCAGTTCAACTCACTTTTGGGGGGTTTTCCACTGGGAACAGTACCTGGTACCTGGTAATTTTTTTAGTACCACCTCAGCCGAGGTTCCAAGCACGCCGAACCGTTACCAAAACGTGTAAACTCCGCTGGTCACTGATTGGCCGGAGAAAATCGTCATTACTGCGTCACTGAACTTGCGACACGAGACACATTATATACACATTTTTGTATTAACCGTCGGCCTCTTTTGAAACAAACTCCTTCGTCTTGCTGTTAAAAACATCCACATGCCGAGAATGAAGAACACCATGCCGTCGATATGCTCCATTGTTGTGTGTTTGTGGAGCGTTTACGATGATGTCACGGCAGTAGCGGCGCCGCAACTAAAACGACACGTGAGTAATCCCGCCCACGCTAAAGCGTTACTACACTGCAGTGGAAGCGCAAACCGAGCCAAACTGCGCCGAACCGAAGTGAGTTGAACTGAACCGTGTCGTGCCGTACTATGCAGTGGAAAAGAGGCATTAGAGTCTGGTGGCATTATGCCGTTTCCCCAAATGTGGCCGTTCACCAACATATTTAGATTTCATCATTTGCCGACATAAGTGACTTCATTTTTATTTCATTATACACATGAGCAGTTGAGGGTTAATGGCCTTGTTCATGATGGTACAGGGGTTCAAACCTGCAGCCTCCTGTCCAATAGTCCACCACCTTATCCACTGACCCTTACCCGCGTTCTCACCTATCCAAGGTGCTGCATGTGCTTCCTCGCAGACATGTGAAGCTAGCCTTTACTTCTCGCTAAACTGTTGTTATAGTAACAAACTCAACAGAAACACTAACTGCCCTTTTCTGCATATATGAGCTCACAGATGCCCACACTTGTCTAGTGTCACTTTGATGGGGAAAACAAATCACACAATATACTTAGAAACTGGAAACTGACATTATAAGTTAGAAAGAGAAAAGATGTTTTCTAGAATGACCGCATGGTTGCTAAAGGGTTAATGGTCTTGCTCCTAATGGGCATTGTTACAGTAGATGCTGTGATTTGGGGGATCTCCAAGGATGCCAGTAGTCTGGGTGAGTCTTTGTTGAGAGCAGTTTGGGTTTCTGGGGAATAAATAAACAGTGTCATCAACGCATTTGGCAGGTTATCTTACCTATCTGTCAAACCTTCTTAATCTCGTACAAACTCCAGATCCTTGACTATATTAAAACTCTGACTGTCTCCTAAATTGCTCCTACAGCTATGACTCACTCACTCTCTCTCTCTCTCTCTCTGTCCCTTCTGTCTGAGTTTTGTTCGAAAGGGACATTAGCATGAGCTAATGATCCACTCCAAGGCAGGACCCCTGACTACTTCATGGAAATATGATTCTTGCCTTCCACCAGGGTTAAGGACATGATGCAGAGAGATAAACTCTGTTTTTACTTCCGAGTGGCTCATCAGGGATAATGAGAGACATTAGTCCTTATTATCAGAGCTGTAAAGGCTACACTGTGCATGAGAAACGATTCATAAGATCTGTGTACTGGCGATTTGCCTGATTTTTATCTGTCTGCACTGGAAAAGCTTGTAATGATCACTGATTATATTTACTGTCCATGTCCTTATTTCTGTAAGTACAGTATATTTGCTCCATAATAATCAGAGCAGAAGAAAACTACCTATAAATGGATCAGCCATAATACAGTATAAAAACCTTTATTCATCAAACCGCCTGTGTTTTGGGTTCCACTAGTGCCACTGGGATGACTCTGGTCCCTCTGGGTGTGGCACCGCAGGACCTGTGGGAGGGGGGGGGGGTGGGGGGGGGGGGTGCTGAGGTGACTGGCACTGGGACACTTCATCGGATTGGGAGCTGGGGAATTTGAAGGACAATTCAATAACTTTGGGGTCCTTGTCTCCTAGGCCTCGTGCTCAGAACAATAGGCTGTGTTGCCCTGGGTGTTCTGGTGCCTTTCTATATTATCCAGAGTTGACTTTTTTGGGGTGAGCATTTGGGATCAGACTAGACAGGCAGGCCTTTGGTCCCTGTAGGCATGGGTGAGTCTTGGGTGTCTTTGGTCATTGATGGTGATCAATATTGTTCAGTTCACCTGATGGTGGTGTTCATTTTATGGTTGATCAGGGCATCAGGTTGATAACTGTCATTTTTTTCTTTAGTGTTACGTTTTATCATTATTATGATAAAATAATCGTAGACATGAACAGTACAGGTAGGTTTGTAAGTGCACCCCACACTGCAAAAATTTAGCATTAACCATTCAGGAGTTTTAACTCTTTATAACTTGTTTCCCAAATTCTTCCATTTTGATTTCTGACTAAGTAATTGGATAAACTAATACAATCATAAACATAAGGATTATTCTAATACTTGAATGCAAATTTGGACAGCACGGTGGCTCAATAGTTAGCACTCTTGGCCCGCGTCCGGGTTCGATTCCTGCCTTGGGATCTGTGTGCATGGAGGTTGCATGTTCTTTCCGTGCTTGAAGGGTTTCCTCCGGGTACTCTGGTTTCTTCCCACAGTCCAAAGACATGCAGATCAGGCTAATTGGTGGTCCCAGATTGCACACAGTGTTTGAATGAGCGTGTGTTAGGGCTGCACGATATTAGGAAAATATGCGATATTGTTGTTGAATGCTGCGATAACGATATTTCTTGCGATATAACATTTCCCTAGAGAAATGCATTTTTTTATTATTATTATTGCCTATTTTTTTATTATTTATTTATATGTAATGATCATACTAAAATAAACAGGTAATAGATATTCGTCTGATGTAATTAAATCTAATTCAGGCTAAAAAGAAACTATATGTCAAGGAAGCAAATATTTAGACTTCAGAACACTATGAATGACTTAAACCCCTCAGCAGATATTCTGACTTCTGGTTTGCTGTTACTATAAACCTGCCAACACAATATGAATTACTTTCAAACATTTCTTTTTATTTACATGTAACCATACACTCATCAATAGTGTCTTAAAACAAGAGCATCTTTTAAACAATATATTCTCTTTGGCTTGCCTGTTTTTTTTTTAAATAAAAATAAATATTATTAAACAAAAATAAAAAATAAAAAAATACTATTTGTCACACGCACACACACACTCGCTTCGCGACCGGCACTAGGACCCGGAAGTAATGCGGGCGCGAACCCGGAAGTGTAAGTGGAGTAAACAAACCGCATACAGCTTAGTCACTGAGTTCGCCATGTCGGTTCAGATTGTTTACTTTCTGATTCGAGTGTGTGTCTATAGGACGCGGGTTAAATGTGTGTTTTTCCCCTTGCTCCCCTTCTGTGAGAGTCCTTAAACTAATTCGCGTGGTTATCCTGCCTACTCGCTTGCTTCCGCGTTTGGGTTTACCGTCTATAACGGGCTAACGGCTAATCGCGGCTAACGGCTAATCGCTAAGTCTTCTGATCATCCGGGGTTAGTTCGCGACAGAATGAAGTATAAATATATAAATTATATATATATATATATATATATATATATAAGATATAAGCGGGTATAAACATAGTAAGGGCCCATCTGATTGGTCAAATTTGGACACAAATGCTTGGCAAATAAAGTATTTATCGCAACTCCTTGCGATATGGTTATCGCGCATGCCATTATCGCGATAACGATATTTTTTCGATATATCGTGCAGCCCTAGCGTGTGTGTGTGTGCCCTGTGATGAATTGGCACTCCAGGATGTACCCTGCCTTAAGTATCCTAGGATAGGCTCCACCCCCCAATGCGCGACCCTGTACACAGAATAAAGCGGTGTAGATGATGAGTGAGTGAGTGAGGGATGCAAATTCAATAGTCAGTAACTGCCAGAATCTGGAACACATGGACATCACCAAATGCTTTTTTCACCTGAATTTAATACAGACTTTAATGCAGCTTTTTTTTTTTTTTTCCTCCATTAAGTAAAAAGCATGCTCAGTTAAAGTCATTAAGCTCAGGTGAGTGTCCTTGACCCTTTCTTGAACGTTACATTTCTTTGCCTTAAGAAGCTCTTTGGTTGCTTCACACTATGTTTTGGGTTCATCTGTATACGAAGATCTGTCCTATCAGTTTTGCCTCATATGTCTGAATCTTAAAGTATAAAGTTCTATACAAGCATTTTGATGTCTCTGAGCTCAGCGGTATATTCCTTGTTTTTTTAATGAATTTTTTTAATAATATACTAAAATGTTGATTTGGCCACTCGTAAAATTTGTGCTGTCTCTCAGTTAGGTCTGTTTCAGGATATCACATTAAGAGATCCCATAAACAGCCATTAAATGCAAATTCAACACTTTGAATCAACTCCAGAGCTTCTAAAAAGGGGTCAGGGACACTCACCTGTCCTTGATGCAACTGAGCATGCTTTTTACTTAGGCATTAGACCAAAAACAAGCAGCAACTGAAGCTTCTATATCACACCTGACCATGAAACTACGTATCACTTTTAAGCCTGTGAATGTAAAAAAAAACAGGTTGTAATCTCTAAACAGTTAATGCAATCAATATATATTTTGTTGAAATTGACTTAACCAAAAAGTCTACACTTTAATCACATTTTGATTGTTTTATTTCAAACCCATGGTGGTGGTGCGCTGAGGCATAATTACAAAAAGAAAAAAAAGTGATGTCGTCCAAATACTTATGGACTTGGCTGTGTATTTTGCGGTTCAAAAGTGATTTATCCATTGTATTGAAACAGAGCGAGGACTGGCACAATCGAAAGGAAAACGCAATGTGCGCGGGCTGAGTGTTTGGGATGAACTGAATCATGCGAGACGCGGCAGCTGTCTGGTCCGTCTGCACGGCTGTCTGTAGTTCATAATAACTCCTAATAACCGGCATTGTGTTTGTCAGCGGATGATGAGGAAATATTTTAGCGTCTGCACACAAGACTCTGGGTGAAATTTTCCATTTATCCATGAACTGCGTCTCATTTGTCAGCCGCGAGTGTGTGTTACCGCGTTATTCTGGGTCTTTAGGTGTGTCTAGCTCTTTTCTTTTAAGAAACGGACACGTCATTTCTCAGGCATGTCTTTTTTTTTCTTTTCCTCTCATCCAACATTCCCTCTCATTCCCCCCACCTCCATCCTTCTTTAGTCAAATCCTATGCTCCTTCTCCTTCTAACATCATGTCCCCGACCACGCCCATCTTTCCCATATGCATAGCGCTATACATTATTAAACAACATGATCTATCCGGATCTAATCCCTATTTTTTTTATAATACAGTACAGTATCTGTCCCTGTTTCTCATCTCCTCCTCATCTTGTAGTCACTGTGCTCGATGTAGGAGCGGCGCTGGGGTCAGAGTATGATATGCAAATTAACTTGCTGCATTAGTATTCATTCCTGGCCTCCTGTGTGTTGCTTTCTCACTCTTTCTCTCCCACGCTGATTCTGGCAGCACTGTCCATCCATTTCAAACCGAGACATAATCAAATATTCTGTTAGACGTTTATGCCCTTTTGTTTCTAGTGTAATTAGCATAATCGTTACTTCAGTGCATTAGCAGTGACCAATCTATTAATTATTAATCAGAAATGTGTCGACAAACTAATGCAGCAACATTTCATATTTAACGCCACACACTAAAGAGAATAAACAAACTATTTTTTTGCATCACACTCATGTGTATACTGTGATGCCGTTACATTCGTGAGTGTCTTGATCGCTCAGGAGGTGTTGATTTATTTTCTATAACAGCGGCTCTGACAGTGGTGGTGGTGCATGTAAGGTGTATAATATTGGAACTCATTATTGTTTCTATAGAAACAACACATTTACAGGGACTTGTTTGGTGAACAATTTGCATAATCCAGAGCTCGGTAACATAACAAGCTGCATTTATTTTCTGTCTTTCCAACAACAACAACAACAAGAGAGAGAGAGAGATAGAAAAAGAAGTGTTGGAAGGGTCTGAGCTGATATAACATAAGGGATGACTGAAAACTTATTTCACTGATGTTTCACAATTAATTAATGGATTCGACCAAGTAACATTATGACCACCCTTATACAAAGAAAATATGTTTCCCTATATATTAACAGTCAATATATTAAATGATTTAGTGTTCTGATCTACTGGTGAATTGAAAAGATTTTATAATGTTAATATTCCTTGTTACGACGCTAACGGATACTAATAATTAACAGGTAGAAAAATATATTCATATTCAAAAATATATTCACAATTATATTGAAAAATACATAAGTAATTGCCGCTTTTAATTTAAATAAATTTAAATGTATATCTTAATGTATGTAATTTTATATTCAACAATATACTTCATAATATTTTAATTTTAATTTTATATATATATATATATATATATATATATATATATATTTTTTTTTTTTTTTTTTTTTTTTTAATATGCTTATATGTTAACATATATGTGGGTATATGTTAATGTATTTTGAACAAAATGGACTTTATTGGCATTAATCAGAGCAACCAACAAAGTAAAAATGTCTGTATAATTATTAAACATGCATAAATATAAATATCCATACATGGTCCATTCATATATTGCAATATATTAATAAATATAAGCACTATATACAGAAATTTATTATTTAATATATTGCATATTTTACAATATATTGCCATTTTTTTTCCTGTACCCGCCAAATATTGGGCAGGTCCCCGCTTTTGCCACCATAACAGTAATGACCTTTCTTTCGCAGCCAGTATTAACCATGCTGCCTAATATATCCCTCCCACATCCAGCCGCCATTGTAATGAGATACAAGTAGTCCCCGACTTACGGACATTTGAGTTATAAAATTTCTCACAGATACGAACAGACCACCATTCTACTCCTGTAGAAGTAGCTCATGTGTATTATACAAAAACGAGATTGCTCCAGATACTAATATTTACAATTTTAGAGAATATCTTCAGTGTGTAAGTGAATGTATAAAATGTCCGGTATATTGTATGTGTGTGGGTGTTGGGGTGCCCGAAGAAAAGTCAGCCTTACCGGTTTCAATGAATCAGTCCGTAAGCACGATGATAGAAAATGGTTGTCCTAATGGTGAATAATGTTGATTTTGGAAAATCCTCAACAAAATAGAGTTCACAGTCCAATACAGTGGAAAACAGCTCTGAGACAAAATGGTGTCCTGGATTCCACTCGCGATTTAAAGGCGCAGAGACAACACTGTTACATTTTACATTGGTGAGATTCATTTCTTTAGGCACTGTTATGGTTCTTGGCCACATAATGGCAGTGTGGGGAAAGGGGACAGATATTTAGTCAAGTGGATTAGTATTCTTTACATTGTAAATTCTTGTCAAAGGCATATGAGACTCACTTTGTGGATCTTAAGAACAAATCAAAAACATCTCCAAACCTTTTCGAGCCATTCCCAGAACATTATCATGTTTAAAAGGAATCTTTTAATCTTTTGTTAGAGGAACAATTTAGCTGGGTAATCCCAGGCAATTTGCTGTGCTATAAGAGGAATATAATATAACACTATCGGATGTGTTGTTTAAAAAACTAACGAATGTTAATCAATGTTGCTTATCTTGTTTTGTTTCTTACAAAACTTAGATTTTTTTTCCCATTCCATGTCTACACAACCCTATAATTAAGATGATTACAAGGTGTGGTAGGTATAGTGGAAGACATAGTAAGGAGAGCAAATTAGTATCCATAATTTTTTTTATTTTTTTTTTTGTCTCTATGTGGGCAACTTCCAGGAGCTCTGGTTTCCTTCCATCTCCCACACAAATGCTGGTATGAATGTACATGTTGTGTGATACACCATGATGGACTGGCATCTAAAGCGTATTCCCTGCTTGCACAGTGTTCCCAGAACATAGTACAACATCAAGAGACCCTACAAGCTCGATCTATAAAATACAATCTCATTCTAACTCTTACACTCAGCTACTTACCTGCTACCGACATCCTTTTTTTTTTCCTCCATTGGTGCGCAGACAATCAGGGCTGTTTACTCACGACCCATCTTCACGCCTTTATTGTTTAGCAGATTGTAGAAGAGGAATTCTGGCTTTCATGCTGTGCACATAATAGGAAGCATCGCTATCACCACCTGTTTTCTGCTCACACAGGAAAGAGAAAGCATTCCCCGCGCAGGTCTCCAAGCCGGGTGACTCAGGGATAATCGCGCTTAGACGAAATGAAATACACAGCAAGTTGAAGGCCAGTGTTGGATAGATAGTAGCAGAATAAGCAGCTGATTAAGCTAGTCCTCTGTCTGGCGGGGACGTTCTTGCAGACCTTGAGTATCAGTTCTCTGATACGCACACCGCAGATATTGTCTTGCATTTTATTTTAAGACTCCACTGTGATTTCCTGGGATACGAAAACCTGCAGTGAAACAATGACTGAATAACACAGATCTTTCTTAATACTGTACCTTTTCATGTATAAAGACATACTGTATGACATGGTATATTACTGTCTTATATATTGCATTGTATAGTTTCATATAGAATAAATAGCTTAAGCACTGAACAGCAGGACTAAGACACATGTCTATATTGCACCGCTTCATCCACTATGCATCTGTGCACCATCCATCATTTATGTTCACAACTGTACTACTGTATATTCCACCCATATTTATCCTGTATATACTGTATCATACAGACATTCATATATATACATATGTATATCGTGTTGATCATGTTTTCCTCTTAACATGTCTTATCACTTCCTGCACCTTCTGTACATTAATCACTCTCATCCATGTACATACATATGCACCCACACCCTCATTTACAGAACCACATCGTTATTTACTGTAAATAGTCCACTTATACACTTCTGGTTGGATGCTAACTGCATTTCATTGTCTTTTTTTTTCAAGGGGCAAAAGTATTCATACCCCTTGAGCTTTACATTTTAACGTAAGTGTATTTTTTTGGGATGTAATGTGATAGATCAACACAAAATGGCACATCATTGGGAACTGGAAGAAAAATGATACATGGTTTAAAAATTATTATTATAAATTATGTATTTGTATTAGGGCTGTAAATGGGTTAACAAATGCGATTAATCTAGAAAATTTAACGCATTATTATTGTTTCAATGCAAATTAACCATATGGCGAAGTTAAAACACTTACCTGATTATATGTGATGGCGTTTAACACGGATAATACGATGACTGAGGAAACATCACCAGGTGTGCTGAATGAAAATTTGCGATTAATCGCGATTAATCACAGACCATGACTGTGATTAACTAGATTAAAAATTTTAATCGATCGACAGCACTAATTTGTATACGTGAACTCCTGAAATCTTGTAGGTGCCAGATGTCATGACATTTACTTCTTAGCACTTCTTAGCACTTTTATACGCATTTGCAGTAGATACTGTATATGGGAGGAGAAAATGGGATGGGGCTTTTCTTCTTTTTTTTTATAGAAATGAAACAAGGGTCATGTTGAAGTCAGTGAGACAGAATTCATTTCCTATTTTTCATGTTTTGTTATTTTAGCGACAGCTTGTGTACGGAACGCAACATACTGTATACATGAAGTAATCCTTCGCTGTTGAGTTTTCTGTGCTGAAAATAAACTATTGAGCTGCTCATGATTAATCCAGTCTAAACATGGCAGTGTACCCTCCGCGGCCTACACTCGGTATCTTTTATGCATTTCAAAATACACTGTGGAAATACGGTAATTGATCTGCTAATGCTTTGAT
This sequence comes from Channallabes apus, assembly GCA_030522415.1. Lineage (NCBI taxonomy): Eukaryota > Metazoa > Chordata > Actinopteri > Siluriformes > Clariidae > Channallabes > Channallabes apus. Next base: position 7,077,757 of record CM060126.1, on the reverse strand, counting down.
GTCCAGATTGATTGTCAGTTTTCAACTGTTTTACATTTCAGTTGACTCAAGAAGTTAAACCTCTTTCTTTTCCTTTTTGTTCAACAGCATACATGTCAGAATCCAGCACATTTTTTAAAACTTGGGTCATAATTGAAATCAGTTCTTCTCCACCCTGCATGACTACACGGTCTGTTTATTGTGTTCACTGGTGCCAAAAAGATTATTAAATCTAATTCTAGTTTTCCTTTTTATGGCAATTAATGCAGCACAAGTTTTCCTCTCTCCTCCTTCTCTCCCACTACGTCTGTGGATGTTAACTGGAATGTCAGTGCTCTCAGTTTTGCTTATTTTTAGCCCTCGACGTGTGCGCTGCCGAGTGCCGTGCTTCATTCGCTGGCTCCGATTTAACACTTTGCCTGCAGATAAACATCTGCACGACTTGCCACTGGTACCCAGATGCTTAAATAGAGCTCTTTAATGATATGGATATTAGAATTGAATAAAAGATTTCAACCATGTTTCAGTTTTTATATTAGAAGAAAGTCACCGCAGACAATGATATAGGAACATTTTTGGTTGATTTTAGCCCACAGGGGTGTAAGGGTTAGCACTGTTGCCTGCTGTATACAGGGTTGGGGGTTCGAATCTTCTCTGTGTGTGGGTACTTGGCTTAACTCCCTCAGTCCAAAGACATGATGTAGGCTTAACTAGCCTTTGCATAATGCCTGTAGTTTAGGTGTGTGTGTGCTTGTGCCTTGTGATGGGTTGGCAACCCTTTCAGAATATACTGAGCCATCTCCCCTAGGATAGATTTCAGGCTTCATGTGACCTCACACAGGATAAACAATATGGTTAACTTTCGCTTCTTGATCTATTTCTCCTCTCTGATGATGATTTTTTTTTAAATCCAATTTACTCAAGTCCAGAAATATTAGAACCATGAAAATAAGTATTTGTTAATTTTTCTATACAGCTTATCCTGCACAGGGTTGTAGGAGGTTTGGAGTCTCTCCCAGGAGACTGGGGACACGATGAATTGGTTCATCTCAGGGCATGCACACACACTCATTCACACAATTTGGGAATACCAGTTAGCCTAATCTTCATGTCTTTGAATTGTCGGAGGAAAACTGAGCACCTGCACGAAACCCACCAATCATGGGGGCAAACATGCCAACTCTATGCACACGTACCCGCAACCCATGGCGGGAATCAAACCCTTGCCTCTGGCGGTATAAAATAAATATACAACCTGAAAAATGATAAATAAATCAGTCATACCCATATGGTGAGGCCATATCGTTTAATTCGAACACTACATTTTTAGATCTGCTTTATTCTGGTCAGGGTCATATTTTTGGATCCGCTCCCTGAAACACAAAGCAGATGGACTCGCATCTCCCTGGACGAGTTCCCAATTTATCTCGGGATAACACAATCTATCCACAGCCATGTAGTAATCTTCTGACAGAGGCAATCAAAATATCATAGGATTATGCCAGCACGATGCCAGCCATTTTTTCCCCCACCAGTACACGTGCACCATTACCATAAATTTTTTTCTTTATTGTCTGTCGCTTTTTATATCGCAAACGCTGATGATTTTCAAGGTCAGGAAATTGAAATTATTCCAATTATGGTTCCAACGATGGTTCAGATGGTGCTTTCAATATGATGCTCTAAAGAAGGGCGTCTTTTATGCAGTCTTTCCAAACAGCTTATTATTATTATTGTTATTGTTTATATATATATTTACTAGGAGATTCTAAAACCTCACAACCTCTAGAAAGAAAAAAAAAGATCAACAACATCCAAGCAATTAAATTTTTTTTTAATGCCTAATTTTCATTCACTCGTCTTCATGCTCTGCAACTTGACATGTTTGTTTTTTTACACTACCTGTATATTGTATATTAATATAAATACATGGATTTGTGTGATCAAAATGTTTTTCCGTTATTCTCTGGAGGAGATTCACTTATTCTGTAGTCTGGCCTGATTTTACCAACTAGAAAGTTGTCCCTGGAGCATCACAGTTAAATCAGCTACTGTATATGGCAGGTTTGGTACTTAGAGCTCCACATCTGGACCTGATATAGCACATTATGTTTACATTATGATTCATAAAGGTTTAAATGATATCCAAATCTCTCCTTTGTTTAAATTTACATCTCTAGTCCTTGACGCTTTCTCTTTTCTCTTCTCAGCCTAAAAGCTGTTCTATCCAACCCGCCTGCTAATGGAGCGTTAGACCTTTCCGGCATTCCTCTGGGAGTGAAAGATATGGAGCGGCTGTGCTCGCATCTCAAGCGGCATGCGTCTCGCCTTTCCAGCCTGGAGTTAGGTTTCACAGAGCTCACAGACGAGGCCTTTCTTCTGCTCCTGCCCACTCTGGCGTCGCTGCCTCGGCTTGAGACGCTGGCGCTCAACGGCAACAGGCTGACGCGAGCCGTGCTCAAGGAGCTGACGGACACCCTGAAGGAACCCGACCGCTTCCCCAGCATCACGTGGATAGACCTCGGGAACAACGTGGACATTTTCTCACTGCCGCAGTCATTCCTAGTGAGCCTGCGTAAACGCTGCCCCAAGCAGGGCAACCTGCCTACCATCATGGAGTTCGGAGAGAGCCAGGCGAGTGAGCCGGACGCCCGGCCGGATGAGGATGACACGGATAACACTGACGATACGAACAAGACGCTTAGCCTGGGCGAGCTCAGGTCGGAAGTGGACTGTGACATAGATGGAGAGATGGAGATTGAAGAGATGATGGAGGAGCTGCTCGACTTTGATAGAGAAGTCAGAGGTCCAGATGACGAAGACAGTGTGTGGACCATGGAAGAGCTGCGTGCCGCGCGAAGGCCGTACGAAAGACAAAGCGATGGGAAAAAAGCCACGAAGGCTGAATGCGAAGAAGACACACACAGCCGAAGCTCACAGCTGTCGTTCTCTAGTCAATCGCAGGACTCTTCGGCAGTCTTCGGGGATGTGAGGAAGGACAACGGTGTGGATCGGGTGCCTTGTCATTCAGGCGACATGACCTGACCAGGCTTTGCTTGATTTAGAAGTCGTAGCCTTTAAAACCTGTCTTGTCCAAAGAGTCAGGACTCAGGAGAGACCCTGCATTAGAGCGCTCACAGGTCGGCGTGATAACTGTCAAGCTAGTATAAGATCAGAGAGGATGATTCACTTAAAAGCAAGAGACTATATGGCGAATAAGTTATATTTTGTGTATGACGTGGATAAAATACAAATTATACCACTTCATGAGGTATAACAATCGTAATACAGTATCTATAAAGTAAGGTAGGATACCCTTTGCAGTTTATATGCTTCTCTTTCAGGTAATACCCCTTGGTTATATGGTCCTAACGACCGACTTTTACCTATGTGCCTGTCTGACCCTGTTAACGGGGAGCGTGTGCAGATGTGTGATGGTCTGACTCAGAGTGGGCGCGCATGCTTTTCCGGTACACATGGGGATTGTGATGTACGAGACAAACGCTCCGGCTTGACATTATTAGTCTAGCTTGGAAATATCTTTCTCCTGGCTATGCATCCGTTTCCACGTCCCAAGCAAGAAAAAAAATGTTCCTTAGCCTTTGAAATGCATGTCAGCAATGTCGGCGCAGCCTGTAGTCCTCAAGAAAAACAAGAGGAAAGCGAAAAATGTCAAGGATGCCCTCGGTTCACCTTTATAAACGTGTTGTGCTTTATGATGGACTGGCACCAAAGACAGATCAACGATAAAAAAAAAATAAAACATAAATGTCCCAATTATTATTATTATTATTGATAAGGTAACAAAGCTTTGCTCTTCCTTTTATACAGAACTTTCTAACATGCTCTATACTTGCAATTTATTTGGTCTATTTTAAAATAATCACCCAGCCACTGTATTATTGAGTATTTGTTTGAAATTTACGACGCATTTATATCCATCCACATACAGTATTCACCAAGTATTTCTTCACCAGCACATACAGTACTTACAGTATGCTCCAGTAGATCCAATCTTCAATATATTGAGTATCTTGAATACAGTTTAATACAAGGCTCATATTATCCCTCTTTCTGTGAACGAGCCAATTTCAGGTCTTACTCTATTATTAAATGTTCTTTTACAGAGTTTCTGTAATAAATATATTATTTTGTAAGGACCATATTCATGTTGTAGACTGATTGATGTAACCTTTTTTTTGATTGATAATCATATCAAGGCAGTAAGAAATTATCGTTAAATTATATGTTACCCAGACAGCCTCATAACACGTCTTCGGAATTGATTTCTTCAAAAGCCTCAAGCCAGGAGAAATATTAAACATATAATCTTAATATCCTGACCTATCAAGTTCTCTACGGGCCTGTGGTTTAACATATTACATAAAATATTACTCTCATCAATTTACATATTAAACTTTGTTTAACATGTTAGATTTTATAGTGTTCAATATTGATTTTGTAATTACATTTTGAATTTATTTTATTTTTAATGGTCATTATTCTCTATGGCGAATAGTTTCCTGAATTACTAACAATGCCATTGTAGAATTAAGTGAAATGAAAATAATTACATAAAATGAAAGTTTGTTTTTCTGCTGTGAGAGACTGATGTGGCAATTAGAAAAGAACATCATTCTATTCAATTCAATTCAATTTTATTTATATAGCGCTTTTAACAATGGTCATTGTCTCAAAGCAGCTTCACAAAAATTAAAGAAATTTAACAAAAAAAAAAAAAAAAAAAAAAAAAAAAAAAAAAACCTGTATATAGAATAATTATATATAAAATAATAAATAAATAAATAAAATTATAATAGAAAATAAATAAATAAAAACAAATAATAATAGTAATTATAGAAAAGAAAATAATTGGAAGTGTGGATGTGTGAGAAAAATGTGCAGATAATAATGAGACGAATGAATGAAATTTCTCTGATGAGCAAGCCAAGGGTGACGGCGACAGTGGCAAGGAAAAACTCCCTGAGATGGCAATAGGAAGAAACCTTGAGAGGAACCAGACTCAACAGGGAACCCATCCTCATTTGGGCGATAACAGATAGAAATGATATAACATCTTGTGTGTTGTGCAGGTGAAAATTCAATATGACAGAAATTATTTAAATTGACATGAAGACCAGTTCAGCATAGGGACGAGTCAGTAGGTGCAGAGGGCAGATGAGGTCTGGATCACTGGAAGCACAGGAGCAGCATGTGTAGCTCCAACCATCATAAAGCTGAATCCAGCTGGAGCTGGTCCTTCTCTGGATGCCTCAGGAACCTCGCAGGGTCGGCCTTTGTCTACTGAAGCTGGCAAAATCTCCCGATGCCTCGGGATGGGTAGAGAAATACAGAACAGATGGGGAGAATTAGCGTAGTTGCCATTCGGTATAGGTGTACTGTAGTATGAGTACTGGGATGAGTTATGTGTATGCCAGATTAAAAAGATGCGTCTTGAGTCTACTTTTGAACTGAGAAACCGTGTCTGCTCCCCGAACACTGTCTGGAAGGCTATTCCAAAGCTTTGGAGCTAAATATGAAAAAGCCCTACCCCCTTTTGTAGATTTTGAAATTCTGGGAACTACCAGAAGTCCGGAGTTTTGTGATCTTAAGGCGCGTGGTGGATTGTAGCGTATCAGAAGACTGGTTAGGTATGTGGGAGCTAAACCATTTAAGGCCTTGTATGTAAGTAATACTATTTTGTAATTTATTCTAAACTGAACAGGTAGCCAGTGCAGGGATGATAATATTGGGGTTATATGATCATATTTTCTGGATCTAGTGAGAACCCTGGCAGCTGCATTTTGGATTAACTGAAGCTTGTTTATTGAGGATGCAGGACAACCACCTAGTAATGCATTACAATAGTCCAGTCTGGAGGTCATGAATGCATGAACTAGTTTTTCTGCATCAGATACGGATAAGGTGTTCCTAAGTTTAGCAATATTTCGAAGATGGAAAAAGGCTGTTTTTGTGATATTTGAAATGTGATTTTCAAAAGACAAGTTACTGTCTAATATTACTCCCAGATCTTTTACTGCTGAGCTGGTAATAACAGTACATCCTTCTAAGCGCAAGCTGAATTGTGAAAGCTGTTGTGTGCTGGTTTTTGGGCCAATAAGTAATATCTCTGTCTTATCTGAATTTAATAAAAGAAAGTTATTGGTCATCCAATCTTTTATGTCCTGGACACACTCAGTTAATCTAGACAGCTTAGGTATTTCGTCTGGTTTAGTTGAGATATATAATTGGGTATCATCAGCATAACAATGGAAACTAATCCCATGTCTTCTAATGATGTTACCCAAGGGAAGCATGTATATTGAGAACAACAGAGGTCCTAAAACTGACCCTTGTGGGACCCCATATTTCACTGGCATTATACCAGACGGTTCTCCATTTAGATCTACAAAATGGTAGCGATCAGACAGGTAAGATCTAAACCATTTTAATGCCTGTCCCTGAATACCTATATAATTTTGTAAGCGATCTATGAGAATATTATGATCTATAGTGTCGAATGCAGCACTAAGATCAAGCAGGACTAGCAATGAGATGCAGCCTTGGTCTGAAGCTAAAAACAAGTCATTTGTAATCTTAACTAGTGCAGTTTCTGTGCTATGATGGGGCCTGAAACCTGACTGAAATTCTTCAAGGATGTTGTTATCCTGCAAGAATGTGCAAATTTGAGCTGATACTACTTTTTCTAGTATTTTTGATATGAATGGGAGGTTTGAAATTGGTCTGTAATTTTTTATTTCATTCGCGTCCAAATTAGATTTTTTAAGAAGCGGCTTAATAACTGCTAACTTGAAAGGTTTAGGGACGTGACCTAGATGTAATGAAGAATTAATAATGTTTAGGAGTGGCTCTCCAACCGTAAGCATCACTTCTTTTAAAAATCTGGTTGGTATTGGGTCTAACAGGCACGTTGTTGATTTAGCCGAGGTGATGAGTTTATACAGCTCTTCCTGTCCTATACCTGTAAAGCAGTGAAAATCTAAATGTGAAGCTATAGGCTGAACTGGATCGTGAGATACTATTAGAGGTTGAACCTCCATTATTTTCTTCCTGATATTATTGATTTTTTCATTAAAGAAGTCCATAAAGTCTTCACTTCTAAACTGTGATGGGATACTCTCTGCGGGCATCTTAGGTTTTGTTAGGCGAGCCACTGTACTAAATAAGAACCTGGGATTGTTTTGGTTTCTTGCTATCAGTTGGCTAAGATGCTCGGTCCTAGCAGTTTTTAGAGCCTGTCTATAGCTGCACATACTGTCTTTATATGCAATTCGAAAGACTTCTAATTTAGTTTTCCTCCATTTTCGCTCGAGGTTACGGGTTGCTCTCTTTAGGGTGCGAGTAAGACTGTTGTACCACGGTGCCAATGTTTTATCTCTGACTTTTTTTAATCTGATGGGAGCAACAGTGTCTAATGTACTGGTAAAAATAGTGCCCATGCTGCTAGTCACTTCATCTAGATCATCTGCATTTAGGGGTCTAATAAGAAATTGGGACAGATCCGGCAGATTACTTGTGAATCTGTCTTTAGTGGTGGGATTCATATTTCTAACAGATTGATAACGTGGGGAGACACAGCTAATCTGTTCTACGGGTAGAGTATATGTCAGGAGGTGATGATCTGTGATATCATCACTTTGAGGTATGATCTCTATATTAGAGACATCTATACCATGGGATATAATTAAATCTAGCGTATGATTAAAGCGGTGAGTTGCTCCAATTGTATTTTGCTTAACCCCAAAGGAATTTAATAAATCCATAAATGGGAGTGCTAAAGCGTCGTTAGCATCATCTACATGAATGTTAAAGTCTCCTACTATCAATACTTTGTCAGAGTTAACCAATAGGTCTGATAGCAGATGTCCAAATTCTTTAAGAAAATCGCCATATGGCCCCGGGGGTCTGTACACGGTGGCCAGGGTAAAATATAGCAAGGGTTTATTACGTATTTCATTTAGTGCAACATTAATGATAAGCACTTCAAATGAATTAAACCTGGGCCTTATTTTCTGGGTAACAGTGAGTACATCATTGTAGATAGTGGCGACACCACCACCGCGACCAATTAGACGGGGCTCGTGCTTATAGAAATATCCTGACGGAGTAGACTCATTCAGACCAAAATATTCATTTGGTTTAAGCCAGGTTTCAGTGAGACAGAGTGCGTCAAGGCAATAATCTGAGATAATTTCATTAACAATAAGTGCTTTAGGCGCAAGGGATCTAATGTTGAGTAGTCCAAACTTTAGAGGTGGATTTTGACTACTTATTTTGCCTTTTTCTGGTTTTATGGTTATCAGATTGTTTCGGGCAAATTTAACAAATTTATTCTTTTTTCTCAGTATTCGGGGAACAGACACAGTTTCTATAGGACAAGCTATGTGTGTTCGTCTATCACTACGGTGAGTTGTGATGTGTCTAATATGTTTGGAATCTACAGTATGACTTACCGCCAGTCAGATGGTTCGTTATTATTATTCTCTTCTGTTTTAGGGGCTAACAACAAAATCTGACTGATATCCCTTGAGACTCTTGAGATTCTTCCATATTAATCATCATTGTAGTTCTAATTCCACATTAATCATCATATACAGTAAATACAACTTTTCTAGATATCTACCTAACTTGTAATGTTTTAATGTGTCCGTTAGCTAGCTAGCTTACTTAGCCACATGCTAACATTCTCAGCAGCCAGCAACTAAACTTGACATATTTATAACTGTAATCGCGTCATTTTTCCCATGTGTCATCAGCATGACAGATAACTCCTATCTTCTCAAAGAAATAATAAATATACAGCACTAATCAACTAAATCTGAACTAAAAACACTTTCACAAAGACTGCATATGAACATAAATAAATATATATATATATATATATATATATATATATATATATATATATATATATATATATATATATAAAATGCAATGAATAGTCTATACACTTAGACGGTTTCAAAAGCCTGTGCAACTTTAACGCTACACAGCCCACAAGAATTTAACTAGGTTCTTGCATGGTGAACAAATATAAAATCTCTTTCGTACACACCCAATGAAAATAGCCTGTTAAGTAACATTAGTGATGCAGTTGACTTATCTTGATTTTTATGACCCTTAAGGAATGTTGTGTATGTATGAAAAAATATCCCAAGGGACTTAAGACACGAGGCAGGGTACACCCTGGACAGCGTACCAGTCCATTGTACACTACACTGCAGGCAATGTGGAAAGGTCAGATGACCTAATCTGGATGTTTTTGGACTGTGGGAGGCAACCCACCAAGCATGGACACTGAGGTGTGAGTCGAACTCTAGACCCTGGAAATCGACGCCATCGTGCTACAGTATACCACCATGCCAACTGCCTAAGTTTAATATTCATGCCAAGTGCATAAAAATCATATATATCAATATATCACTTTTTTTTTTAATTATTTATTTTATATGAATTCTGACTAAAAAGTGTTTAGTATGACACTACAAGTCTTATCTTGGCAGAATCTGCTAATCGTTCTTCCACAAATATTATACTTATCCATAGTCACAGGACTACCTAAGCCTTTCGGAAATGCTTTTGCATATTAAAAGAGTTTCTAGTTTCATATGCATTTATTTTGGGTGGGATTCTCATACATATTGTTTAATTCATAAAGTGTGTAGTAAAAATATGTTTCAATCAACATTTTAATCATTTAGCCATTATAATGATTATACTTTGAAGCAATAGCCGAAAATCTGAAGACATCTTTAAAGTAAATAAATCTGAGGTAAAATGAAAAATCTCCCCTCGTAGTGTTCATTACCATGTCATGATCAGCAGGTTTAAAAGTAAAACAAAAGAACTGTAACTTTTGAATTGTCTCTGAGAAACATTTGATAAATCTGAGCATTGTAATTGACACTTTTTGACATCTTTTTTTTTTTTTTTTGTAAATTCAATCAGGGATTAATGAAGCACAATTAATCAGGCATAAGCACCAGTATTTAAATGGAAATATAACTATACTATATCACACTACAGAGTGGCATAGTGGCGTTGCATTTTCAGGGTCCGGGTTCGATTCCCACCTCGGGTATGTTTGCACGTTCCCCCTGTCTTTGGTTGGTTTCCTCTGGGTGCTACGGTTTCCTCCCACAGTCCAAAGACATGCAGATTAGGCTGATTAGCGTTCCCAAATTGTCCATAGTGTATGTGCGTGCCCTGTGATGGAGTGTACCCCACCTCCTGCCCTAAGTGTCTTGAGATAGTCTCCAGGCAACCCTGTACTGTATACAGGAAAAAACATATTGAAGATAAATGAATGAATGAATAAATCTCACTACAGGCGATGGCGACATCCAGTGGTGATTTGAGCCACTGCAAATCTCAAAATTCTATTTTTAACAGCAAGTGTAAAAAAAAAAAAAGTGTAAAAAAGAATAAAAGACTATAAGGACAAAAGTATTTGGCCAGTCCTGTTAATTATTAAATTCAACTGTTTCAGTTAAGAACAATCTTAATGCTTCAGCATACCAAGACATCTTGGACAATGATACGCTTTCAAATTTGTGGCGACAGTTTGGGGAAGGCCCTTTTCTATTCCAAGGAGAATAAAGACATGGTGTAATGAGCTCAGTGTGGAAGAACTTGACCGGCCCAAACACAGAGCCATGATCTCAACCCCATCGATCACCTTTGGGATGAACTGGAACAGAGATTGCGAGCCAGGCCTTTTAGTCCAACATCTGAGCCTGACCTCATAAATGCTCTACAGAATAAATGGGCACAAATTCCCACAGAGTTAGCACTGTCGCCTTGCACCTCCAGGGTCCGGGTTCGATTCCCCGGCCAGGCTCGATTCCCGTCTCTGTGTGCATGGAGTTTGCATGTTCTCCCCGTGCTTGGTGGGTTTCCTCCGGGTACTCCGGTTTCCTCCCACAGTCCAAAGATATGCAGGTTAGGCTAATTGGCGTTCCCAAATTGCCCGTAGTGTGTGATTGGGTGTGTGAGTGTGTGTATGTGTGTGTGCCCTGCAATGGATTGGCACCCTGTCCAGGGTGTACCCCGCCTAGTGCCCGAAGTCTCCTGGGATAGACTCCAGGTCCCCCGCGACCCTGAACACAGGATTAAGCGGTATAGAAAATGAATGAATGAATGAATGAAATTCCCACAGAAATACTCCAAAATCTTGTGGACAGCCTTCCCAGAAGAGTGGAAGCTGTTATAGATGCAACTCCACATTGACGTATATGTATTTGGAGGTCATTGGAGGTTTAATTAATACTTTTGTCCATATAGTTTATATAGTAATAATTTAATTTATATGTTGTTAAATCTTTCCACAGTGTATAAGGGATTTAAAGGCTGAACATGACTCACACTTTTAAATAAACTACAAGCATTTCACACCCAAACATGCACACCCAGTTGTGAGTATTAAAGCCAACGTTTTGGTGTGTGTGTGTGTGTTTAGTCACTTTTCCCTCGAATGACCTAACCCTGTTGTAATTTGACAGGAAAAAAAAAAAAAATATATATATATATATATATATATATATCAAAATGGTTATTTCTGGAAGGTGTGTTTTTTTTCTGGATGGTGTCGAGGGTGTGACGTCACATCCGGGAAATAAGGGCAAAGCTTGTTTCAGCAGTCCGCCATTTCAAATATTTGAACTTCCCCAGTGACAAGTTCTAGTGCAAGTCGGGGTGCCATAATTTAATCCGTTAATCGGGGGGAGGATTTCCACGGGTTGCTTGGTGCACATGTGCGCTGGAGCGGTGGCCTGTTCGTGTGAGTAAAGGCGAATGCTGGAGCTGATCGGGACGAGTTGATCAGCGGAAAGGTGCTGAAGTTTTTGTATGAGCTGAGCGCGCGGCTGGCGGATCCGGACACGCAGCAGGCCCGGGAGAAGCCTCGGCCTTTGGGTGGCAGCCATGGCCGGACACTTCGACGCGGAGGACCGGGGCAGCTGGTACTGGGGAAGACTTAGCCGACAAGAAGCCGTGTCCCTTCTGCAGGGACAGAGACATGGCGTGTTTCTAGTGCGGGACTCTATTACCAGCCCCGGAGACTATGTCCTGTCTGTGTCAGAAAACTCTAAAGTCTCTCATTATATCATCAACAGCATCAGCAACAGCCGGCAGTCCGCTCCGGGTAAGGCTAACGCTAATGCATGGACCTGGCTAACAAGCTAAGCTAACTAGCATACACACTTACTACTTTAAGCAACGCATTCGTTCCTTTAAATTTAAATATTTTAACAGCATCATTAATTATACGAGTTATAGTTACACAGCAATCATCATACAAACACAACTTTTTTTAGATAACTTCCTAACTTGTAGTGTTTTAATGTGTCCGTTAGCTAGCAGGCTAGCTAGCGAAGGTTACTTAGCCGCATGCTAACATTCTCAACTAACTTGGTGTTACTTGACGTATTTCTAGTTGTTTAGTCGTGTCTGAGTTCCAGAAATAGTATTTTACTTTATTTGATACAATATTTACAAACCAGTTTTTGTTTTATTTGTTAGAAACCATAAAACCACACGAAGTCCCCCTTAGCTTTGCTAGTTAGCCCGCAAAAAATAGGCAACCAGTGAAATTCCATGACCAGGTAATGCAGTGGATTAGAAAGTCCCAAATATAACTGGAATAAAAATAATTATTCGTTTATTCTACATCACAATTTGGCGCTATGTTATTATTTTTATTATAATAAACGCGCGTTTGTTCTGCTAAATAATGTTTAAACCATTGACAGATTACCAACAAACTCCTGTTTTCTTCTTATTTTACATCATATATATTTAAGGTTTCATTTTTTTTAAAAAAAAAGCAAAACATCGAAGATTGAATTATTATTTTTTTGGTTTAAAAGATATCTAATATGTTGGTGTCAAATTTCAACCAATTTTCAATATAAATTCTACACGCACTGCAAATTAAGCAGTTTTTTCTAAACAATGCAGGCATTTCTATAACCTTGCCATGTATTGATCAGACATTGTATATTATATGTTGTCTCTTTCCCCCACCACCTCTCAGGCCTGGCTGCTTCTCGCTTTCGTATCGGAGACCAGGAATTTGATGCACTACCTGCCCTGCTGGAGTTTTATAAGATACACTACCTGGACACCACTACTCTGATCGAACCCATCAACAAAGCCAAGTACTCGGGGATTGGTGTTGCTAGCACGGGACCGGGAGGCGTTCCCCAGAGGTTCGAAGAGGAATATGTCCGTGCTTTGTTCGACTTCCCTGGCAATGACGACGAGGACCTGCCCTTTCGAAAAGGCGATGTCCTGCGTGTCCTGGAGAAACCCGAAGAGCAGTGGTGGAACGCGCAGAATTCCGAAGGCCGTGTGGGTATGATCCCTGTGCCGTATGTGGAGAAATTCCGGCCTGCTTCTCCCACTTCAGGGACCCTGTGTGGTGGAGGAACGGGCACTGTGGGGAACTCGGATGGCCACAATTCCCAACCTCCTCTGCTCGGCGAGCCAGGCCCGTATGCCCAGCCTACATCTTTACCCAACTTGCAAAACGGGCCTGTGTTGGCCAGAGCGGTTCAGAAAAGAGTTCCCAATGCCTATGATAAGACAGCGCTTGCTTTAGAGGTAAATTATAAATTGAGAATTAATTAATTAATTAATTTTTTAGAATGAATTCTTACAATAATTATTTTTTCCCCGGTTCAGGTTGGCGACTTGGTAATGGTGACAAAGATCAACGTGAACGGTCAATGGGAAGGCGAGTGCAAGGGAAAGAGAGGTCATTTTCCCTTCACGCATGTGCGCTTACTGGATCAGCACAACCCCGACGATGACCCGAGCTGAAAATGAAGACTTGATTTTCCTATACAGCCCTTAAATGCACACACCCTCTCCTCTCACACCTCATAACTGACGTGCCCAGCAGTATCCTCTTCTACTAGATCCTTTTCCTGTATGTCCGTTAATTCTGTGCCATCATGTCGTTCATGCCAATATATACAGCCATTTCCTGATTAGATCTTATGCAACAGTTGAAGTTAATCGTTCAGTAGACACTAAGCGCCATGGACATTTCAGTAGTTTGCCATAGATCGAATGTTGGAGTGATTGTGCATAAAGAAAAGAAAAGAACGAAACACACACAAGGGGACAAGTCTGCTTGGACTCAAAATGTAAGCAGTTTGGTGTTGCTCTAAGGGACTGTTGCTCGGCGGTTGAGTAGCATACACTACTCGTACTGATTTGCTAACATCCGGCTGCATTGAAGGTTTGATTTGTTTGGAGCCTTCCGTCACACTACAAATAATCTAACGCGTGATTATGTACAAGATGTCTGCGAGAAAATGCTGATCACACACGTATTGTTTACTATTATATGCTAAATTTTGTATTCCTTTAAGCATTATTGTGCACACAGAAGTATTTTTGTGTTGAGTCTTTGTTTGTTAAACCATCCTTTTAATTTCTTATTGATCACTAAAGGAAAGGGTTTCTTGCCCGTTGGACACTTTATTTAGTATTTACAAATCGATTTTGGTTGGGTGGGAGAGCACAAGGTCACTCAATTGAACTTGTGTGTCTGGTAAAAGCAGTAGTACTTAATTATAAAGTTGTTGTTTTTTTTTTTGTTTGTTTGTTTGTTTTTTTTCTTTTTTGCGCTACCCCACTACAGTATCACATGAAGATGCAACCAATTTTACCACTTTGATAAACACAGCGAGATTGTACATGTCACTGTGTAAAATGTAAATGCCTCAACAATGTCTCTAGACTTGTATAGGACACTACAGTAGTTTTCATTTATGATTGTTTTATGTATTTGTAAGCCGGCTGAATATCAGTTTAACTCTACAGCAATATTTGCGATCACACTTCACTGCTTCATAGTGGCAATGTTATCACTCATTATATATAACAATAATAGTTCCTTTAACCAGCTGTTTGCCTTTTATTGCAAAAGCGCCAAATAACTGAAGCGAATCATCTTTAATATAGTCTCATAAGCAACTGATAAAATAGTGTACAAGGATCATAATGAGCCCGCTTGTATTTAAACAGTGTATTCCACTTTTTTTGTGTGTGTGTGTTTTAAATGAAAGTGACTAAATGAACAAATGTATAGTATTGATTTGAAAGACCATCAGAAAACACCAGGGGCATGATTTTTCTTAGCAGTCATTTGAATGATTAAAATTAACATCATGTTTAATGATTTGAATAGGCACAATCAAGTTTTACCCTCCATTATAACCGAAATGTGAAGTTTGGGTATGAAGAAGTAATAAATGAGTCAAATTTATTCGTCGCATTAATGAAGGATTTTTTTTTTCTTTTTTAGTGTTAAATGCTAATAAGTGTTAAGGCAAGTATATATATGGAGCATGAAATCTCATTGGAAGTATGCCCCTGTTTCTACAGGTCGAAGCCAAAAATCTAATTCGAAACATTAAATAAAGCCATAAAATATTAGATGTTAACAATGGAAGCTTCAATAGAGCCCAGTTTTGCAGGCTGCTTTGGTATTTTATTAGTACACATTATAAAAGATAACTTTCCTACCTGATTTCCTCATTTCTGTCATAAATGGTATAAAATGAAGATTAATAGAGGCTTAAGGTGAGTCTTATTTCTGAGCTAATTTTTTCATTGTTCCATTCCTTTGTCATCTTAACTAATGTACCCAAAGAAAGAACCTCAATGAGCAATGTCCAAGTCTGAGAAGTGTCAATGTCCCATACCTTTTTTTTTTTGTACTTAAAGTATTATTTTTATTGCCTTTAGTAAAATTTACATATTTACTTATGACATTAATCTACGTTCATCTACATCCTTCATAAAACATCTAAATGTTTTTTTGTTTTTTTCTTGGATCAGCCTGTCTCTGTACATGAAATGAAGATAACCCCAATAGTAAACTATTTAAACCCTGTTCTTTTGTCTGTCAGTCATTTTAAGCCGCATACTGTATGTGGCTAATTTACGTGTACTTATTAATGCCAAATACATATTGGCTTAAAGGAAAAGATTGAGTGGCCCAATAATCTGGATCCATAGACATTCTTCCTTATAAGAAATGTGATATTTTTTTCAATTTACTTTAGATCCAAGATGATAAAACTAACAACAGAATCAGAATAAAAACCATTTGGTATCAGTCGATTTCCTAAATGAAGAAATAAATCAATTTTCAATTTTATTTTTTTATTTGTTTATTTTTTTATTCAGTGCATTGACAAAGGCTGGTAAGTCAGTGGATGTCAATTTGAACTTTTGCTGTAATTTATATAAAAAAAATGTTTTGCCTATGGATCCAGACTTTTGGCCCACCCTGTCAATTCGTATTCGATCATCAACCAGTTACCACTTAATCCTGGTAAGTGCAGTTGTAAATCCAAACCCGATCATGGGAAATCAGAAAAATACCCAATAAGATATAAGAAACCAATCCATTGTGCTGCCTCTATTCACATGTTGTTCTGTTCAAAATGAACCCATGAACACTGGAGCCATGATGAGGCACTGCGTTGCACCACCATACACCATATCCACATCACATACTGTAGTCTTGTCAAAACAGAGGCTATTCAAAAAAAATCTCAATGGTTTCCTGCTTAGATCAAGTCTAGCATTGTTGAGCTTTCAAGAAATAAAACTGAAGTACTAATAGTTTGACATTTTATTAAAAAACTGTACTGTACTCATATGTGGATCTTTCGCAAGTTGTTACAAAGCTAAAAGCACACATTTATATAGAATGGCTTTGTATGCTGTAGCATTGCAGTTTCCCTTTACTCAAGCCAAAGTTTCAGCATCACGATGTTCCTATGCAAACCTTGTTTCAATGAGATGTTCATGGAAACAAGGTTTGCCAAGGTTGGAGAGGAAGAAATTAAATGAATTGTTTGTTGGCCCATAGTACCTTCCTGTTGGTAGTTAATTTTCTAGTGTATTTTCTCAGTCTACAAATACACTGATCAGCCAGAACATTATGCCCACACGTCTAATATTGTATTGTTCCCCCTTTTTGCCACCAAAACAGCAATGCACTTGTGTGCATGTTTGTCCTGAGCACTACAGACCAGGAACATCCCACAAGAGCTGCAGTTTTTGAGTTGCTCTGACCCAGTCATCTAGCCATCACAATTTGTCCCTTGTCAAAGTCGCTCAAATCCTTTTGCTTGCTCCTTCTTTTTTTTTTGTTTCCAACACATCAACTTCAGGACAAAAGGTTCACTTTGGTGCGTCATCTATCCCACCCACTTCTAGTCGCCATTGTAACCAGAAATTGTAACTGTAGCTACTGTGACAAGAGCTAAATTATGACGGCTGGACAACTGGGTCGGAGCAACTCCAATACTACAGCTCTTGTGGGATGTTCCCAGGTTACAGTGGTCAGAATATACCAAAAGTGGATGGAACCAGTGACAGGGTCATGGGCGCCCAAGGCTCTAAGATGCACGTGGGGAGTGAAGGCTGGCCCATGTAGTCTGATCCAGTATAAGATCTACTGTAGCTCTAATTGCTGAATTGCTGTAATTATTGGTTTCCATAGAAAGGTATCAAAAGATTATGTTGGCACAAGGGGGAACCTAGCCAATATTAATCAAATAATTATGATGTTATATCTGTTCGGGGATAAACAGCACGTTTCAGGGCAGAATGCTTGTTACTGGGGTCTGTACCATTACTTTGAGAATCTGATGTGAGGTACTGTGCACTTTATTACTGATTTATTTAGAATTTAATGACTACTCTTGCACAGAAAATTATTCAGGAGGTACAGTTAATCAGGCTTTTTTAGATTAGAGCCTACTAGGCTTTAAGTCAATGATTTCCAATTTCAACGCTCAAGGGAAGAAAATATAGGTCCAAATTGCATATATGTAAACCAGGGATTCTCACGGATTATAACTAAGTGAAATAGCAATTCTGAATTGCACAGAGCTAACTGGTATTAATTTCATCTATTCATCCATCTAGGAACCACTGTAGTCCGACCATTGACTGTGGAGGCCAATAATGACCATTGTATTTATTCCCATTTTTATACAACACATTCACACACTACAGGCAATTTGGAAATGCCAATTTGCCCCAAGTCTATTTTTATTCTCTGCAGACAAAAGTGTGTACTGATTCTGTCCACATACATGCAATGGTTTTCAAAGTGGGCCAAAACCCACAGGGTCCAGGAAGCAGAGGTTGGTTTTTGCTGGTCTTTGAACAGTTGATATTGAGATGTTCTGCTACTTATGGTCTGTATAAGTAGCAGAACCTGCTGTCGTTGGTGTTACATAATTACATAATGGCACGTTATTTCATAGTATTGAAATCTCCAGTATTGTTCTAGAATGTAGAAAATTAATCCAAACCATTGACTGGTACTGTATGTTATCATTTTTCTTAAATCATATGGGATTATGAGCTGCGGTTTCCTTCCACAGTCCAAACACATGCAGGGTAGCCTAATTGGTGTTCCCAAAAAAAATCGTCTGTAGTGTATGAATGAGCATGTGAGTCTGTGTGTGTGTTCCCTGCGATGGACTGGCAGAGCATACAGGGTGTATCCTACCCGGTGCCCAAAGTCTCCTGGGATAGACTCCAGGCACCTCGTGACCCTCTATACAGGATTAGCCATATAAAAGATGAACGAATGAATAAATGAATGAATGAATAATCAACATTAAAGAAATTAAGGTGGCTCTAAGCCCCTTTTTGTTTGCTCTGGTGATGGACAGGATGACAGATGAGGTTAGACAGGAGTCTCCATGGACTATGATGTTTGCAGATGACATTGTGCTTTGTAGCGAGAGCAGGGAACAGGTGGAAGAAAATTTGGAGAGGTGGAGGTACGCTCTGGAAAGCAGAGGAATGAAGGTTAGCCGCAGCAAGACGGAATACATGTGTGTGAATGAGAGGAACCCAAGAGGAACGGTGAGGCTACAGGGAGCAGAGGTAAAGAAGGTGCAGGACTTTAAGTACTTAGGGTCAACGGTCCAGAGCAATGGAGAGTGTGGAAAGGAGGTGAAGAGGCGGGTACAGGCAGGTTGGAATGGGTGGAGAAAAGTTTCAGGTGTGTTGTGCGATAAAAGAGTATCAGCGAGAATGAAAGGAAAGGTGTACAGCACAGTGGTGAGACCAGCGATGCTGAGGTTGGAACTGCCAGGCAGGAGGTCTAGAGGAAGACCAAAGAGGAGATTTATGGATGCAGTGAGAGAGGACATGAAGTTAGTTGGTGTGAGAGAAGAGGATGCAGAGGATAGGGTTAGATGGAGGCAGATGATTCGCTGTGGCGACCCCTGAAAGGGAACAGCCGAAAGACAAAGAAGAAGAAAGAAATTAAGG
This sequence comes from Channallabes apus, assembly GCA_030522415.1. Classification (NCBI taxonomy): domain Eukaryota; kingdom Metazoa; phylum Chordata; class Actinopteri; order Siluriformes; family Clariidae; genus Channallabes; species Channallabes apus. The sequence goes on along the minus strand of CM060126.1, from coordinate 7,058,434 downwards.
TGTACTCAGAGAATCTAGGCAGCACGGTGGCTTAGTGTTTAGCACTGTAGGACTTTCAACTCCAGGGTCCGGGTTCGAGTCCTTCCTTGGTTCTGTGTGCATTTTCTCCCTTCCCTTTAAGTGGCTTGCTGGTTTCCCTCTCGTTACTGCAGTTTTCCATAAACATGCAGATTAGGCTAACTGGTGTTCCCAAATTGCCCGTAGTATTGTGTGTGTGTCCGGTGATGGATTGGCACCCTGTCCAGGGTGTCCCCCAAGTCTCCTGGGATAGATTCCAGGTCCCCGGCGACTCTCTATACAGGATAAAGTGGTATAGACGATAAATGAGTAAGTGAGTGAGTGAGAGAATCTGTGGGAGTTTGCAGTTAAGGAGTTCCTGGGGTTCCCAGAAACAGAGAGAGGGAGATTTAAATCACAATAAGGACAATTTAAAATGTAATTGAAACTAATAAATACATATAACAATTAATATGTATAAAAATAGTATAAAATAATAAATATAAACACACACGCTTAAAATATTGTCATTCTTTTTTTTTATATATATATATATATATTTATATAAATATATAAAAACCCTTTCAGAATAGATGAAGGATTAAGTGAGGTCTATGGTTGGTCCCTGCTGCTGTTGTCTAAAGTTCCCGGATGAAAGCCGCCGCCATTTTTTCTCCAGTTTGACCGGCGGACGCGCTTCAGCACCATTCAGGCTGCAGCTGCTGGCTTGTGCGAGGGCCCGCTGCTTCACTCCCATCTCTCTTCTCCAGATCTCGTCGCTCAAGTACACGTATTCGCCATGGCTAACCGGGAGGATTTGGTATATCAAGCTAAGCTTGCCGAACAAGCCGAAAGATACGACGGTAAGCTTGAATTTGAAGGAAGAGGTGTTGTGTGTGTGCCTGTGAACGCTTAGCCCCCCCCCCTCCCCTCTAACGCGAGCCCTAGCGTAGGGTTTCCTCGCTAGCGTCTAGTTAGCATGGTAGCTAATTATAGCTCGCGCGGTATTAATCGTAAGCGGCCAGTTTCGACTGGTATCAAGACGTGTAGATGAGCTGCGTTTGAACGAGAATGCGTTTCGCCTGCAATTAAACTACTTGGCTCATCAGAATTCGATGAAGATGGAGACGTTAGTGGAACAGACAAAATGGCGGATAGTTATTGGGCGAGGCGAGCTGTTGCTAGCCAAAGGCGGCGGCGGTAGTAGTGGAGGAGGAGGAGGGGGTTACAGACCTCTACACCCCACCTGACACCGAATGATTTAATTATAGGTTGCAGTAATCGTGATTAGACAAATCTACTGGTTCGCTCTTTGAATAAATCACGGTTGTCACGCAGCAATGGCGTCAGTGACGTTATGTCCAACATGCTAAGTTAGGGTACAGCGTGAAGTAGCTACCACAAGCAGGCTGAGCTCGTGTAGTAAGTGTGTGTTGAGGTATTCTGGTGCAAAAAAACAACAACATCTTAATAAAATGAAGACAATTTTTTAAAATCAGACATGGTGTAAGCTAGCCTAGTCACATTATAAACTGATGCATTCAGACACAAAGCCCCAACAATCTAACCTGTCCCTGTCCCCAACAATGTCCCTGAAATCAAAACTGATCTTTAAAAAGAGACTCGGTGCCCGACAATAGAACATGGTATGTCTGCCAACAATATTGAATCGGTGATGACTCATCCTGGACTAGTCGTGTGCTCATCCAATGAGATCCTCTCTAGAATGTCTAAGTCCCGCCCCAAAGTTTTTTGCAAATTCAGCTACAGTCAGCAAGCACCTCGGCATGAAAATGTAACTTGTTCCAGAGTGGCAAATCTTTTTTTTTTATTATTATTATTATTATTATTATTTTGCAAAACCATTTCCTTCGTAGGAAATTATGTAAATGCATATAATCCGTTCCAGCCACCCGAAAATATTACCAACATCACTGATTTCCAACACTCTAATCAAATTTATGCATATAAAACCAGGCAGGACATTTAGAAAAGACATGCAAGTGAAGTAAAATATGAACTTTTAAGTTTTCTTAACTTTACCTTGCTTCCCGGTAAATTAATCTGAGCAACTGTATAACCAAGAGCAATTTCCCTCTGGGATTAATAAAGTTCTTTGAATCTTGAAATAAATAGACGTTAAACCTCACAATTTTAATTTATAATTCCTCTTTCCTCTCATTAGCTGCTTTAAAAACGAAACTGGGGGAAAAATCTATTCTTCTTGCTACCATTCTTGGGACCCATGGTGCTATGTCTTCATTAAGTCTGGCACAACCTACAAATGAAACCCCCCCCCCCCCCCCCCCAGGAAAATTTTGAACGTATGCCACAAAATTCCAGTTTAATCAGAGCTGCAATGAGTTTACCTAGTCACATTAAACTGGCTTCTTGACCGTGTACTCAGTACCCCAATCTAATTTAATCGACAAGCGTTCCTTGAAATTGCAACTAATCTTTAAAAGCGACTCAGTGAATGACAGTAGGATGGTATATCTGGCAACGATGCTGAATCGATGACGATGACTCATCATGCGCAGGTCCTATGTTCATCCAATGAGATACTCTCTAGAATGTAAGTCCCTCCCCCTGGGGGTGCACATTCAGCTGTATGGTTACGGCAGGAATCTTTTGGAGACAGGCTTTTTGTTCCAGTCTGCGTTGAGAGTATTGTGCAATACTGACCTGTGCAATAGTCAAGTCAAATTTATTTTTAAAGCATGTTTAACACAACACAGCTGACCGAAGTGCTGTACGATCCTAAAATAGCTGCAGACACAGAAATGGACTATTAAAAACACTAATAATAATAATAAGAAAATCAAAATTGTAATGGGACAATATACAACAATTAAAATTTCATTTTGTTTTTCCATTGTATAAAATAAGCAAAAACAGTGAAACAATAAAGAAATAATAAAATTAAATTAAAAACGTGGAGAAGAATACCTCATCACTTCTGTATTAAATGCCAGAGTATAAAAAGGTTTTAATATCTTGTATAAATAATATATATTTTTTATATGACTGGTTGTGAGACCTGTGCATTAATGACCTTTGCAATAACTTAACTTATTCACACGTTTATATTGTATATTAATACTGCGTATCTGCCGGCTTCAGTTTAAGACTCAGGCTCTCCATCACCGTCAGTCAAATTCAACACGGGATCTTGTTGTGTTAAAGTGCATAGATGCATAATGCTTTGCTTTCATTAAATGATGGCTAAAGTAGCACCAGGTTACGCAGGTTATAAATTTGATTTAAAATCAGTGAATGAGTTTATCAACTCATCACTCCTGTTGAAACGTCCTGTTGAAAGTGCATTGAGGCTAACCGGTCGGATGCTAAAATACAGTAGTTTATTTTACTACAGAACATAAAACGGCAATGTAATACAAGTTTAAAAATATCGCCTGTCCATTGTATGTTTACAGAGTCTGTGATTTACATAAACTCGATTTTAGTTGCGCACTCTTATTGTTTATTTGCCTCTCCGCTTGTTCCCCACACATTGGAAATTGGAAACTCGCTAATCATAGCATGGCAAGCGTACCTCAATAACGGATGAATTCATTAGTGAGATTTATTGTGGACATCCCATAAACACTTCTGCGTAAAGATCGGTGTTTTAATTTATTGTATTTATTTATTTTTTAAATAGAAATGGTTGAGTCCATGAAGAAGGTCGCCGGGATGGACGTCGAGCTCACGGTCGAGGAGAGAAACCTGCTGTCGGTGGCCTACAAGAACGTCATAGGAGCCAGAAGAGCGTCCTGGAGGATAATCAGCAGCATCGAGCAGAAAGAGGAAAACAAGGGTGGAGAGGACAAATTGAAGATGATCCGGGAGTACAGGCAAACAGTAAGGAGCTCCGGTGCAGTTAATATGATCTTAAAGCAATTTTCAGTTTTGTTCCATGTCTCAGTTGCAATGTTTTATTAAAAAAAAAAATTTTTTTTATTATTTTTTTATTTTATTTATATTCAGGTCGAGACAGAGTTGAAATCTATTTGCAATGACATCCTCGATGTGCTGGACAAGCACCTAATTCCGGCTGCTAATTCAGGAGAGTCCAAGGTGTTCTACTACAAAATGTACGTAATTTCGTTTACTTAAGGTGGGGCTGTTATTAAATAGTGACTAATAGATTAATATCATGTTGACATAATGTGGTATAGATGGAGATATATATTGAGTGTAATCATGATAAACATTTATCTTCAATGTTGGTGCTACTTAACCCACCCATTTTATTTTTTATTCATTATTTTCTTAGGTGTAAGACATCTAATTTGTTAACTATTTAAAGAACACAAGAAACATATCAAAGTTTAAAAAACAGCTGCATCTGAATTAACCAGTGGGAAACTTGCAGATGAATGTGGTGAACATCTGTATGGTTGCGTGGATGACACACCTCACACGTTCTGCTTGTGTGTCTGATTTTACAGGAAGGGCGACTACCACAGGTATCTTGCCGAGTTTGCCACAGGAAACGACAGGAAGGAGGCTGCAGAAAACAGTTTGGTTGCTTACAAAGCTGCTAGTGATATCGCAATGACAGACCTTCAGCCTACACACCCTATCCGCTTGGGTCTCGCTTTGAACTTCTCCGTATTCTACTATGAAATCCTCAATTCTCCAGACCGTGCATGCAGGTGTGTCTCGATTTTCATATATAACCATAAGGTTTTTTTTTTTTTCCATTTTTATTATTGCTGGTCAGACTGAACAGGTCTAGGTCGTCTCCTTAGAATTAAAGAGGAAGCTTGTTTAAGTTGGTGCTTGCTTGAGGAAGACCGATCGGTGACCGATGTTGGGAGAATGCTCAGGCTGAAATGTCAACTCTGTGTCTAATGCCTTGCATTGTTGTTTAAATGAAAAAGCAGTACAACAGGATAACGTGGTGGTTACTGGTTTCAGGTTGGCGAAGGCAGCGTTTGATGATGCTATCGCTGAGCTTGACACGTTGAGTGAAGAAAGCTACAAGGACTCCACACTCATCATGCAGTTGTTACGTGATAATCTGACACTATGGACTTCAGATATGCAGGGAGATGGTAAGCCACTCAGCATGCAGAGTACATCAGATTTCAAAATGGCGGGTAGCTGTTTATACATTTTTTTTAATAAATAAATTTAAAAAAGGGTGGTGGGGGGCATCTAACGTGTTACACGTTTGTGCTTGTTGGAATATCACTTTTTCTGCCTCCATTGTTCTGGCAAGGATTTCCACTATATTTTGGAGCATGTATCAGTGGAGCAAGATCAGGCTCTGATGTCTGATCATAAGTCCTGGTACACTTTTGCCGTTTCTGTTCATTCTACAGGTCTTCTTCCATTCCAAACACAGCAAACCGTGTGTTCATGTGGCTTGTTTTATGCACAGAAGCGCACTATCGTACTGAAAAATGTTCAGGTCTCTTGATGTTAGTCAAGGAAAATGGTAATGCTAGAGCATAGAAAGATTTCTGAGCTTTCTTCAACATTGTGGCAAGAGTTTAAAGAAAACCTATATTAGTGTACTGGGCAGGTGTATTGTATGTGTGAGCATGGGGGCGTGTGGGAGAAATGAGTGAGTCTCACTGGTTTCAGTGAATCCATCCGAGAGCACGATGGTAGAAAATGTCTGTCCTGTAAAGCTGGTGAGTAATCCTAATTTCTGAAAATCTTTAATGAGGCAGAGTTTACAGTCCGAAACAGCTCTGAGACAAAATGCTGTTCATTCAAGCGCCCAGTATTTTCCTGGTTCAATTTAAACAAGGTCAGAAGCATCACCGGGATTCCCCTCGCAATTTAAAGGCACAGTCTCGCAAGAGTATAATGCGGAACAAAAACGCCAAACCTGTGTTAAGCTTTACATCATATATTTGTGTCAAAGGTGTACAAGACTCACTTTATCTGACTTGTGAACGAATCCAATTTACAAACGTGCTCCCGAAACTGAACTCGTTCCTAAGTCGAATAAATCCTTCTGGTTATAAAACTACAGCCTCTAGCCAAAACCACGCTACATGGGTATAAACTCATATACACTTGACTGACCCCAACACAAGTCTAAACATTTCTTTTATTTCTATTGATCGATTATTTTGTTTTCAAATTAGCTTGAATACCAGGACAGCTCTTAAATAAGGAGCACTGCATTTCTTGTATCCAGTGAGGAAATATTGAGTAATAGTGATGATACTCGGGTAAATAATAATCGGAAGGCTGTGCGCATTTTAATTAAGGCATTGAAACTAGTTTTAAATGAACTAGTTCCCACTCTAAATTCTCTACAATCTCAACAATATTTGTTGCTTTCTTTTCAGTAAACTTGTAAGAGTTTTTTTTAATGCAGTTCTATGAATAGAATGATCAATATGGCTCAGTATCAAACCCCAAGAACTCTGCAGTCTATATTAAATTGCCATGTAATCTTATTGTTCGAAATGTTTTTTTCCCCTGTCCTCCATTTAACCATCTGCTTTCCCCCCTATTCTTACTGTTTAGATTCCTAAAGGGTATTAAGTTTATTGCCCACAAAACTGTATTTGTAAGTGAGCTCATTTCTTGCTCTGCTAAGTTGCTAACCACATGGCTACTCACTCACCTTAAGCTTTTGTGTGATGGTTTGCTATGTCCAGAAAACTACTTGTGTGTCTCAAGCATGCCTTGACATTAACAGTTTGATGGAGATTTGAACTATGAGAAAGGTCTGCAGATGTGGAGGCTTCATTGTGGAAATATAAAACAGGAATTTTAAATTTATAAGTATAATTGTAAATGCTAATTAGACGGCTTCTGGTAATGTGACTTGGCAGCGGTTGTTCTGATTTATTGTTAATATATGAGAATACCTCAGCATATTTTACAAATCAAATTCTAACATATCGAACTGTTGGTCTCCTTACGCAATATGGTACAATGGTATTTTCCACTTTTGCACACTCCGAAAAACACATTCAAATTTATTTGTAGTTATTGTGATTTGGATTTAAGCTTGTTCAGCCAAAGGGGGTAATCAGATTGCTTAACTATAATAGACCATAATTTTGATAATTGACTCTAACCCCTATGTTTGTTTGCTGAATTTCACATCGAAGCCCATGGATCAATTGAGCAATATGTGCATTCGAACAAAACTTCTGACAAAAGTGTAATAAATACTTGCTTAGGTTAGGAAAATTTTACCTGAATGCAGTAAATGCCCCCCCCCCCCTCCAGAGAGTATTTACAGGATTTCACAAAAGTCTCAATATGTAGGAGAAATTAACACTCTAGTGTCTTCTTCCTGATCAGGGCATGAGAATGAGTACGCTCAGTTCTTCCTTAAAGGCGTTATAAAGGGAAAAAATTATGATGAAATAATTTCAAAGGCATTTTACTGAAATGTCTATCTAAACATCTGGTATATCCTGTAATATCATTATATATCATATACAGTGTGTAATATTATATATCATGTACAGTGTGAGTGCAGGCTTTCATTCCAACCGAGCAGATGCAGCACCTGATAGTCTTATTAAGCGCCAAGAACGGGTTTGGCTTCTGCTCAGTTGGAATGAAATCCCCCATCCACACTGGCACTTTCTGTATAAGGTTGGACAACCATGTCTTATATGAATATATGTAATAATATTATTACAGGATATACCAGATGTCTAGATGCACATTTGAGCAAAATGGCTTTGAAATGATGTCATAGTCACTACTGATATAAGAATTATTATTGGGTTTGGTTCTTCTTTTGTGGAAGAGGCTGCCTAAGATTTGCCAATTTGCAAATCTAAAAAATTTAATGACAAATATTTGGTTAGGAAAATATGGATGTTAAACTTTCTCAAAGGATTTTTTTTGTAATGGGAGGGGAAAAAAAGTGGAATCATCATATTTAACATGTCAACTAAATTATCCATCATAGCAAATAAAAATATATTGAACATGAAACAAAATAAAAGATCTGTATTCTTGGTCATTTTTCTCATTTCCGATTTTTTTTTTAAACAATGACGCGTTTGTAGAAATTGTGGAAAGAAGCTAAATTATCTGCCGGCAGAACAAAAGTTTAAAATGAATTAATGGAGTTATAATGGGTAATAAGAGTAGTTAATTATTGTTTTTATTTGTTATACATTGGCACACGTTTTTCCTGTCCAGAGAAAATCCACCACAATATTCATCATGCAGAAACCAGCTGTCCATCAAACATATTTTATTTTACTCTTTTAAGGAACTTGTTTTACCCTGTTGACACTTTAAAAAAAAGTAAACAAGTAAATCCAAATATTGTTTTAAAGCTCTTAGAAAAAAATACATTTTAAACATCTTGTAAACATCAGTTTTAACATTGAATAACAAAAATGCTTCTCGCCATGAATATAGCCATAGAAGCTGGCATGGCATTAAAAAAAGAAAGAAAAGAAAGGAAGTTTTATATTGGCATAATATGAAATATTACTTAACTGTTGCTTAATCTAACATATTTTCACTTGAGGTTAAAGTTATGTATCTCTACAAGGACCTCTACATGTCATCATTGCAGAGCCTTGACTATAGAAAATACCACTATTGTGAGTGTAGAGCATGAACTGGAAACAGTATTAAGAAGAATGAGCAAGTGTTTTGAGCAGTAAGCGCGTCTGAATGGGATAAAGTGTCTAACTTTCACGACTTGTGACATTGTATATCCCAGATACACATGTCGGTATTGTTTCGGACAGAACACACGGTATTATTACCATCTCACACAGATTTGTCTGTTACATCGATGGGTTCTCACTGAATGCATGTTGCTTTGATTGACATGAGACGGATCTTGCATGTTAAAGCAACCTTTAATGCACATTACCACTGCGCCACTGATCTGTCGGATATCTTGGCTGCAGATGATCACAGGAAGTTGAGGGATGTTGGTATCAGATATTGAAGACCAGATAAAACCAGAGCATTTTAGAGTTTTCAAATTTGTATAAACTTGGATAGCTTGTACTGGAATCGAATGAAATTAGTTTGTTGGTAATGATTTGCATTATGGATACGTTTTCAAATAAGGGACTAAAATTTTCAGCAGTATTTCTATCCGTATGTTTCCAGACATGATGTGTGTGTGCCTCAATGTTCGCTTTGGTGTCGGTGTTCCATAAATTTTTATTTAGGTCAGGAATTACACCCACAACTACTTTTGATGTTTGTTTGTTTTTCCCCACTGGAGTGTGCAATTAGTGTACAGTTGACAAACTGGAGAACAAAATGTACCTCAACCAAACTCATAATTTTAAAATTCTAATCTAATTCTAATTATATCGTTATCTGTGCACCCGTGGTTATGATTTCAAAGTGAGAAATGAATAAAACAGTACATTTCTGGCACTTGGTTACACAAGCCCAGAGGAACGTGTGTGAAAATTATGAACGCACTATTTTATTCTCTTACACACTCGCTTTTTAATGCAACAATAATTTTTCAGCTTGTTGCATGTGTTCTTCACCAGGAGTGCTTTTGTGTTGGTTGAACACATTCTGATAATGTGTTTTCCTGCTGTCAGGACACACAATAAAAAATATATTTAAAAAAAATACATGAAGTCGATAAATACTGATGTATTGATGCATTTTTTATTTTTTTATTTTTTTTTTAATGTGCAGGTGAGGAACAGAGTAAAGATCCGCTGCAAGATGTGGAGGATGAGAACCAGTGAAACATCACAGCCAATATCAGACTCCAGCCCACTCGTCCCCTTCCCGAAGCCCCCTCATAAAGGTGGCCACCAAGCCACCAACCTCAAGAATGACACGCAACAGCTTGATGCCTCCTCCCTTTTTTTTTTTTTTTTTTTTGTCCTCCATTAGTTTTTTTTTTTTTTTTTGTTTTTTTTTTTTTTTTTTAATATATATATTCTTTTTATTATCCCTTTAATTAAAACAAGAACCACTTCTGAAACAGACATCAACTGTAATTTCGGATGGGCAGAACTTTAGTTTTTTTTTCTTTCTTTGTGTGTGTCCTGGTACAATGTTTTTTTTTTTTTTTTTTTTTTTTAAGTTTATTTGCTTTATTCCTCAACATTTTATCAGTTGCTGGATATATTTGAGTTTTTCTTAATGTAATTGCAAAATTAACTTTTATTACTATTACTGATATGTCTACTATTAGGCTATTAGTTGTTGGAGCTGTAATATTTGTGTTAGTGCAATTATCGAATGCAGTTAAAATGATTAAACCTTGGAAAGGGCAAGTCAAAAATAAAGTGCTCTTTTTGTCAATTTAGTTTTTTCAGAGCAAGTTTGCAAGTTTCTTGATATCCATGTGGAGCAAAATGCTTAACATCACAAAGTAGGAGTTACGTAGTGATACTTAGCAGTGGTGCGGACTGTAATTTGTGCTAAAATACTGTATTATGCACATAGGCTGAAGGTGGATGGATAGTTGCAGCTCTTAAAAATAAATAGAAAAATCATCAAAGGAGCCTTGTTGCTTTTAGAACTTAAAATGCAGGTCTCCATTGGCTGTTTGAAAATATTAAAAAGCACTAATAAAGGTGATTTTAAGCTCTCATTAGTATATGAAATAGTTTATTTTCCTTCGTCCCCTAAATTTATATTGCCTACAATTTTTTTCTGTACTTTTTTGTTCATATTTAATTTGATGCTAATTTGTACTACTACTGGAAATTTGACTGGAGCCACAGACCTAGAAATCTGTATTATTGTTCTTACAGAGAAACAGCATGGAATTAACATTGGAGTTAAAATAAAACTGCCTCAATTAAAATCTTTTGTGATTTAATTTTGCATGTTTTATAATTTACTTTTTCCATGCTGAGTAAATGGGAGATTCTTCATTAAACAGTGAAATTAACCCATATTTGCCTTTCATCTACAATGAGTCACAATCATTAAACAGACGGACAGGGCGTTAGCTTTAACTTTGGAAGGTGAGTGTATTTTCTGTTGGAACATTATGATGACATTTTATGGAGCTATAAATGCTTCTTGATAGATGGTGATCGAACTTATGCAATTTAATTAATCATATGCATATGGTAACCAGTTTCAGTGTTCTTTGTTTTTTTTTTTTGTTGCATTTTTGGCATGTTAAATTCCGTGCATGAAAATTAAAATAATTTAAAATCATTGAGAATTAAGCTTGGATAATTTGGTGTAGAAGAATCGAAGCCAACTTTTTAAATTTAAAAGCATTGTCCTGTCATGTTCACAAGCACTTTGGTCCAAAAAAACATTACCATTGTGTTCCACTTATAATTAACAGTACTGTGAATAGCCTTTAGTATTGCTGTTGTGTATAGTTTATATTTAACACATTTGCATGTGTAATTGGATGTACACAAGCTGTTAAGTAAATACATTTTCTTTTATTATTAGTTATAGAACATCTACAATTTTAGAATTCTCGAACTTTGTTGTAGTAGCTTTGATTCACTTGGAGTTATTACATCATATTAAATACCAGGAAAATTACCAGATGATTTCTCCTAATATTCAACTGTTCATTTTGGGTGACTCTGCACCAATCACGGCGTAAAACTGCTGTTCTTCACAGGTTCAAACCCCGGCACCACTAACGTTAAACGAGGCTCTTAAAATTCCTCTGCTCAGATGTACACTTTTTGTCCAAAGCAAAGTCAACATTTCGGAAAAGGTCAAATTAAAGGGTAAGAAAACAGATGAAGTTACTGGGTTAAGAACAACATGTTATCAAAACCTGGAAGGATAGCGCTGAACTGTCAACTTTGCGGAATAAATGTGGTCGGAAAATAACATTGAAGGAAGTCACAAACACTTGAAGTTGCATGGTAAATAAAAATCCACAGTAAAAAAACAGCTTAAAGTTTACTGTTTACTACTTAAAGTAAGTATTTCCATACTCATGCAATTTAATGAGAACTCATAACAGCTAAACAGCTGTGTGGTTTAAAAGAAAATCCCTTTTTAGTGAGACTCATCAGAAAAAAGCTTTAATGTGTGAGGGTGCATAAAATTTGACCTGATGTGTGCAGATTTTACCTGAATGTACTGAATGACCAGGTTATCAAATTAATTGAGTTTTTCTTTCCTGATGGCACGGCCATATTCAAGCGCTCACTTTGTAAAAATGTGGTTCTGGGAGCACAAGGAATCGTTTTCACACATAAACTATCAACCATGTTGTGAGCTGTAATCAAGGCTAAAACTGACAGAATGAAGTGTGATTTAATTTGGCCAGGTGATGTATAATGAGATCAACATAAGTGGCTCTGAATAAGAAATGACCGAAATGCATAGTAAAATTTCTTACATTGGCATGTGACACAAGTGGTTAGCATAGTGGTTAACATGTCTTACATTTTAACACTGTTGCCTTTAAAAAGATGCATTTTAATATTATTATTATTTTGGTCATAGAAACAACCAAAAACAACCAGAAATCATGTGTAACTGTGCTTTTTATTTGCCAGTGTGAACATTTATTCATTTTTATTTATTTATTTATTTTATTTATTTATTTTTTGCTCAGTCGTGTTTGTATAGTTGGTAAAATAAGTAAAATTTAGTTCACCATATTGCTTAGGTTGTGCTAATGCAACCATGGTGGGGCGCAATCCAGTGTCTTCTTGTGCCAGTCCCAAGTCTGGATAAATGCAGAGGGTTGTGTCAGGAAGGGCATCCGACGTAAAAACATTTGCCAAATCAATGATGCGAATCAGAAATATCATTTCCATACCGGATCGGTCGTGGCCCGGGTTAACAACGACCGGCACCGGTGCTGTTGACCTACAGGGTGCCGGTGAAAATTGGGCTACTGTTGGTCGAAGAAAGAGAGGAGGAAGGCGTGTTCGAAAGCAGAGAGAGAAGAGGAAAGGCAAGAGTTTAGGAGTGAAAGTAGGGACCTTGAATGTTGGGACCATGACAGGGAAGGGAACAGAGTTGGTTGATATGATGCAGAGAAGGAAGGTGGATTTACTGTGTGTCCAGGAGACCAGGGGGAAAGGTAGCAAGGCCAGAAGCTTAGGATCAGGGTTCAAATTGTTTTACCATGGTGTGGATAGGAAAAGAAATGGAGTAGGAGTTATCCTGAAAGAGGAGTTTGTAAGGAATGTTCTAGAGGTGAAGAGAGTATCAGATAGGGTGATGAGTCTGAAGCATGGAAAATGGAAATTGATGGTGTGATGTTCAATGTTGTTAGTGGTTATGCTCCACAGGTAGGATGTCTGTTAGAAGAGAAGGAGAAATTCTGGAGTGAGTTAGATGAGGTGATGCAGAGCATCCCCAGAAGTGAGAGAGTGGTGATCGGTGCAGACTTCAATGGACATGTTGGGGAAGGGAACAGAGATGATGAAAATGTGATGGGCAGGTTTGGTCTTCAGGACAGGAATGTAGAAGGACAGATGGTGGTGGACTTTGCAAAGAGGATGGAAATGGCAGTAGTAAATACTTTCTTCCAGAAGAGGCAGGAACATAGGGTGACATATAAGAGCGGAGGCAGAAGCACTCAGGTGGACTACATCTTGTGTCGACGTTGTAATCTGAAAGAGATCAGTGACTGCAAGGTGTTGGTAGGGGAGAGTGTAGCCAGACAACACAGAATGGTGGTGTGTAAAATAACTCTGGTGGTGAGGAAGGTGAAGAGGACAAAGGCAGAGCAGAGGACAAAGTGGTGGAAGCTGAGAAAGGAAGAATGTTGTGTAGTCTTTAGGGAGGAGTTGAGACAGGCTATGGGTGGTCAGGAGGTGCTTTCAGTTGACTGGACAACTACAGCCAATGTGATCAGGGAGACAGGTAAGAGGGTACTCGGGGTATCATCAGGTAAGGGAAAAGGGGACAAGGAGACTTGGTGGTGGAATGAGGAAGTCCAGGAGTGTATACAGGGAAAGAGGCTGGCTAAGAAGAAGTGGGACTCTGAGAGGACTGAAGAGAGTAGACAGGAGTACAGGGAGATGCACCGTAAGGTGAAGGTAGAAGTGGCAGAAGCCAAACAAAGAGCATATGAGGATTTGTATGCTAGGCTGGACAGTAAGGAGGGAGAGGTGGATCTGTACAGGTTGGAGAGGCAAAGAGATAGAGATGGGAAGGATGTGCAGCAGGTTAGAGTGATTAAAGACAGAGATGGAAATGTACTGACAGATGCCAGGAGGGTGATGGGAAGATGGAAGGAGTACTTTGAGGAGTTGATGAATGAGGAAAACGAAAGAGAACAAAGAGTAGAAGAGGTGACTGTTGTGGAGCAGGAAGTAGCAAATATTAGTAAAAGTGAGGTGAGAAGGGTGTTGAAGAGGATGAAGAGTGGAAAGGCTGTTGGTCCTGATGACATGGTCCTGAGGTATGGAAGTGCTTAGGAGAGGTGGCAGTAGAGTTTCTGACTAATTTGTTTAACGAGATCTTGGAGAGTGAGAGGATTCCAGAGGAATGGAGGAGAAGTGTATTGGTGCCGATTTTTAAGAACAAGGGAGATGTGCAGAGCTGTGGCAATTACAGAGGTATAAAGCTAATGAGCCATACAATGAAGCTGTGGGAAAGAGTAGTGGAAGCTAGGTTAAGGGCAGAGGTGAGAATTTGTGAGCAGCAATATGGTTTTATGCCTAGAAAGAGTACATCAGATGCAGTATTTGGTTTGAGGATGCTGGTGGAGAAGTACAGAGAAGGTAATAAAGAGTTGCATTGTGTCTTTGTAGATTTAGAGAAAGCGTACGACAGGGTGCCGAGAGAGGAGCTGTGGTGTTGTATGAGGAAGTCTGGAGTGGCAGAGAAGTATGTTAGAGTGGTGCAGCACATGTACAGTATGAGAGCTGTAAAACAGTGGTAAAATATGCTGTAGGTGTGACAGAAGAGTTCAAGGTGGATGTGGGTCTGCATCAAGGATCGACTCTAAGCCCCTTTTTGTTTGCTCTAGTGATGGACAGGATGACAGATGAAGTTAGACAGGAGTCTCCATGGACTATAATGTTTGCAGATGACATTGTGCTTTGTAGCGAGAGCAGGGAACAGGTGGAGGAAAATTTGGAGAGGTGGAGGTACGCTCTGGAAAGCAGAGGAATGAAGGTTAGCCGCAGCAAGATGGAATACATGTGTGTGAATGAGAGGGACCCAAGAGGAACGGTGAGGCTACAGGGAGCAGAGGTAAAGAAGGTGCAGAATTTTAAGTACTTAGGGTCAACCGTCGAGAGCAACAGAGAGTGTTCAAAGGAGGTGAAGAGACGAGTACAGGCAAGTTGGAATGGGTGGAGAAAAGTGTCAGGTGTGTTGTGTGATGAAAGAGTATCAGCGAGAATGAAAGGAAAGGTGTACAGGACAGTGGTGAGACCAGCGATGCTCTACGGCTTAGAGACAGCGGCACTGAAGAGGCCAGAGGTAGCTCAGTGGTTAAGGCATTGGACTACGGTTCGGAAGATCCCAGGTTCAAACCCCACAACCACCAAGTTGCCACTGTTGGGCCCTTGAGCAAGGCCCTTAACCCTCAACTGCTCAGATGTGTAATGAGATTAAAATGTAAGTCGCTCTGGATAAGAGCGTCTGCCAAATGCCCAAATGTAAATGTGAATGAAGAAAAGACAGGGGGCAGAGTTGGAGGTAGCAGAGCTGAAGATGTTGAGGTTCTCTTTGGGAGTGACAAGGATGGATAGGATCAAGAATGAGTTCATCAGAGGGACAACCCATGTTAGATGTTTTGGAGATAAAGTCAGAGAGGCCAGATTGAGGTGGTTTGGACATGTTCAGAGGAGAGATAGTGAATATATCGGTAGAAGGATGCTGAGGTTGGAACTGCCAGGCAGGAGGTCTAGAGGAAGACCAAAGAGGAGATTTATGGATGCAGTGAGGGAGGACATGAAGTTAGTTGGTGTGAGAGAAGAGGATGCAGAGGATAGGGTTAGTTGGAGGCAGATGATTCGCTGTGGCGACCACTGAAAGGGAACAGCCGAAAGACAAAGAAGATATTGCTTAGGATGTGCTAAAAAAAGTGATGTCCTGAGCCCTATACAGTATATTTCTATTAAAAAACAAAACAAAACATGCGACCCCCCCTCCCTAAAATAACTTCTCTGGAGCGGACTTTTATTTTATTAAATCCTTTGTAATCAAAAAAATAAATACCGGAAGTTGTGGAATTTCCGGCGCTTCCTGGATATCTTAAGCCCGCCCCTTTTGGGGGAGTTTACAGGAGGTAATGATAATTATTTTTTATTCGACTGAAAACAATAACATACAACTCAAACAACACACACAAAGAAGAAAAAAACATTATACATCTACTTTTGTTACTCCTGAGCTAATAAAAAAATTTAAGCAAAATTACAGCGATATGTCAGACAACCCTTTATGTGAGGACTTGCCGTTGTTTCCTGGGCAAACTCATAAGCCCCACCCCTTTTGGGGGGGTTTACAGGAAGTCATCTTCTTTGTCTTTCGGCTGTTCCCAGGAAGTCATGTTTTTTTAATTTTAATTTTTTATTGAACAAAAATATAGAACAAGATATACATTTATAATAGCATCATAAAGTTGTGTAAACATTGATAAAAAAACAAGGCACACATTAATTACACACAAAAAAGTATAGAAACAAAGAAATAATACAAAAATATATATAACAAAGAAATTAATAAATAATCAAAATAAAATAAATAAGTGAATATAAATGAAAAAGGGTCTCTTTATTTTTCTTCTAATAAACCAAATTCTCTTATTATTCCAACAAGTTTCTTGGCCTTTTTACCTTTCATATGTTCCAATGACGGAACATAATTGCAAATAAAATCTTTTTTAAAAACTGAAAAATAAGGTTTAGTTTTTATACACTTGCATTTATGAATAAAAAATTTGCCTAAAATTAGTATTATATTAATGAGAAAGTTATTATTCTTATCATTCAGTAGTATTCCAAATATATCATGTTTTTTTTTATTCGGCTGAAACAATCGAAACAAAACACACACACAAAGAAGAAAAAAAAAAACATTATACATCTACTTTCGTTACTCCGGAGCTAAGTGTACGTCTTCCGGTTTGGTCTGGAATGAGAGAGAGCTGTTGCTTTTCTAAAATTTATAGTTAAAGCAAAATTACAGCGACATGACAGACAACCCATTATGTGAGGGGTAAACTATATATATATATATATATATATATATATATAGACAACCCTTTCAAAAAAGTGAAAATATGCCATGAGCCCTATACAGTATATTTGTATTTTTTTTTTAAACATGCGGACCCCCCCCTAAAATTCTGAAATAAGGTATATAGAGCGGACTTTTATTTTATTAATAAATATATATACCCGGAAGTTATGGACTTGTCGTAGTTTCCTGTACAACTTCACAAGCCCCGCCCCTTTTGTGGGAGTTTACAGGAAGTCCTGAACATTACACATCTTGTTACTCCAGCGCTAGGAGTAGGTCTTCCGGTCTGGTCTGTAATGGGACAGCTGTTGTTTTTCTAAAGTTTATAGTTAAAGCAGAATTACGACGACATGTCAGACCCGACGCGACAGAAGAAAGCCGGTTGTGTTCTCGCTGTCTTTTTGTTTATTGTTTGTGCCTCGCGTGCGACCGAGTCTGTTGAGAGCAGCGGGCTCGAGGCGCCGGAGCGCTATGACGCTTACTATAATTATGCAGAGCTCAGCCGCAGGCTCGAGTCTCTGGCCGCGAGATTCCCACACGTCGCTAATCTGAGCAGTGTCGGGCGCTCGGTCGAGGGCAGGGCGCTGTGGGTGATGCGGATCACCAGGGAGCCTGCGCGCGACGCGCCGGGTAAACCCAAATTCAAGTACGTGGGGAACATGCACGGGGACGAGACGGTGTCGCGCCAGGTGCTGGTCTACCTGGTCCAGTACCTCCTGGAGAACTACGGAGGAGACCCTCGGGTCACGGAGCTCGTCAACACCACGGATATTTACATCATGCCGAGTATGAACCCGGACGGCTTTGAGAGGTCACAGGAGGGCGACTGTCTGGGCCAAGCCGGGGGCAGGAACAACGCCAGGAACCGCGACCTGAACAGGAGCTTCCCGGATCAGTTCACACCGATCAGCGTGAATGAAGCTGAGATTCCTGAAAACGTGGCTGTGATGAAGTGGATTCTTGAGAACAAGTAAGCAGAGCCTCAGGCAACCACAGTACTTATTTACTCACATCTACACCAGTTTATCCTGTATACAGGGTCACATGGAGACTTAGGAAACACACACACACACACACACACACACACACCAATTTGGGAATCTGCATGTCTTTCACATTTAAATCACAGTTAAACTTTATGCACACAGATCAGATGGATGGGATTCGAACCCGGACCCTGGTGGTGCAAGACTACTCACTCACTCACTCATTTTCTATAAAGCTTTTTCCTGTATGCAGTAGGGATGGGAATCAGCTGTGACAATCACCTTATGTGATTCGATTTGTATCACGATTTCGGAAATATCCCAGTTCTATGTCATTGTTAGAAACCTTCAGAGGTGGAAAGAGTAATAACATTTTGTACTTAAGTAAAAGTACTGTTACTTTAGTGAACCTTTACTGAAGTACAAGTAGTTACCCTTATTTATTTATTTATTTTTTATTTTTTTTTAACAGTGGGGGAGGGATGTGGGATGGAACACCATCGCATCATAAATCTGTTCCCTTTGTTGTGCTTGAAATCAAAGTGGTGGTTTAAACATGACCAGGGTTTTGCTTCATAAGAATTTGTTGGCATTTCACTTTCAGCTGTGTCTTCATCACCGCCATCTGTTTTGTCCGTCTCCATCGTTCTTGTGAATTTAGCGCGTTTGTTCTCCATCAATCAATCAGTGCAGTGGTTTCCAGGGTGCAATTTTTTTTCTTCCCCGTTGTAATATTTTTATTATTTTTCATTTTCCTTCATTAATTTTTTACTCAGTAACGCACTCGGACAGCGCTATCCGCTCCTTCCGCTTGCGTGAGTTCACAGACGCCCCTGATTTGCTGTAGCGCCGTGATTAATGCGGGAGCACCAAGTACCTCTCATCCCTCCCCTGTGAGAGAGCTTGGCCAATCAGCTCTCTCTAGAGGTCTTCTCTAGATCTGCTAGAGGCTACAGCATCACCCGGGACCCACTCACTAAGGAGCCAGAACTGCCCCAGAGATACAAAGGGAACCTACACAAATCTAGGCATAACACGTTTGTGTTGGTATGTTATGGCCGATCGGTGTATTTAGCTAATAGCAGACTTGAGTTCTTTTTCTAGGACTTGAATCGAGTGCACCGAGTTTGAGTAAAAGTCTGAATCCAGTCTAACAACATATGTAAAGTATTCACATTCCCGAGCTGTAGAGTCTGAGTCTAGTTCAAATAACTAAATTGCAGAGTCTGGGTGAAATCCAGATTTCCAAAATGCAAATTCCTGACCTGGAGTTTGAGTCAAGTCCAAGTTGAGTCCAATCTTGCAGTATTAACCGATGTCATTGCGCTAACTTGTATTAAAGGGCTATCGTCAAAATGAGAATTCTTTTTCTTTTTTCAAATGAAGTAAATATATTTTATATATATATTTAACTTTTCTGAAGACTGGTTTAGTTAATTAATTCTGAGTTTTACTTAAAGTCTTGTGTCAAGTTGCAAGTCCTCATCAATTTCTCCCCACACAAACTGGTCAAGGTTTGTCAAAGTCTGTTGTCTCTGTTTCAGGTTTGTCTTATCTGGAAATTTGCATGGTGGAACCGTAGTGGCCAGTTACCCGTTCGATGACTCGGTCACGCACAAAACCACCGGCGTGTACAGCAGTTCACCGGACGACGTTCTCTTCCGCCACCTCGCGCTAGTTTACGCCAAGAATCACCCGATCATGAAGACAGGCAAGCCCAGTTGTAAAGACGAACCCAACGAGACGTTCCAGGATGGGATCACGAACGGTGCCCAGTGGTACGATGTTCCAGGTAACTGCTGTCATTTAACTTGGGTTAAAAAACAAACAAACAGAAGATGTAGCTTGTGTGTAATAACAATAAAGTGTTGATGTGTGGCCAGCACATCTCCTTACCCTATGGGCTGACTATATGTCTATATGTGTAACTCGAAACAGTAGGAAATTACTAAATCTGGTTTCTACCAGTAATATACACCTTCAGCTGTATTTTAAGAAAACCTAAATTTATTTTACAAAAAAAAAAAGGGAAAATTTTTTTTATTTAGGCTGGTCTCTGACCTTGCCTTGGCGTCTGTCTGCAAATCTAATCAGGAACAAGTGCAATAAGAAAACCACAAGATAGAACAACATGATTGGAACTGGAATCAAATCTTTAAATTCCTTAGTTTTTTATTTTTTAGATTTTAAGATGGATCTTTTTTTCCCTTTCTTTCTGAGTGAGATCCATGCAAAATTATATAACCGTTCAAATATCACAACATTGAAAGCTTTTCTGAGAAACACACTTACACTGTTAGTCAGGTTTTCATTTTTGTGATAGATTCGTTGTGGTTATTCTGGAAATTCAGTTTTTTTTTTTCTTCATATTTTTCTTCTCACCTTTCTTTCAAAACTAGCATATTAACTTTGAACGATTGAAGCAGAATAATGATGTGAAGAGCTGGGCAAATCAGCTTATTATGCAGTAAAAACACTGACTTAAGCAGTCTTGCCCTTAAGTACTTGAAATGAGTGTTGCTATTGTTTGCAATTATATTTTACACTTGTACAGAACTGCATGTTAAAAAAGGAACTGATGCGTTCAGAACTTATTTCAAGCGTTTGTTGTCAATCACTGGCAAGGGCACACTACTTGTGTTGCCCTTAGCACTTAATAAATCCGCCAGTTTTTTGTATTATCATGAATGCATCGTTCCAGAGCCGGTGAAAGGAACTAATGTTTAGCTTGTAATCCAAAACTTAGTTTTCTGCCATCATGCTCTGCTCCGATATCTTTCTTTATAATCCGTTGTAACGTCAGAGTAAAACTAGTATACTCAAGCCATCACCTCACTTTCAGCACAGCAACCCGAGCTCGATTGTGTCCTGAAATATGAGCCAACGGCCATCTGTTGCACCTGAATACGGATTTTTCTAACAACGGCATGTTGTTCGTTTAGAGCTGATGGGGCGTAGAAACGGTGTGATTATTTCTTTCTGCACTGTAAAGCATACTGAAGGCATCCAAAATAGACAATAATCTCCTTGAACAGTTGATATTGAGACGTATCTGCTACTCACGATCTGTTAATCTTTCATAACGGCTCTAATCTGGTTCTGGTTGTTAATTGGTGATTTCTGAGGTAACTTGTTACTCTAAATGAACTTCTCCTCTGCAGCAGAGGTAAGTTTTGTTCTTGCTTTTCCTGGGAAGGTCTTCATGAGAGACGTTTTCATCATGGTTCTTGATGGGTTTTACAAATGCACTTGACACAACACTGTTCTTGCAAGAACTACTCCAAAAGGCTGACCTCTGTTACTTAAAATAACAACTGACTGTTATAAATCCCCAGTATTGTTGAAGAATGTTGAAAATAAATCACTAAACAAAAAGCAAAGAAATTTTCAAGTGATCCCAAGCTTTTGAGCGGTAGTGTACAGTTCTTCTTCTTCTTTATCTTTCAGCTGTTCCCTTTCAGGGGTCGCCACAGCGAATCATCTGCCTCCATCTAACCCTATCCTCTTCTCTCACACCTACTAACTTAATGTCCTCTCTCACTGCATCCATAAATCTCCTGTTTGGTCTTCCTCTAGACCTCCTGCCTGGCAGTTCCAACCTCAGCATCCTTCTACAGATATATTCACCATCTCTCCTCTGAACATGTCCAAACCACCTCAATCTGGCCTCTCTGACTTTAGCTCCAAAACATCTAACATGGGTTGTCCCTCTGATGAACTGATTCTTGATCCTATCCCTCCTTGTCACTCCCAAGGAGAACCTCAACATCTTCAGCTCTGCTACCTCCAACTCTGCCTCCTGTCTTTTCTTCAGTGCCACTGTCTCTAATCCGTAGAGCATCGCTGGTCTCACCACTGTCCTGTACACCTTTCCTTTCATTCTCGCTGATACTCGTTTATCGCACAACACACCTGACACTTTTCTCCACCCGTTCCAGCCTGCCTGTACCCGCCTCTTCATCTGCTTTGAACACTCTCTGTTGCTCTGGACCGTTGACCCTAAGTACTTAATGTCCTGAACCTTCTTTACCTCTGCTCCCTGTAGCCTTAGCGTTCCACTTGGGTCCTTCTCATTCACACACATGTATTCCGTTTTGCTGCGGCTAACCTTCAGTCCTCTCAAAATTTTCCTCCACCTGGTCCCTGCTCTCGCTACAAAGCACAATGTCCTCTGCAATTATCATAGCCCATGGAGACTCCTGTCTAACCTCATCTGTCTGACTCATATTCTCCAGCAAGCTCAGTAAAACCTACAGTAAGAGCTGTTTTCTTATAAAACTGCACGTGTCTAAAACTCCTGATTTTAAGCAACGTGTTTTCACTCCAAATATTGACCGTTTATTTTATTATTCTTTATTGCTCTTTATAGAAGTTTCTTTTATGCAGAAATGTTTTCAAAAGCATCTTTTGCTTATGCCATATTTTTGTATGTGGCCAAGACTTTTGCACAGAACGATAAGTAAAACAGTTGTTAGGTTTTACTGAGCTTGCTGGAGAATTTGTCACACTCGCTCCTTTCTATTTTTATGCGAATCCCAGGAGCGTACATTAGGTTTTTTTTGTTTCCATCTGAAAACTGGTGTCTTGTACTATATATTTTTTCTTTACAGCCATGCATATATTCTCCTGTAATGTTATTTATTACATTTTAAGCTATATATGGAAATACTGAATGATATGGTACATAATTATGCAGACATGACAAACATGTATAACAAAATTGGTCCAGCATATAACATTGTGACTTTTGCACAGTACTGTATATATCTGTCTTCATGTTCATGAAACCAGTTTGAGATGTATCGCTTTGTGATGTTGGGTAAAATTATGCTGGAATTAGCTATTAGAAGATTTGTGGCCATGATCAGCACTAGCACTCTGGTATGTTATTGACATGCACAATAAGATTGGCATAAAAAGCATTCCTCACACCTTTACACCACCTCTGCCAGCCTTAACTGTTGGTACAACGCGGGCTGGATTCTGTCGGTGTCAAATCGTGACCCTACAGTCTACAGAAATCATGATTTATTCGATTTTTCTGTCCAGCTTTGTTGAATCTTTGGCTGCTACAGCGTCAGCTTTCTGCTCTTGGCTGATGAGATGAAACGGAGCTCTTCTGCTGTCGCAGCTCGTTCGTCAGTTCCATCGTCCAACCTCAAGGTTCATCATGCCGTGCATTCTGAAATTAGCTTCTTAAAAATAAAAATAATTTGGACCATTCTTATCAAGTGACGCTCTCCAGATATTTTCTCTTTTTTTCTTTTATTGCACCGTTCTAGAGACCGATGAGCCTGTTGGATTTAGATAGATTTGTTTGCCTTTCTGTCCTGCAGATATCTTACGTTTGAACGCCAGCTGAACGGGGCAGAATTTTTTTTTGGGAGGCACCCAGTCCAAGAACCGGTTGTAAGGAATGTTGTATACAAAGAGCATATAGCATGTTTAATACAGTGACTCGGGGAGAGAGAAGCAGCCTCAGTTTCCTGCTTTTAAGAATACGTTTGTTTAAGTACACTCAGGGCTGTGAAACACATTTCCTGTCAGTCCACTCGAGGATAAATACAAAGCAAAAGTAATTTTTGATTGAAGGCTTTGGTTGTGAAATCCACGTTAATAGGATGTACAGTAACGACATCCTTGTCACACACGGATTCTCCACGATGATGTAAAGCAAACATCAGGTGACTAGAGACGTGTGTGACGTTTAAATGTTTGATCTGCTTAACGATCACTAAGGGGGAAAAAACGATGGTACTGGATACAACACCCGAAATAAACCCCTCTAAGGTTTGTGTGTACAGCTTCATCCACTCACACCGACGTTTTCTAGTGTTGCACATCGTCCTTGAACACACAACAGAGTTTTAGGTGCGTGTGAGTTAATCCTCTGGACAATGGATTGTTAGTTAGATTATAATTAACCGGTTTAAGGTTTAAGACTACAGAATTGATACACGGATGGATGGAGAAACAGGAAATAAAGTGGCGGAAGCTTTTGCAACAACATCCACCGCCGCAACCAGGTCAAAGTTCAGTTTTTACCGAAGCAGCAAATGCTCTGCCAATGGCTTTAAAAATCAGCGAATCCACATCACGAAAGGATTTCTTAATAATAACGGACTCCAATGTCTCCAAGCATTAAAACAGATCATCCAAAAACAATCAAATGCTCTATATATCTTTTCTACATTTGATACCAAGTTTAAATGTACAGATAAACAATAAATTGCAGTCAGAATGGGATTAATGTCTAAAAAACAACCTACATAAAATAAATCCTGATGTTGGAACAAAACATACAAGCATTAGAAAACATAAGTAATTTATAATATTCAGAATCCAATAATTTTAACATAATTTTCTGTCGGATACCTGGACACTCCCTGGTGATGAGCAAGCAGACAAAACCCCGGCAAAGAAGCATTATCTAAAAAAAACAAACAATCAAATACCTTTAATAGATTTTAAACAAATTTAAAATGTATACATCAAACATACATGGCAGTCAAAATGGGATCTAAATAACAAACTACATGAAATAATCTCAAATATTATTAAAAGAAAATTTACATTTTGTTCCAACATCAAAAGAAGTTGTTAAACAAGTAAATACAAATTTAGTTTTAAAGTTCTTGGGACGGGACAGCGGTGAGACTAGCGATGCTCTACGGCTTAGAGACAGTGACACTGAAGAAAAGACAGGAGGCAGAGCTAGAGGTAGCAGAGGTGAAGATGTTGAGGTTCTCATTGGGAGTGACAAGGATGGATGGATAGGGTCAAGAATGAGTTCATCAGAGGGACAACCCATGTGAGATGTTTTGGAGATAAAGTCAGAGAGGCCAGATTGAGGTGGTTTGGACATGTTCAGAGGTGAGATGGTGAATATATCGGTAGAAGGATGATGAGGTTGGAACTGCCAGGCAGGAGGTCTAGAGGAAGACCAAAGAGGAGATTTATGGATGCAGTGAGAGAGGACATGAAGTTAGTTGGTGTGAGAGAAGAGGATGCAGAGGACAGGGTTAGATGGAGGCAGATGATTCGCTGTGGCGACCCCTGAAAGGGAACAGCCGAAAGACAAAGAAGAAGAAGTTTTAAAGTTCTTAGGAACTTCTCCATTCAAGTCAGCTGGGTTAATGTTGCTGCTTTTGTATCATCAGCCTATGATTGTGCAGGCAATCAGAAAGCAGAACTAACCCGAACCCTTTGTGGCTTCTTCACACCAACATTATACATACTGTGCTTTAAAGAATATCAAACTCTCTTCAGAAAATATCTTACACAGGATGTTTAAGGCAGCAGACAAGGATGTGGTTTGGTCTAGACCTTGTTTTTATGTCCCGTTGTGACTGATTAATCCAGAGATATTGCAGGGTGTGTGTTTTATTAGTTAACGGATGAACAGTGAACCATGTCGTCCCCTGTAGGTCTGAGAATGTGTTCGGTTTAAAGGGTCAACTGAAAGAAACTCCCAAAGAACAGGAAGTGGTGGAATTTATTATTTTATTTTATAATTTTTTTTTATTTATGGGGTCATTGTCATTGTATTGAAAATTTTATATTCTCATATGAGGACATTCGGGTCTCGAGAGATTAAGGGAAATTTTTTACAGTAAATTTCATAATCACAAATATGCTTTAGAGATTATGGCGGTTATTGCAAAACTTTTTTAGCACATTCTGACTGTATTTGTATTAGTGTTTCTTGTATATTTCTTGTATATTTCTAGATGCTTGTAACATACGCTTACAGGACTAGTAAGAGGGGTAGAGTGAAGAATCTCTTTGTTTGTCAAGAGTTGAGTTTCTTGTGTGTGTTTAACGAGAGTTCGACTCCCATCGCCAAGGTAGCCTCTCACCCGAGGCATCTCATTTAAGAGCGGATTCCTGACTGAACACTACGTGGCCGAGTGCCATTGCATAATCTCGCTGTTTACCGACTGAGAGACGTGATCACTGCCTGGCCTTGTGAAACTTTGTGCCATGATGTCAGTCTCCAGATCATACGAGGTTTTCAACTCAGTATTTCTACATGTTGTGACATCAGTCATATGTATATGTATATTTATGTGTATGTGTTTTTTTCCGTACAGGAGGTATGCAGGACTACAATTATTTGAAAGGGAACTGCTTGGAAATCACCATGGAGCTGAGTTGCTGCAAGTATCCCATGGCTTCAGAGTTGGCGAAAGAATGGGACAATAACCGAGAGTCTCTGCTGGCGTACATAGAGCAGGTGCGATAGCGTTCCAGTCAGAGTTTAAGTAAGAAATGTGCATCTGCGTACGTCTGTAACACTGACCAGTTTTGAATCTGATTTCAGGTTCACATCGGCTTGCGAGGTTTCGTCAAAGAAGCCGGCACCGGCTCTCCCCTTCCTGACGCAGTCATCTCGGTGGCCGGGATTAACCACAACATAACCACTGGTCACTTTGGTGACTACTACAGGCTGCTTCTACCAGGAAGTTACAATTTCACAGTAGAATCTTCTGGGTAAGCCAGTGACCAATCAGAATGCAGCGTTAGACTAGACTGTCACAAGACTAGACAGACCTTTTTTTTTTTATTTTTTTATTTAAGTTTTATTCAAGGTTAATTTTTTTCAGTTTTGTTTGTACATGATGTGTAATAAAGGGATGTAGGTTATGGGATTTAAATGCAGACCCCTGTAATTACTGGTTAGCTTGTTTATTCTGCTAAATAGTTTTGGCTCTATGCACATCACCCTATCTGCGATTAAACAGGATCATATCGGATTACAGTGCCATAAAAATAGGATTGTAAGAAAAACCCCATCCCCAACAAAGTGAAGAACGCTAAAAGAATGAAAAAGACAACACGAAATTCAAGAACAGATGAGAAACAAAGTAATTGACATTTATCAGCCTGGAAGGGGTTACAAAGGATTTCCAAATTTTAAGGCTTTGAGACTCCAGCGATCCACGGTGAGAGCCATTACTCAAAGAGCACAATGACGACGCACCCAGGAGCTCATTTAAAAAAACAAAACAGTACATCATCTAAAGAACTGCAGACCTCAGTTAAGGTCAGAGTTCATGATTCAACAGTAAGAAAGAGACTGGGGGACAAAAATGGGATCCATGGGCGAGTTCCAAGGCGAGAGAACACAAAGTCGTCTCACATTCACCAAAAACTCCCTGTTTCCTTTTCAACAAATATTTTGTGGACTGATGAGGCAAAAGCTGAATTTTTTTTCATGTCCTGTCACATCTGTCATAAAACACGGTTCATAAGAACACAACAGTCAGCACCTGGTGATGGTAGTCTGATGGTCTTACCATACAATTTACCATAATTAATGGGTAAAGAAAAAGGTTTTGGAGTGGTCCAGTCAAAGTACAGACTTAAATCCGATTGGAATGACTTTAAACAGGCCGTTCATGCTTGAAGACCCTCCTATTGTATGTGGCTGGATTAAAGAAAAGAAGAGCGGACCAAAATTCATCCACAGACATGTGAAAGACTGGTTGCCAGGTCTCGCAAACGCTCGATTGTAGGTGTTGCTGAGAAGGGTGGCACAACCAGTTATTAGGTTTAGGGGCAATTACTTTTTCACAGAGAGCCAGGCATGTTTGAACAGCTTTTTTTTCCCCCCTTAATAAATGAAATCATCATTTAAAAAATGGTTACTCGGTTTTCTTTGTGTAATAATAAAATGTATTTGACAGATTATATATATATTTACTATATTTAATATTTATTATAGAACATCATATAAAAAGTGTATAAAGCAAAAAAAGTATATTTTATATATAATACATTATATGTATTATTATATCATTATATTATACATGCATTTCATATTTATTTATATATATACAAATTTATATATTTTTTATATACAAATGAAAGTTTTTGGCACCAATATTTAAAAACTAACACGCACAATGTTCAACATATTTCATAATAAAAAAAAAAAAAGTAGTGTTTTTTAAAATTAATTATATATGAAATAATAATAATAGCAATAATTAAATGTTATATATTACACCTTTGATTTATTTTATACACTTTTTATATCATGTTTTATTTTATAAAAGTATCTATTTTGTTAATTCCGTGTTTACTGAAAAAATTTATGGTATGCACATGCATGGTGTAGATCTTTTGATAATATTTATTCTATCTGTGTCAGTTGCAGGTGTTTCAACTTCAACTGCAATTTAAAAGTACTATATTATCTCTAACGAGCATCTACTTACAGTAATAGTTGTTTTGAGTCATTTGCTGTTTAAATATTTCCTTAAACCGTCGCTGTATTTGTCCACACTGTACATACACGGTTTGGGGAGAAATGTGTCACGCAGTGTTTGCTTTTCCTTGTGGGCTTTAGGTACATGCCAAGGACCGTGACTGGTGTTCAGGTACCCGAAGGCAAAGCTACAGAGCTGAACTTCACACTAGCACCTCTAGTCAACGAGAGTGTGAGCCTCACAACTACATTGGTGACTTCACCCTCTACAACCCCTACCGCCAAAAGCAACAGCGCCCAAACCAACTCCAGCACGCCTGGTGGTGATACACAAGTTTCAGAGACGTCTTCAACCAGCACAGAGTCGGCGCCGCAACCACAGCCGCATCAGCCTCAGCTGTTCCGCCATCACCACAACAAAGACATGGAGTTCTTCCTGGAGAGACTCAGCAACACGTACAGCTCCATCACACGTCTCTACTCCATCGGCAGGTCCGTTCACGGCGTTCCGCTTTGGGTCATGGAGATCTCTGATAACCCCGGCAAACACGACACAGGTGCTTCACTTCTCCCTCAGTAATGTTACATACATAGGAATACTTTCTCTTAATATCAAGGTGTTAATAAGGTCTACATCGTATATACATTGAAACGATCCAATGTTTCCTTTAGGAGAGCCAGAGTTTAAGTATATCGCTAACATGCACGGCAACGAGGTGGTAGGACGTGAGCTGCTTCTAAACCTGATCGAGTATCTGTGCCTTAACTATGGCAGCGACCCCGAGGTCACGCAGCTCGTCAACAACACCCGCATCCACATCATGCCCTCCATGAACCCTGATGGCTATGAAATTGCTCAAGAGGGTAAGAAATGTTTAAAAACTCACCATTCAACCTAAAAGATCTTAATGGGATGTAAAGAAAACGATGCTTACATTTTTCTGTTTTCTGCTCATGCATCACAAACATTCTTCTCCAGGAGATGTCATGGGTTACCGTGGACGCAATAACAGCAACAACTACGATCTAAACCGCAATTTCCCCGACCAGTTCCAAACCATCACTGACCCCCGACAGCCAGAGACTATAGCCGTGATGGACTGGGTGAAAAGCTACCCATTTGTGCTGTCGGCTAACCTGCACGGAGGTAGATATCAGTTTCATCAAGATAGCTAAACTATAATATAGTTACGTATATATACATATACGTGTGTTGTTGTTTTCTCCCCCGCTGTATTTGTATTCTATTTTACTTAATTTTTTTAGGCTCTCTAGTGGTAAATTACCCGTACGACGACAACCAAATGGCCATCAGTACTTACAGCAGGTCTCCAGACGATGACGTGTTTAGGATGGTCGCCCTCGCTTACTCGCGGGTGAGCACGATCTGTTCCTGAACTCGTTCCTCATTTCCAAGGACACTCGTTAATCTGTCGTCTCGTTATCTGGATGAAGTTGGTACAAAAGTCTTTTGTCTTTTAGGAAAATCCTCTCATGCATGAAGGCCACCCTTGTAAAGAGATAAAAGAATACCGAGATGAGTACTTTAAGGATGGCGTTACTAATGGAGCTGCTTGGTACAATGTGCCAGGTAAGTGGCAGAATATAGAGACATGATACGGTTTTAAGAACCTAAGTAGTTTCAGAACTTTCCCGAGATCTTATAAGGATGCTCTCATGGGGACAGGGGTAGCTCAGTGGTTAAGGCATTGGACTACGGTTCGGAAGGTCTCCGGTTCAGACTCCATGACCACCAAGTTGCCGTTGTTGGGCCCTTGAGCAAGGCCCCCTTAACCCTCAACTTCTCAGATATATAATGAGATAAAAATGTAAGTCGCACTGGATAAGGGCGTCTACACAATGCCTAGATGTAATAGGAAAATGATGGAGTGCTAAGCGTAGGAGTCTCTTCAGGAATCCAGGATTTTTTTTCAGCATGTATTCCTGTCAGCTTGACAAGACTCCCTTTCGATGGACTTTTGTATTGTTTTTCTTACAATGCTAACCATTGTGTTTGGAGGGAAACATCAAAAGATCATCAATTTCTGAAATAATTAAACCTTTCCTTCTGGCACCAACATTGGTGCCACAGTGAAAGTCACTAAGATCACATTTTTTCCTCGTTCTGATGTGAATATTAACTGAGGCTCTTGACCTGGTTGATTTGGTCTGGTTTCAAGCAGATTATTAAATTTTAATTTGTTAATGAGCAGGAGTATGTTTTCCTCTAAGGTGGTCAGCGAGTATACAATAAACCAATGATGCAAATATTACTATACTTTACTGCAAATATAAAGTTTAAAATGGAGTTGTATTCTTCTTTGACTTTAGTCTGTTGCACAAACGGGGCTTTATGGAATAATGTCTTTTTTTTTTTATTTATTTATTTATTTTATGCATACAGGAAGCACGTCATACAAATTTTTATATTACATAAGAATAACCCAAGTAAATACAAAATGCATTCATTAAGGGGTAAAAAAGCTGTCCATAACATTTTATTATTATTATTTTTTTTTTTTTTTGGGGGGGGAAAGCAGAGTTAAATTTCACCTCCCACACCCAGGCCTGATTACTGGCAGAACTGTTGAATCATGAAATCACTACGAACATAAATAAAAAAAAAAACACACCTTTCTAAACATCTATTTGATTAACGTCCATAAATGCAATCTCCACCAGGAGTACTGTGTTCAGAAAGAACCTACTGTGGAGCAAGAACTAAAACGATTTCTGGAATGTGACTAGCCAGGAACTAAAATTAGCCCTGGTTCCTCATATGAAAATCTGGAATGTTCCAGCAATCAGGAAAAAGGTTCCAGATTTCTGAAAAAAACTCCTAGGCATTGTTTTTTTTTTTTTTTTTCTTGATTAGAATGGCATCATCCTGGATAAATCTCATTATACAATAGATGAGTGTTTTTGTCTGTCTTTCGTAGGCGGTATGCAGGACTGGAACTATCTTAATACTAATTGCTTTGAGGTGACCATAGAGCTGGGCTGTGTGAAATATCCTGTGGCGCAGGAGTTGCCGCAGTATTGGGAACACAACCGGAAATCCCTGCTGCAATTTATTCACCAGGTTCATCACTCTTTTATGTCTGTTTTTCTTTCTTGGTTTCCAAACCTCTTCCATTTCATTTTACTCTTTGAACTGGTATCTGGCGTACATATGTCATCTTTCTCTCGTTTATATTCATGGTCTGAAGGTCCACAGAGGAGTGAAGGGGATGGTGACTGACCGTGAGGATGGGACTG
Organism: Channallabes apus; assembly: GCA_030522415.1. Taxonomy (NCBI): domain Eukaryota; kingdom Metazoa; phylum Chordata; class Actinopteri; order Siluriformes; family Clariidae; genus Channallabes; species Channallabes apus. The sequence continues at coordinate 7,026,880 of CM060126.1, read as the reverse complement.
GTATCCCCAATGCCATCATCACTGTAGACGGTATCAACCACTCCATCACCACCAGCAAAGATGGAGATTACTGGCGTCTGCTTGTCCCTAAAACATACCGCATAACTGCCTCTGCTCAAGGGTAAGCTTGGCTGACGACTGCACTAATTAAATCTTTTGAAATAGTTCTGTATCAAAGAACATTCAAATCTGATTGGTCAGAAGGTCTTAATGTTGTAAAATAGCAGCTCTGGCAAATTAAAAGTACAGGTAGTCCTCGAGTTACGAACATTCGAGTTACGATTTTCCACAGATACGAACAGACCCTGGGTCTACGAACATTTGTAGAATCGAACAAATCGCAGAAGTAGCTCACGTATATTGTACAAAAAATAGATACCAATATTTTAAATTATATACGATATTTTCAGTGTGTAAGTGAATGTATAAAAAGTTTAAAGTCGAATGTGGTATATTGTGCGGGAGAAATGCGTCTGCCTCACCGGTTTCAATCAGTTCGGGAGCACGGTAATAGAATATGGCTGTCCTGTAAAGCTGAAAGTGAATAATCCTAATTTTGGAAAATCCTCAACAAAACACAGTCCAGTTCACAGTCCAATACAGTGGAAAACAGCTCTGAGACAAAATTACATTTGTGTGAGATTTCCATAGGTGTGGTTACGGTTTTTGGCCACGCGATGGAAGTGTTAGGAAAGGGGACAGATTTAGCCAAGTGGATTGGTATGCTTTACATTGTATATTCATGTTGAAGGTGTATAAGACTCACTTTGTCGGACTTAAGAACAAATCCGACTTACAAACGCGCTTCCACACTGTGCTCTGTGTTAGTATTATATATTTTAGTATTATTATATAATATTTTAGTATTTAGGTTTCCTGTGGTTTCCTCCCACAGACCAAAGACATGTTATAGACTGTATAGTATTTTTTAATTGCCCCTTATTGTAGTTTGTGGCTAGTTGTAAAAGTGTGTGTTTCGTGCGATGGTTTTGTACCACATCCAGGGTGTCTACCTTTCTGTAGAAAGTTAGTACAAACAACAGGAAAGTATACGGGTGGGTGGGTGGATGGATGGATGGATGCATTTGTTAGCATTCTTTTTTTTTTAAATAGACACTTTCAACATGAAAGCATAGGCTAAACAGAGATACAACTGGTTTTCTAGTGCCATGTGCACCATTTAGTAGACGTGTGGGGTTTTTTTTTTTTTTTTTTTTTTTTTGGAGCAATAGGAGAAGGTCACAGTTGAATCAGTTTCCTAGAATTTAAACAAAAATCGCTTAAAAGAAAACGTAATTTGTGTATAAAAACCCATTTCGATCTCGTCACGATCTCTCCAGCTACAAGCCTGTTGTCACATACGCCACCGTGCGCGATGGTGAGGCGGAAGTTGTGAACTTTAAGCTGACCCGTATACGGAGTGACACAGGCGACGAGTTCGAGAAACTCATCAAGCAGCTCTCAGTGGGACCCGGATTGGACCAGCTGATCCAGGACACGGCTACCAGCAGCTTCTCCTATCGTGGCTACGACGATCTACAAAACTTCCTGCGAGACCTGAGACTCAACTTCCCCAACATCACCTCTCAGCGCAGGTATCGTGTCTCTTACATCCATTCGTATAATATGTATCATAAATAAATGTGTCAAGTTTTGAAGTGTTATAGATTTTAACTATATACTAAATAACGGTATTTATTATTATTATTATTATTATTAATAATAGGAGACATTCTTATTCTGGGCAACTTTCCAACCCAAACATGCTTATTTAAATATGAATATAGATGCATAAGAACTCCAAATGGAGACGCACCAATACTGGAGCCTACCCTGTTTGCCTAAGAAAAAAACAGGCCAGCTCACTCTTTTAGGATGATGAATATTATGTCTGTAACGCAGCTCGTAAATAATATTTGAGCTTCTCTGTCTGGGAACCATGACCTCAAAGAGGATACTAAATATACTGTAAAAAAAAAAATATAGCATGTTTACAGCCTTTTCAGATTATGCTAAGACGGCATATTTGGCAAGTCTGTTGCGAAATAATGTGTTATTGAAGACGGACTTGAGCAATGCGATCATCCGTCGCTGATGACGAGAGCCTGTTCATGTTTACACAGATTTGACAGGTTTGTGATAATCTCTGGAACAGGTCAGGGTGTGCCAAGAGTAGAATGTAGAAGACAAATAACACAAAGAAGGAGGTGAAAGACAAGAGCACTCAGAGTAAAAACCATGGAACCTGAAACTAAATACTATTATGAAACTATTACCTAATTGCAATTTCTCGTCTCTTCCCAGGTCGTTCTTTCCAACAGTACTTGTAGTTTCTTTTTCACACAGGCCCCTTATCCAGAGCAATGACCTTGTTTTATTCTGTCTAGCCTTGGTCGGAGTGTGGAGTTCAGGCACATCTGGGCTCTGGAGATTTCCAACAACCCTCAAACACCAGATCCTTCCAAGCCCAAGATCCGATTCGTGGCTGGAATTCATGGCAATGCTCCAGTGGGTACGGTGCTGCTACTGCAGTTTGCTGCTTATCTGTGTATGAACCACGGCAAGAATGCGGCTATAACCAAGGTGAGATTGTCTTATCCTGACCGGTCAGTGTTTAAACACGATAACTTATTTTCTTTACCCTTTTTTTGGTCAACATTAGTAGGGAAACTTCTTGCAGTGCAATTATTATATGGTTACAGTTAAACCTTTGATTCGAGCATAATTCGTTCCGGAAGCGTTCGTTTATACAAGAGCAATTTCTCTTTAAGAAATTATGAACCCAAAAATATTGGGTTTGGTCTTTGGACGACACAAAATTTTAAATAATGCTTTACGCACTGATGTTGACTATACTGAGACCCGGCATGGGAGGTGATTACCCATAATCCCACAGCTCGAGAGAGAGAGGAATCATTGGTTTAGCTGTGATCACGTGACGCCCGGCGGACAAAGTGTATGCGTACTACTACTATTCTACTTGTATGTCAAGACCACGCTCGTTTATCGAGTAAAATTTTGGTGCACAGTATATTTATTGAAGGTGATCTAATGTTTTCAAGCCTGCCTGTCACTTTTTCTCTCTTTTCCCTTAGTTAATCGACGAGACAACAATCATTATAGTTCCTTCCATTAACCCAGATGGTCGTGAGCTCGTTAAGGAAAAAGGGTGCACCTCCACTTTGGGTTTGACCAATGCAAACGGCAAAGACCTCGACACTGATTTCTTTGGTGAGCGTTTGTGAAAATTCCACACATATTTATTGCACACATTTTACTTCAAAACTTAATGCTAACCTGGTGGCGGTGTGGTGCAAACCTAAAAGTTCTTTTAGCTGGGCTTTTCAGATGTTTTTCATACCAGAACTGAGTGTTTGTGGTCATAGATCAGATACAGTATATACACTTTGTTGCCAGAAGTAACATCCAATTCTTAATCCATAATGTTTAATATGATGTTTGCCCCACCCCCTTTGCAGCTATACCAGCTTCAACTCTTCTGGGAAGGCTTCCCAAAAGGTTTAGGAGTGTGTTTATAGGAATTTGTGAGAATTATTCCCGGAAGCGCGTTTGTCAGGTCAGACACTGATGTTGGACGAGAAGTCCTGACTCGCAGTCTTAATTCATCCCAAAGGTGCTCTATCGGGTCGAGGTGCAGGCCAGCCGAGTTCTTCCACACCAAACTCGAATCCATTTGTGCACTGGTGCGCAGTCATGTTGGAAAGGAGCCGTCCACCAAACCGTTCCCACATAGTTAAAAGCATGAAATTGTCCAAAATGTCTTGGTATGCTGAAGCATTAAGAGTTCCTCTTACTTGGAGCAAGGGGCCGAGCCCAATAACTGAAAAACAACCCCACACCAGTTCCAACATGACAGCGCACCAGTGCACAAAGCAAGATCCATAAAGTCATGGATGAGGGAGTTTGGTGTGGAAGAACTTGACTGGTCTGCGAATACTTTCGGCAATGTAGCGTATCTGATTTGCAGTAATGTGACTTCAGTGAAAACGGTCAGATCATAATTCATGCAAATTTTTGCCAGTGCTCTTATTTTAATCAGTGCTAGCAACAGCTGCTAACACCGCTAAATCGAGCCGTCTGGCCTCCTGGACCTCAAAGAGTTCAGCCGATTAAACGCTCGCCGTTCTCCAGAGCAAAACCCCATTGATATTTTTTGATAAAATCGCATCCATTGTTGTGAGTGGTCGGACAAATACGAAGTTTTTTAAACCCAGATGGCTCAAGCAAAGACGTATTGATGTGCGCACATGCACCATTTCAAAGCACAAACGGGTCCGCATTAGACTCGGATAAAAGTCACTTGTAGTAAAAAATGTGGATCGTCATGACTTGCAAATTTCATCTGATCCAAAAATCAGAATTGAACAAATTGACGAATTTCCACATGTGATGGACGAGTGTCCGGTTTACCTGCCATACGCTCCAGATTACCCAAGCCAGGATGCAGCACTGCATAGTTCAGAATCCTCAGCTATGGGTTTATGGGTCTTTTAAATAAAATCTTTTAATTTCTTAAGATCACTATATTAAATACTTATCAAGGATTTGATGTTTAATAGGAAACGCATCCCAGCGCTCCACAGAAGCTCAGCCTGAGACTCGTGCTATGATGAAACTAATACAGGAGAAGGGCTTCACTCTGTCAGTGTCTCTGGATGGAGGCTCTGTACTGGTTACCTACCCTTATGACAAACCAGTTCAACCAGGTCTCATTTCTCTTCTAGGCATCGGAAATAAATGCTTTAATCTGTGTCAACTTACATATGACATTTTTGGCAGGGTTTCAGTTTCTGCTGTTTTTATTTTCAGTTGAAAACGAGCGTACGTTGAGGTATTTGGCCACTGTGTATGCCAACAACAATCCCAAAATGCACGTAGGAGACACAGGATGCCAAAAGAATGGCCAGAGTATGTAAACTGCTTTTATCTTCTTCTTCTTCATCTTTCACTGTGAATGAACTTCATTTGAATCTGTATTTTATTTACAATCTCTTTTGTCTTAAAGTCTCTTTTGTGACGGGCAGCCGCTGTATAATTGAGAGCTTAAACTAAAGTGTTGTGTATCGAAATATATAAACTTTCACTCTTTCAATGACACTTTATTTCAGTGGGAAACATCCCTGACGGAGTGCTGCGGGCAGCAGAGAAACACAGCCACATGGGCAGCATGAAGGTGAATGATATCGCAGTTGTTTAAGAAATTCTCAACCTTCTGTAATTCCAGAATGAATCTTAATACACCTACAGTAATCAGTCAAAGAAGTACAATGACATTCAGGGAATAAATGGATAGCAGTCCATATACGTACAGTATGACTCTAGTCTGTTAATCCATAAGCTTCAAGAAACTCTGTTTAGCTCATTTTGAGGTAGGTGTTTTTCTCAGGGGTACTAAGTGGTCTAGAACAGTGGAAAGAATAAAGTTTATATCACCACCTACAGTATGATAAGGTGGTACGTTGCCATATTAGGGATCCGAGACTAAAATTTAGTAAAAACAAAACAAAAATGATAACACCTCATCATTCCAATTGGGTGCGTAAACATTGGTCAGAGTAAGTGGGAGTCCAAATATTTGCCAGACTGCAATAATATAGCGTTTAACATTCAAACAAGCAAAATTAATCAAACATCCATTAGTCTGTATAGAAAATACACCTATTTTTGTCATGAAGAGTTAATAGCAAAAGTGAAGCCTCAAATTCACAGGAAGTAGAATAGAACAAAAAAGAGAGTAAATAAAATAAAAAAAGAATAAATAAGAAAATAAAGAATAAATAAAAGAGTAAATAAGGAAGGAAAGATAGGAAGAATGAAAGGAAGAGAGTAAATAAGAAAAGAAAGAATAAATAAGGAAAGAAAGAAGGAATAAGTAAGTAAGGAAAGAATTAAAGAAAGAATAAATAAATAGGAATGGAAATAAATATGAAAAGATAGAATAAATAAATAAGGAAAGAAAGAAGGAAAGAATAAAGAATTAAATAGAGGAAGAAATAATAAATAAGGAAAGAAAGAAGGAAAGAATAAAGAATTAAATAGAGGAAGAAATAATAAATTAAAAAAGAGAGAATAAATAAGGAAAGAATGAAAGAAAGAATAAACAAGAAAAGAAAGAAAGAATAAATAAATAAATAAGAAAAGTAAGAATAAGGAAAGAAAGAATAAATAAATAAATAAGAAAAGTAAGAATAAGGAAAGAAAGAATAAATAAATAAGAAAAGTAAGAATAAGGAAAGAAAGAATAAATAAATAATGAGGAAAGTAAGAATAAATAAGAAAACAACAAATAAGGAAAAAAAACGAATAAATAAGAAAAAGAATGAATAAGGAGAGAATAAGAAAATGAAGAAAGAAAGAATAGATAGTCAACAATACAACAATTTCTTTTTTATCATCATGAACCCTAACTCTATCTGACCCATTGGAATAAGGTGATTAACCCAACCCTTTTCTTATAAACATACTCACACATACTGTACTTGGATCCCTATTGAACCAAAGAATATCAGGCTCTCGCTGAACCATGATATGAGCTTCAATATAAACGTTAACTCGTCAACATCATCCTCAAAACGGTTAAAAAGCATTAATTATAACATATAACTAGTAACATTTTGTTAAGCTGAAACTTCAACCTAAGTTCCTCGATTACTCGACCAGTGCTGTGATTATCGTCCAGGTGACGACATTACAGAATGTGAACATTCATCAGGGATTTCACAGAAAGCAATGAAGCTTGCCTGAAGATCTGGCTTCTGTAGGAGTAATAACTGTGTTTAACATACTGTAGTGCATGGCTCTGTCCGGGTCTGTAAATATCTTGTCCTCACCCTTATGGTTGATATGAAATGGTGGAGGATACAAAATACTGAAGTCTACACTCGGAGTGTAGTAACAGATCTACACTTTAAGAACTATGTTTGTAGAATAAATCTGAAGAGGCTCTGTGGACGGGTCTCTTAATTGTTAAAAAAAATAAATAGTTTGGCTGCCAAGATCTTTAAACTTCGTGCAAGTCAGACTGGTAGGGTGGGAAGTTGCATAATGGATTTCCTTACTACAGCCAGGAAACCTCTTATCAGCGTTTCCTGAATGGATATGATGTTCCTGATTGGTGCACCCACAACCAGAACAAAAGGGGTATAATACAATATTTGCTTTGATCTCAACCAGCTTTGCCGACTCTCACTTTACTCACTCACTCGAAGCTCAACACCAGGGCAATACTGAAGATAATGGGCATGGGCTAGTCACATTTAAGTTGTCATTCCATTCCTTAAAAGTCCTTGCTCATGAAAAGCTTGTAAAATATCACTCAAAATTCCTCTGACCGTTCCTGTTTTATTTAACTTTTATTTTTTTTGTTGGTTGTGTTACAGGACTTCAGTGTGGACTTTGGTTACTGTCCAGAGATTACAGTATATACCAGTTGTTGCCTGTTCCCTTCAGTTGAGGAGCTTCCCAAAATCTGGACTGAGAACAAGAAGTCTCTTCTCAGCATGCTGGTAGAGGTCAGTTAGTTTTACAAATTTCTGCAGATACAAACGGACTGCGGTTCTACAAACATTTGTAGATGCAGCTCATGTGTATTTTACAAAAAATAGACACCGCAGTGCACCAGATCCCAATATTTACAATTATATACAATATTTTCAGTGTGAATGTATAAAATGTCTAAAGTTTGATATATTGTATGTATGTGTGTGGAGAGGGAGGTGCGGGAGAAATGAGCCTACCCCGCCCGGTTTCAGTGTATCAGTCTAGGAGCACGATGATAGAAAACGTCTGCCCTGTAAAACTGTCCTGATGGTGAATAATCATAATTTTGGAAAATCCTCAACAAAACTGAATTCACAATCCAATATAGTGGAAAACGGCTCTGAGACAATATGGCGTCCGGAGTTCCCCTCGGCCCAGAGACAACAATGTTACAATTCACTGAGATTCATTTCCTTAGGTGCTGTTACGGTTTAGGCCACATGATGGCAGTGTGAGGAAAGGGGACAGAGATTTAGTCAACTGGATTGGTATGCTTGAAATTGTATATTCGTGTCAAAGGCGTGCAAGACTCACTTTGTCAGACTTAAGAACAAATCCGACTTACGAACATGCTCTCGTAACGGGACTCGTTCGTAAGTCGAGGTTCCTGTTTACGTTGTCTTTGTCTCCAAATAGACCAAGCATAAAACATGTTATTCTTTATTATGATTGTAAGCCTTTTTGACTTAAACTATTCCTTCACTTTCATTCTCCTCTTGTAGGTGCATAAAGGAGTTCGCGGAATTGCAACGGACAAGAATGGCAAGCCAGTAGTTGGGGCGATGATTGTGCTGAATGGTGGCGTGCGAGTGTTCACGAATGAAGGAGGCTACTTCCATGTCCTGCTGGCTCCAGGGTCACACAGCATCGAAGCAGTAGCAGAGGGATACCAACAGCAACGGCAGAAGGTTTGGAAATTCCCATGATGCATCAATGCGACACTGATATCGGCCCGAAACTCTGACTAGCTATCGGATTAGGATAGACGTACCTTCCTACCTTCAGTTTCTACTGAGAATGTGTGGGATGAGAAATAGGACATGTAATTCAGCAAGGATGTAAAGATGTGGCATAGATGAGCAAAGTTCCCGGTATAGTTTTAGAAAGCCTGTTTTTTTTTTTTCCATCAAAACAAAATACTCGCATGCATTGAAGATATTGACTTCTGGCGGGACAACACACTCGAATTGGAATCTAGTAAACCTTCGATCTGCAAGCTGAATAAAACAAGTTGCAGGTCCAGATGCAGCATGTGGGTCACGCATATATAGTATTGAGCAATGAGTGCTCGGCTTTTACATGACTAACACTAACGCATTATGGTTATGAAAACAAAAACTGGAATTAAAGCATCTATTGAACCCAAACAAAATGTGTGAAAAATTATTTACGTACTGTGATTAGTTTTCTTTATAGTTCTCCTCTTGCCTCCTCCAGGTGATTGTCTCGTCATATGAGGCAGCGACCTCCATCGTCATCGAGTTCGACATGGACGACCGCATCTTCGGTTTACCCCGAGAGTTAGTGGTGGCATCTGCAGGTAAGAGGAGCAGAGAACTCTAAATGAATTGGGGGAAATTGATAAGGGGTTATTAAAACAGAGAACCGTTTGTTTCGGCATTTTTTGTATTTGTTTTTTCAGCTGTTGTATGATATGCTTCACTGTGGTATTTTATTTTTATTTTTTTTTTTTCCCCTCGTCTCCAGCTGCAGCTATGACGGCTCTGGCCATCACCGGGTGCATCATCTTCTGCGTATGCTCAGCCAAGTCCAACAGACAGAAGGACGGCTTCCACCGTCTGCGCCAGCACCGGGACGACTACGAAGATGAGATGCGGCTCATGTCCGTGGGCTCCAAGAAGTCCCTGCTGAGCCACGAGTTCCAGGACGAGAGCGAAAGCGACGAAGACACCCTGTACACAAATAAACACTGATGTTTGACCTCCGAAACAATGCTCACTTCGTACTTTGCCACCCTACTGGGCCGACGTCTCCTGAGAGAACCAGAAGACGAAGGTCACCGTCCAAACCAGCAGGGGATGCTCGACTCAAAGGCCTGTCTGCACAGACTGCCATGAAATCCATCCCAGGATGCACTTTACCGTTTGGCCTTTAGCGGCGAGATCCTTAGACTGTTTCATTTCACGTGTTAGCGTATGCAACCCTTATAATAATCTGCTCTCGACCAACATGCTATTTATTTCGGGCTAAATTATGTCTGTTTGTTTCGGAGTGCGGAAATATCCTGCACGTCTCACTCTCTCGCTAACTCAGTCGGCCACATGAACAGAAACTCAGCAGGTTTTCCTAAACACAGTGCCTTGTTTGATTAGCCTGAGCCATCGCTGCTTGTCGGCTATCACTGAGGCGTGAAGATCAGGAAAACGCGTGTAAGTTTTGTTCTCGTCTCCGTTCGGGTCGTAAATCAGGAAGCTAATTATTGTTAATTTTCTTATTCCTGTTGTTTCTACACAGTAGGTGACAAAGTATGCACGTGTCAACTTGGAGCAGAAGTGCTGCTTATGATTTCTAATGCTTATGAGATCAGTTATAGGTGAATTATGTGCCTCGAAACCTCTCTAGAAAAGCATTTTATAATTCAGTGACTATACCACAGTGTTTTTTTTTTTGTTTGTTTTTTTTCCCCCAGGATTTTTCTACTGGACAGTGCAGTAAGGTTATTAATCTCTAACGCTCCATTTTGTCATGGTTATTTATTTCCTAAAAAAATGGAACTGAATATTTACCCTTCTTTCCAGAGGAACCTGTAAATCCAGCAGAAACGTGAGTGATGTTTAATTCTCCAAAGTAGCGCGCAGCGTTCGATCTCTCCAGTCAGAAAACCCGTTCAGATTCAGCTGGCAGTAACAGTATACCGTTGGATTTATTCTTTTTCATAAACGCACAGTAGATTATGATGTTTTGTATGGTGATGCATTGTGTTTAGTGCACTATGTTAAAGGAATAAAATCTGGCAGGATTCCTTCCTTCCTGAAGTCTTTTATTCCTCGAATACCAGCTTACAGTTTGCCAAAAAAAACATTCTAATTCTAAAATTCTTACTATATTGATGAGTAACACATTATCCAATGTAATGGTTTATCGTTCCATATACTGTAATGGTCTGGAACATCCCACTACGTTATACTTAGCTATACACAAGTTTCTTTATCATTTCATTAAACAGCTGTTTACCAACCTTTCCATTTTTATTCTCTCTTGAAATCAGGATAAACAAAACAAAAACTGGAAAGAGCAAACTCGTCCATTATGAAGACTTTGCGTTACATTCTTCTAATCTTACAGAAACCATCACATCAATGTATGTCTTTCTTTAAATATGAACACCTTTTGTACTATAATTGCGCTTGGATTTATGGAACTGTGCAAATATTTCATTGCAAAAGCCTGCAGTTTATTGCAGGAAATATATTAGTCTGGAGTTTATTTGGAGTTTGTCAATAATTTTGTCAAAAGTTTTTTTTATTATTATTTTTTAAATAACCGAGTTGAGAAATAAACAATGGCAAGTCTCTTAATGAGATGCACTCATCTGCTTTCACTGAGATTAAAATATCGTGACTGTTCGCTCGCTAACAAATTGCTGCGTCTTGTGCCAAAGTTACTTAAATAAATAAATACGATATTTTCGTTGTTTTTTCATTATGATGTGAATCCCATCACTGAACATTCAGAGTTTTTCAATGATTTTGAGTTACTGTAATGGACCTATAACTTGAACCTTGAACCATCTCAGCTCTTGAACGCTTGAAGGTTCTCAATTCAATTCAATTTTATTTATACAGCGCTATAAATAAAATGGTAGCGTCAATATAAATTTCTATTAATATCACGCTGTCCAGTGGAAAAACACTATTATTTAGCTATTATCACGTTTCTTAGTCAGTTTTCAGATTGTAATATAACTGAGTGGTGTGAATATTTGGCATGCCAAGTATTTTAATTTTTATTTTTTTCTTGTCCCAAATCAAATAGTGTTTGTGTACAGCGATGCGCGCTCGTTAATGTATTAAATCTCTCCTGATTTAAGTTTTATCAAGCCACAGGCAAAGTAGTGTGTTGATGTTTAAATTCTTACAGATTAGTTTTTTCTTTTTAAAATTGTCATTTTTTAAAAACATTTCCACATTACCAACAGTGGCTTAAATACGCTTGTTCTCACAAGCTATAATATACAGTACATAGACACTTGTTTCAGATTTCCACAAGTCATCTTTTTCTGTATGCAATTTTATCAAATACTTATTAACAAATAACACATTATTAAGGTTTTTACACCATAACTGATGAATTAACAGTTGGTCCTCATCCTTCCGGGTTACTCTGACATATTTATCCATTTGAAATCACATCCAGTGATTATAAAAATTCCACTCTTGTGCAGATTTGAATAAAGACTGAGCACGCGCACACGAAAGAATTAATTTTAGCCATGTGCGACAGTGTTTAAGCAACCAGAGTGACCTTTTTCCCTTGAACTGCCTCTATTCTTGTAACCTGCATATTTATAGTGTTCATTAGGAAATGCCTAAGGGTGAGCCTAAGAAGCATGTAGATTGCATTTTTTTTTTTTTATTATATACAATATGAAACCAATGGAATCGATTGTGTGCTGATGAATACAGACAGATCTATCATGCATATTTAATTTTAGAATACTGTCTTTTATCCCTCTAATACTGTATATATGTGCACAGCGATTTTCATTATTGAGAGAGAGACACGTAACCGAAGTCGTGCCAAACAGTGCTGCTGTTGGCAGATGCGTGGAACTGAAAGTCCTAATACACTGGTGGATGTGCGGATAAAATACAGCTCTCCACAACATGATGTTCGTTCTCTGTTGATTTAAATAATCTTATCAAGCACGCCCAGTGTGTCATTTTTCATTGACTGTAAAGTCTGATTTTTAACAGAGTGTAAATGAATTGGTGTATTTAAACAAATATGTATAGGTTTCGGACGTACCGGTCAGGAAGTTGTATATTCGTTTCCCTTTTGATACGAAAAAGCGATTGTAGATAGTCGATGTCACTTGTGTGTAAATGATGTGCAGTTTAAATGAACAATGAGACGTGATGGTGCAGGGTCTTTATATCTGGTTCAGATGAAATAAAACTATGGCCTGAATAAATGTGTGACTGAAAATAAATATATAGAGATTTTAAGGGTTTCCTGTGCTGTTGTTTCTTTGTGTGTCTGTCTGGGTTTTCTTCCTGGTTCTCTGGTTTCCTCCTACCAAAAAAAAAAACCAGAATGGTGAATTGGCTCAATTGGCTCTAGGTGTACATGAGTACAAGTGTCTGACACCAGGCCATCAGTTGCAAATCCTTTAAGTCCTGAACGTTGTGAGGTGTGGCCTCCAAGGGTCGTACTTGTTTTTCCAGCACATGCCAATAGATGCTCAATTGGAGAACTTCTAGGCAGAGAGGGCGCATTATCCCGCTGAAAGAGGCCAGGTCAGCGACAATGTTTAGATAAGACGTACTTATCAAAGCGACGTCCTCATGAATGTCAGGACGCAAGGTTTCTCAGCAGAACATTGCCCAAAGCAACACCACACTGTCTTTTCTTGCTAGCTATCTTCTTGTAGTGCATCCTGGTGCCATCCCTTGCCTTTGCACCTTCAGGACCTGAATGACTTGCCATGAATGATGGAACTATGAATTCTCAAACGCAATTGGGTTATGCAGCAGGACAATGATCCGAAACACACCAGCAAGTCCACCTCTGTATGGGTAAAAAAATAAAATTAAGGTTTTGGAGTGGCCTAGTCAAAGTCCGGACTTAAATACGATTGAGATGCTGTGGCATGACCAGGCTGTTCACGCTCGAAAATCCTCCAATCTGTCTGAATTTGGAAAAGAAGAGTGGGCCAAAATTCATCCACATTGATGTGAAAGACTCGTTGCCAGTTATCGCAAATGCTTGATTGCAGTTGTTGCTGCCAAGGGTGACACAACCAGTTATTAGGTTTAGGGGCAATTATTTTTTCAGCTTAATAAATGAAACTGCATTTTGTATTTATTTTGGGTTATGATTGTGATCTCAATCATTTAAGTGTGACAAATATGCAAAAAAAATGTAATAACAGGAAGGGGAAAATCTTTTTTCACAGCATTGTGTTGTATTATTATCTTATTCATCTTCTATACTGCTTTATCCTGTATACAGGATACTTCTAGATACTAGATACTTCTCTAGGTATTTATAGGTAGTTATAATAACTGTCTAACCTTCTTCATCTTCTACCAGTTATGAGTGATGTAATCTATTCTTTACGAATTCATGCAAAGAACACGTACAGTGGGCCACCTTCATTTAATAATAAATAAATAAATGACTTGGAACTCATTTTGGTTCACCTCATCATGCAGCATGAACATGAAAGTGTCTCAAATCAGTTCTAAAGGACCTGCTGAGTGTCAGAGTTTCACTCGTTACCTCACTCGTCATCTCAGTATGCACAAAACTGAAAACCTTCAGGTGGAGAGTCAAGAATAAAAATGTGATTCTACCATGGACACACACTCACCCAAACTGGACAGCTAAAAAATCATATCACTAGGTGGTGGCTTAGTGGTTAGTAGTCACCGTGTACCTCCAGGGTCGGGGTTTAGTTCCCACCTCGGGTCTGTGTGCATGTTCTCCCCGTGCTTGGTGGGTTTTCTCCCACAGTCCAAAGACATATCGATGTAGGACAAATTGTCCATAGTATACAGTATGAGTGTGTGTGCCCTGAGATGACTTGGCACCCCATCTTATACCCTAAGTCTCTTGGGATAGGCTCCAGGCCCCGCACGACCATCTATACAACATAAAGCGATATAGACGAGATGATGTCACTTGGTCTTTTTTCACTTGTCTAGTTTGGAGGAGTCTGTCCAAAGACATGCAGATTAGGCTAATTGGTGTTCCCAAATTTCCCATAGTGTGTGTAAGTGTCGACGGATTGGCACCCTGTCCAGGTGTAACACACCTCAAGCCCAAAGTCTCCTGGGATTGGATCCTGGCCCCCTACAACCCTGTATACAGGATAAAGGGGTATAGAAAATGAATTAAATAAAATTATAATTATGATTATTATTATAGTTGTATATCAACGGCATGGTGGCTTAGTGGTTAGCACTGTCGTCTTGCACCTCCAGGTCCTGGGTTTGATTGTGTGGATGGATTTTGTATGTCCTCCTTGTGCTTGATGGGTTTCCTTCGGGTTCTCCGGTTTCCTCTCACAGTCCACAGACATGCACACTTACTCATATTCTATACCGTTTTATCCTGTATTCAGAGTCGCTGGGACCTGGAGCCTATTCCAGGAGACTTAGGACACACCCATTCACACACTATGGTCTTTGAACTGTGGGGGGAAACCAGAGAAACCCACCAAGCACAGGGAGAACATGCAAACTCCATGCACACAGAGACGGGAATCGAGCCTGGCCGGGAATCGAACCCAGACCCTAGAGGTGCAAGGCGACAGTGCTAACCACTACACCACCGTGCCACCCACAGACATGCAGAATAGGTTAATTGGTGTTCCCAAACTGCCCGTAAGTGTCTGAATGTGTGTGTGTTGACTAGAGATCCTACCACGGTGTTATAAATGGAAATAAATGTGACTGTCACCTCTGGCCTCCACTGTCCCTAGTTGGACTACAGAGGTTCCTAGATGGATGGAGTTGAATATCAGTTTTCAAATCAGACTAAAACATGTGTTTGGTATTCTCTGTACCACAAAGTGGCGCTATAACGTTTTTTTTGCAGTTTGAATTAACACTAAGGCTATCCATACTAGTGCACTTATTAGTATGCTGGAATTAGACTGTGCGGCGGCTACGGTGAGAACTCCTTCTCGCGCACTGCGTAGTGAAGTAGTGTGGTTCAGGACCACGCCTTTTCCACGCCTCCTGCCAGCGCGACGCTTGTGACGTCGGATAACAAAGATGGCGGCGGCAAACAGCAACTACTGGGAAGGTGAGGTGGCAAAGTGGCGTAATTAAACATTGGGTCGGGATATTTTTAAATACGTTTTAAAGGCTTATTAATCTTTGAGTCGCTGCTTATGGAGGCTTAGAAAAAACGAGTTTCGGGAACGGACATCCACAGCGTTCAGCGCATTATAGCGTTAGCATGAAGTGGCTAACTAGCTCGAGCCTGTAGCTAGCCTAGCAAGCTGTGTGACGTCAGCGTTAGAGATGAGGCTTTTAGTGCCATTACTTTGATTAATATGTGTACTTTACTGAGATGTCACAAGAGTCTTATGGCTCGTTTTATTTTGTGCCTCGGGTCTTGCCTGGTTGTCCCTAGGAAGGTGCTAAGTGGCTAATGGGTTGACTAGCAAGCTAGTTCGTTAGCAAAGTGTTCTAGAACAAGTCTAGAAACAGCTGATGGAGTTTACAGAAGCAACACAGTTCAGATGGTTTATTGTGAGGTGATGACAGCTGACTCTTAAACTCCAGCTTGTGAAAACTAAACAGCAAATAACATATGACACTGAGTATCAGTAGAAACTGAGCAAAAGCAAATCAGACTTTTTCATTGGCTTTTTTTTTAAGTCAATATGATGGTACCTGCTTAAGATTGAACAGCAAACTGTTTTTGAAGTTTTAATGCACCATGTAAGTAACTTTACAAATTTAATTCCACCTCAACAACAATGTCAGTCAATTTTACAGCATTCCTTTTAGGGCTGTAGCTATCGAATAGTTTAGTAATCGAATATTCTACCAAAAATGTAATCCATTAATTGAGTAATCGGATAAAATGTACTTTTGCTTAATTACACAGCAATGTAAAATTATATAAGAGAAACAAAGATCGATTGGTTTTCTTTTTAGAAAATTCTACTTTTATTTTTAAATGCATACAGCATTTTATCAAAAATAAACATTGTCATTATTCACAATACAAGGAATAGCTTAAAGTTGTCTGAGATGAATTATGTGCATTACAGCAGTGTTTTTCAACCTTTTTTGAGCCAAGGTACATTTTAAATTGAAAAAAAAAAATAATCACAAGGCACACCAACAATCGAAAACTAACTATATTAACAATATAGAGCCATTCTTATCGAAGTGTTTTGTACAGGAATCAAATAAACACAAAGTATTTTTGATTTTTCATATTTCTTCTTCTTTCAAATAAAAAGTGCAATTAACAATATACAGTCATTCTTATCAAAGTGTCTTGAATAGGAATCAAATAAACACAATGAAAACAGTCTTTTTTGATCTTTCATATTTCTACCTACTCCGTGTGAAACCTGGGCCTGTTTGGATGAACACAGAGCTGATATCTATGGAACGATATCGCGGACAATATTCAAATGCAATTGCAAATTGCATTTGCAATTGCGTTTCCCATATGTGGACGCACAAAGTGTGCCATAATTCAAATGCAATTGCAAACTTTGCATTACCGTTTGCTGATTCGCCTTTGCGAGCGCACACTGACTGCCAAATTTCAAATGAAAAAACAAAGTCCATTTGCATTTGTATTTCCCAGGTCTTACACGTCATGAACCTGTCATATTTAAACAGCAAAATCAATCACCACGTTTGCTTTTTCACTTTCTCTGCGCCGCGCGTCAAGCCGGCCAAAATTCAAACGCAATTGCATTTCCAACACGTTACACAGAAACCTGTCAATCAGCGTCAGGGGCGGGTCTATACTGTGGGGCGGGATTGTATGGGGAGTGACGTCACTCGCACTCGCCGACCAAGAGGGGGATATTTGAGCACTGGAGGTGAACCGAGATTATCTCATTTGTTTATCAAGAAATAAACACACAAAAATGACAAATCGCATATTTTCTTGCTCCGGAGTGGACAGAGAAGTTTTTACAAATAAAAATATTTTTAGATCTTCTCCTGTTACAGCCTGCTGGAGCTAAATCTTTCAGAAACGCTGCGTACCGGTCTTATGCGCTAAAATGCCACTGATTGCCCCTCCAACATAACCTCTATCAAATATTATATTACAACATAAATTAATAGGTTTATGATTTACAAATTGCACCAAACGAATTTGATTATAAAATAATCTATATAAAAAAACACATGTAGTATAGGGGGAAAATATATTAATTATATATTATTTTCATATACAACCCCTGGCAAAAAATTATGGAATCACCCTCTCAGAAGATGTTCATTCAAATGTTTAATTGTGTAGAAAAAAAACAAGCACATACATGCCACAAAACTATTTTCACTCAACAATCCAAACTTCTGGCTGTATAAAACACTTAAAAAAAAAAAAAAAAAAACAAAGAAAGATAACTATAGTCAACGACAACTGTTTTAACAGCTCAAACAGAGGAAAAAAATATGGAATCACACAAATCTGAGGAAAAAAATATGGAATCACCATGCACTTTGCATTTCTACAACTGCTAATTAGTCTACAGTTAAAAAAGAGTGCTTGCACAAATTAGGGATGTGTTGAACCAAGATGATTGACATAACTCATAGCTCCAACACGAGAGATGTCAGTTGAAACAAAGGAGAGAATTATCAAACTTCTTGAAGAAGGTAAATCTTCATGGAATGTTGTAAAAGAAAAGATGTTGGTTGTTCCCAGTCAGCTGTGTCTAAAATCTGGACCAAGTACAAATCAAATGGAAAGGTTGTAAAAGGGAAGCGTACTGGTAGACCAAGAAAGACATCAAAGAGCCAAGACAGAAAACTTAAAGCAATATGCCTTGAAAACAGAAAATGCACAACAAAACAAATGAGGAACAAATGGGCAGAAAGTGGAGTCAATGTCTGTGACCGGACAGTAAGAAATCGCCTAAAAGAAATGGGATTTACATACAGAAAAGCCAAAAGAAAACCATCATTAACATCTAAACAGAAAAAAACAAGGGTTCAGTGGGCTAAAGAAAGACAATCTTGGACTGCGGATGACTGGATGAGAGTTAGATTCAGTGATGAATCACGAATCTGCATTGCGCAGGGTGATGATGCTGGAACTTTTGTTTGGTGCCGTTCCATTGAAATTTATAAAGACTGAAGAAAACATACAAATTTCCACAATCATTGATATGGGGTTGTATGTCAGGTAAAGGTATGGGAGACATGACAGTCATTACATCTTCTATAAATGCACAAGTTTATGTTGAGATTTTGGACACTTTTCTTATTCCATCAATTGAAAGGATGTTTGGTGATGGTAGCATCATTTTTCAGGATGATAATGCATCGTGCCATAGGGCAAAATCTGTGAAAACATTCCTACAGGAAATACATATAATGTCAATGGCATGGCCTGCAAATAGTCCGGACCTTAATCCAATTGAAAATCTGTGGTGGAAATGAAAGAAAATGGTCCAGGACAAGGCTCTGGCAACTGCAATAAGACAAAGCTGGAGACAGACTGATGAAGTATACTGTTGGACATTAGTTAAATCCAGGCCTCAGAGAATTCAAGCTGTTATAAAAGCCAGAGGTGCTGCAACAAAGTACAAGTAGTGTTTTTATTTGGTGATTCCATATTTTTTTCCTCTGTTTGAGTTGTTAAAACAGTTGTCGTTGACTATAGTTATCTTTCTTTGTTTTTTTTTAAGTGTTTTATACAGCCAGAAGTTTGGATTGTTGAGTGAAAATAGTTTTGTGGCATGTATGTGCTTGTTTTTTTTCTACACAATTAAACATTTGAATGAACATCTTCTGAGAGGGTGATTCCAGAATTTTTGCCAGGGGTTGTATATGAAAATAATATATAATTAATATATTTTCCCCCTATACTACATGTGTTTTTTTATATATAGATTAATTTATAATCAAATTCGTTTGGTGCAATTTGTAAATCATAAACCTATTAATTTATGTTGTAATATAATATTTGATAGAGGTTATGTTGGGGGGGGGGGGGGGGGGCAATCCGTGGCATTTTAGCACATAACACCGGTACGCAGCGTTTCTGAAAGATTTAGCTCCAGCAGGCTGTAACAGGAGAAGATCTAAAAATATTTTTATTTGTAAAAACTTCTCTGTCCACTCCGGAGCAAGAAAATATGCGATTTGTCATTTTTGTGTGTTTATTTCTTGATAAACAAATGAGATAATCTCGGTTCACCTCCAGTGCTCAAATATCCCCCTCTTGGTCGGCGAGTGCGAGTGACGTCACTCCCCATACAATCCCGCCCCACAGTATAGACCCGCCCCTGACGCTGATTGACAGGTTTCTGTGTAACGTGTTGGAAATGCAATTGCGTTTGAATTTTGGCCGGCTTGACGCGCAGCGCAGAGAAAGTGAAAAAGCAAACGTGGTGATTGATTTAGCTGTTTAAATATGACAGGTTCATGACGTGTAAGACCTGGGAAATACAAATGCAAATGGACTTTGTTTTTTCATTTGAAATTTGGCAGTCAGTGTGCGCTCGCAAAGGCGAATCAGCAAACGGTAATGCAAAGTTTGCAATTGCATTTGAATTATGGCACACTTTGTGCGTCCACATATGGGAAACGCAATTGCATTTGAATATTGTCCGCGATATCGTTCCATAGATATCCTGGCAGGAATTGATGAAAGACACACACGAAGCTCTTCCTCAACAGCTCTTTGTCTCTCTCTGTTTTTAGTTTTTATAGCAGTCAGTGTTGAGAAGCTCAATCACTAATACCCCTATCTCACCTATGCGGATTCGCGCGGTGGCCGTGAGAATTTGACCATCCAGCTTAGATAAATGTTGTGTCATTGATAAAATCTGGATTTAATTTAAATTTTTTAGTTTCCCCCTGGTCTGGGTTCGATTCCCCGGCCAGGCTCGATTTCTGTCTCTGTGTGCATGGAGTTTACATGTTCTCCCCATGCTTGGTGGTTTTCCTCCGGGTACTCTGGTTTCCTCCCACAGTCCAAAGATATGCCGGTTAGGCTAATTGGCGTTCCCAAATTGCCCGTAGTGTGTGATTGGGTGTGTGTGTGTGTATGTGTGTGTGCCCTGCGATGGATTGGCACCCTGTCCAGGGTGTACCCCGCCTAGTGCCCGAAGTCTCCTGGGATAGGCTCCAGGTCCCCGCGACCCTAATACAGGATTAAGCGGTATAGAAAATGAATGAATGAAAAAAGTTTCCCCCTGAGGGATTGCCACCTTATTGTGGTCAGGGGGTTAGGGGTAGGGAGAGGTGTGTGTGTGTGTGCGTGCGCGCACCTGCATTTCTCCGTTGGCTTTAACACGCATACCCATACCCCCGCCAAAAACACACACACAGAGCAATTAACAAATACATATACAGATACATATGATCAAGTGTTTAACTGTTTTCATTTGTTTCTATGACCAATAATTATTAGTATTATGATTATTTTCAGTCCAACTCTATTTAAAACAAAGTTGTGTCCCATTTTTTGCCCATTGAAGTTGTTGGTTCAACTAAATGTTTTTTAAATACCCAAACAATCCCCTAAAATTAAAACACGCAAATATGACTTTAACAATTCAATTTATTCTTCCAAAACTAGTCAAAGTTAAAACAGTAATTTGTATAGAACAGGTGAATACATGTTGTCTTTTTGCTTAAAGTTCATTAAACTACCCGGATACACCAGCTGCTTATAAGTTTCTATCTATAGTTCTTTTATATTAAAATATAAATTTTTCAAATATCAAAACTATTAAAGATGGAACAGTTTGTCTTTGTTTCCCCCAAAGTACTGTATCAGACGTTTTGCAGTTCTATGTTCAGAATATACAGTTGACCTGACCAAACATCATTCTAAAGCTGTCGGACTGTGACGGGAACCCCCGTCTACTCAATATTCAATATTCTCCAATTCAATATTACATTTTCCCCCCTGATTTTGTTACAATTTGAAACGTTTTAAAAGATGTTTGAGTAATTTAATATAGCTGGTTCCTTCTAAAATATTTACAGGTTTCTCACTTAAACACCAAGCGCAGCACTTAAACAATACAAACTAACTAACTTTACATTTAACTGAGCTTCACATATGTCATTCGCCAAAATTCTTATTTTTAAACAAACTTCACAATAATTCACTCCTACCACACTGGATGAAAATGTGTAAATAGTTTAGAGTGCACCACCTGTAGGATTATAATGAAATGGCGATGTTTTACCGCCTCAAATGACTCAAAACTCAACTTGACAGTGAGCATGTGGGTTGAGTGGCTTCCCACGCAGGTATGCAAATCTTCTAATACGCATAATTTTTCGCTAATTAGTGCTTACTCTGTTTTGAGAGTTGTGTAAATAAAAAAAAATGTATTTGTCTCATACACAGTACGATATGCAGTGAGATGCTTAAACAACCACCCGTGACCTTAAAAATGTAAAAAAAAAAAAAAACAGTTAACAAGAAATATATAGAACAAAATATAAAAAAAAACTTAAAAAAATATATAAGCAATATAAAAACTTATCTATACGATAAGAGAAAAATATAAAGATGAATTTAAATGTGTGTAAATAAGATTAATATTGCTCACAGAGTTTGGAGAAAAATGGAGATCAGAAGCATTTAACTTGCATGATTTTTTAAAATGTAACACCATAAAAATTTGTTTCTTTGGCGCCACCGGGAAGCTTCTGCTCTTGGTATCGATATCTGAGGCTGATCAGCGGTCACGACTAATCAAACTGACAACCACCTGCTTACTGGGCGATCGACCGTTGCATCTCTATTATAAATAGTTTTTAACAATTAGATTTTGCAGTCAGTGTGGTAATGTTTCAATAAACAGAAGAATTGCAATTCATGACGGAATAAATTTATATCAGTAGGAAGTAGACTGCATGGTTCAATAAAAGTTATACCCTTTAATGTTTGTTTAGACCTCCTTTAGTCAGGCCGAGGTTTAATTTGATCAAAGAATCACATTTTGACACACAGTGCAATATGCATTCTTAACTGCTAAAATATAAAATTTACCATTTGCTATTAAATGTACCATTTTGTATTTCCAGCCTATATCGATTTCCACCCAGTGCCCAAACCCTAGCCACTGGATGCATTGTTGGTCTCAATCCTGAATTACACGGTCATACAGCTTTAAATTATTGACAAAATCGACATAAATTTCTGACTATGCGTATGTCATCTGTAATAAATTGCATTCTTTTGCGGTTAAATAATTGTACAGGTTCATATTTCAGGATCATATTTATCAAACCACTCCTCTATAATTCAAGACCAATAAATTTTGGTATTGTCATCCCGGAAGGTTCCTGTTCCATCAGAGAAGAAATAATTAGTTGAGGTGATAATCTCGTAATTCAGGACTTCAGCTGACTTCATTTTATTGCCACATAACGATACTAAGCCTAGACCTGACCGACTGAAGCAACCCCAAATCATAACACTGCCTCCAGTGGCTTGTCCAGTGGTCACTTTGGATGATGGGTACATCGCATGTTCTAACCCTGACATGCCATCGCTCAGAGATCTGAGCTCGGTTTCGTCTTCATCGTTAAACTTCTTAGCAAATTGAAGCCTTTTTTTTTCTTCCAGATTAGTCTCACTAACAAGTATGTGAGACAGATTAAGCTCACCACACAGCTGTTTAATCCCAATCTAATCAGTTCTTATCAAGTCATTTCTATTCACTAATTGTTTATCTCTGATTCATGGTTTATTTATTTTTTTTGGTTACATTTCTTTTACGAAGTTCAGCATTTTTCAGGTTTTAATAATGTGTTGTATATTAACCCAATTCCAGTAATTTCAGCAATCTCCTTAGTTCTCTTGATACAGGCCAATAATTTGTCAATTAGGGTGGATGAGACTCTTAGCAGAGTTTTAAAGAAGGCAGAACGTCCGTGAATGATAATCAGAGCCCAGTGAAGTTGTTCCCGTGAACATTGAGTAGAACAGAACGCACGATCCTTGAAAAGAAATTAAGAAGATAATTTGTCTCCAACTTGCGACGCATCTGTCAGTGGGAACTGAACACACAATCGTTCACCAACACCGCTGGCGAATAACATGATTATTGTAAACATCTCTGTCCTGTACAGTCCTGATTTTGCTTGCTCCAAGCCATTTCCATATGTTTGGACCATTAACGGAATTCCTGGGAGGCCATGGTTTCAGACATGAAGCAGGCAGATCGATCATGGCTTCGGCATACCGCATAAACTCTCTTCCTTGTGTGTGATTGTGTCCAAGCTCTAGGAGAAGGTTGGGATAAGTAGTAGATTACTTTAGCAGGAGGGTATTAAGGCGTTTTTTGCTTTGTAACTGTGTTCCTTCGTTGTGATCAGTTACAAGTCCCTTTTTAGCTTGCAAACCCCTTGTACTTGGGAGAACCAGGCTGATCTAAGTCAAATATTTGTATACGGCTCGTGCTATGGCATTTGGATGTTAATTTTATTAGATAATAAAAAACATGTATGTACAGCTCTGATTTGTACATGACCTACCTCAGCGTCAAGTGTGTATGTGGTTTAAACCAGTCCAGTTTGGTTTGATATCTGGATGATGCGAAATGTACATAATGGCATGGTTTTTACATCATAAATTATTGAATTAGAATATATTAAAGTGTATATTATTTTTATCTGGGACATGATATCGCCTCAATTCTCTCCGGGCCTTTTCTTTGAAGTTGTAGTCCATGTTCTGATGATTTTTACTTCAAGCGAAAGAGATGTCCAGACGTGCCTGCACTGATGCATCGTTTTTGTGTATTTTTTGTGTTGGTGTTTGTGCAGATTTGCGGAAACAAGCCAGACAGTTGGAGAATGAGCTCGACCTGAAGCTGGTGTCCTTCAGCAAACTGTACACCAACTACAGCAGCTCTCGCGATGGCCGCAGAGGAGACAGGTAACTTTTTTTAAACGAGGATGTGAAACATACTACAGTGAACCTTGGATTACGAGCATAATTCGTTCCAGAAGCGGGCTCTGTAAAAATTAAACATATTAACCTGCACTTTACCTTAAAAAAAAAAAAAAAGTAAAAATAAATCCTGACAGAAGTGTTTCCATTTGTGCACGCAGGCGCTATCTGTCTGTCTGTCTGTCTGTGTGTGTGTGTGTGTGTGTGTGTGTGTGTGTGTGTGTGTGTGTGTGTGTGTGTATAATGTGCGTGCACACACGCTTTAAAGAAGAGACTGTTTTATCGGAAGGATTAGCAAAGAATACTAAATACGGAATCACTGCTGTAAAGTAAAAAAAAACTAATGAACCTGCACTTTACCTTTGAAAAGAATGGCAACAGAGCAGTGTTTCTGTGTAGAGCAGAGAGTGTGTGTGTGTGTCTGGGAAGACGAAGGTAGGAGGGGTTTGTGTGTGTGGCACGTCCAAAGATGCGCGTGCACACAAACACAGAGCAGAGAGAAAATGGATTTTGCTTTACATGCACGCTCTACACACACGCCTATAGAAACAAAATATAATATGTTTTACACACCCGCAGTGGTCACAGTGTTATAGTAGACAGTGCGCATGTGCACGGATGTTGATTATACCAGTGAGAGACTAAGACCCAGCAGGGGAGACGATTACCCACAATTCCGCAGCACAAGAGAGAGAAAAAAAAGGTTGGCTCAGTTATCACGTGACGCTCGTCGTTAAAACAAGAAGCGCATGCGTGATACATGATGTTGGGTGCTTGTAAACCAAGACTTGTTCGTTTTCCAAGTCAAAGTTTATTAAAAATCTTTGCTCGTCTTGCGGAACACTCGTAAACCGCGTTACTCGTAATCCGAGGTTCCACTGTATTTTAATTTAAAGCATTTTTGAATTATACATATTTCTGCTCTGTTTTATTAATTTTTTTGTTTGTTTGATTTTGTAGTTCTGACACAACACCGCTCCTTAACAATTCCACCCAAGACAGAATGTTTGAGACGATGTCGGTTGAGATTGAGCAGCTTCTTGCAAAGGTTAGTATGTCAAGATGTGGACCCAGTTGTAAATATGTCCAAAATTTAAGGTAAATGAATTGCAAAAATAAGAATAATAATTGTAAGGGTTTAAGAATGACGTCTTTATCCAATGTGACCTGTTTTTGTGATTGATTACTCAGATTTTATGTGTAAAACATCTCTGCAAAACTGAGTTGATTCTGTTGATTAGAATTATTAAAATGCCGTGTTTAGGAATAACCTTTTTTTGGCCTTGGTGTGCATGTTGTACACAAAGTTGTACACAGAGAGTAGGTTACTTTGACCATTTTTTTTTTGAAAGCACAAAATGCCTTTGCTAATTGGGCACACAGTCAGTGTAACTACAAAAAATTTGAAGAAGTGTACCATCATTAAAACATGCGAAAGTTTAAAATAGTTTCATGCGCTGCAGTTAAACAAACTTTTCCTTGCATAATGGAAAAAGGAACTTCTGTACAGAATATATTATTTCTCAAGAAACTTTTTTTTTTTTTTTTTTTTAGTTCTCTGTAGTTTTAAGGTTTTTACCAGTGTATTGTTTTTAAGTCTGTAATTTAAGACTGATATTTCATTGCAGGTCAGTTTGAGCAGTCTGTCTGTTCCTGGTTTTATTTGAACCAGATATTAAGTTGAAATGTTGGTTGATTTTGTTCTATTGTTCCTCCCAGCTTACAGGAATAAACGATAAGATGGCGGAGTACACTAGCACACCGGGCGTGACCTCTCTTAATGCCGCACTAATGCACACACTGCAGAGGCACAGAGACATCCTGCAGGTGAGACATTTCCTATACCAGTTCACACACCTTCAGATTTTCATAATGTTTACAATGACAAAGGCAAGCAGTGTTTTACTGTCTATTTTATTTCATTTTCTTAAGAACATGCATCCATATATATCTTTAAAATAATGTGTAATCTGTCTTAAAAAAATATAACTAATATATTACCAGTCAAAGGTTTGGACACAATCTAATTCCATTTTAAATTCTTAAAATAATTAAAAAAAAATTTTTTTAACCCAGTTTTGCTCTAGAATATAAACAATAATTCCAAACTTGAGTCCAAACATTTGACTCGTACTGTATTTAAAAGTAAAGTTTCCATATTATTTATCAGTTTCCTTATTAATTATTCAGAAAGTCAAGAAAGCATGTTTGCTGAAAAGTAATTAACAGTTTCCATCAGACATTTATTAGAGTCACTGAAACAAAGATCTAAAAGCAGTTTAGCAGCAAACTTTGTGAAAACTAATATTTGTGAAATTCTCAAAACTTTTGGCCACGACTGTACATGCTACGGTGGAACCTCGGTTCACGAACGCCCACGAGTACGAAACAAATCGGTTCACGACCAAAAAAGAGAGAGAATCACTGAATAAGAATTGAATTACGCAGTTGTTATTATGGATGGGGACTCTCCTTCCTAACATTGACCTCCTCCCCACCCATCTTTCTCTCCTCCATTCACATCAGCAAATCTCCCTAAGAAGGGTGCACGAACAATACATGTACATGTAAAAATGAAGTGTTCTATGCCTCCAGTGGTAAAGTGCTCGCCCTATCATCCGGAGATTGCTGGTTCGGTAACCTCACAGCCGGAGGTCTAGAGAGAGCTGATTGGCCGAGCTCTCTCAGAGGGGAGGGATGAGAGGTACTTGTTGCTCCCACATTAATCACGGCTCTACAGCGAATCAGGTGTATCAGGTGAATCACAAGCTCGCGCACGTGGGGGGAGCGGATAGCGCTGTCCTCTGAGTGTGTTACATCGCCCACAGTGATGCGTGAGCGAGCAATTCGAAAAGATGTGGTCGGCTGGCGTCACGAGGTTCGGAGGAAACACGTGATAGTCTTCGGCCCTCCAGGCTGAGTGGTAATGGTAACCTAAATGTGGGAGCCCCCTAGTGACGGGGAGGAATTGGACAAGACTAAATTAGGGAGAAAATCGAGGGAACCCCCAAAAAAAGGTGTTTTCTCTCTCCTGTATAGATTTTTCATTTTTAGTGCTGTATTATTTTCGTATAATTAAGGCTTTGTTTTATAAATAGTTTTGTGTGATAAACAAAATAAATAAAAATTTTAATATAGTACATAGTAATCAGAAACGGATTAATTCTATTTACATGGAAAAAAAACTAATCGATGTACAACCAAATCTGGCCACAAAAAGAACTTACTGTAGGAATGAATTATGTTCCAAATTACTATGCAAATTGGATGTAAGTGTCATAAACATTAAATGTTTGGTTTTTAAATTAAACTCATGGATGGTGTTGTGTCTCAGGGCTCTTTGGATCATTGAAATGAATTTCAGACACATGTGATAATTAGTTTGCCAGATGAGCCCAATTAAAGGAAAAGTACTGAAGAAGGTCGTTCCACATTATTAAGCAGGCCACAGGTTTCAAGCAATATGGGAAAGAAAAAGGATCTCTGCTGCCGAAAATCGTCAAATATTGCAATGCCTTGGACAAGGTATAAAAACATTAGATATTTCATGAAAACTTGAAAGCGTGATCATCGTACTGTGAAGACATTTGTGTCCGATTCCGGTTCGTGCAGATAAAGGCAGGATGAAGAAGGTTTCTGCAAGACAGATTCATCAGATTAAGAGAGCAGCTGCTGAAATGCCATTACAAGAATTGTGAAGGTGATATCAAAGAAGGGGTCCTATGTTAAGATGTAACATGCACTGTTAGGATGTTTTTGATTGAAATAGTTTTTGATTTCTTTAAATATGACCTCATAATGCTGCAAATTCAACAAAAGCCTATTTTCAGTTCTTTACAACCAATCATTTGGAACGCAGTGTAATGTTATCCTGATGTTTGTTTGCAGGACTACACGCACGAGTTTCACAAAACCAAATCCAACTTTTTAGCCGTCCGAGAACGGGAGGATCTCCTCGGATCCGTCAGGAAAGACATCGAGTGAGTGGGTCTTGCTTTTCTTTTTTAAATTTATTTTTTTTAATTCTAGTCCCCAATTGCGGTTCGTATGTATCCACAGTCGAAGTGTTCCATCATGTAGGTTACTGCCTCAGTTATTGTTTTATTTTTAGTTATTTTAACAATGTGATATATTTTCCATTCAGAATACTGTTTTTCAGGTATCAAGTCAAGTCTAAAAAAAAAAATGACTAAAAATGCGTTGAGATACAACTGTGATGGCTGTATTGCATTCAAACTTGAATATTTCTTCTTTTTTTTTTAAATATCTTGTTAAACATCTTCAACTTCACTTTAAATACTGAACTCATTGTCATGTTCTTGGACCCAGTTTGAGATGCGTAGGCTTTGTGACATAACACGCTATTTATTCTGCTGCATGTGGACATTACAATAAACGTGTGAATCAGCAACGATACACAAAGAAAAAAAAATGTCATGCTTTTTTATCCACTTATCGTTATTGAGAACATACCATACAAGATGGACATTATATTGAACCCTGAATAGATAAATAACCCTGAATAATAAAAATTAAAAAAAAGAAGTAAAGGCAGGACAATGTGTAGAAAAACAGAGTCAGGTTTAACTTGGAAAATGTGGTTCCATAGAATAAGAATCAACAACAAGAAATTCTTACCATGTGTAGACAAATAAAATCTAATAAATTATTCTAATCCTGCATCAATTTAGTTTTTTTTTTAGCCAAATCAATGAATATTGATTTAGCTGAAATCAATATTCATCACACCAGATGGCATTCTTTAAGTCTTATTTTAAACTGTTCAGATTTGGTCAGCCTATGTCCAGTGTAGTCTCATAATCCTGTTTTTGTCTGACAGAAATTTGAGTCTTTGGCTGTTGTCTCTCATCTACTTTGAAACTTTTGATATTGTGGGTCACTGCGTCTCAGACCTCCAAGAGTTTGGAAATGGGGATTTAAACCCGTTGAGTGTGTTTTCTCTCTTTCTTTCTTTCTTTCTTTCTTTCTTTTTTTTTAATGCTATTTAGCTTCTACGGCTATATTCATGGCGAGAGTCATTTTTGATATTAAAAATGAAAACTAGATAGGATGTTTAAAATTACAGTGGAACCTCGGATTACGAGTATCGTGGTTTACGAGTGTTCCGCAAGACGAGCAAAGATTTTAAATAAATTTTGACTTGAAAAACGATCGTTGTCTTGGTTGTCTCGCTTTTTGTTTTGACGCCGAGCGTCACGTCATCGCAACTGAGCCAACGGTTTTTCTCTCACATGCGCTGCGGAATTGTAGGTAATCGTCTCCCCTGCTGGGTCTTAGTGCCCGTCTCTTACTGGTATAATCACGTGTGTACCGTTTACTATAACACTGTGACCTACTATAACACTGTGACAGCGCCTGCATGCACAAACAAACACTTATCTGTCGGGATTTATTTTATACTTTTTTTAAAAGGTAAAGTACAGGTTAATTTGTTTTATTTTTACTTTATATTTTGTGTTAATTATTTTTATGTATTTATGTTTTTGGGCTGTAGAACGAATAATTTGAGTTTCCATTATTTCTTATGGGAACATTAAATTTGGTTTACGAGTGTTTTGGAATGCGAGCCTGCTTCCGGAACGAATTATTCTAGTAATCCGAGGTTCCACTGTATTTTTAATAAGTACTTTAAAAAGGTTTTAAACAAGTAAATCCAAATGTAGTTCTAAAGTTACTCCTTTAAGGAACTTGTTTCACTTGTTTGACAAAATAAAACAAATCCCTTTAAGGAGTAAAAGATTTACAGTCAAATAAAATATGTTTGATGCACAGAAGGGTTCCGCATGATAAACATTGTGGTTGATTTTTTTTCTCTAGACAGTAAAAATGTGTGTAGCTTTTGAGTGTCCTGTTCTGCATCTTGTATACTCAGCAAAAAAAGAAACGTCCTCTGACTTTCAACTGTTTTTACTTTCAGTAAACTTAATGTGTAAATATTTGTATGAACACTAAAAGAGTCAACACCGTAAGACATAAAGTAAAAATGTTTCCCAATGTGTCCCTGAATGAAGGGAGGCTCAAAATCAGTCAGTACCAGTCAGTATCTGTTGTGGCCACCAGCTGCTTGAAGTACTGCAGTGCATCTCCTCCTCATGGACTGGACCAGATTTGTCAGTTCTTGCTGTGAGATGGAGGGATTGTGTGTTCCTGGTGTGACTCGGCCAGTTGTTGTGGCCATCCTGTACCTGTCACGCAGGTGTGATATTCGGATGTACCCATCCTGTGCAGGTGTTGTTACACGTGGTCTTCCACTGCGAGGATGATCAGCTGTCCTTCCTGTCTCCCTGTAGCGCCGTCTTAGGCGTCTCACAGTGCGGACATGGCGATTTATTGCCCTATAGCCACATCAGCAGTCCTCATGCCTCCCTGCAGCATGCCTAATGCACGTTCACGCAGATGAGCAGCGACCCTGGGCATCTTTCTTTGGGTGTTTTTCACAGTCGGTACACAAGTCTCTTTAGTGTCCTGCGTTTTTTAGAACTGTGACCTTAAATGCCTACTTTCTGTAAGCTGTTAAGGTCTTAACGACCATTCCACAGGTGCATGTTAATTAACTGATTATGGTTAATTGAACATGCATGGAAAACATTGTTTAAACCCTTTACAATGAAGATCTGTAAAGTTATTTGGATTTTTACAACATTATTGTTGAAATACACAGTCCTGAAAAAGGGACGTTTCTTTTTTTGCTGAGTATATAAGTCACTTGATCCCAACAAATGTGTTTTGGGTCCATTGATCTGAATGAAATCCTGATCCTTTAAATAGGGTAAGGTATTCTAGATTATTCATTCATTCATTTATTTGTTTGTTTGTTTATTGGCTAACCTGTGCAATCGCTGAGCAGGGTTTTTTTTTTTTTTTTTTTTCACCAGTTTTATGCGCCGAATATCAGCAGAGGTTGAAGTTATTTGAAAACATTTTAATGCGACATTTATTATACAGAGCCGTCTTGGAGCGTGTGAATCACATGTTGCGATGTGCAGATGCAAGAGATGATCTGACCATCTTTCAAAATAAAACACACTTACACACTCTGATGGTCAATAAAATGAAAATATATATATTTCTCATTCTTGCTGTGCGGGCCCAGTACCATGGTTCAGGACCACCGGTTTAGAGGATACTTCTGAGTGACACCTTGTATGTACTATTTTTATCGACCACCAGGTGTCAGCACGTCTTCTTCTGGAAAACGCATCCATCTGGTCATAACTTCTCCTTCCCCAGTCATTTTTCCCCCTCTGTGTGTGTGTGGCTGTGGAGTCCCTCTTTCAGCACGAGGCACCAGTGATTACTGTACTGAGCTTTTCCCTGTCGCTGTGGTTGTTGTGTGCCCCATCCCCCCCCCACCCCCATTTTGCCCGATCTGCATTGCACCAGAGAGTACAGTGGAAATGCCAGCATGCAGAAATTATGGTCGCTGTGTGGCGTTGTGTGTGTGTGTGTGTATGCGAATACTTGCGTGTTATACAGCCCAGGCCTTTTACAACGTTGTTAGAATGATTAAATCATCTGTCAGTACCGTGAATGCATTTTCCTCCTGACCAGAGTGATATCCACATTTCCATATCTGTGTAGCTGCAGTAAACCCGCCCTGCTGCGTACAAAAGGGGTAGATGATGTTTTTTTTGTCTTTGTTTGTTTGTTAGTTTTGACATTCCGATAGCTTTACATCACACGTCCTGTCCATTACTCCGGTTGATTTTAATTCGTGTGGGTAGTAATATGAAGATCGTAGCCTCCAGTGGTTGCAGACCATGGCAAGGCGTATCTTTTTGCTCTGCCACTGCCCTGATTAACTCCTTGGAAAGGGTTGGTCTTCCCAGCACTGCACTCATTCATTATTCACACTAAATGCTTTGTGTGGCAGCACCGGCCAGATTCTCCCGTGTAGACAGCAGGAAGAAGAAAGCCTCAGTGTTAAATTAGCTCGGATTCACTAGGCCAAGCTCGAGGGGGCAACTCAGATTAATAGACTTGAAATGCAATGCCCTCTGTAAGTTTAATTTTTGATTTGAAGCAGGCCTACCATTTATAGATTAATGATGGATGTCAGCAGCGTACTATTCCAAGTATCACAAGAGGTGTAAGTCATTGAAACGGGAAATTTATATGAATGTTTTTTAGAAGTCTAGAGGTGTGTGTGTGTGTGTTTTAAAAAAAAAAAAAACTATTTTTTTTAATGTCATTCTATGATGTCGTTTTACGCTGCAGTCAAATCAATGAGTCGGACCGATCCTGGCGGTGTTGATTAGTTGTCTATAACAACGGCTCCGACGGTAGTTGTGTATAGCAAAAGTAGCAAACAAAATAAAACACAACACAGTTGTGTGGTAAGTTTTTTTCCCACAGATTTGCTTCACATAAGTGAAATCTAATATTAAACAAAATAGTGTTTAAACAAAAAAACAACCAAGATTAAAACAATTAAAAGTGACTTATAGGTACAGGGTAGTCCCCGACTTACAAACATTCGAGTTACGAATTTCCGAACAAACTGTGGTTCTACTTCCATTTCAATCACAGAAGTAGCTCACGTGTATTGTAATTTTTTTATTTTTTTATTTATTTTTTTACAAAAAATAGACACTGCAATGTATCAAATACCAATGTTTAAAATTATATTCAATATTTTCAGTATTTATATATTGTATATGTGTGTGTGGGCTGGATGTGGGAGAAATTAGTCAGCCTCATCGGTTTCAATAAATCAGTCCGGGAGCATGATGAAAATGTCTGTCCTGTAAAGCTGTCTTGATGGTGAATAATCCTAATTTTGAAAAATCTTCAACAAAACAGAGTTCACAGTCTAATACAGCTCTGAGACAAAATGCCGTTTGGTATTCTCCTCGCGATTTGCAGGCGCAGGGACAGCGCAGTTACATTTGTGTGAGATTCATTTTCTTTAGATGCAGTTATGGCTTTTCATGTCAAGTCAAGCAAAGTCAAGTAGGCTTTGTCACTTCAACCATATACGGTTAGTACACAGTGAAACGAAACAACGTTCCTCCAGGACCAAGGTGCTACATGCAACATAAATTTACAACATAGATTACCAGAAAACACTAAACTAGCTAACTAAGAGGCCTAGTTAGCTGGCTAGCAGAGACGAGACAGACTGACCTAACATAAATTACAAAATAAATTAACAAAAACTAACTATCTAACTAAGACTTTGTATCTGCAGGGTTTTTTTTGTTTGTTTTTAACAGACATCAGACAAAGTGCACGTGCAAATGTGCAAAAAAAAGTAACAAAGTGACAGTGCGACAAAACACAACGTAACATAATAATAAGGTTTTGTGGTGATGAGTTGAGGTAGTGGAGAAACAGTAAACATTCCTTAGTGTAGCAGCAAAAATTAGGAAGTAAAGAAGTTAGTGCAAAAAGTTCAGTAATAATATTGTGCAAAAGAGCATTTATAGGTTGGTGTGTACGATAGTTTGGTGGTGTAGGTCAGTATGTTTGTGCTTGTGTTAATTAGTCAGTCCAGTCTCAATGTTTTGAGGTAGTTGAGTTAAGCTGAGTGATAATGTTTGTGTGTGCGTGCGTGCGTGCGTGTGTGTGTTTATCAGTCCAGTCCCTTTTTGTTGAGGAAACGGATGGCTTGTGGAAAAAAGCTGTTGCACAGTCTGGATGTGAGGCCCGGATGCTTCAGTACCTTTTACCAGATGGCAGGAAGGTGAAGTGTGTGTGAGAGGGGTGTGTCCGATCAGCCACAATGCTGGTGGCTTTGCCGATGCAGTGTGTGGTGTAGATGTCCTCAATATAGGGGAGAGAGACCCCGATGATCTTCTCTCCTGTTTTGGATACATGGTGGCAGTGTGAGGAAAGGAGAGGGATTTAGTCAAGTGCATTGGTATGCATTACATTGTATATTCGTGTGAAAGGTGTATAAGACTCACTTTGTCGGACTTAAGAACAAATCGGACTTACAAACGAGTTCCATTCCAGGAGCGTGTTCGTAAGTCGAGGACGACCCGTGTAGATAAAATGTAAGTGATGACAGAAAATCTAACTTGTCTCATGAATACTGCACACCAAAATCATTTGTAACTCTAAACAGTTAAAAAGCCAAATGTTTTGTTCATTAATAAATTAAACATTGAGGAATATAAGTGGTATAATCCTACAGGGCACAGTTTCCATAATCCATATAGTGGTAACAGCATCACAGGCATCACACCACCATGTTGTGGATTGTTTTCCTGGAACAACATGATTCATCGTGTTTATTTCATACTTGTTTTGTAAACAGATCATCATCGAGCACATACAAAGTATTAATAAAACTGTTTTTCTTGCATGATTAATGCAAAGCACGGATTGTATTTAATGATTCTGTGCATTAATGGGTTGAGTGATTCCATGATACAATTTTCATGCATAATGAGGTTTTTGAGCATCGTGTTTTATATCCATTAATCAATATGAACAATGTGCTAATGTTTTCCGTTTTTTTTGTTTGTTTGTTTCAGGACGTACAAGAGTGGCTCAGGAGTGAACAACAGGCGGACAGAACTTTTTCTTAAAGAACACGAACACCTAAGAAAGTAAGATCTTATTCTGAGTCCTAACCTTTTATGACTTATTATTATTATTATTTTATAGCTTGTTGTAAATCAGACATTTTTTCCCATGTGCTTAGGGCTTGATATGTAAAGTACAGAACTACCTTTAGCTCTAGCTAATTAAACTGTGTTTATAAACGCACTCAATTACCTTTAACTCTACTTCATTAAGCTAATTTCAAGATCAAGTAGTCGTTCTAATGGGTTAAAGGAATTAACAATTAGTTACAGTCAGATTTTTCCCTAATAACTAATAATTGTTCGTAATAATAGTACTGTACAGTATACGGGTTTACCTTTACGCTCCTTTATGTTGTTATTTTGTTTTACTGTATTAAGCCGAGTTTGAAATGGATTTTGTTTTGGGAACAGATTTTGGGTTTAAGGTAGTTAGAGGCAATTATAGGCATTAAAAAAATTGCGCTTCCACTGCAGTTTAGTACCGCTTTAGAGTGGGCGGGATTATTCACGTGTCGTTATAGTTGCGAGATCATCGTAAACGCACCACAAACAAACACACAACAATGGAGCATATCGACGGCATGGTGTTCTTCATTCTCGGCATGTGGATGTTTTTAACAGCAAGACGGAGTTTATTTCGAAAGAGGCTGATGGCAGCCAAAGAAAATTTTTGGTTAATACAAAAAGGTGCATCCGATCCTTCGCTGGCTGTTTCTAAATATAGCGGTTCTGTTGTGTGTCGTGTCGCAAGTTCAGTGACGCAGTAATGGCGATTTACTCCAGCCAATCAGTGATCAGCGGAGATTCCACGTCACGTTTTGTTAACGGTTCGGTGCGCTTGGAACCTCGGCTGAGGTGGTACTAAAAAAAGGACCAGGTACTGTTCCCAGTGGAAAACCCCCCAAAATGAGCTGTACTGAACTGTGCCGTGCCGTACTATGCAGTGGAAAAGCGCCATTAGTAACCCAGATGAATTTCAGGGGTTGACTGGTCCTGAAAGGCTGACTTTGATTAGTCAGATAGTTAGTTAGTTTGACCAATTTGACCAAGGTAGAATGTACAACGGTTACATCACTGCCACAACTCCCCCCCCCCCCCCCCCCCCCCCCCCAATTCACCTGACCTATAGGGCTAATGGATAATGCCGTGTAATCTGATATCATCACTGCCGATATCAGATTATCATAGTGCAGATGTGTAAAACTGGCACTCTTTGCTGTCTGTAGGTTGTTGGGTTTTTTCCTTTGCCAATGAAGCATAGTTATTTAAATAACTTTTTTAAGTAAGCTGGTATTACCCAAAATGATCGAATAGGTAAAATAACACTAGACTTGTATTTGTTTCTCTTAAAAAAGGATTACGATGACATAGTTATTTTAGATTCTGTATATACCTCAAGCCTACTGAACAGTTTCATTCAAACACTGGGAGGCACACACTGCTTATTGCACATGCATTTCATCTTAATATACATCCTTCTTCTTCGCCCTGCGTCCATTGTTCCTAGGATACGTCCTAAATCCACAATAATGCGTAAAGTAGAAATTAAATAAAGATGAATGAATAAACATAATGTTAGACATATTATATGGCATAAGTGCATGTGTATGTTGCCATCATGTCCAAGACATTCATCATTTATATACGGGTTTCAGCTGACCCTTATGATTTGAATCGTCACTCTTAACATATCAAATATATTAGTCAAGCCTCTAAGTTGCTTTATTAATTTGCTTTCCCTGAATTCCCGGACCTACTCTGCCTGTTGGAAAGGAAGTCGGTCATTAGAAACAGAGCTTATAATTGGACTTGAAAATGATGTCATCAGTATCAGCTTTTAAACTTAACTGCCAAGATCTGTTTACTTACTGACAGCTTTGAAGATATCAAGAAAGCAATGAAAGAACGAACAATGATGCAAGCAGGGGTGTATAAGAACACATTACTGACAATTACTAAATTGTCAAAAATTTTGGCCAAACACCAAGGGGAGGAGAAAAACATATAAACTCATTATGGGAGGTTATACTGTCTGAAAGTGCTTTGCTACTCTGTCAAGGTCTTCACATTCATCTATAGGGCAACTGAAATTCCCATCTTTTTCCTCGTTCTCAAATAACTCACTCCATCATCATATCTGGGGGGGGACACCCAGAAATGTTCGCTCTGCGAATGAGCCGTAGGAAACCGATGCGTGATAAAAGTACAGTAGAGCTGCATTTGCTTCCCGAAGATGTAGTGCTCCTGGCTTGTGGTTTTGAGCAGGAGTGTACAGAATAATGTAAAGTCATTACAGTAATCATTCGACTGTGCGGTTCTTCCTTTGCAGTTTGAAGCTGAGACGACACAGTATTTTCCTCCTTGTGTACTAGATGTTTTGTTGGTTTTACATGTTCAGTATTGTGCTTTGTAACAATTTAAGTATTTATATGTAATGGATTCATCATTTTCTTTTTCCACATTTTTGCTCCCTTATCAACAGGTAGCAGCCAAGAGAGTACACTTATTTCCTAAATAAGTGAAATACTTTAGCTATCGCATAATATAAAAAATATTTTAAATACCTACAGCTTCAGTTCCCTATAGTCATGCATTATTACTAAAGAAATGTGCACAACTCCTTTCATCAAGAGCTGGAGTGTAGCACAACTTCTCTGTACAGGTAGTTCCCGACTTACAAACGAGGTCAGTTCCTGGAGCAGGTTTGTAAGTCAAATTTGTTCTCAAGTCTGACAGTGAGGTTTACCCGTCTTTGACACAAATATACAATGTAAAGCAAACCAATCAACTTGATATAATCACTTTCTCCTTTCCCCACACTGCCATCATATAGCTAAAAACCGTAACCGTGCCTAAGGAAATTAATCTCCCTCGTTTAATATAACAGTGTTGTCGCTGCACCTTTAAATCGTCAGGGGAATCCCAGACTCCATTTTGTCTCGGAGCTGTTTTCCACTGTATTGGACTGTGAACTCTGTTTTGTTGAGGATTACACGTGAGCTACTTCCGTGATTTATTTGCATCTATGTTCCTACGAACTTTGTTCATAAGTCGGGGACTACCTGTGTTAGAAACATTTGTGCACAAAATATTGTGGATTATTTATCCACGTTAAGCCACACAAGCTCACAATACCCTGATATTTTGCAATATGATGCAGTACAATTTAGTTTAACGTGATAAGTACTGTATGTGACCCGTATTGTACAGAATCTGATGATGGCCTATCATTAATTTATTGTGGTGATGATGATAGATAAGGGCCCAATCACCTTTCTAGCCATTATACACACGTTTAAAACAATGAATTATGTTATATAATAATTAATCGAATGCCTTGTTGCATTTGAAGAGAATAAAACATGATTTCAAATAATGCCCTGCCCACGTTTGTACTAGGAAAATAAATTTGACAGAGAATTACTATAAATCTTCAACTGAAGTTTATTGCTGGTGATTTGTTTACAGCTTGAAGCCTCAATCGGGAGGTTAAATGTTTGAATGTGTTTAAGCGATCCTTCTCATCTGCTCTTAATGTTGCAGCTCATCTTGTATGATACTCAGACAAGATTGGTAACCAAGTTCAGCACAGGTGCTTAGAGAATATAGCAACCCCATGGTGGATTGTTAGTCATTTTGCCTGATCGACAAGCCGTACACAGCTGTACACAATCACAGCGCTGTACAGGACTCGGACCACACAGAAATATAGAAGTGTCCTGTATCTCTGTTATACGGTGTGTCCGTCTCAGAGGAAAATGAGCGTGTTCTCTTGCGGGATCTTAATATATAACCGCCACAGAATCCATTAGACATTTTCTTGAGCTGCATTAATGGCTTGCTGTACTTGCTGCAAAATGGAAACGGGCTTCATGCTCTGCTCTACATCATAATGTATTCCTCATAATAAAAACATTATGCTTAAATACAAGGGATGGACCTGCCACAGACTTAATCTCGATATTTTCTTTAAAGTTTCTGATGGATCATGGTGAAAGTGGTTGAGGATCCCATGCACATTGCAGTGAGCATCTCCAGGAAGTCTTATATACCAGTCAAAAATTTGGACACAAGTTTAGATTTATTTCCTACATTTTAGAACAATACTGAATTAAATCACAACAACATGATGTCAGCTGTTCTAGAATAGTTTTTGCAAGAACAGTATTGACGAGTGTATTTGCAAAACCCATCAAGCACCATGATGAAACTGACTCTCATGAAGACCTTCCCAGGAAAGCAAGACCAAAACCCATTTAGAAGTTACCAGTTACTTCAGAAATCACCAATTAACAAACAGCACGTCAGATTAGAGCCGTTATGAAGGATTACATCAATCTTAGCGGAAGTGAAATATTCTTAAATCTTGCCAAATAGTTTCTTAAAATGTAAACCTTTTACAACAACCCAAATATAACATTGTTAAGCATATGTCTAGTCAAATGTTGCTAAAACTCTAAGCAAAACATTTCTTGTACTATTGGCAAAGATTTTTGCTTCTTTCAATAAATAAATTCCTAAAACTATGAATTATCTGCCAATAAAACAAGTTTTTGCTTAAAATGTTAGTTAAAATGTTCTTTTATATTTGGTTGGTTGAAATCTTAGTTTAAGAGAGGGTAGATAAATGTAACTACATTGAAGAAATTTTTACTTGTTAAGATTTTATTTTATTTTTTTGCAGTGAAAGCAAAAAGCTGCAATTTATTACAGAATGTACTGTATACACATACAGAAATTTATGTAGAGTTTGTTGATAATATAGCGTATGTATAATAAAGTATTAGTTTTTTAAATCGTTTTGAAGTGATAAATTAATATTGGCACACATTTGCTTAGTGAGATTATTTGCCGTTAGCCTAAATAAATATGTTTGAGTATAAAATGGTACATTTACTAGTTAAATATTGCAGTTTAAATTGCAAGATTTACATAATTGCAATACATGTCAAAATAATAGTATTTTTTTCCCCGTGATTTTTAAAATCATGTAGTCCTGTTTGTAAGTTATCTTTAGACTGCTTGAACATAGATTGATGTACTGTTTTGCCAATGTATGTTTTTTTTTATTTTATGATTTTTATGAAAATACTTTAGTTTAGCATTTTAATATTTGCTGACAAGCACCTCCCCAAGGGTTCAGTTTCTCTTTGCTTAGCACTAATTCTAGAGTGCTGACTGCATTTCTTTGGCCCACGCTCATCGCTTAGACCTCAGAGAGAAAAGAAACGGGTTGTGTTTTATTTACCACTAAAGGAGTGCAGTTTGTGATTGCCCATGCGTTGACCTGTACCTGGAGTTTTTGAAGGTCATATTCAGAATTAGAGAAATTGCTAGCAATTGGTTATCAATGCAGGCGGCCAAAACACGGTTTTGGTGTTAAAAAGTCTCTCACCCAGGTGAAAACGTGAATTTTCAGAAAGGACAATATGCCACTATATTTTTTCAATAATACTTAATGCTTCTTATCTCCCGATCTATGCTTTGTTTTTGTGTAAATATGCACACGCGTTTTAAATATGCGTTTGTATTTTTATCAGATAAAAAGAATCACATTTGCTACCCTTTTATGTAGTGTCCATTGCATTTTTAAATGGAAATCTTTCAATAATTTTAATCGTCATTCAGATGAAACTTGGCCAATTTCGCCTAAAAAGACATAAACGTGAAAAAGTGTATTATTCTAAAATGCCAAATTGTTCAGATATTGCAACATGAATTTGACATGGTTATGGAGACCAAGCTTTTAAGCTTTTACCAAAATACAGTTTTACAGGTCTCATTCTTCTAGAAGCTTACTAGAAGACTTATTTTATTATCAATACTCATAACGAAATATGAATAATTTACATTGGCCATTTTGGGGGCACATATAAAATCATCTCTCCAAAACGGCTAAAGTTAGCAACTTTCATTTTTTAGGGAAGCAGCATTGGTCACTTCCATGTTGCATAAACTTCAGGAGTTTTTTCTGTATTATATGTATAACATA
This sequence comes from Channallabes apus, assembly GCA_030522415.1. Classification (NCBI taxonomy): domain Eukaryota; kingdom Metazoa; phylum Chordata; class Actinopteri; order Siluriformes; family Clariidae; genus Channallabes; species Channallabes apus. The sequence goes on along the minus strand of CM060126.1, from coordinate 6,985,948 downwards.
AAAAAGAGAAAGTGATGATGTGTGTCCAATAATATGTTTTGGCTAAAAGGTAAGTTTTTTTTTTTTTTCCAGATCGTATTTAATCCCTTTTTTGTGTAGATTTGTATAGATATGTTTGTGTATATAACGTCAAGAATATTTTGCCTCTCCTAGGAAAGGATAAAATGAAATTATATTGAATTATATTGAAATCACAATACATGCATCAGATCTTTCATAATATTGTCCAGTCTTATTGTTATTCCGTGTATGTGATTTAGACCTTTGGGTAGAATGTTTTATTCCCCTTTTTATCCTTTGGTGTATAATACTTACCATGTCACATGACCATATCTTTACGTATCCTATATACTTAGCAGCCAACCACTGTTTGTCTCAATTATCTACATGTTAATCAATTCCTGGTTTTGCTTTTGTTTGACCATATGCTAACATTGAATCTGAGAGAGTAAAGCAGAGTATAGCAATGTTCTAGTCTTGGTTCATGTAATTTATGTGGATGTTACTTTGAAAAATACCACCTACCTAAAAATAGTTGAAGATCAAGTACACCGCCTCCATGATGATGGTATTGGCCTCTTTCAGCAGCATAGTTGTTGTTGTTAGTCCTTTGGCTGCTCCCGTCGAGCCGTCACCACTACGGGCCATCCTATCCGCACAACAATACTTGGCACAGGTTTTACGCCAGATGCCATTCTTGACGCAACCCTCTCATTTTATCCGGACTTGGGACTGGCGCTTCATCCAGTGTCTGGGGTTTGGGGCATTGGCTGGGAATCGAACCCAGGCCTTCCACATGGCAGGCGAGAAACCTACCACTGAGCACCCTGTAAATAATTTTCTGGACTGGTTTGAGGTGGGTTTCCTACCTCACATCTTAAATCCCTTAAAGAATCTGGTCTTGGTGCCCGATACCACAGCACGCCTTCAGATGTTTTGGAGGTACAAGCAGGACCTTTACAATATTAAGCAGGTTCGTTTAATGTTATAGCTGATCTGTTTGTTATAGGGAGGACTCACTCACTCACTTTTCTATACTAGTTTTACTGTATTGGGTCTTGGGAGGCCTGGAGCCTCTCCCAGTACACCATGGACAGGGTGCAAGTTCATCACAGTGTGCAAGCATGCCGACACGCACACATTCCCTAACCTAATTTGCAAGTTTTTAAATGGTGCGAGGAAACCGGAGTCCTCTGATGAAACCCACCAAGCATGGAAAGAACATGCAAACTCTACAGACCCAGACTTGAGGCAAGAATCGCCCCCTCAACCCTGGAGGTGCGAGGCCACTGGGCTGTCCACGACCACCATGATGACCTCGGGGGTAGTCCTATTTTAGCCACAAAACAAAACCCCACATTTTTTGGCTTTTGTTTGTTTTCCCAGAATTCCATCACAGCCAAAGTGTTTTCAAAATGTTCTTCATCTCACAAGTCGGAGAACTGGCATGCCATTAAAGCATTTTGTTATTGTTTGTTTGGAACCAGTCTAGGCCTGCGAGACTGATCTCCAAAGCAAAGGATTTGATTTCTCATCTTTGGCGTAGAATGGCATGCCATTAAAAACAATTTATTTGTTATTTCCTATCCAGATCAGAGTGATCGTAATGCCTCATGTACGCGGAAAAGACATCATTGAGCCAGCAATGGCAATCTCTGCCAAGCACGCCTCTCATTCCATTATCTAGCTCAGTTTCCCTTCACCAGCTCCCTGTGGTGGTGTAAAACAACGGTGACCAGCAAAAGGAAATGGAGGAATGTCCTGCTAGCAACATGTACAAGAGACCTTGGCAGTTCAGTGGCACAATAGTAAATTAGTTTTACAGCTGTCATGCTTACTCCATATGACGTCTGAGCATATGAGTGACAGATTAGAGTACACAGAGAGACACTAGGTAAAGGGTTTACAGTGGAGTTGTGCAGTAATAAAGCAGCAGATGGAGCTCAGCACCCTGCGCCCAGATGCACACACACACACACACTTTTTTCTGTCAACTCGCATTCAACTGTGACATAAATCTCTCCCTGCCCTGTCACAGGCAGTAGCTTTTCTGTTTAGCTTCTTTCTGCCAAGCTCAAGGATGGATTCTCAAATACAAAGTGAGCAAGAAGTTAGGAAAGACCTGATTAGGTCTTCGTGAAGGTGAAAGTTAACCAATTTGCCTCAGTGGGTTTAATATTGATATTTGCGTTGGAGGCTTATGGTATAGATCATTAAGTTTTAATATTCGCCTCAGGTTATATACTACAGGTGTAATAAATAGAGAATGTTTGCTAGAGGACATACGGACTATGCTTAGGTCACATTACATAGCAGAATGTCCATTTAGTAGGTGTCGCTCCTTATTTATTACTAGCTGATCTTTAGATCTTTACAGTGTGCGAGCACAGCAGCTGTGGTGTTTCACGCAGTGAGACATGACTGGAGATAGTTCTTTATCTCTCCCAGACTTGTGGTGTCATCATTTAAGTCTTCTTCCATGGGGGGGGCAGGAAGTAGTGTGCAGACTGGACTGGAGGCTTCAGGCATTCATTTATAAGGCGTATGCAGAAGATCGATACTCCTGTTGAGTCGTCCAAGCCTGTACAGCTGATCAGGGATTTTTACAGTACGGAAGAGGAAAAAAAAATTCAAGTAGAAAGCATGGTACTGTATGTGAGCTGCTGATACAAGGGTATTCATGTTTACAAAGAGATAATACAATAATTCTCTTCCCATATATGTAGTGAGGAACGTAGAGGATGGAGTAAGAATCATCGTACTCCAACTCATTAAAATAGTTCGAGCGAGAATTCTCAATTGACAATCATGAAGGTCCGTGAAAGTATTCAATTTAAGAAAGGAAATAATGAGCTCTCTTCATGCATCGTTGAAATAAGCAGTGTATAAATATATTAAGTACACTTCTTTGCTAGTGTTATGGGATTTATAAGACAAAGTGAATCGTCCTGCTCGAATGGCTAAAGCTCAGACAGGAAGAAAGCAAAAGCATGAGTGGCTCTGATAGTTAAATTCATGCTTCACGATAATGGCCGACTTAATGACTGTGGCAGCTCAGACTGGCAGTTTGAGGGCTGCTTTTTACTGCCTGAGAATATCTTTGCACACACACACACACACCCACTCATATATAGTACTGGTTTGTGACATTCTGTCTGTTCTGCACTGATAGAATGGTGAAGTAAATCTTTCAGCCTGCTCTCATCTCCACCTGTTAAAATAAAAAAGGAATGAATTAGAGTGGAGCCGTCTCCCTGCTTTAACAGCTGTGCATTGGTCCGTACTGCTGTGAGGAGGCAGTGGGGACAGGGACAGCCAATTTTTTTCCTGGAAACTATTAAAATGTTTGGTCCAAAACTATCTGAAGTTCAATCAGTAACACTTTAATATTATTAGAGCCCAAGCACTGTGATAAGCACGATGATGTCATGGCTGTTGCGTCATCATCTTTGCTATGATGGTGCTGATGTTATAGTGTGTCAAGGGCCCTCGTGCTCTCTATCGCCCAAACACTTTGACATCAGCCCTATGTTGTTATAGTGTGTGGTTCTTCTAAAGATTATTTTCCCCCAGCATCCGGGGCTTTTTGGAGGTCTTAACATGCTCAAGACTTATGCCAAAAAGTGGCTAATAACTTGTTAATAACTATAATGCGTGACATTATATTAAGTGACATCACATCGAGTAACATCATAGTATTATGATTATATAGTAAACAACTTTTGCTTTGCATGTCATGGGCTCAACTCAACAGTTATTTTGAGTAGTTTGCAAAACCCACCCAATGGAATTTTATATACATGATCACCACCAAACTGGGTCCATATGATCGCAAGAAATGGAGGATGCAAAAAATTATTAATTTTTTATAATTAAAAAATTGCAGAGGGATTTTTGACCTCTCTAGCGGGTCAGCCGTAAGGATGCCTTAAATTTTTCCTGAAAAGAGGCTAATTACTTCTTGTGTGAGGTCGCATAGTGTGATGTTTTTTTTCCAACATCTGGAGCTTTTAGGAGTCTTAACATAAAATTCCCCCTATTCTAAAATTATGCCATAATTGTATTGGTGTGTCTCCTTTAAATGCGTGTGTCTCTTTGGTGCGCATGATGCTTGGGCCCGATCATTGCTTCTTCCAGCTATGTTTATTATTGTTGTCATTTTAAACTTAAATAAATTGTAAGCCAAAGTTTTTCTCTGACATATTAAAAAGATGCTGGAAGAAGTTATAAATTCTAATTAGGTAGTAAAAGGCTGATCCCAGAAGCGACCCAAATCTCAAGAGAACGATGTCACGTCCCATGGACCATGAGTGTTATGAGACGTTGTGGTTCAGTTACTGGGTTCAGTGGGGAAACCATAGAAAGCACACACACACACACACACCTCCATACTGTATATACAGTACTTATTCCTTTCACATACTATTAATTTTGTTCTCTTATCCCTATAGCTTTCACAACAGCAGATCTGAACAAGAGTTAGCATTGGTTATGTAGCGGCTCGGTCGTTTTTCAGAATGGCTTTTTCAAGTTATTTACATCACATTGCTGCAGGAAAGTAGAGAATTGTCTTAATTAGCAGCTCAGCATTATACTCCTTTGCTCCCTATCATCATGTCAATGTCTGATAGAATGTCATTTTGTAGTCATGTAGAGGAAACTCTTCAATTGTTGAATTAACACGTACAATGCTTTGTTCACGTTCAGTGGATTTTAGATTTATTTGACTCCACCACAACTATGCACTCCTGAACTATAGAGTCATGAATAAGATGATCTCCTCATTCTGTTTTCATCACTGATATGGTGAAATTGTTTCAGTCCTGACAGCAAGATATGCTCTCTGCCCATATCACAGTGACACTAACCAATAATGGCTATAGCATGAGCAGCAGCTTGAAAAAAAAAATATTGGTTGCTGTCTTTGTGTTTGGGAGAAGCCTTTGTTCTTAATTGTTTGTGTATGATGATAAGAGTTGACTAAATAAGCTTCAACATGCTTGAAATATCCAAATTTCAGTTTTTATTTCCTAATATTTATATCCAGGTTTTTTTTATTTTATTTTGTGTTGCCATAGTTTTTTAGGTCACATTGTCTTGCTGCATTATGAAGTTCCTTCCAATTAGGCTGGATGAATGTCTCTGTAAATTGTCAGACAGGATGTTTCTGGACCCATTCTGCTCTTACTATAATGGCTTACATCATCAGTAATAATTGGTGAGTCAGTCTCAGAAGCGGCCATGTAAGTTCAACCCCTGACAGAATGTTTCCATCTCAATCTCAAATTATGAGCAAGTCGACTTTTTTGACCACACTTCCACCTCTATATTCATGCTCTCAAAGTTTTCTTTGAGTGCTTGATTGATGCCGTCATCCCTGTCTTGTGGGGGGTTTAGGTGATGTAACTGATTGTTTTTCTCATAGCTTCCACAACATTTCTGTTGACACTTGGACTTCAGAAGGGCTTGTTTTTCTCCTATATAATCTCAGTTTTTCTAAATTTTCTCAAGTTCTCATGAAAATAACCACTTTCAGGAAATTATCTATGGTCTCATATTCATCTTTGATCTCAAACTCTAATAGCTTCTGTAAAAAAAATAAAAACAAAAAGGCCAAAAGAAATGGCCTGGCAGATTGTACTGGATTCATTTCCATACACTGTGACTTTGGAAGAGTGTCATCAGGTAACAGTACCAGTCAAAAAAATAAGTATATTTTTATGCATTCTAAAATAATACTGGATTTTTTGGAGGGGATTTTTTTTTAAATAGCAATTAATTAGGTAATTAAGTAACAACAACAGACAGCTGTTCTGAAGTAGTTCTTGCAAGAACGGTATTGTCAAGTTCATTTGGAGAACCCATCAAGCACCATGATGAAACTGGCTCTCATGAGTCACCAGCCTCAGAAATCACCAATTAACAAACAGCACCTCAAATTAGAGCCGTTATGAAGCTTTACAGATCATAAGTAGCAGATATACATCTCAATATCAACTGTTCAACGGAGATTATTACATATATTGGACGCCTTCAGCATTGTAGAATAAAATAAAGATCAGGAAATCTATGGTTTTCTTGCCTGGTACACATATTCAGAGCATTGCTCTCTCACCTCCCATGCTTAGAAGGAAGATATATGGCATCCTTAAAAGGGCAGGGCATATAATGCTTTCTTGCACGATTGAGAGGATTTGAACCTGAGACCTCCTGATGACAGGGTGAAGGATTTTGTTTGGTTAACCCGACTGTGTCAGTGCAGCCGTAAGAACTGACTTAAAGATAGTTGAAGGACAGCTTTTTACCAGATTTCTCCTCCGTCTCCGTTTGTCTATGTGAGTTTACGTCCTCGCTGTAGCGTTACAGTTTGCTTAGACCATAGACCACTGAGTAATTTAGACCATTAACCTGTTAAACCCACTGCAGCCCTTTTCACTGCCAGCACTCTGCAGCACTGTGGTACTACGGGAGGCATGAAGCAGGGGAAGAATTAGAAATCTTGTTTTCTGGCAAAGCAATGTCCAATTTGTCTTGGAAATGTGGACAGTTTGTTGTGCCTTTTTTTTGTGTCTTGTTTGTGCGCTCTTGCTTATTTTATCTTATCTTATTCTCTTATTTATAAACAGAATTTTTTACATCTATTTGTTGGCTAGAAGCATTCATTAGGAATTATGTCAATGAACTTTTAGTTAAAAGTGTTAAAGATCTAGAAGATATTTTAATTCGTTTAGCATTTTAATGTAAAATTATATATATTTTTACTCTGTGAAGACAAAGCCTTCAACAAGGTCCAAAGATTTTTTTTATTTTTATTTTTTTTATTACCATTCTACTTACTTACATTTTATGTTAAGTAATATTGGTGTGTCCGTAGTAAATGTTGAAAAAGATTCCTTTCCAAAAAAAGAGTAAATGTTTTTGCAGTTCACTTTCTCTAAATGTAGTCTTTGATTATCTCCCTGATTTCAAGTTAACCCTCTTAACCAAATGCTTGTTTTTTACTTACAGCTCGGATCGACTCATCGAAGACACAATAAGGTGAGCCTGATCCTACAGAAATTGCTCAGTACTTTCTACATTGCAGATGTTAATATTTTGACTATTCCATTACATATGAAACTTTAACTGCACATTTCTTAACCGGAGCGTGACGTCTCTTTTCTCAAATCTCTAATACTCAAATCTCCACTAAACCAGTAGTGTATTTTGCACCCATTTCCATTAGAAGAGACCTCAATCAATGGCTAAACATCAAGCCACTAACCCATTACTTGTCCATTCTCTGATACCATTAGATTATTGCTTGAGATTAGGCTGAAAGCAGATCCTGTCTCTTAAGTGAAGCTGTCAGAAAAGCTTTCTTGGCAAACATTTAATGGTTGCTTTGTTTGAAACCGCATATTCCACTTTGTTCAAGCGTACATCCCGTGTCCATGATGGCAAGGCACACTAATGGATGCAAATTTTTAACATATCACAACGGAACATTGCTCTCTCTGTGTGTATGTGCGATTGTGTTTCTTTTCATTCAAATGCCTCCTTCTGCGAGTCGAGTCCTGGCTCAGAAACAAAACAATTAACACGTCTGAATGTGCAATTGAAGCCCTGGGTGCAGGTCCTGCCCTTGAACTGAGCTCATACTCACACCTGGTAGGTGACGTGAGAGCGGGTCATGTGCTCACGCATGGTGTGACCAGACACACGTGTGAGCATGTTCTGTTCTTCTCAGTCCCAGCGTAGCAGCTAACCACAGCTGGGGGAAGCCCACAGGCGCCAGGTGGCCCAGGTGCTTAATTAAGCTGGTTCCTGGTCCATGCAGCTCCTCGTCTATTTAATCTCACTCAACAGCTATTCATGCACAGAATCGCTTAAAATCTAGAGATCGTTTTGCTTTGGGAACGACGCACTCCAATGAGTTTGGTACTCGTCGCTGTGGTCTCCGGGCTGCTTGGGTGCTTCTGATTGCATTTTAATGACTCTCAGGAAGATCTCCTGGAAAAGAAAAAAAAAGATTTCAGTTTATTTAATTTTCTCAACATTTTATTACAAACAGAAATGATTAAATATGCCTTGCTTTAATATTAAAATTTGACACATTAGAGAGACATTAGACATTTCCAACCCATCAGTCACAACGCATTATTCCTCTTTCCGTTTTTGTCAGGTCTGCTCGTAGTATTTTACTCTGTACAGGCAGTTTGTAATCTTTTGACACCCGAGCTCTGGTGCTACTGCAAACATCAGCACATGTTCAAAGAGTGACAACGTGAATTTAGCTTTACAAACGAGTTCCGTTCTGGAGTCCGATTTTGTTCTTAAGTCCGACAAAGTGAGTTTTATATACGCAATTGTCACGGATATCCAATGTAAAGCATACCAATCCACGTGACTAAATCTGTCCCCTTTCCCCAAAAAGCGCAATCGCGCCTGAGGAAATGAATCTCTCAGTGAAGCGTTGTCTCTGCGCCTTTAAATCACAGCTGTTTTCTACTGTATTGGACTGTGAACTCGTTGGGGAGTTTCCAAAATTAGGATTATTCACCATCAGGACAGCTTTACAGGACTCATTTTCTATCATCCAGCTCCGGGACTAATTCATTGAAACCAGTGAGGCTGACTCTCTCACTCACACACACACACACACACACACACACACACACACACACACACACACACACACACACACACACACACACACACACACACACACACACACACATACGACTTTAGATATTTTATACATTCACTTACACACTGAAAATATTATACATAATTGTAAATATTGGTATCTGGTGCTCTGCAGTGTCTATTTTTTTGTACAATAGACATTAACTACTTCGGTGATCTGCGAAAAATTCGTAACTCGAATGTTCTTAAGTCGGGAACTTGCTGTACGTCCGCTCTCTGTATAGATCCAGTCTCCCAGTTCTCATGTAAGGGGTTATCAGCAGAGCTCTCAGGAGTGATAAATATCTGTGGTATCTGGAGAACCGAAACTGTCCTGAAACAAAGCTATGGTTGTTTATGTCTAAAGGCACCAAGGGAGAAAGCACCAAGAGGTAGTTGTCATATTTGTTACACAGTGTGTTTGTGTTATATTTTGCCTTGTTCCACTCCTGTTTGTGCTTTAATGCTACAGTATGTTTAAGCTGGAGTTGAGCTTTTTTTTTTTTTCTTTTTTCTTTTTTTTAAAGCGTTAAGCCCAGAACTACAAAAATGTGCTTTGTAATGTTGCAGTTACATATAAATCAAGGATGTCAACAGATTACTGGTGGTTCATAGCATGATGTAGCACCTCATCAGCTAATTCCCAAGCACGCCATTATTGTGTGTGTGAAGAGGGAAAGTCTCTGTGGAGTCGTGATCCTCCAGGACAGAAGTATGACACCCTGTTGTACACAGAGTATTTCAGTATACACGAGGAGGCGAATCTGTGTAGTTTAAAGCTGTAAACATTACGGTTATTTTGATTATGTTAAAAAGTGGCATTGATTTTGTAACAAGGCATAAAGTCTGGAGTAAACACGCACACAGCCCTGCATTTATTCTGCTTTGTTAATTTGTTTTGCCCGTAATTTGCATTTCAGCCCTGGATGATTTTTGTGTAACATCTTTTTTTTTTTTTTTTTTTTTTTTTTGTCTCGCTCTCGTAGTTAATAGCTGCAGCTTACAGCATACGCTTAAGGCGCCAGGCTATCACTTACACTTCGAAAAAGCTGCTGAGCCCAATCCTGAGTGAGGTATAGTGTCACACTGCAATTTAATCCTCTCTCCCAGTTACAGGAAAGCAAGACTCAGCTGAAGAAGACAAATAAGTGCTGGCTCTGGATTTGCCTGACAGTTTTAGAAAAGTCTAAGCGCGCATAACCAGGTCGTGCATTTACAAAGTGACAGCAAAGTCATTCAAGCCTTCGGTATTAGGAATGGTGTACAGCAGAGTAGACGATGGCTGCAGTCTGTTAATCCAATGTTTACTTCATGTAAAAACCGTTCTCTCTTGTCCTTTTGCAGCATCGCCATGGCAACCAAGGAAAACATGACCTCCCAGCGAGGCATGCTAAAGTCTATACAGAGCAGGGTCAACACTTTGGCCAGTATCCTTTTATTTGCTTGAGTTGAACGCATCAAACAATGACTACAATAGATTACTTATCTAAAGATGTTGTACAGAGAGTTGTCCTTGAAACTGTTAGCTCTGAGCACAATGATATGTGAAAGTTGTAAAAAACACGGTCCCTGTTCCTTGAACATAAACATTTTGTAAAGTAGTCTCGAGTACCCAAAGCTCAGCCACTCCAAGTGGATTACAGTTGGTTTGCGATGAAGAATTTGACCTCTGTTGTCTTTGCCATCATCTTTTTATTTATTTATTATTTAACGCTGATTGTTTACATTTACTTTACTACAGTATAAAATATTTAGATTTCTTTTTACTTTTTTCCCCTAAAATGCTCTTTTTTTTAGGATACCCACCTAGCAGACATCGTAATCCATCCAATAAGTGGTCAGTTGTGACCTTTTCAAACCTTTCTGGATTTTTATATTTCCCTAATAATGCATGATGCGTGTTGTCTCAAAAAAAGATTGTCATTGTCACTGCGTATTATCTGTGTGTGAGTATAGAAATGACCACCCTTTACAATAATCACATTTTGTTGCTTTGCAGCCGAAAAAGAAGACAGACAGTTGTTGTTTCATCCAGCTGTGCACCTTTTTAACATCCAAGTGAAAGCTATAACACCAGCACCATGTCGGGAAATAAAAATAATTATAAAAAAACAGAATAGCAGATTTGCAAAAGAATTACCTCCTCTTAAGAATTACTTGTAAGTTTAATCAGGTGAAGTTAAGCACATTTTCGATGGCACATGAAGCTTTTCATATCTAGATGTTGCAATGTTAGCCCACTCTCCTTTGAGACCTGCTCAAGTTGAATTAAATTTGATGGTGACTGTTTGTCTTTAAATCATTCCACAGATTTTCAATGGGGTTTGAGTCTGAGCTCTGATTAGGACATTCACCATTTTCTTCTTTAACCACTGTGTGGTCAGTTTTGTTGTGTGTTTTGAGTCACTGTGATGTTGGAAGGTCAACCTTATTCTTCTTGGCAACATTCTGGCAGGGGACAGCAGATCCTCCTCAAGAATTTGATGGTGTTTCGCCCCTTTTTATTCTGACAAGTGTTCCAGCCCCTCCTGCTGAAAAACATTTCCCATAACAGGATATATCACCTCCATGCTTTACTGTAGGAATGGTGTTATTTGGATGGTGAGCTGTATTAGATTTCCACTAGACATATCGTTTGGTGTTATGGCCAGATAATTCAATTTATGTCTCATCTGACCTACTGTGTTTTTGCAACCCTCAGTCATGACTACATGTGGCCTTTCTTGAGGAATGTTTTTTTTCCCCTTCCCTTTTCCCCCCTCCAAAATGTCAACACTGTAGCACTACATTAACCATAAAGCATATACTTTTGATCTGCCCAAGTTTTAATACCATAAGAAATTGTTTTTTACAAGAACAAGATTCTTGTACAATTCTTAACAAAATAACCTAATGTAAAGTCTTGTTCTTCTGGCTAAGGCCATGCTATAATGTGATATTTATTTATTTTAATTAATTATTATTATTATTTTATTTACTTTTTCCGCAACTCTTTAAATTCCTTACATATAACCATCATAATATATTGGTGCGAATAAATCAGTTTAATGTTTAATATGTATCTGCCATGAAATAGCCTGGGAAGCTGACATGGCAATAAACCCTAATACAAACAAACAAAATCCTTTTTTTTCTTGTAACCCTGCCATACAAGCCACATATGTAGAGAATTTGTGATATTGTGGTCACATGACCACCCTGTCATAAATTCCTGCAACTGCTTCAGAGTTGCTGTAGGCCTCTTGGTAGCCTCTCTGCCCAGTTTCCACTTTGGAGCGACATCCTGATCCAAGGAGGGTCTGAGTTGTATCTAATACCTTCAACTTAATATACTTCACTGTACATCTAGACAGCAATAAAGACTTTGAGTTCTTCAATCTCTGGAGATCTTTGCACAGTGTCATTTTATAATTGATTGATTGCTTCAGTTGCAGTACCAGGGATTGAAATGCTCCAGCTTTTCATGTTGAGCTAATCAAAATGACCACAGCCGATCACAGTTGAAAGACAAATGACTTTGTGTGCCATTGCGAAGGTGATTAGCTTCACTTGATTGAGTTGATCCTTTTCCAAATCAGTGATCCTGTTTTTTTATTTAATTCTTCCTTCTCGCGTGTCTTCACTTCATATCTTTCACTTGGATGTTAAAAGTTGTACTAGGGACAAACACAGTGAAATACTGTGTCTGGTTCTTTACTGTAAATGAGACGTGTGGAAGTGCTTATTTCATTCCAAACATTAGGACTGCTGAAAGTACCACTTGGAAATTAATGAAAGCAAAACCATCAATAATTCTTAAAAGAAATACTGCATACTTCCGAAGTGTTGCTTAGAATGACACAATTATTTAAGATAATTAAATTCTAATTATGTTTTAAAAATTCTTGGAACTTTTCTTTTGGACCTTAACTTTTCCTGCCAGATCGATTTCCTGCTATCAATAGCCTCATCCAGCGAATCAACTTAAGGAAGAGAAGAGACTCGTTAATTCTGGGTGGAGTTATTGGCGTCTGCACCATCCTTCTGTTGCTTTATGCATTTCACTGATTGACGAAGGATCTGATGGCATTTTGGGCTGTTCTACGAGCAGTGGCACGACTTGGAGAATATGTCCAGCAAATGGGACCCTTGAGGCTGCTAAGCAGACTCCCACTTGGCCTAATCAAATAACAGAATTGATTGTGGCCAGCATGGACTACCTTACTTGTATCTAGCACTGGGTTGGATGTGGCTCTTACAACATTTTTTTTCTCTTCTTAATACAAACATGCTCTTCTGATCACAATGAAATGGAGACCAAATAATAAGACCAGAACATTTTTTTTTTGGTTTTAAAGAGCAGCCGGTAATACTAATACTGGCTTTAAAAAAGAAAAAAAAAGTCTCTCTGTGACACAGCACCGTGAAATTGTGCCGTCACTGTTGATTATTGGGGTAAAGAGGATTTTAATGTGATGGTCCTTTTAGTGAAGGGGATGTTCATCATGTTATGTACCATGTGATTTAATAAATTATTCATACACATGATATTAAAAAGTGAAAGTGGGTTACTTGTAAAAAATTTTCTGCAGACAGGTTGTTTGGGCTCACGGCCAGTGTGCTGACAATGAAAATTTGCATCATAGTGCATAGAGATGTGATTAACCTGCACCTCTTTATGTTTTTGCTGCCAGCACAATATGAAATGTTAAAAAGATAAAGAGATGCGGCGTCATCTGTTCAAGCCTGCGGTTCATCTACTGTAGCTGAACATCGACTGAGCCAGAAGATGACGGAGAGGCAATGTTTTAATGAGTCCCGAAGAGCAGCTCCTCCTGAAAATGAAGCAAGGCTTTAATACTCCTAATCAGGATTCCCAGGCAGACAGAGCAAACTTTGGGAACAAAAAAAAGAAATCTAACTTAAGCTATAATTTGTTTAAAGTCTTTTTTTCCCTACTGCAGAATGTTCAGTACCAATGGTTCATATTTGTACATTTTTTCTTTTCTTTTAATTTTGGTCCAGTAACCACCACTAGTAGGATTGATTTATATATTTATTTATTTTTTGGTTGCAACCAATAAAACTGGTTAACACCCAGTCACACAAGGGAGAATGCAATGAATGACTGTGGAATGTTGAAGGAATAGGATACATATATATTTAATATAGCTGCAGTCGCACATGCATGAAATTAGCGTGATAAAGAACAGGTGTATTCATTAACATGAGCATATGCTGTTCTGCAGTGTCCATTCATTAATAATAACTACTTTTAAACCAGTAACCCAGAACAGGTACATAATGGATTTTGTCAGATTTTTCTCCAGGAATTGAAGTCTCACACGTTGATGATGACTGACACGGTTTGCTTTAGTTTAGATTTATACTCTTTCCGGTTTCCAAGGGATAATGAGAAGACGCACTGGGTCTGCTTTGTTTAGTGAAATTGCATTAAAGTTACGTTTTGTTCAAGTAATTTGTTCTCTTTTCTTTTGGTCATAATTGCTTTTGCCATTTCTCAAAGTCCTGCAGGTCTTAACTTGAATGTCTTGAGTATGTCTTGCGTTTCTTTATGGCTTCCACAGGTTACGATTGAACAGGTTTTTATACACCTGTATTCTGCTCTAACTGTTCACAATGATTAAAATCATATTTTTTATTTCTACAGCGAGAGATAATAGCGAGAGTTTATTTCTACACTATCTATGATGACTTGAAATCACTGTATTCATTTCCATCATCTATCCTGATGGAATAAGTGACACAAATTTTTTCAGTTAAAATAAATTCCATGCATAACAATTGACAGATAAAAGAAAATAACAGCTGTGTTTGTTAGATTGCTCTGGTTTAGAGAGAGAGAGAAAGACTGACTGACAATGAATGTGCAGATTTTTGATGTTTCAACCATTCCTGCAGAAGATTCTGACAATGCTGCACATCTTTGGTGGGCCGTATTCACTCCTGCAAATGTTCTAGATTTTTAATGTTTAGGAAATAGAGAGCTAAATTGTATTGCTCGCTTCTTTGAGCAGCTGTAATCTGGAGCAGTTGTGGGGTTCATGAAGCATGCGCGGACATTCTGTAATACACTATATGGCCAGAGGTTTATGGACACTTCTTGGCCGACATCAGTAGCCGACCTCACTAATTCTCTTGATGCTGATTCAGCATCTCCCAACTGTTACAATTCAAAATCTATTGCAAGGTTTATTACACTGCCTAGCCAAAAAAAAAAAAAAGCTGTTTCAGAAGTCAAATTATTGCACTTCATCAAACAGATGATTAACTAGATTGCTGAAATTACTTGAATTCAGGTAAAAATTGTCCAACGTATTATTAAAAAGTGAAAGGATGGCAATGACGTAATCTTATTTGAAGAAATGTGGTCGAAGAAAGAAAAAAAAAGATAAATGGAGATGACTTAAACATTTGGTGAAGTTTCATTGCAAAAGAATGGACCGTAGAAATCACTTACTGTTTGTTTAATTGTGACTAAACAGCTAGAAAATCAACTTGTTAACGAGGCTAATCAGGGATAAAAGACTTCAATTTCTTAGAGAGGATAAATATAATGCTTTGGAGCAACAGGGTAGGGTCATGTCGTCTGTTCAAGCCTTTGGAGGCAGTGTTATGATCTGTGGTTGCTTCAGGTGGTCAGGTCTAGGCTCTGTAATGTTATATGTGGCAATAAAATGAAGTCAACTGATGACCTGAATGTACTGAATGACCAGGTTTACCCATTAATAGATATTCCCCCCCCCCCTTCCTCACTGGCACGGATGCAGAATATGGAAGGGAGTCTGGGAGCATGAGGAATCAGTTTTACACACCACAACCAATCAAATAAAATCTTAAGATGGGAAACTTTTTTGGATGAGTCGTGTATAGAGCAAAAAGGGGACTATGTTTAAAATGCAATGTTCAAGAAGCAGATATGGTGATGGTGAAGGAGGTCAGGAAGCAGCGACGAGTGACACCAGACGACTTGTTTGACCAGACAGCGTTTTTGACTCTATGCCTAGCCGGGTTCCAGCATGGCAGGTTTTGAAGATTCAAGGACTTGATACAAAAAATTGTAAAAAGATTGTTAAAGATTAATAAAATGTCTATTCTCAATTATCTTGGTTGTCATTCTTTTCAACATCTAAGAATCATTAAAAATATTAATTTCACAAATTTCACTTTTGTCTCAATACTTTTGATCCCCGCTGTAGTCAGTGGAAAGTTCCAGAGTATAAAGCTCTTAATATTATTGTGGAATAATATTGTACAATTTTGAACAGTTGGTAATATTTTAATGTTGTTAAATAATACAATGAAAATGACCCAGACTATAAACGTTTGAGGAACCATTGGTCTAGATTGAGTACTAGCTCTGGCATCTGGCTTTGCTTGGCATTATAATGATAAACTGTGGCTTCTCAGCACTTTTATTTGTTTTATTAAAGTGACATGATTATAATTTTTTTCTCTCCATGTTTACAAATACTATACGGTACAAACTATAACTTCAATTTTCTCTCTTCAGGAAATAACCATTCCCACACCCCAATTGGTATGTACAGATGTTCTCCAGCTGTGTCTCACGAGGTTTTGCATAGTCACACTGATGCAGTGCCATGCTCTAAATGGTTAACATCAGAGTCATGAGTCCTGCAACAACGCTCTTCCCGTTCAGGACGTTATCTAAAGGTCACAGCATCATCGTCCTGTTTCTGTTTTTGCTTGATACAGCATCCCGAAATAAAATTCGCAAATAAATAAAAATATCCGTTGCTGTCGGTTTCATTGCAGGACGGTATCTCTAACAGGACGTCGTATTTCTGTCATTGGTTTGTTCCCTCCTAGAATTCTCACACGGGAGAGGTAACATGGGTGTGTACCAGCTGCTGGGAAATCCTCTTCACCCGTACATTATGATGCGTAGTTTAGCCTCTGCCGGAGTTGTACTCCATGTGTCATCTTCTGGGCTATCCAGTTGCACAAAGTGAAGAGTAGATTACGATGAGGTGCATTTAACCAGATTATCAGTTCTGTTGCACGCTATACTGTACTTTACAGTTTTCTCAGCACTCGGATGTTGCCGGAAGATTCCTCAGTTTGGATTATTGAATTCAAAAGCACCAAACAGTGTTAATATTGGTAAACTTGTGTAAAACTCACAGAGGAGTTTGAAAGTTCAGATAGTAATTTTGGAGTGCAATCAGTGATCAAGTTTCTTTGATCTTTGATCTGATTCTTTGCAAAGGTTTTCACACATTCCATTAGCTTTAATACAAATGCTCATCATCCAAGCAATCAGATCAGAGGGGTATTTTAACTTTGCCAACCCTTAAAGCCCAAGTGGTGCAGAACTTTGCCGAAAACTCAGCATACACTAGGTCACGAGGAGGCTTCAGGCCTCAAACTGTGTATTTGGGTTTTTGGATATGTCAAGTAGAACAATAGTTACTGCTTTTATAAAGGGTGAATTTTACCACTACTGGAATATGGGAATGACATCAGAAAAATGTAGAACTCTCAATTTTTTTTAACTCATAGAAACAACCGAAACCACCCATAAAAACACATCACGTGTTTCTCTGCTGTTTCTTTATGAATTTTATCAAATATACAAAAATACAGTTTATATTGCCTATTTTGTGCTGAAAAAAACCCTGAGCCCTATATATGTTTATTTAAAAAAAAAAAAAAAAAACAGCAAAAACTTTTCCTCGTGTGACATTGTGTCCACAACCAAATGAACAAACAAGATTTTGTCTCGAATCACATACTTATCTACTCTCCTTTCTCAGCACTAGACCAAACTAGTTAAACTAGACCATTACTGAGTACTAACATTCTACCTATTTAGGTTTGTGCATTTTTATTTTTGAATCTCACATGTTCTAGGTTAGTAAATGCGTTTTTAAATGTAAAGTCAGCTCAAGCTCAAGCGCACTTGGGTTCTGAAGCAGGACAGTGATCCAAAACACACCGGAAATTCCACATCTGAATGGCTCAAAAAAAAAAAAGAGCAAAATTAAGGTTTTTGGAACGGTCTAGTCAAAGTCTGGACTTAAATTCGATTGAGATCCTTAAACAGGCTGTTCATGCTCGAAAACTATCCACTGTGGCTGAATTAGAATAATTCTGCAAAGAAGAGTGGGCCAAAATTCCTCCGCAGCGATATGAAAGACTGCCAGTTATGATTGCAGTTGTTTCCTCCTAGGTTGGCACAATCAGTTATTAGGTTTAGGGGGCAATTACTTTTTCACATAGGGCTGGGCAGGTTTGGACTTCTTTTTTTCCTTTAATAAATGTGTTTACTTGAGTTATCACTCATTCACTCACTCATCGTCTATACCGCTTTATCCTGTATTCAGGGTCGCAGGGACCTGGATCCTATCCCAGGAGGCCTAGGGCACGAGGCGGGGTACAGCCTGGACAGGGTGCCAATCCATCGCAGTACTCGAGTTATCTTTGTGTAATATTAATATTAGTTTGTTTGTTTTTTAAAAAGGAGGGGGCAAATACTTCTTCACAGCACTGTATAGCTGTTCTGCTTAGATTCAGACAAATGCTGAAAAATGTATACGATGAATTTGAATGAATGGCATTTCTCAGTACAGAGTGACAATGACTCAATACATTCTCTGAAAGTAACCCAATAGCTTTGGTTCTGTCTGTACTGTGAGACTTCAGACAGCTTTAGAGTTATCATAATTTAATTAGTTTGTCCAATTAATGTTGTGCCTGTGAAAATGAAGAGGAAAATGTAATAGTTGTATGCAATATTTTGTTAAGACCCTTAAATTAAAGATGAAAGTCTACACTTCAATCACATTGGGTTTGTAAATTCCAAATCCATTGTGATGGAGTACAAAGGCATGTCCAAAACTGACAGTAAATCAAAGCAATTTGGGTGTAACGATGTGGCGCTTTCAAGTCAAACCAGATGTTTTGATTGTGCAGAATAACAGGACACACTTAGGAAAATGAAAAACTCCCTTTATTTCTCTATATAATCCCCTGCTACTGTACACTAATGCACTTATACCAGTGTTTCACTTATGCTCAGATACCATCAAGGTAGAAAGTTGTACATCGTGAGCCATGATCAGACTGCCTGCTTCACAACTGAAACACTGGCCTCCCCAGATCTCCTTTAATGGCCCGAATGTTGAAATGGCTTGAAGCGAGGTTGGGACTGTATGGTGATTGTGGCAGTAACTCAGTGCCAAGTCCCTGTAATGTGGTGGTGTAATGTGATTGTACTTTGATGATCAAACCAGACTGTTTTTTTTTCCCCCTGAGAGCTTTCAACTCTCTGACTGTTCACAAGAATCACTGCAGCAGGTCCCGAGCCTCTCCTGGCATTCTTTAGGACTGTGGGAGGAATCCCACCAAGAACATGCAAAGTCGAATCAAATGTGGGAATCAAACCCAGGACCTGGCGGTGCAAGGTGACAGTGCTAACCACTAAGTCACCCTGCTGCCTTGTAGTATTTCATATTTCGTAAAGTGCCATTCCTTATACTAAGATTGGTTCATATGTCACTTTCTATTAACTTTCTGCATGTACTGTATGTTCAGGTTATATTAAATATGCAACTGTAAGAATGCACTGGATTTCATTTGTGTGTATTTAAAGGTGGAAAGTTCAGTAATTGTGCTCTGTTGAATCCACATTTCGTACAACTTATGATTTTTTGGGGGCCTTCAAAACACTTTTTTTTTTTTTTTTTTTACAATGCTATATTATAAAAACTTGTATATTTTATTTTGCCCAGATACCACTCAAATCAGGTGCTCTGTGCTTTTGTCCTTTTCAGGTATATGTATTTTTTTCTGGTTTTCTATAGAACCTTAATGGATTTCCAGAAAAGGAAAACCAATTACCCCTTAAATGTTGAACTGGTGTGTACTTTCTCTGATTGGTCTGATTAATTGTGTCTAACAGCAGCACTTAAAAAATAGTCCTGGATGGAAATTAATGGATGGAATTCAATATGTTCTTACTCGTATAGTAGCAAGTAATTCCCAGGAGCTTGCATGGCTGTTACACAGATAATCCAAGTCGAATAATTAAGTTAACACTGGTTGTGATTTCTAAATAATAAATACAGTATATTAGTTATGACAATCGTTCTTACCCTGTTCTATGCAAACTTATGATAGAGGGGGTAAAATAATCAGCTCTCTTTAAGGAAGTGTTTGAAAACCTGTTTGGTTCTGTAAATGTTTTTCTGAAGTTGTTCACACTTTGAAGTTAATCAAGTTCATCCAAACTAAGAAACAAAAATACTTTTTAAATGAATGTGGGCAACGCAGTTCAATTTTATTCTCACAAATAAAGTTATGAATATTAATTACCTTTGTAATTCTTATACATTATTAATCCAATGCATTAGTTTAGTTCAGTTAAATCATTTTATTTCGCTTTTTAAATTATTCAGTTTAACTTGTTACATTACGTTTAATTTAAGATTTGACACAACAATCATTATTTCACTTAGGAACAGTCAGGTCCATAAATTTTGTAACCAAGATGATTTATTATTTTTTTTTTTATGAAGCGCTCAAGATGTGAGTGAAGCCAAGACTTTCAGCTTTAATTCAAGGGGTTTGACAAAAATGTGGCATCAACCGTTCAGAAATTACAGCCAGTTTTTTACATATTCGCCTCTTTTTTTAAAAGGGGGTCATAAATAATGGAACAATAAGGGGACATCCAGTAGCATGGCCAGGTGCACCCTGTTCCACCGTTACCCCATGGCTAATCGAGTAGATAAAAGGCCAGGAGATGGGTCTGAGTGTTTCATTTGCATTTGGTACTGTAGCTGTTCACTTGAACCCTCAACATGAGGTCCAAAGAGGTGTGTATGCAAGTGAAGTTCCATCATTACAAGGTGCTCCATAAATGCCAGATTAGACTTTGCCAGAAACTTTTGCCAGACGCTTTAGATCAATGAAACCAGAATGATGGAAAGAGAAGAGACCATGCTACATCATCTGCCTACATCAACGTGGTAGAGGCAGTATTATGGCATAAGTGAGTATGACCGCCAGTGGAATTTCCTCACAATCAGCAGTCCAACACCTTAACCACTGAGCTAACCCTGTCCCACTAATTATGTTAGTTTGTTCCATCATTTATGAGCCACCCCAAAATATGCGTGTATTAAAATTATCTGTATTTCCCAAATAGCCCTTTAAAGTCTTGACTTGGCTCGCAACTTGAGGATTGGTGGTGGTGTGCAGAGGCCAAATGCAAAATAAATAAATAAATAAACGACTGTAGTGGGTTTCTGTATATTTTCCACCTTTTGTGTGCTACAGAAAGAGGCGCTCGGAAAAATCAGGCAGTTTTACTGGTTTATGCATTATTCACACCCACAGACAGATTGTGATGAATAGTTTGCACATGTCCGGTTGTGATGCTGTAAGACCTTTTTGTCAGAGAAAAGCATAATAACATCTGGCCATATATATATATATATATATATATATATATATATATATACATATAAAAATACAAAATTTCCCTTCATTCTGAATCCCTCTGCAATAATAAGTGCCGACTAAATGAGTAAGCGGACACGGTGTGTAGACCATGCGTGTTAACATTTATTCCACCCATGCAGAAGTACACAATGAAACTCATGAAATGAAAATTCATATCCAAAGTTAACCAAAGGTACCATAAACTTGAAGTTGAAGGGGGAAAAAAAAAAAAGATAGATAAATAAATAAATAAATCACAGTATTTGACACCTAGCAGCACTTGTGCATCTCATCAATATTGGCACGGCACTTTTCTGTACAGTAAGTACCTGACATATCAAACACATGTTTCCTGTAAGTGAGCTGTGTTTGTTTTTTGTTTTGTTTTGACTAAATCCAGTTCCACGACTCCGATCAAAGCTTAGCATTTCTACCACTTACTGTACACTCACACACACACACACACACACTCAGTAAGGACAGAAAAGCAGTGGATGAGGTAAAATGTTATACAGAATCTATTCCTAAGTGATTCTGGGGAGTTTTTCCGATGGTAACAGTCTCTACCTGTACAAAAAACAAACAAACAAACAAGGCAATATATCAAAGTTACATTCTTTTTCTTTTTAGTTCAATGTAAGGAGAATCAAGGATCGGGAGTTAAAAACCTGGAAAGGCTTAGGTTAATAAAGTGCTTAGAAATCAGTGAATGGGGCAGTAAAGTACTTAAATCAGGATGAACAGAATAAGAGAGTAGTCTTCATGTATTCCTTCTAAAAGCCTGATAGCAAAATCAAATCATAAATTGTCATGTCTTAACGGAGATGCAGGAAATACTGTAACTTGTGTCATATCAAAGAAACAACTTAATTTGTAAGATGGAGATTCTTTTGTGTGTGCGCAAGAGAGAGAGAGAGAGAGAGAATATCAAACAGATAGACTGTCTGTCTACAGCATGCCTATATAGTTTGATAAGTATATGGATATATAGCATACGTATACAAGTTTAGGAGTCCAGAAGAGCTAGACTGGCATTCTGCACTAGTGGTTTCAGTGATTCAGTAGGTAGAGTACAGCTCTGAGGGCTTTGGCACAGATTACGGTGAAGTCGTCCTGCCCTCGTCATGCCTCTAGACGTCCATGTCCATGCTTCAGCAGGTAGCTCAGAGTGGGCGGGGGGATTCTTCATGCGTTTCAGTGCTCACCGCTTCAACCAGCAAGGCAAAGAGAACCGTGCCAATGACGTGGAATGTGTGCGATCCTAAAGTAAATAAACAAAAAACGCTAGTCTTTCTAGCAGGACGTGATGACGTCCGGCTTCTCTCATGCATGTGGTCGTCTTCCTGGATCAAAAGCTACAAAATAAATAATGTAATCAAAAAAAATAACTCCTCCTCCCATTTAGAATCGCCGTGAATGTGTCCATGAGGTCGTGGGTCATCCACCAGCGTCCCCCTGCGAAGACTCTCCAGATTCCCCAGAGTTCATTTCATTTTTTTATGTCATACAAATCTTTACATAAAATAGATGTGAAGAGTTATATTGCAAATATATCTGTGCATCTGGATATTTCAAGAGTAATATAAGGTTATGATGCGGCTCGCAGCTCAAAGTCCTCATCTTGCCGAAGAGTTCCACTCTCATCCTCCTTGGCATCGTCTTCGGTCAGTTCTTTAGAAAAACAGTGTTTTGTGTACGCTAAGCACTCACTGTTCATTTTTTTTTTTTTTTTTTTGGTTTTTTCATCAATCAAGCACACATTAACCTGAAGCATGCATGTCATTTCTCTATAAATAGATCTTATTTTTGCTACACGCCTTAATTTCTTTTTAGGTTTTGTAGATAGTTTTATTAGAAAGATCTCTCTTTTTTTTAAATCCCTAATTACACAGTAGAGGTTTTTTTTTTTTGTTTGTTTTTTGTTTTCGCTGTGGATGGTTCTTTCTCGTCGGCCGGGTGTTCCTGTTCTTTAGGTCGCTGTGGGAGAAAGCAGAGTCATTTATCACTCAAGTGTCCACTCTAAGGAAACATTCATTGACCTTCTACATGCTATAATCTCTAAATGCATCTGCATTATGGAATATTATCAAGCAGCGAGTAGTAATGAGATACCTTACAGTATATGAGATCTCGCATTTGCAATGCAGTTTGGGTGTTTTCGAGAAGAAGGCATTATGGCATTTTGCTCAGTTGTTAATTGCATACAGTACACGCAGTTCATTTTTAAGTTTAACTTGATAAGGTTTTATCATCTGCACCCACAACCGAACTGTAAGTTTTACATCCGAACATCCAGTTCTCAAAAGAAGGCATATCCTTAGAACAAAAGAAACACTCCCTACACTACGCTTATCCAATTATCAAATCATCATCGATCAAAGTATCGGCATCAGGTATAAACGCATAAAGTGCATATGTAGTGCATACACTCATGTAGATACAGGTCAATAGCTGAAGCTAATTGCTCATATTAAACATCTGAATAGAAAAAATAAGTGATATTTGACTATCACGTGATTGTTAAGGTCAAACAGGCTGATTTGAGTATTTCAGAAAATGTTTGATGATAAAAACACAATGTTGATCATTTATCCTACAACTTGAAGACATACACTCAAAAGTTTGGGGTCACTTGCAAATTTTTTGGTTTAGTTTAGTGATTTATTTTCTACATTCCACAACAATACTGGGGATTTCAAAACTATAAAAATAACACATATGGGAATGAGGTAATTACGCAACAACAACAACAGTCAGTTGTTACAATGTTACATTGTTAAGATACAATGGTCAGCCTTACTGGGATAGTTCTTGCAAGAACAGTATCGTTGAGTGCATTTGCAAAATCCGTCAAGCACCATAATGAAATCCATCCCAGGAAAGCAAAACAAAACCTACTGTACCTCTGCTGCAGAGGAGAAGTTCATTTAGAGTAACAGCTTCAAAAATCACCAATTAACAAACAGCACCTCGGATTAGAGCCGTTATGAAGCTTTACAGAGCAGACGTAGCAGACGGAGGTGGAAAGTAATGAATTACATTTACTCGCATTACTGTAATTGAGTAGATTTTTTGTGTACCTCTACTTTTTAAATTAGTTTTTAAAATCTGTAATTTTACTTTTACTTAAGTATGTTTTGTTTAAAGTATTGTACTTCACTACATTTTAAATCATATTCGCTACTGAGTAAAAAATAAATGAATGAAAAATAATACAAATAATACAACGGGGAAGGAAAAAAATTGCACCCCGGAAACCACTGCACTGATTGATTGATGGAGAACAACGATGGAGGCGGACAAAACAGATGAGGGTGATGCAGACACAGCTGAAAGTGAAATGCCAACAAATTCTTATGAAGCAACCCCTTGGTCATATTTAAGCCACCACTTTGATTTCAAGCACAACAAAGGGAACAGATTTATTATGCGAGGGTGTTCCATCCCACATCCCACATCCCACCCCTACTGTTAAAAAAAAAAAGGAACTCAGTAACTTTTACTCTGAGTACATTTTTAATGAGCTACTTTTACTTTTACTTGAGTAGATGTTTATAAGGGTAACTTTACTTACTAAAGTAACAGTACTTTTACTTAAGTTCAAAATTGTATTATTCTTTCCACCTCTGGTAGCAGATAAATCTCAATATCAACTGTTCAAAGGGATTTGTGCATATTTTGGACGCCTTCAGTATTTTTATTTTTTTTACACAGTAACGACCATGGAGTTAGAAAGTGATCCCAAACTTTTGAGTTGCAGTTTATACTGTATATAGTACACTGCCTGGCCAAAAAAAGTCATCTGCTTGATAATATTACAGGACATACTGTAGATACATATAGAGATTATTGCATTTTGTATTTACATTCTATAGACAATTGTGTGTGAAAGTTTCAGGAGATTAACAGTTTCTGAAATACAGTTTTTGTCTGGTGCCAAAATCCATGTCACAGTCTGGTAGTGATATCTTTTTTTCTTCTTCCCAGTAAGATGTTTCATATGAACATTAACTGGTGCTCTTGACCCCGTATCTGCCTGATTGTATGCACTGCACTGCTTCCACATGATTAGCTAATACATTTTAACAGGTATGTGGATCTGGGGCAGGTCTGTTTGGTCTACGTGACATCATATAACATCCTTTCAAAATGTTAACAATGATATGTTATTGTTGTGTTTATTACTATTTTTACTTTTTTTGTTGTTGTTGTTGGATTTTTTCCCAGATTTTCTCCATAATTTAGTCGTGTCCAATTCCTCCCCATCACTAGGGGGCTCCCACATTAAGGCTACTACTACCACTCAGTCGGGAGGGCCGAAGACTATCACGTGCTTCCTCCGAACAACGTGACGCCAGCTGACCGCATCTCTTCGTACTGCTCACTCACGCACCGTTAGGGGCGGCGAAACACACTCGGAGGACAGCGCTATCCACTCCTTCCGCGTGGGTGAGCTCACAGATGCGCCTAATTGGCTATAGAGCCGTGATTAATGTGGGAGCACGATGTACCTCTCATCCCTCCCCTCTGAGAGAGCTCGGCCAATCAGCTCTCTCTAGGCCTTTCCTGTAGGAAAACAGCATCACCCAGGAATCGAACCAGCGATCTCCGGATGATAGGGCGAGCACTTTACCACTGCGCCACTCGGAGGCCACAACTATTTTTACTTTAAACCCTTTTCAACTTTTGTTTAAGCACACACAGCTTTGTGAGATAATCAATCTTTTATGTTTCACTATACATTTTGAGTTTCAATTATCAGATCAAAAGTCCAAAGTATAGATTATGTACGTTTAATGCTTTAGGCTTTATACTTCAGATAGCGTCTCCTTCCAGACTGACACTTTACCTTCATTGGACCACAAACTAGCACGATAAAGTCCATGAGTGTAGTGTGTAGTACCTGACACCACAACGTAGACGATAATGGCAACCAGGCCCAGTACCATAGCCACGATGCTGAGCAGGCGTGCGAGGCGACCCAGACGTCTTGCCCCATCGATATCCCCCTGCTGTAGGCTGTTTCTGGACTGGATGAAAAACACAGAAAGATGTAGAATGCTGGAAAAAAAAATCTCGCCTCTCACAAGGAGCACAAAGTGCTTCTTCCTCAAATATGTATGAGTTGCCATTACAGTAGCAGCCTGACAAAGAGCAGCACCTGACTTCACACTGCATCACACTACTTAAAGAAGTAACTTTTGATTAGATTTACTTCTGGGTTGCAAGTATGAAATCATAAAATGTTTAGTCACAGCCAGCTTTTTGTTCTCGAGAATGAAATAATAACTAGATGCCACTGTGAGTGCTACCGCAGCCGCTTCATATCTTTGTGGAGACATGGCGAGCTTCCGGACGGACTATGTATTCTCGTTAACAGGGACCCTATGCCACCACTTCCTATTAGCGCTTCAGTGCACTCTGGGGAAAGCCCCTCTAGACTGCATTAAAGCGATCGATACAGAGCAACACGGCTGAAAGAGAAAGCCCCTGACAGAGGCATCTCAGACTGCAGCACACTTTCCATACACACCATTATCCGTTTATTTCTCTTTACATGTTCAGTGATGAGATATAACCCTCAAAAAATGATGTTTTATAAGGCTGGCACTCTGTCGCTGTCCGTGGTGCTGAACACGATTTGGAATAAATTGGATGTAAAATTTATGCTTTTTTAATTATTTTTTTAAAAATTGTAATTCATCACTTATCTCAGAAGAAAAATAAATCTTCCCCATCTTCTAGCGCATACATCAGAATGATTTGACATCAATGAGTTTTAAAGGACATGTGGAAACACAACAGGACTCAATCAAATGTAGTGAATGTAGATCTCTATTTAGAATATTTACATTAAAATGTAATCTCAGTGATAACTACTCACAGATATACACTTAGATATATATTTAATTAAAATCTTCAAAGAAAATAGATAAGATTTTTTTTTATTAACCTTGGCCTATACAAACTATTTCTTTCAGTAAAAATAGTCTATAATTTCCGTCTGTTCACATGAGTTATCCAAACGGGTTCTTGTGATTTGATAGCATTTCATAATTTATATATTTTTTAACATCGGTTTAATATAATTCAACAATATACTGGACGATGGGTTGAGAGCAGAGAAAACCTGTCATTTGATGACTCCAAGTATATGAATCTAAACATCTATAACAGAAAGCATTATCCCCTTGCATTGTAATAAAATATTTTGTTTGATCCATTACTTTAGATTTAGCAATCAGCGAAGTAATTACTAGACGAGCCTTATTCATCCTCTATTTGTACTGGAGTGTATACGCGCCATGGTCACCCATTATACTCCGTCTCAGCATTGCAGGTGTGTTTGCTTAGATCAGGGGTCACTACCGTAGGGGATTGAATTACCACTCTGTCAAACTGCTCCTGAGCAGAGTGAGAACCACAACCACAAACCCCCCTTCCCTCCTCTGCCAAGACACAGCTCTTGAGCATGAAGAAAGCTCTGTTTTCGTTCCTTTGTTTCATGACTTTAAATTTAATCCAACTGCTTCTGTGTGCACACGGTACAACAGTGATGTAGTTCAGTGGACCCACAGTCACAGCGATTAATCATAAATTATTCCACCTTTATATTATACACTGTGTGTGTGTGTGTGTGTGTGTGTGTGTGCACGCAGTGGTAAAGTGTGCAACACCCCCTTTCTTTCACATCGAGTTTCAAATGCTGCAGAGTGGCTCTGACATCTTAGCAGAGGTACAGTATGTGTGGCTGGAGCAATGAAGCTGTATTGATCCTCTAGTCCAATCAGAGTGAGAAGCCACCTTGGTGCCTTGAATCAATGGGATTCAAGTTCTTTAAAAAAAATTTTGCATAATCAAATTCCGTTTTATTCGTCAGGTCTGTCATCGCCTCTGCTTTATAATGACACAGCATGAGGATAGACAGAGTATCTGTAATGTTCTGGTGCAAAGCCAAAAACTCTTCTTAATGTCTGACTGAGAGACTGAATGAAAAAGATAATATGATCTTAACAGAGACAAATACAGATAGTATGAGGTGCGTTTTTTTCCCACAGGACATACAAAGTGCTGTATGATGCATTTACATTTGCATTACATATTACATAAATCTGCAATTTTTTAAATATGGGAAATACAATGAACTATAAATGAATAAATAAATAAATAAATAAATAAATACTCCAGATCTCTATCTGAGGCCAATTATGAACTCTGAAGTTGAAAAAAGACAAGATTCACAGGCCATACTGACAAACTTAAATTTTTGCATCTGGATTTATTTATTTATTTATTTTTGCAATAAGCGTCTTGTTTAGGCCATGCAACTTCAGGATTTAATAGCCTGATATGTTACTATTTCTTTAAGAAGTTTAAACAGGATTCAGAGGTCACTAAAATAGTGACTTCTAGTAATGCTTGAGCTAAAATAAATTTTTTCATCCATTTTACTCTTTTCCAAACACGCCGTTTTAGCGTCTATGTAAATGAGCTACTGCTGAGACACACCCTGGTGGAGAACAACAGAGCTGAGTGGAGCTGGGTGGAGCTGAGCAACAAGCCAGGGGAGGGTATTTTCTTATATGAGGTCACTTAAGGGAAAAATGTTAGTAGGTTTTTTTTTTTTTTTACACACATACTGGATACACATCTGAATGTCTAATAATGACTAAAAACTGGAATGTGAGCAAAAACTGTAAAGTTTACAGATAGCGTCGTTATGTTACACCTTTACTGTCTACCCACTGAGATTAGAAGGTGGCCCTTAAAGCTCAGAGGTTTTTATTTTTAAATAAACATATATCGGGCACATGATTGTGTAGTACAGAGTGACACTTCCTTGTTTTCAGCACAACCTAGGCAATATTCATTCATTCATTCATAAATTAATTTTATTCCATTTTAATCAACTGTACAAACATTACTGATTAAAATTAAACAAAACCATGACATAGGCAAAGAAACAGCACAGATACACATGATCAGGTGCTTTATGGTTGGTTTTGGTTGTTTCTATGAACAAAAAAAAAGAGTAGGAATATGCTTATTTTGAGAGTTCTACATTTTTTGCGACATCATTAGAAGAAGAATGTTACATGTACTTTACAGCACAATGAAATGTCTTCTTCGCATATCCCAATTAGGAAACTGGGGTCAGAGCGCAGGGTCAGCCAGCTTACAGCGCCCCTGGAGCAGATAGCGTTAAGGGCCTTGCTCAAGGGCTCAACAGTGGCAACTTGGCGATGCTGGAGCTCGAACCCCCGACCTTCCGATCAGTAACCCAGTAACCCACAGCCTTAACCGACTGAGCCACCACTGTCCCTACATTATTATTACCATGTTCCCGTAGTGGTAAAATTTTCACGTTACAACAGTAATGATTACTTTTGTTCCCCAAATACACAGTATGAAGTCTGAAGCCGTCCCATTTAACAAACACCGCCACGTCTTCCATATAAGCACATATACATTCAAACATCATTGTGCCAGTTGGGTTTTAAGTAAAACTGGCACTTTATAGGTTTCTATATTTGTTCCTGCAGAAGATCCTTTCCTTAATGTTCAATATAAAACCTATTTAGAAAGCGAGGACTGTTAATCTTTGTAACAAGTAACTAACGTTGAATGTAACAATATTGGTTTCTTAAGCTTTGGATATTTAAAATGTGTGAACCATGCAAATCTGTGTAGGAGATCTGCTAATGATTTCATTCATTCATCTTCTATACCGCTTTATCCTCTATTCAGGGTCGCGGGGGGCCTGGAGCCTATCCCAGGAGGCTTCGGGCACTAGGCGGGGTACACCCTGGACAGGGCGCCAATCCATCGCAGGGCGCACACACA
Organism: Channallabes apus; assembly: GCA_030522415.1. Lineage (NCBI taxonomy): Eukaryota > Metazoa > Chordata > Actinopteri > Siluriformes > Clariidae > Channallabes > Channallabes apus. The sequence continues at coordinate 6,955,966 of CM060126.1, read as the reverse complement.
TACGCACATTCACACACTACGGTCAATTTGGGAACGCCAATTAGCCTAACCTGCATATCTTTGGACTGTGGGAGGAAACCGGAGTACCCGGAGGAAACCCACCATGGGAGAACATGCAAACTCCATGCACACAGAGACGGGAATCGAGCCTGGCCGGGGAATCGAACCCAGACCCTGGAGGTGCAAGGCGACAGTGCTAACCACTACACCACCGTGCCGCTCTGCTAATGATTTATTTTATTTTATTTTATTTTTTGCAAGAAAGAGGAACAGGATTACCTCCCTGAGCGTGATAAATGACTAGGTTTGCTCCAGCAGTATGTCCCTTGTGGATTTGAAATTCTTTGGTTCTGCTGCAGTGTGAGCATTCCTGCATGGTATCAGACACACCGGACAACACCATGATCCCCTTCGATCTTGCCCGGTGTAATCTGCTATAGTGAAGAGGGGTACTTTCTTACTTAGACTTAAGCTATTAATAATGACAGGAGCTACCTTTTAGAGGTCAGAAGCAAAAGTGACAATCAAAGTCACAGTTTACTGAAGCAGCTACGTACAGTAAGAGCTACTCGCATTGTTCAATCAACCACTGACTCAGCTCTCTGACTGTACATAAAGCCTCTGCGGTCAGTATGTGAGCAGGTGCAGTAGAAACATGATCTCACCGACACAGAGCAGCTAGAAAGTGATGGTTCACTTAGCAGTGTAAGAACTCAGCGAATCCTTTTTTTTTCAAAATGTGCAAACTGCTCGATATGCAGTATCATTTTCCTTGGCTTTTATTTGTTTGTAGCTGCTGAGCTTTTACTTGAATAGTTGATCTATTGCTGGTAAGGTTTCCATGCTACTGATCTGGTCATGCTAAGAGGAGGAATTAAACATAAGGTAAACGTGAATGCTAAATGAGTGTGCTTTGCTGCAGCTCTAACAGCAATAATTCAACTCCGTCTTGCATGCGGTATATAGCAGCTCTGGCCCTCCCTTTTCGTCAAACGTTGCTCATTTCAATAAATGGATTTAGTAATGGGCACATCGTACAGACCCTCACCCTATAACCAACCGTGCTGTATTCTCTGGGTTTCGGTTCATCTCAGTAGTCTCTGCAAATACTTCTAGCCTGAAACATCCTGATAATGCACTGTTTGTTCTCTTCCTGTCTCTTTTCTTTTTCTTTCTCTAACACAGTCCACCAAAGCTAAGAGATGGTGTAAATAACCTCTAATAAATAACCTCCAACAGGATGAGAAAGCTGTTTCTTTGCCTTGCCCCAGACTAACAATTGCAATTTCCTCGTCTCTCCTACTATTGAGTTAAAAAGCCATCTCTTGTTTCTTCTCGAACTCACCACCCAGTTGGAGTAGAAATGAAAGCCAAACTCATTTGAATCCTAAACAGAAAATGCTCAGACTGTTTTTCGGCGACTATAGTCGGTGGATATATACACCAACCTTTACAAGCAATGTAAGTAATCATTGTGCAGCATCCTGTCAGGACGCTCGTCAGTTCGTCCCTTTAGTGAAGTGTTTCCCTTCCCTTGCAGAACGTTTCTTAAAGAACCATTTTAATAAAATATTTCCCTAAAATGCGTCTTCTTGTACGCTGGTGTCATGGTCTCCATGAAAATGTTCTCCTCATTATGTCAGTGAAAAGTGGAGCAGATCTCACTTCACTAATTTGCCACAGTTGCAGTCACTGCATGCGCATGATACTGCTGAAACAGCAATTCAAAACAATCTATCTTCACATATCTCTGGAGAGACAGCTTTTCGTATTCCCTCCACAGGGAAAACTAGGAAATGATTGTCTTATACCCTACTCCGATATTTTGTAGACCAGTTTACATTCTTGATTATTTATTTATATATTTATATATTTTTTTTACATGTACTGGTCTTGTTACTGTCAACATTTTTAGAAACACAAATCAGTGTTTCAACTCCACATGAGTGACTGGTTACCTACAGTTAAGCTGGGCGTCCCAGAGTGAAAGGAGAAAGATACAGAACATTTTATGTATCCCATACCCAGTATGCATGAATGAAGGGGGGTGTCCCAGATGTGAGCGATGTTTCCCTGCTGAATTACTCATATCTGCTGTGAGAGTAAATTCAACACGACATGTCTTATTTAATCATTGCTCCCTCAGAGAACAGGTAGTAAAATGCACCATTGCTCTGAAGTGGGGCCATAAAGGGTACGTGGTTTGCACCTTTAATAGGCTATGTCTCTTTTATGTAGAAAACGAGTGTAATTTTGGTTTAAGGCTTAATTCTAAAATGTAAGGTACAAGATAGCAGGAGCATCCTACAGAGAAGATACTGTACGATATATAATTTTTTTTGTTTTTGATGATTGGATTGTGATTTTATAGAGAAAATGTGATTAGATTAGTGCCATTTAATTTATGTACCTTCATTTTTAATATAGAGATTAATTTCCAAGTAATATATAATGTATGGATGTATGTATTTATCTATTCACCTGGAAACAAATAACTTCATGTTTTAATTACACATAAATGCATTAAAAAAATTATATATATATATATATATATATATATATTTTTTTTTTTTTTTTTTTTTTTTTTAACACATTGTTCATATTGTTTGTGATTGGATTAGGGCCATTTATGTGCCTTATTTTCCTTCTTTTTTTATATATATATTTGTTTTCACACACACACAAACACACACACACACACACACACATATACATATATATACACTCCAGGAAAAGTTAAATATTATGATGTATATTTAATTTATTAATAATATCGAATTATTATCATATATATATATATATATATATATATATATATATATATATATATATATATATAACTTTTCCTGAAGTATGTTTTATATATATATATATATATATATATATATATATATATATATATATATATATATATATATATATATATATATAGTTATTCTTTTGCTGAAGTGTTGAACACACACACACACAGAGTCCGCCAAAAATGCATACATATACAAATGTATACAAGAAAACGTTTTCTAATTGATTGCTATTCGTCATATATTGACATGTATGATAATTATTTAATATTTGTGTTAATATAATATACATAATACTATTTTCTTTTCCTGAACTGTATATATATATATATATATATACAATTTTTTTTTTTTTTTTTTGCTGACTCTGTATACAGTGTGTATTTGTCACATTAAAGTTTTGCTGTACACCTGCTTGGCTATTATTTAAATTCGCACTCCTTATTATCGCCTATTACATATTTAAAAAATTATAAAAAAAATCATTATAATAATAAAGGCGCGCAAAATTGAGGGGGGGGGGGGGAGCCGCACGTTTGCCATCATCTCCTTACCATGACGGAATAGACGAGCGCTACGATGCTGACGGGCCAGACGGGGCAGAAGCAGGACAGGATGACCAGCAGCAGGTAGTCTTTGGGCTTGGGCTGCTCCTGCACCGCGTTGCCTGTGGATGAGGTGCGGCTCAGACTTGGTCTGGAGGAGGACAGGGGTGCCGAGGCGAGCTGCACCACTGAGCCGGATCTCTGTGGCCCCCCGTGGCCGTTCTGCTCGCCCTCGGGTCCTTTCTCTACGTCCACAGTGAGGACGCCGGAGGTGGACACGGTGAGTCCGTTCCCTGGGCCGCCGTCACACAGGAGCTTCTCGGTCTCCTGCTGCTGCTGCTGCGTCCTGGTACTTTCTGCCAGACCCGACTTCTCAAACTCAGTGTCGGTGTTTATAGCCATGCTTCACCTCCTAAAGTCACTTTTAGTTTTTTATTATTATGATGATGAGTATTATTATTATTTAAAGAAACACTGGATGCACTGGCGCTTAAAGTTCCATCGTGTCCGTCTCCTCCGTTGCGCACTGCTCTAGTTCCCAATGAGACGCGTTAAAAAACAGATCCTCCTATTAAACAGCACTTTAATAAGCAGCATCCACTAGATGATGAAAGCGAGGAAGGAATGAATGAAGGATCAGTCACATCCATACGCTGTCAGTGTGCTCTCCCATTCACATCTGTTCATTTCCTCTTCATCAGCTCCTCTTCCATTCAGGACACACGGAACAGAGAGGGTCAGTCAGCAAAGCGCACCATCATCACTTTTTTTTTTTTTGCGCAGGTGGTGGAGAGTAAAAAGAAAAAAAAAAAAACAATAACAATTCTGTACGCACACAAGTGTGGATATGTGTGTGTGAGAGAGATATAGAGAGTAGATCTTTGCTGTGTGTGTTAAAGCTGCTGATGAGGACTGCTCCACTGCACACTACTCACTACAGGACTGTGCACTGTCCCTCCCTCTCTCCCTCCCTCCTTCCCTCTCTTCAGCCCCCGCGCTGCTGCTGCGCCCTGGACTCTCCCCATGGACCGAGGCGCAGAGAGACACTCCCTATAGCGCTCCCACCACCACCATGTCAGTTCAACGCAAATAACTATTGCACCATCTCAGATCTTTTTTTTTTTTTGTACCTAATAACAATTGAAGGCAGCTTTGCCTACAAATCAATATCGTGAGTCTACAGATCCAGCCAGCATGGTTAGAAAATGGTGTTCCTATAGGACTAGGAGGATGTTTGATTGTTACTGCTGTGTGCGCGTTTTCTATGATTTTGCTCTCCAGTGCGTTTATGTGGACCATGCTCTTTTATAGAGCAAATTTCAAATCTGTACAGAGTTCAATGCCATATAGGGAAATCTCCTTCATGATAAGATCATTTATGTTTCTAATGTTTGGTTGAGAGAGAGAAAGAGATTTATTCATTTTTCAGTTAGATTAGATTCGATTCTATTAGATTAGATTCCGGTGGTGTAGTGGTTAGCACTGTCGCCTTGCACCTCCAGGGTCCGGGTTCGATTCTCGTCTCTACTGTATGTGCATGGAGTTTGCATGTTCTCCCCGTGTTTGTTGGGTTTCCTCCGGTTTTCTCCCACAGTCCAAAGACATGTAGATTAGGCTAATTGGTGTTCCAAAATTGCCCGGAGTGTGTGTATGTGTGTGTGCCCTGCGATGGATTGGCACCCTGTCCAGTGTGTACCCCGCCTCGTGCCCTAAGCCTCCTGGGATAGGCTCCAGGTCCCCGCCACTCTGAACACAGGCTAAAGCGGTATAGAAGATGAGTGAGTGAGTGAGATTAGATTTGTCTTTACTGTCATTGTGCAGAGTACATACAGTATACAGTATAGAAATATATAGAAATGCATACAGTCACACCACAAACACAGGACTAATAACATCTTTTAAGCTCACAACACTGACTGGACAATCATGGACACATTCATACACACTTGCACTAAATACTCATACATCTGGACAATTGCACATGTCACCTCCATGCATACTTGCACAACCACTGTCACTTTAATCCTATATTTTTGCAATATTTTATTATGCCCTTATGCACAGTTAATTTTAGTAGTTAAATTTATTTCTTTAGTATTTCCTTTTTATTGATTATTTATTTTACGTACAAGCTTTTATTTTCTTTTTTTTAAGGTCACTGGCGGTCGTATAAAGCATTTCACTGCATATTATACTGTGTATGATTGTGTATGTGACCAATAAAATTTGAATTTGAATTTGATTTAAGTGGCCTATTTACAATTAATAAATTCAATGTGTTGTTACAAACAGAAGATGCATTTGGTAATAGAGTTATGGTATACTGTATATAATGCTATAGTATAATAATCACGTTAATAATACAGTTAAAGCTCATTTCAGTGTTTAAATATAAAATATATTTAATAAATACTGTGTGTAACTTTATACGTTAATGAAGGGAAGATTCAAAAGACCTCCATAGAAACCAAGCTTGAACCCTGGACCCAGGTCCTATGAGTGTACATAAGTATTTTATATATATATATATATATATATATATATATATATATATATATATATATATATATATATATATATATATATATATATATATATATATATATATATATAACTTTTATATAACTTGTTCAGGGGTTGGACAACGAAACTGAAACACCTGGTTTAAGATCACAATGATTCATTAGTACTGTATGTTGTAGGGCCTCCTAATACAGCATCAATTCTTCTTGGGAATGACAGATACAAGTCCTCCACAGTGGCCAGATGGACAGAGGAATTTTGAGCCGTTCTTCTTGCAGAATAGTGGCCAGATCATTACGTAATGCTGGTGGAGGAAAACGTTTCTGGCCTTGCTCCTCCAAAACACCCCAAAGTGGCTCAATAATATTTAGATCTGGCTGTGGAGGCCATGGGAGATGTTTAACTTCACTTTCATGTCATCAAACCACTCTGTCACCAGTCTTGCTGTGTGTATTGGTGCATTATCATCCTGATACACGGCACCACCTTCAGGATACAATGTTTGAATCCTAACCCATTGGGTGCACATGGTCCTCCAGAATGGTTCGGTAGTCCTTGGGAGTGACGCATCATCTAGCACAAGTATTGGCCCTAGGGAATGCCATGATACTGATCCACCCCCATGCTTCACTCTGGGCATCCAGCATTCTGGGTGTTATGCTTCTCTGGGCTGTCTCTACACCGTAACCCTCCCGGGTGTCGGAAAGACAGTGAAGGTGGACTCATCAGAGAACAATACATGTTTCACATTGTCCACAGTCCAAGATTTTCGCTGCTGGCACCACTGAAACACGAGTGAACAAGGTTTGGCTATAGCAGCCCGACCATGTATTGACCCTGTGAAGCTCCCGACCAACAGTTTTGGTGGAAACAGGAGAGTTGAGGTGCACATTTAATTCTGCAGTGAGTTGGGCAGCTGTGATTTTAGGTTTTTTGGATGCAATCTGGGTTCGCACCCGGACATCCCTTATTAGACAGCTTCCCCTTGCCTCCACAGTTACATCCTTCTTGGTGGTATGCTGACATTACCCTGGATACCGTGGCTCTTGATACATCACAAACACTTGCTGTCTTGGTCACAGATGTGCACCAACAATTTGTCCTCTTTTGAACTCTGATATGTCACCCTTAATGTTATGTGCATTGCAATATTTTAAGCAAAACTGTGCTGTTACTCTGCTAATTAAAACTTCACACTCTGCTCTTACTGGTGGAATGTGCAATCAATGAAGATTGGCCACCAGGCTGGTCAGATTTAGACTTCTGACACTAAATTGGCCAGTGTTTCAGTTTCATTGTCCAACCCCTGTATCATATACAGTATACTCCATATCTCATTATAATGGTACGTGGAAGTGGGTGGGATAGATTAGGCTGCAAGTGAACATTTTGTCCCTAAAGCCGATGTGTTGGAAGTTGAAAAAAAAATGGATCTAAGTGACTTTGACAAGGGACAAATTGTGATTGCTAGAGGACTGGGTCAGCAGTGGTGAGAACCAACCAAAAGTGATGCAAGGAATTAAAATTGGTGAACCGGCATGAGCAGTTAAGGCTCACTGATGCACATATGGAGTGAAGGCTAGTCTGTGTAGTCTGATACAATAAAAGTGCTACTGTAGCTCTAATTGCAAAAAAGCTTAATGCTGGTCTACATAGAAAGGTGTTAGAACACACACGTCAGTGCTGTTTTGGTGGCACAAAGGGGGAGCTACTCAATATTAATAATTGTTTGGCTGATCGGTGTATACAGTATATACAGCTCTTGTGCTTAACTGTCCACTTAACTGCCCTCCAACATCCACCATCAAGCTGGAAAAGTTAACTAAAAAAAACATTTTCTTCTTTTTAAAGTTTAGACAGGTGCCTTTATTCATTCATTCATCTTCTATACCGCTTTATCCTGTATTTAGGGTCGAGGGGACCTGGAGCCTATCCCAGGAGACTCAGGACACGAGGCAGGGTACACCCTGGACAGCGTGCCAATCCATCGCAGAGCACACACACATTCACACACTATGGTCAATTTGGGAACGCCAATTAGCTTAATCTGCATGTCTTTGGACTGTGGGAGGAAACCGGAGAACCCGGAGGAAACCCACTAAGCATGGGGAGAACATGCAAACTCCATGCACACAGAGACGGGAATCGAGCCTGGCCGGGAATCTAACCCAGACCCTGGAGGTGCAAGGCGACAGTGCTAACCACTACACCACCGCGCCGCCCAGGTGCCTTTAAAGGAGCTAATTTTATAACATCACAATGAAGCAATAAGAACTCAGAGCAAAGTGTCTGATTGCAATGATATGAACAGCATATACAACATCTTTGAAGATCTTAATATAGTCCTAGGGAAAGTAGGGGAAATTCCTGAAAGCTAATTGACAGTCAGCAGTCAGGAGGTTCTCAATCTGATACCCGCTTGAGGCGGAAAATAAAGGATTCTGCTCATGACTTCACTGTTATATCGGACATTTCATTGATACTGCAGATTCCCCAGTCTTAGAGTAGCTGTTCAGACAAGAACACATACAGTAGATAAACCGGTTGCTGAAACCTCTTTGTAGATGCAGCACAGCTCACCACGGGTGGGTCTGCACAGACACTTTAAACGCTACACATTGTCTCTACATCTGACAATGTAAAAGACTCAAAGGAATATTACTATCTATTAATGCACACAGTAATAATACATTTACAATGGCGATTTATCCACTGTCTACCGTCTAGACGGTACTATCCTTTGTGTAGTCGATTGTATAGTGTTAAAGCGTTGTGTAATCTATTGTCTAACTCTCTGTCTGCTTCAGTCTCATGTTATACGGAGCACTGATTCCTGGAGACATGTTATTTCGTGCCTCATTTACCATAAATAGAATGACAATAAAGTTGACTTTGACTTTGATAATAATATATTTTTTTCTTTATTTAGTGAAATAACAGTTAAAAGCAAGATAGTTAGCAACATAAAAAAGCAACTGAAAGGTTATGGTAGGGAAAGATCACTCGTTCAAGATACCAAGTCTTTTACATTTCTATCACCATAGTATTTGAAGCACAGCTCTACAGCCACTGTATGGTTTATTTTTTTACCCAAAATTACACTGATTCTTTTTTTTTAATTTTTTTTATTAATCTACATACAGTATTATGCAATAATATTTGATTAAATATTAGATATCATCTAACACCCCCTTGGTTGTAAGCAACATGGCCATTTTATGCACTAATAGATACATTGCAGTAATACAGGTAGGTATCGAATGGAAAAAATACCAGACGCTTTAATTAAGTGTCTTCAGAGTTCACTTTTTCAAAAACAACTTGCTCTTCCTGCTTTGGGGTTTCATTCTCTAAAATTTATGTCTCTAAACTTGCCAGGTTACCTAAAGTTTCCTGCCCTGGTGATTCCAACACTAGAGTGATCTTCTCTGCAGTTTCTTCCTCTATATTTTTATGCACTAGAGCATTGTGTGTTATTGTATTCTTCTCTGGATTGTCTTTCTTTGAAATTTTCTGCGCTGATGTTTCTATCTCCAAAGTCTCCTCCTCTGGAGATTGTTGCTCCAGTGTTTTCTCCTCTGGATTGCTTGCCTCTAGAGCTTCCTCTTCTGGATTGGATATCTCTTGAGTTTCCTTCAATGTCATTTCTTGGTCTAGCTTGGAAGTTTCTTGCTCAGTCGTTGATGGTTGTGTATTCCCCAGTTCCTTGGCTTGTTCTGGAATTGTTCGCCCTGTTCCTGTGGCTGTGAACATGCCCTTATATTTTTGTCTGTCCTCCTCTCTCTTCTCCTCCATGCGCATATTGAGAACAGCAAGCTCCTTCTTCACCGACTTCTTCATACCTGGGTCTAGATCCAGCACCCTCTGGAAGTCAGCCTCCGCCTCTGCCTCATTCCATACCTCCATGTGTGCTTTTCCTCTTAGGTAGAAAGCTTTCATCACCCCTGTGCAACACAAAAAAGTGTACTATATAATAGATAATACATGATGACACAGCAAATCCATTGTCTACACGGACCTGGAATATGATTAAACCAAACGTGTGAAATCTAGATTCTACAGTGTCCTATACTCACCAGGATGCTGGTTGATGATGTCACTAGTGTGCTCAATGACTTCATAAAACTCTTGCATGCGCAGCAAACACTGGCAGTAGTTGAGTGTGAGAGTGTTTGCCATCTTCTCAAGCTTTAGCCATGGAGCCTCCCAAGCCTTCTCCTAAATGAACACACACAGACAATGTGGTAATCTTGATATAATGCCTGGGAAAAATTTCCCAATTGGCCCCTCCATGATGGTGTAGCTGCAGTGCTCGGTTAAATGTGACCATGTACCAACAAGTCAACACAAAGGATGAACACCATCATTATATTTCATTGACAAGAAATTAACTGGTGTAAAGACCTACTGTATATGTTATTTAGGTATTTGGGTTAATGCCCCTGGAACATGGGTATATATACTATATGGACAAAATTATTTGGCCAAACCTATGATGACATTGTATACAAATACATTACTTCAATATACTGTATACTTCAATTTCACTCTTCTTGGACGACTGTTCCTGAGATTTTGGAGGCACTGATGTTGGATGAGATGGCCTGGCTTGCAATTTCAGTTCCAGTTCATCCCAAAGGTGCTTGATGGGGTTGAGCTTGATCAGGGCTCTGTGTTTTGGCCGATCAAGTTCTTCCACACCGAACTCATCAAACCATGTCTTTATAGTCCTTGCTTTGTGCACTGGGGTATAACATAAGCCCCCAAACATTGTCCAAGATGTCTTGGTATGCTGAAGCATTAAGATTGCCCTTCACTGGGGATGAGGGACCTGATTGAAACACCTGAATTCAATAATTACCAGGTTTGGCCAAATACCTTTGTCCATATAGTGTATATCCTTCATTCATTCATTTATCTTCTGAACCGCTTAATCCTGTGTTCAGGGTCGCTGGGGACCTGGAGCCTCGATCCCAGGAGACTTCGGGCACTAGGCGGGGTACACCCTGGACAGGGTGCCAATCCATCGCAGGGCACACACACATACACACACTCACACACCCAATCACACACTATGGGCAATTTAGGAACGCCAATTAGCCTAACCTGCATATCTTTGGACTGTGGGAGGAAACCGGAGTACCCGGAGGAAACCCACCAAGCACGGGGAGAACATGCAAACTCCATGCACACAGAGACGGGAATCGAGCCTGGCCGGGGAATCGAACCCAGACCCTAGAGGTGCAAGGCGACAGTGCTATATAGTGTATATATAAAGAGCTTATTTTACATTCACTTTTATCCACCAGCAAGGCATCAACCCTCCATATACAAGTCTTAGGTCTCTCACCTTTGACTGAACATTCTTGATGCAAAGAATTGCCTCCTTGTATTTGTTCGTTGCCTCCTCAAAGCGACCTTGTTTGTAGAGTTTGTTCCCTTGGCCATGGAGCACCGGAACAGCCTTCAGTCTCTCTTCATCATTCATGGCCCACGACTCCCTGTGATACTCACTCGGCTGCTGAATCTGAAAAACATTATTCAAAAAAAGAAATAAAAAAAAAAACCCTCACAAAATCATTAATATAGTGTAGCAATAGTAATATGGTGTTTATAGTGTTATAGAGAGAACCATATATATATATATACATTCAGTATTAAGAGCCTTAAACTGAAAATAAATCCAGAGCTCAACCTAGTGGCCATTCCTAAGAAATACTTTTTGTGCATGTTCACCACTCGAGTTCCTCTTGCATCTCACAGATTCGTAACACATTGCAAAAGAGAATCCTGTTGCACAACCCACTTCAAAATAAGGAAACAAGATGTGCTTGCTTAATGTGCGTCAGTAAATAAGTAAGAGAGATGAGAACGACCTTTAGAAGTTCTAACACAAAGATGAGAGGCTGGGGTTCTTTCTGGAGCTCATCCAAATCATCGTAACCCAGGGTGTGAAACGCAAACATGTTAGCCATGCCACAGGTGTGGATGTGCCAGTCCACTGGATCCTTTCCCACTGCGATGCGCCGGAGACTTTTTGCCACCATAGGGTAGAGACCAGTGTGCTGTTGAGCAACAGGCAAATCAGAGAACATTAAAGGAAGCAGAATGAGGTGTTTGTATACTAGATATTCTAAATCTGCAAGTCAACAAAGATACCGTTGAATAAATCCATTTTTATAAAAACTATAAGGCAGTTTTGCCTGAAATGTCACTGCTGTGGGAAGAGGTAATCCTGTCGGGTTGTAGAGCTTAGTTTTGACAGCAGTGCATAATAACTACATCAGGTAGGTACATTCCGCTTAATCCTCTTTTAGGCATTTGAGCTGTAGACACTAGGCTTCTGTCGCTCTTACGCTGCTAATCAACTGAGCTTATGGGTCTATCGCCATCCCACCTGTACTTGTACTAACAGCATCTGCATTTAACCTTAACTGCATTGTGTTAATATGCAGGGCTTGTAGACAAGTATCGCTTTTTCTGGCAATCAGCATGACATTCATTCATTCATTCATTCATTCATTTTCTATACCGCTTAATCCTGTGTTCAGGGTCGCGGGGGACCTGGAGCCTATCCCAGGAGACTTCGGGCACTAGGCGGGGTACACTCTGGACAGGGTGCCAATCCATAATATATTATCACTGGGTATTAAACATTCTGTCAGCTGTTGATCTGTTATGTTCCCAGATCTGGTTATTTCCAATTAACTTTTAAAAAAAGATTGTTTTGCGCTTTCACTTTCAACCTTGCAGGGTGATATTTACATAGTGATGCTCATGTGGGCAAGTCTCACATCAGTCAGGTCGTTCGAGTAAATAACCAAAGTTAACCAAAGAAAGATGCTACTCACAATTACGTCGCACCAGAACTCTGCAACTTCACCTATGCGCATGGATCTGAGTAGAATCTCCCATACATCCAGCTTGAACATGTTTCCAAACACCACCTCCATGGGCACCCCAACCTTCTTACTGTCATCCAACACTGTGCGATCGTCATCGCACAGCATGGTACGGAAATGGAAAGTCACCTGTGGATAAAGAAGATGAGAGGTATACAATGATCTGCCATAGCATCAACACCAGCGCCAGGTAAACTGAACAACACTGATCACCACGAGTCACGAGCAAACTAGTTACAGAATCATGGGCATCCAAGACTCATGCATGTCTGAGGGGACCAAAAGCCAGTCTGACTGAAAAAACGTAAATGCTTACAACGATAGAAAGGCGCCAGAACACCTGGTGTGCACCACATCCCACAGCACAAGGAGCCCAGGAGTCGAAGGTGACCCTGCCTTCCAACAACCAGGATGCCAATCTGATCAAGCATTTATGCAATGGCCCTGACAAACAAGTCTCATGGAGGCCTCAGCCCATATCCAACAGTACCCAAAAGATCTGTGGATTACCCCCTGATGCCAGACACCACAGGACTTCCCCAGAGATTGTACCAAAGTCACAACCTAAGGGGACAGCGTCAAAGGAAAAGCCAAAACCTAGGTGGTTTTAATGTTAATGTGGTTTTAATGAAAAAAAAAATGCTGTCTGATGTAACCAAGCCTCTGCAGGAGGTTTCAGGAGTGCTGAAGTGGTTAGTGATTCTACAGCTCTAAAATATAGTACATAATCAAACACTCAAAGGTCTTGATTATCATCTGGTGAGTTGAGTCAGGGCTTTTCAGCACCTTTTTCAATGGTGAACTCTGCAATTATCTGCCTCCAGGAGTATAGCTTCTCACAACCCTTATTATAGTTTATTCCACTGCAAAAAAAACCCCCACAATTATTAAATTAAGTTATTATCATAATTAACTGACCTGGTGGCTTTAACTTTATTCTGGTCAAAGTATAATCCAGTGTATATGATCACAGGATAATATACACACTAGGCTTAAGGGTAAAATACACCCTGTTTGAGACACCAGTCCTTAGCAGGCTGGGTAAATTTAGCATAGCCAATATAGTTACCAGCATGCTTCAGGGATGTGGGAGGAAACCAGAAACCCGGGAGGAACTCACACAGAAAGTAACCTGAGCTAAGGATCATATTGGAGATCTTGGAGCTGTTAGGCAGAAACATTTACTGCTTCATCGGTACCATTTTAGACCTGGTCTTCCTGTGCATGGGCGGCTCAGTGGTTAAGGTATTGGAGTAGCAATTGTTGGAAGGTCCTCAGTTCAAACCCCACCAAGGTCCCACTGTTCGGCCCTTGAGCAAGACCCTTAACCCTCAACTGCTCAGACGTCTAAAGAGATAAAAATGTAAGTTGCTCTGGATAAGGGTGTTTGCCAGGTGCCTTAATGTGAATGTCTTAAGAATTATAGTTGACAATGAATGCATTTGCTTTAGAAGCAACCACATTTATCCTTTCATTATTTGCCTAACTTGATGAAGAAGAGAAATAATCAGTCATGTTCCAATGAAAGCTGTTACTGTATATAATGCACATTACCACCCCAAAAACAGCTGGTACTGTAAATACGATGTGTGTAACTACTCTGAAATGAAAGCAGTAGGATCTAGAGTCCGATATATTACAGAGCTAGCTGATGAATAGACACATATAATTCCTACCTTGGATCCTGTGATGAATTTGGGAATCTCACTGGTTCCTCCATGCAAGATAGTTTTCCTGACTCCCTCCATACCAAGCAGTAAACTATCCACCATATTGCGTATACAGTACAGTATGTAGAGACAATTCAGTGTGGATACGTACAGTATAGATGAGTATTAAAGTCTGTCTGTGGATTAATGGCCAGGGATAACAGGATTAGGCCTGACAGCTCCACCTGCTTTCACAGAAGAGCTTTTCTCAGCACTTCACTCGTCATCATGTCTCACCGGAAAAGTCTAGAATACGGTATGCCTGGAGACAGACGAGTGTTTGTCCCTTTGTGTCAGCCTCCAAGGTGGTCCATGCTAACAGGAGAGCTCAGAGGCGCATGAACTCAGTGCCCCCGGTGTACACATGTGGCTGACAGCTGGAGAGACTCCTCCCGCTGAGAAGCGGTCTAAACAAGTCATCAACTTTTACATCTTTTTTAAGATCGTAGAGATGAGCTTCTCTGATTAGCTCAGCAGGACTAGCTGCATTTTGTGCCTGCGTCATGTTACCGAGCAACAACTTCACTTTGATGTGGACTATTAGGAAAATCAGGTTTAAACATTAAGCCACAGCTGTATGGGGAGGTTCCAGAGAAAAAGGAACTTCCTTTAAAAGGAAGCATGTGTTGCTTACAAAGACAAAGTGTGCTTACATTCCTCCAATCATGTGGCCATTGCTATTGCACAACAGTTCGAAATGAGAACTCGGACCTAGGCCAATCAGGACTGGCGTGCAACACGCTTTATCTACCCTCTAGTGGCAGGAATGTGGATGCTTCCCAGCGTCACTGTGTTCTGCAAATGTGAACTCATTCATGTGCATTAAACTGTGTGAACATCTGGGATTTTCCGACTATCTGGTGTCGCCCATTAGAGATCGAGTTTCCTTTTGAGTCTGGTTCCTCTCAAGGTTTATTCCTCATGCCTTTTAGAGACTTTTTTTTTTTCTTTGAGTCTTGCACTTAAAAAAAAAATGCAGAGTCTAAATTTAGACCCAGACTCTATAAAGCTGCTTTGTAAGAGTGTTCATTGACAAAAGTTCTATACAATATGATTTTTAGAACGAGAAGAAGAAAAAAAATCAAATGAAAATGCACACCTACTGTAGATATGGACTTCCATATGCACTTTCTAATGAGACCTGGAATTATTCATTTAGATAGGACTTTTAGTAGAGGTGGACATTGAACATTATGCACAGTTCTACAGCTTAATTGACAATAGCATAATATCTATTTATGTCTATTTAGGCTTATAGATAAATAATAAATATATTAAAATTTATATTTAAAAAATCCTCGTACCAATCCATCGCAGGGCGAAGCTGTTTTGCGACAAAGACAATTGTTAAAAGCACTATATGAATAAAATTCATTCATTCATTCATTCATTTTCTATACCGCTTAATCCTGTGTTCAGGGTCGCGGGGACCTGGAGCCTATCCCAGGAGACTTCGGGCACTAGGCGGGGTACACCCTGGACAGGGTGCCAATCCATCGCAGGGCACACACACTCACACACCCAGTTGAATAAAATTTAATTGCATTGAATTTAAAAAGGCAGTGTAGTGGTTAGCACTGTCACCTTATACCTCCAGGGTCCGGGTTCGATTCCCGTCTCTGTGTGCATGGAGTTTGCATGTTCTCCTTGTGCTTGGTGGGGGGTTACCTCCCACAGTCCAAAGACCTGCACTCACTCACTCACACATGCATCATCTCTACCGCTTTGTCCTGTAATCAGGGGCACAGGGGGCCTGGAGCCTATCCCAGGAGACTTCGGACACAAGGCGGGGTACACCCTGGACAGGGTGCCAATCCATCGCAGGAACACACGCATATACTCACTCCCGCATTACGAGCAATTTGGAATGTCAATAAGCCTAATCTGCAGGGGAGGAAACCCACCAAGCACAGGGAAACTCCATGCACACAGAGCTGGAAATCGAGCCTGGCCAGGAATCGAACCTGGACTCTGGAGGTTTAAGGCTAACCACTAATACACTGCAGATTAGGCTAATTGTTGTTCCCAAATTGCCCGTAATGTGTGAATGTGCCCTGCAATGGGTTGGCACCCTGTCCTGCCTCGTGCCCTAAGTCTCCTGGCATAGGCTCTGTGAACCTAAATATAGGATAAACCAGTATAGACAATCAGTGAGTAAATTAAAAAAAATATTTATTAATTTTCGTATTAATACTGTGTTTCGTTCCTTTTTCCTTTTTCTTTTCTTCGTCTGTTTAGAAAATTAAGATCTACTAAAATATGACATACATACAGTACTATGAGAACAAAGTTATTGCTTTCTGTTATTCTCAAAAGGCTCTAGTAATTTTTCTCATCATCTCAGTGTTGCCATGGGTACAGGCTATGGAAAGCCTATGGAAAAAACAGTGTATTTAGTCACTGCTTGATAAAAGATCTGATATGCCTGATGAATTCCAAACATTTTTAAAAGCAACTCAAGGACAAATGTACTAATCTTTTCATTTGTTGATCAGAGATTTACTTACATTCGATTCCTCTGACTAGTACTGTATATAACAGCACATTAGATCAGAAGTGCTGCTTAAACATCAGACATTGCATTGCAATATGTATGTTGAATTCTCAATCATTTAGTTTTAGGTTTATGTGACTTGGAGCAGTGGAGCTGTTTTATGTACAGTAGCAGAGATGTACACATGCTTCAGACTAGTTTGATTCTTCTGCACACAAGGATGCTACCATTCCTGGATGTCAGTGCAGGTGTCTGAGTGAGTCACCGTGACCGAAGCAGTCCTCCTGTGCACATACAGTACAGAACAGTATTTTTTTTTTTTTCAATTTTTTTTTATTTATATAGCGCTTTTAACAATGGTCATTGTCTCAAAGCAGCTTCACAAAAATTTAAGAAATTTAATTTAACAAAAAAAAAAAAAAATTTTTTTTATATATATATATATATATATATATATATATATATATATATATATATATATATATATATATAGAATAATTATATATAAAGTAATAAGTAAATAAATAAAATTATAATAGAAAATAAATAAATAAAAACAAATAATAATAATAATTATAGAAAAGAAAATAATTGGAAGTGTGGATGTGTGAGAAAAATGTGCAGATAATAATGAGATGAATGAATGAAATGTCTCTGATGAGCAAGCCAAGGGTGACGGCGACGGTGGCAAGGAAAAACTCCCTGAGATGGCATTAGGAAGAAACCTTGAGAGGAACCAGACTCAACAGGGAACCCATCCTCATTTGGGCGATAACAGATAGAAATGATATAACATCTTGTGTGTTGTGCAGGTGAAGATTCAATATGACAGAAATTATTTAAATTGTCATGAAGACCAGTTCAGCATAGGGACGAGTCAGTAGGTGCAGAGGGCAGATGAGGTCTGGATCACTGGAAGCACAGGAGCAGCATGTGTAGCTCCAACCATCATAAAGCTGAATCCAGTTGGAGCTGGTCCTTCTCTGGATGCCTCAGGAACCTCGCAGGGTCGGCCTTTGTCTACTGAAGCTGGCAAAATCTCCCGATGCCTCGGGATGGGTAGAGAAATACAGAACAGATGGGGAGAATTAGCGTAGTTGCCATTCGGTATAGGTGTACTGGAGTATGAGTACTGGGATGAGTTATGTGTATGCCAGATTAAAAAGATGCGTCTTGAGTCTACTTTTGAACTGAGAAACCGTGTCTGCTCCCCGAACACTGTCTGGAAGGCTATTCCAAAGCTTTGGAGCTAAATATGAAAAAGCCCTACCCCCTTTTGTAGATTTTGAAATTCTGGGAACTACCAGAAGTCCGGAGTTTTGTGATCTTAAGGCGCGTGGTGGATTGTAGCGTATCAGAAGACTGGTTAGGTATGTGGGAGCTAAACCATTTAAGGCCTTGTATGTAAGTAATACTATTTTGTAATTTATTCTAAACTGAACAGGTAGCCAGTGCAGGGATGATAATATTGGGGTTATATGATCCTATTTTCTGGATCTAGTGAGAACCCTGGCAGCTGCATTTTGGATTAACTGAAGCTTGTTTATTGAGGATGCAGGACAACCACCTAGTAATGCATTACAATAGTCCAGTCTGGAAGTCATGAATGCATGAACTAGTTTTTCTGCATCAGATACGGATAAGATGTTCCTAAGTTTAGCAATATTTCGAAGATGGAAAAAGGCTGTTTTTGTGATATTTGAAATGTGATTTTCAAAAGACAAGTTACTGTCTAATATTACTCCCAGATCTTTTACTGCTGAGCTGGTAATAACAGTACATCCTTCTAAGCGCAAGCTGAATTGTGAAAGCTGTTGTGTGCTGGTTTTTGGGCCAATAAGTAATATCTCTGTCTTATCTGAATTTAGTAAAAGAAAGTTATTGGTCATCCAATCTTTTATGTCCTGGACACACTCAGTTAATCTAGACAACTTAGGTATTTCGTCTGGTTTAGTTGAGATATATAATTGGGTATCATCAGCATAACAATGGAAACTAATCCCATGTCTTCTAATGATGTTACCCAAGGGAAGCATGTATATTGAGAACAACAGAGGTCCTAAAACTGACCCTTGTGGGACCCCATATTTCACTGGCATTATACCAGACGGTTCTCCATTTAGATCTACAAAATGGTAGCGATCAGACAGGTAAGATCTAAACCATTTTAGTGCCTGTCCCTGAATGCCTATATAATTTTGTAAGCGATCTATGAGAATATTATGATCTATAGTGTCGAATGCCGCACTAAGATCGAGCAGGACTAGCAATGAGATGCAGCCTTGGTCTGAAGCTAAAAACAAGTCATTTGTAATCTTAACTAGTGCAGTTTCTGTGCTATGATGGGGCCTGAAACCTGACTGAAATTCTTCAAGGATGTTGTTATCCTGCAAGAATGTGCAAATTTGAGCTGATACTACTTTTTCTAGTATTTTTGATATGAACGGGAGGTTTGAGATCGGTCTGTAATTTTTTATTTCATTCGCGTCCAAATTAGATTTTTTAAGAAGCGGCTTAATAACTGCTAACTTGAAAGGTTTAGGGACGTGACCTAGATGTAATGAAGAATTAATAATGTTTAGGAGTGGCTCTCCAACCGTAAGCATCACTTCTTTTAAAAATCTGGTTGGGATTGGGTCTAACAGGCACGTTGTTGATTTAGCCGAGGTGATGAGTTTATACAGCTCTTCCTGTCCTATACCTGTAAAGCAGTGAAAATCTAAATGTGAAGCTATAGGCTGAACTGGATCGTGAGATACTATTAGAGGTTGAACCTCCATTATTTTCTTCCTGATATTATTGATTTTTTCATTAAAGAAGTCCATAAAGTCTTCACTTCTAAACTGTGATGGGATACTCTCTGCGGGCATCTTAGGTTTTGTTAAGCGAGCCACTGTACTAAATAAGAACCTGGGATTGTTTTGGTTTCTTGCTATCAGTTGGCTAAGATGCTCGGTCCTAGCAGTTTTTAGAGCCTGTCTATAGCTGCACATACTGTCTTTATACGCAATTCGAAAAACTTCTAATTTAGTTTTCCTCCATTTTCGCTCGAGGTTACGGGTTGCTCTCTTTAGGGCGCAAGTATGACTGTTGTACCACGGTGCCAATGTTTTATCTCTGACTTTTTTTAATCTGATGGGAGCAACAGTGTCTAATGTACTGGTAAAAATAGTGCCCATGCTGCTAGTCACTTCATCTAGATCATCTGCATTTAGGGGTCTAATAAGAAATTGGGACAGATCCGGCAATCTTGTGAATCTGTCTTTAGTGGTGGGATTCATATTTCTAACAGATTGATAGCGTGGGGAGACACAGCTAATCTGTTCTACGGGTAGAGTATATGTCAGGAGGTGATGATCTGTGATATCATCACTTTGAGGTATGATCTCTATATTAGAGACATCTATACCATGGGATATAATTAAATCTAGCGTATGATTAAAGCGGTGAGTTGCTCCAATTATATTTTGCTTAACCCCAAAGGAATTTAGTAAATCCATAAATGTGAGTGCTAAAGCGTCGTTAGCATCATCTACATGAATGTTAAAGTCTCCTACTATCAATACTTTGTCAGAGTTAACCAATAGGTCTGATAGCAGATGTCCAAATTCTTTAAGAAAATCGCCATATGGCCCCGGGGGTCTGTACACGGTGGCCAAGGTAAAATATAGCAAGGGTTTATTACGTATTTCATTTAGTGCAACATTAATGATAAGCACTTCAAATGAATTAAACCTGGGCCTTATTTTCTGGGTAACAGTGAGTACATCATTGTAGATAGTGGCGACACCACCGCCGCGACCAATTAGACGGGGCTCGTGCTTATAGAAATATCCTGACGGAGTAGACTCATTCAGACCAAAATATTCATTTGGTTTAAGCCAGGTTTGTCAGGGGCCGCTAGGGGGCGTGAGGGATCCAAGTGCAGACAGGGTAAATGAGAGACAGTGGTGCTTGTGAACAGTGAAGCAGGCAGGGCAGTGATTAAATTCCGCGTTGCAAAATACCTTATGCAGGCAGGAGGCTTCGCCGAAATGCGGAAACACGGAGTACCAGCTCGTGACTGTGTCGAGATGGGGAGGCGATGCGTGTGACGCAAGCGTAGCGTAAACACGGAAGTGCGCGAGCCGGCGCGAGTGACAGCTGGGATCAATGCAGGCGCGTGCAGCGTGAGCTTGAGCTGTGGCGGCGCGCAGAGCGAGCGCATGCAGAGGGAGAGCTCCGCGATGAGATGCCGGTGTGGATGGAGGGGGAGAGAGCTCAGCGAGCCGCGAGGGCTAATCGTTGTCGTGAAGCAGGCAGAGGTCGAAGCCGGAGAGACGAGAGGGGGTCCGTGATCCAAGCTCGTAGTCGTAAACAGGTAAGAGGTCGGCAACATGAAATATCCAAAGTATAGTATCCAAAAACGAGAGACAAAATCGTGGTCGGGGAAAACAAAGCGTGGTCAAGATCCAATAGACAATGAAGAAAAATCGCTGGAAGATTGGGCTAGTAAGGCACACAATAATCTGGCGACGAGGCAGTGTCAGGGTGTGGTTTAAATAGGTAACAGGGCTGATTACTAATAGCGTCCAGGTGTACAGGGAGGAGAGGGGGCGTGGTGCCATGCGAGAGTTGTTGACAAACATGGATCATGACGGAGCTGTGGCTTGGCGTGTCATGACAGTACCCTCCCCTCTATGAACGCCTCCAGGCGTTCTTGCAGGTGCTTCGGGGTGAAGTCTGTGGAAATCAGAGATTAGAGAACGGTCTAGGATAAACCTGGCGGGTACCCAACTCCTCTCTTCAGGGCCATAGCCTTCCCAGTCTACTAAGTACTGGAGGCCCCGCCCCCGGCGGCGAGACTTGAGGAGCTTGTGAACTGTGAAGGCTTCTCCCCCATCAATGAGTCGGGGGGGTGGGGGGGGCTGGGGGGGGGTGGACAATGGGCAGGAGACTAAACGACGAATTTGGGAAACATGAAATGTGGGGTTGATCCGGCGCATGGAGAGGGGTAGAGCAAGACGGACAGAGCATGGGTTTATGATTCGGGTGATGGGGAAGGGTCCGATGAATCTTGGTGAGAGCTTTCTGGACGTGGTCTTGAGTGGGAGGTCCCGTGTAGACAGCATGACCCTTTGGCCGATACGGTAGTTGGGAGCTGGTGACCGATGACGATTTGCCTGGCGTTGAAAAGTGCTTACAGTGCGTAGGAGCTGCTGCCGGGCGTGTTGCCATGTTCTTTTGCAGCGACGGACAAAGGTTTGGGCTGAGGGTACTGCTACTTCCTTTTCTTGGACCGGGAAGAGGGGTGGTTGATACCCCAGACAGCAGTGGAAAGGGGACATGCCTGTCGAGGAGGTAGGGAGCGAGTTGTGGGCGTACTCGACCCATGGTAGGAAACGACTCCAGGAGGATGGATCCCGCGAGGCCATGCATCTTAAGGATTTCTCCAACTCTTGGTTCACTCGTTCTGTTTGACCGTTGGTTTGGGGATGAAATCCGGATGAGAGGCTGGGGTTGGCGCCGACAAGGTTACAAAAGGCCTTCCAGAACTGGGCAGAAAACTGAGGACCCCTGTCTGAGACAATGTCGACGGGAAGTCCGTGAAGTCGAAAGACATGATTAATTAGGAGTTCGGCTGTTTCCTTGGCCGATGGGAGTTTGGATAGTGGGATGAAATGCGCCGATTTGGAAAAGCGGTCCACGATAGTTAATATGCACGTGTTATTTTGGGAAGGAGGCAGGCCAGTGACGAAGTCGATGGAGATGTGTGACCAGGGGCGGTGAGGGATGGGGAGGGGTCTAAGGAGACCCTCAGGGGAGCGGTTGGTTGTTTTATTTCTGGTACAGGTGTCGCAGGAAGCCACAAGGCTCTTGACATCCTCTTTCATGGTGGACCACCAAAAACGTTGGCGTAGGAGGGAGAGCGTACGTGCGGCCCCAGGGTGGCAAGCCAGTCTGGAGCTGTGGGCCCAGTCAAGCACCTGTGGTCTCACAGAAGCTGGGACGAAGAGCTTGTTGGGTGGAACGGTGCTTGGGCCGGGTTCTCGTTCGAGGGTCTGTTGAACCAGACATTCCACGTTGAATTGGAGCATTGCTATCAGGCAGTGAGGAGGAAGAATCACCTCCGTCATGGATGAATCCTGAGGGGTGGAGAATTGTCGGGAGAGGGCATCAGGCTTGATGTTCTTGGAGCCAGGGCGATATGACAGTGTGAATCGGAAACGGGAGAAAAATAGTGACCATCGTGCTTGGCGTGAGTTAAGTCTCTTCGCTGTCTTCAAGTACTCCAGGTTTTTATGGTCGGTCCATACGAGGAAGGGGTGGTCCGCCCCTTCTAGCCAGTGTCTCCATTCTTCCAAGGCCAACTTGACCGCCAAGAGTTCACGGTCCCCAATACCGTAATTGCGTTCAGCAGGTGTGAGTCGGCGGGAGAAGAAGGAGCATGGGTGGATTTTAGCATCCTTTGTGGATCTCTGGGACAGGACGGCGCCTACTCCAGTCTCAGACGCGTCTACTTCCACGATAAACTGGAGGGAGGGTTCGGGAAAAATAAGGATGGGTGCCGTAGTGAAGCGGGACTTGAGATCCTTGAAGGCTATGTCAGCCTGGGGGTTCCATCGGAATGGGATCTTGGAGGACGTAAGTGTCGTGAGTGGGGTTGCCACCATGCTGTAGCTTCGAATAAAACGTCGATAGAAGTTTGCGAATCCCAAGAACCGCTGGAGTTCGCGTCTTGAGGTCGGTACTGGCCAGTCCGTGACTGCCTTCACCTTGGTGGGGTCCATCTGGATGCCTGCAGGGGAAATGAAGTATCCTAGAAAGGACGTGGAGGTACAATGAAATTCACATTTCTCTGCCTTGATGTAGAGCTTATTCTCCAGGAGCCGTTGCAGGACCTGGCGCACATGGAGCTTGTGTTCCCTCACCGAACGTGAAAAAATCAGGATATCATCCAGATAAGCGAAGACGAAAACATTAAGAAAGTCTCTGAGGACATCATTGATTAGGGCCTGGAATACTGCCGGCGCGTTGGTTAGGCCGAATGGGACCACTAGGTACTCATAATGGCCGGTAGGTGTGTTAAAGGCGGTCTTCCATTCGTCGCCCTCCCGTATCCTGACAAGGTGGTAGGCGTTCCTTAAATCTAACTTAGTATAGATGCGGGCGTCCTGGAGAAGTTCAAAGGCCGACGACATCAAGGGGAGAGGGTAACGGTTCTTAATCGTGATCTCGTTCAACCCCCTATAATCGATACAGGGTCTGAGGGACTTATCCTTCTTTTCAACGAAGAAAAACCCAGCCCCTGCTGGTGAAGAGGATGGGCGGATGATCCCAGCTGCAAGTGATTCCTTTATATACTGTTCCATTGCCTCTCTCTCGGGGCGGGAGAGGGAGTACAGTCGCCCCTTAGGTGGTGAGGTGCCTGGGAGGAGGTCGATAGCACAGTCATAGGGGCGATGCGGGGGTAGGGAGGTGGCCCGTGATTTACTAAACACCTGCCGAAGGTCATGATAGTCCGTGGGTAACTTGGTTAGGTCGGGAGTTTCCTCTTGTGGCGTGGGTAAACTTCGGCCCATATGTGCTGAACGTAAGCATGAAGAGAGGCAGGTGGGACTCCAATCCAGGACTCTCCTTTTAATCCAGTCGATGTGCGGGTTGTGTAGTCTTAGCCAAGGGAGGCCCAGAACGATGGGTGCATGGGAATTTTGAACGGTTAGGAAGGTAATCGTTTCAGTGTGATTGCCTGAAAACTGCAGGGTCACGGGGTTGGTGCGATGAGTGATGGGGGAGAGTCTGCTGCCATCAAGAGCCTGAACCGTAAAGGATTGATGCAGGGGCGTGAGGGGGATCTTGACGTTTGAAACAATGGAGGAAGAAATTAGATTCTGATCAGCCCCGGAGTCCACTAGTGCGTACGTGGCATAGGATTGGTCGCCGTGGGTCAGAGTTACGGAGAAGCATGATCGCTGGTCCGGGGAAGAAACAGATGCTGGGCCCCCCTGCATCCCCAGAACTACGGGGGGGCCTAGCCTTTTAGTGGACAGGATCGCACAACATGGCCGACCTGGCCACAGTAGAAACAGGCGCCCTCATTTCTACGGCGCTGACGCTCCTCCGGCGAGATGCGTGCACGGCCTATCTGCATGGGCTCAGGGGGTGGCTGGGGTGTGGCCAGGGTGAGTGTTGGGGTGCGTGGTTCGCGATAAGGCTGCTGCTCCTTTCGGCGTGCCCGTTTACGGTCATCAATGCGGGTCGTTAAGTCGATGAGTCCTTGTAAGTTCGAGGGCAGTTCCCGGGCCGCCAGCTCGTCCTTAATTGGGTCTGAGAGCCCATGAAAAAAGCAGTCGAAGAGGGCCCTCTCGTCCCAGTCGCAAGAGGGAGCCAAGGTCCGAAATTCGATGGCATAATCAGAAACGGAACGAATTCCTTGACGTAGCTGAAGGATGTGATCAGCCGCTTGATGTCCCGTAAAGGAGCGGTCAATGACCTTCCTCATTTCATCCGTGAAGGTCCTATAGGCGAAGCAGCACGGGACTTGGGCATCCCACAATGCCGTCCCCCACTCTCTTGCCTTTCCTGACAGGAGGGTGATGATGTAGGCCACCTTGGAACGCTCCGTGGGAAATGATGTGGCCTGTAGTTCCAGGACGAGAGAGCATTGAGACAAAAAGGAGCGGCAGGTGGCTGGATCTCCATCATAGGTGGGCGGTGCTGGCAGGCGGGGCTCTAGGCCAGGCGAGAGTGTTGGAGGGAGGGGCTGAGGAGTGTGTGCAGGAGGTTGTAGGTTCCCAACCTGAGCGGAGAGAGACTGCAGTGTTTCCGTGATGCTTTGAAGTGAGCTCGTGATCTGTCTTATTTCCTGCTGGTGGGCGCCTAAGAGTACTCCTTGACTCTCTAATGCTCCTCTCAGGTGAGCTGCCTCTGCTGGATCCATTTTAGTATGGCCAGATTATTCTGTCAGGGGCCGCTAGGGGGCGTGAGGGATCCAAGTGCAGACAGGGTAAATGAGAGACAGTGGTGCTTGTGAACAGTGAAGCAGGCAGGGCAGTGATTAAATTCCGCGTTGCAAAATACCTTATGCAGGCAGGAGGCTTCGCCGAAATGCGGAAACACGGAGTACCAGCTCGTGACTGTGTCGAGATGGGGAGGCGATGCGTGTGACGCAAGCGTAGCGTAAACACGGAAGTGCGCGAGCCGGCGCGAGTGACAGCTGGGATCAATGCAGGCGCGTGCAGCGTGAGCTTGAGCTGTGGCGGCGCGCAGAGCGAGCGCATGCAGAGGGAGAGCTCCGCGATGAGATGCCGGTGTGGATGGAGGGGGAGAGAGCTCAGCGAGCCGCGAGGGCTAATCGTTGTCGTGAAGCAGGCAGAGGTCGAAGCCGGAGAGACGAGAGGGGGTCCGTGATCCAAGCTCGTAGTCGTAAACAGGTAAGAGGTCGGCAACATGAAATATCCAAAGTATAGTATCCAAAAACGAGAGACAAAATCGTGGTCGGGGAAAACAAAGCGTGGTCAAGATCCAATAGACAATGAAGAAAAATCGCTGGAAGATTGGGCTAGTAAGGCACACAATAATCTGGCGACGAGGCAGTGTCAGGGTGTGGTTTAAATAGGTAACAGGGCTGATTACTAATAGCGTCCAGGTGTACAGGGAGGAGAGGGGGCGTGGTGCCATGCGAGAGTTGTTGACAAACATGGATCATGACGGAGCTGTGGCTTGGCGTGTCATGACAAGGTTTCAGTGAGACAGAGTGCGTCAAGGCAATAATCTGAGATAATTTCATTAACAATAAGTGCTTTAGGCGCAAGGGATCTAATGTTGAGTAGTCCAAACTTTAGAGGTGGATTTTGTCTACTTATTTTGCCTTTTTCTGGTTTTCTGGTTATCAGATTGTTTCGGGCAAATTTAACAAATTTATTCTTTTTTCTCAGTATTCGGGGAACAGACACAGTTTCTATAGGACAAGCTATGTGTGTGCGTCTATCACTACGGTGAGTTGTGATGTGGCTAATATGTTTGGAATCTACAGTATGACTTACCGCCAGTCAGATGGTTCGTAGTGTTCTGGAGATGTTGTCAGAGAGGACCGCTGCTCCAGCTCTGCTAGGGTGTAGGCCATCGGTGTGATAGAGCCTAGGACGCTCCCAGAAAACATTCCAGTTATCAACAAAGCGTAATTTCTGTTGTTGACACCAAGATTGTAACCATTCATTAAAAGCAAATAATCTACTTTAAACAGTAGATGTGCATGTGTAGGGGCGTGTGCTCGTATCAGTGAGGCGGCTTTTCAAAGAACATCTATCTAATGACATGATGGAAAGCTTGTGAATAATTATGCATTGTGATCTGTTTGTGTAATGTAATATTATATGTTTTTTAGCCAGACTCCAGTACAACAAAGCTTTCTCATTCATAAAGTGATGAGGCTAAATCCCTGGAACAGGTGCTGCAGGAACCAGGTCATGGTTACTGCTTTATCACTAGAGCTGAAATGACAGAGAGAAAGAGAGATGAAACTGCGAGTGTCACATACAGTATGTACGTTTACGGCATTTGGCAGACGATCTTATCCGTTATCTCATACATTCAATTCAATTCAACTCAATTTTATTTGTATAGCGCTTTTAACAATTGACATTGTCGCAAAACAGCTTTACACAATCAAAATAATTATTTAAGTTTGTATGACATGTGTGAATCAAAATGATAAGATGATGGACGAGGGCGACAGTGGCAAGGAAAAACTCCCTGAGAAGGTAATAGGAAGAAACCTTGAGAGGAACCAGACTCAACAGGGAACCCATCCTCATCTGGGTGAAACAGATAGCAGGGATTGATCTGCAGTCATATTGTTTGTTAGTAGGCTTGAAGTTCAGTATAACAGTCTAAGTTAATATGGAGTCTAGTTCGTTATTGGAGGCTCAGGTAGACTATAAGAAACTCCAGTCCTGAACTATTGAGCAACTGCAGTCATGAGTCCATAGAGAACAGCTGTCAGCATCTGCCGAGGTCAGGACCGTCTTCGTGGAAAAGTGGAACCATCCCCAGTCACCACATGCATCCCAGGCAGACCACAGGGGCATCCATGCGACGAGATCCCCAACCAGAATCAGGACTTCAGGACGAGTTAGACAGATCCAGAGGGCCGAGGCAGTCTGGATCAGTGGCAGCTCAGGAGCGACATGTATAGCTCGACAGAGGAGAGAGAGAGAGAGAGGAAAGAGCTGGCATACAGATACATCTGATCCACTTGAGGGTTAAGGTTAAGATCTTGCTCAAGAGTTCAACTTGGTGCTGGGGTTTGAACCTGTGACCTTCTGATCATGGGTGAAAGAGGACAAAGCCTGGACAGAGATACTTATTTTTTATTATGATACAGAATGAACAGAACCCTTTCACAGCTAACATTGGTCCAACGGTGACGTTGTGTCTCCGGCCAAAAACAGTTGCGGTATGACAGCTTTAATCTGTAAGAGAAGATGAGGCTGGTCATCTGGTAGCTGCATACACTAAGACTTCTGTCTGGAGTAGACCAGCTCCTCACTTATTTGCTAAAATGTCATCTTTGGAGATTTCAGAGGTCTGAACCCCCATGTTAATCACAAACTCCCTGGTCTTGACACCTCCACCTACAACAGCTCTGGTGTCTGATATCCTACCTGCACACAGACTGAGCGTGACCACTACAGGCTTCGACTACAGATTACTGTGTATCTTGACAATCCTCTTATTTCATAGTGGCTCACACACCATGCAGTTGCTGCCTCTGCATTTTCTAAATGGCCTCCTGAATGAAAAACCACGTGTTCGACCACGTCTCTGCAGCATCACCTCTCTTTGTGGATAGGGAGGGTGGCACAAAGTCACCAGCTGATCAGCAATGTGCAAATTAATTCAATTCAATTCAATTTTATTTGTATAGCGCTTTTGACAATTGTCATTGTCGCAAAGCAGCTTTATACAATCAAAAGAATTATTTAAGTTGTATGGAATGTGAATGTGTATGAATCAGAATGATCAGATAGTCCCTGATGAACAATCCGCGGGCAACAGTGGCAAGGAAAAACTCCCTGAGATGGCAATAGGAAGAAACCTTGAGAGGAACCAGACTCAACAGGGAACCCATCCTCATCTGGGTGAAAACGGAAGCAGGAATTGATCTGCATTTATACAGTGTGTTAGGTGGCAGCCAGTTCAGCTATAACAGTTGATGTTAACTGATGTTAATATGGAGTCCAGGTAGTTTAATTGGAGACTCAGGTAGACTCGTAGGAAATTCCAGTCTAGAACTATAGAGTAACTGCAGCCAAGTCAAGTCCTCAGAGAAACAGCTGTCAACATTGGTCGAGGACAAAACCGTCTTCATGGTAGAGTGGAACTGTCCCCAGACACCGGACGCATCCCAAAGAGACACACTGGGCATCCATGCGACGAGATCTCCAACCAGAAGCGGTGCACCAGGATGGGTCAGACAGGTCCAAATTAGAACTTTTGACTTTGATTTGATCTTTCAGTATATTTAATTTCCTTTAGTAAGTCAATCATGTTATTGCTTTTTACTACTAATGCTTGAAGAAAACAATAAACATTAAGTGCTTGCTGACCTAACAGTGAAAATGGGCTTCGTTTCAAAATAAAAGCAATTGTTATAAAAGAAAGAGTTGTTTAGTCGGTTACATTTAATATAAGTTGATTGCCCATAGTGTGTAAGTCTATGTCTGCTTGTGCCCTGTGGTGGGTTGGCACCTTATGTTACCTGGAATAGACTCTAGGCTCCCTGCAAACCTACACAGAATAGATGGTATAGATAGCAAATGGATAAAAGCACATAAAGTGCTAATATAACAGCGGAAGGTGACTAAATCAAATGCGGAAGGCCCGGGTTCGATTTCCAGCCATTGCCCAAACCCCAGCCGCAGCAGTGCCGGTCCCAAGCCCGGATAAAATGGGAGGGTTGCATCAGGAAGGGTGACCGGCGTAAAAACCCGTTCAGAGCTTATGTGCGGACCGGAAGTCAAAAGGCTAACAACATAATTTTTTTGTCACATAATGTTGCGAAGCCTAGACCTGAGCAACTGAAGCAACCCCAGATCATAACCCTGCCTCCAGAGGCTTGTACGGTGGGCACTAGGCATCACTTTCCTCTGCCTCTCTTTGTACCCTGATGCGCTAAACTCATCCAACCAGATGACCTTTTTCCAACAGTCCATTCCTTTTGCTTTCTAGCAAAGTGAAACCTTTTTTTTTTTTTTTTTTAAATCTGATTAGCCTTACTGATCAGTAGTTTTCTTATGGCTACTCAGATGTTTAGTCCCAATCCCATGAATTCTCTTCACATTAAGTCATTTGTTAATATGCCCAGTGATTTGACCTGACATCTTTGACATATTTTTTTATCCTCTCTTATCTTTTCACAGAATATGTCTTCTGCTACAGTTGTTTAAGAAATTTTAATCACTGCAGTAATTATCCAGTTAAAGGCTCTTAACTGTTTGCTTAGTTACAGTAAATCCAGGTGTTGACCTTTTTTGGCTGGACAGGTTACCTTTTGTCTGTCCATCTGTGTTGTATTATTACCTCCTATAATAATAAATATGTACCCTGCCTCGTGCCCCGAGTCTCCTGGGATAGGCTCCAGGTCCCCGCGACCCTAAATACAGGATAAAGCAGTATAGAAGATGAATGAATGAATGAATGAATAATAAATATTGCTGTTGGACCGGATGGCAATTCAAAACCTTTTCATCTTTGACCCTAATATGTAGAATGTATTACCCAGAGGTGGAAAGAGTAATAAAATTTTGTACTCAAGTACAAGTACTGTTACTTCAGTGAAATTTTACTCAAGTACAAGTCAAGTTACCATTATAAAAATCTACTCAAGTAAAAGTAAAAAGTAGCTCATTAAAAAATTTACTCAGAGTAAAAGTTACCGAGTTACTTTTTTTTTTTTTTAACAGCGGGGGTGGGATGAGGCATTCTAGCGTAGTTCAAAAAAGATGAGCAGATATAAATCTCATAATGCCCTTTGCATAATAAAGCTGTTGTCATTCTTGTACTTGAAAATCAAAGTGGTCACTTAAATATGGTGTTACGTCCCAGTCTAGGGTCATACAGCAAAAGACTGGTTCAGGATTCTATTTTAAACTGTATGGAAATGGTGGTATATGGCAGAAAGAACTAGATCCAATCATTAACTGATGAAAAGATGAGGTTTGTATACACACACACACAACAGGAGGAGGATCAGATTCAGGATGGACCCAGGCCAAAATAATAAACAAAATGGTATTTATATTTAGTAGCTAGATTACCTGCAATAAAAAATAAAAAAACCTTCCCGGACTCCCTAAACCTATATAAACTATATAAAATATAAACCTAAGCTAAACTATATAAAATACCTGGCTTTGATAACCTTATATATATTATGTATATATAATTTTATCACCCCCCCCATCATTCCGTACAATAAGGTAGTCAGCTATCTTCATTTTATTACCACATAACATCCTGAGCAAATAAATTCCCAAATAAATTCCCTCTTCCAAAAATAAATGGTAGCCACGCCCCTGCTACTAGTGAGTGCACAGACATACAGTGAAATTATCTACAAATATGTACAAAGACCAACCAAACCAAAGGGACAAAGCAATAATCAAAGTCAATTGGAGGCAAAAAGTCAAACCAGAATACACAACCAAATATCAAAACGCCAAAATCACAACCTCTTTCATCTTTCCCGCGTCTCTCTCCAGTCGCGCTAGTCGATGACGTCACTCTCAAGGCGGAAGCGACCGTGTGGAAGGTCATGAAGATGCCGATGTCAGAAAACCTGGAGTGGAGTCTGGAGCGGCGCGCGACCAGGACATGATACACACACGCGGCGCAACGGAGCATTTATACAAAGCATAATATTTTTTATTGTTTTAGCATTTTCATTCATTTATTTTTTACTCAGTAGCGAATATGATTTAAAATGTAGCGAATTACAATACTTCAAACAAAACGTACTTAAGTAAAAGTAAAATTACAGATTTTTAAAACTACTTTAAAAAGTAGAAATACACAAAAAAGCTACTCAATTACAGTAACGCGAGTAAATGTAATTCGTTACTTTCCACCTCTGGTATTACCTGAATACTTCAGTAGCTGGATGATCACGAGCACTACAGTAGGTGGAGCATCAGATGAATTCTACAATAATACAATTGTAAATGAAAGGAAAAAGGGTAGTCATCCTGGTGATTGTTGATGTTTGTGTTCAGAATAATTATAATAATCCAGCACTCTTTCACTTAAGCATATGCTTGGAGATGTACGGTATAATCCATGCAGCCACAGATCTGTCCAGGCCTGTACTGCAGACACACCTCGCTTTCATCCTGCGCATGTTTGTCCAGCTACAGCTTACTGAAGTAATTCAAGCTTCTTGTCAGATAACACTGAGTTACAGTTCGAGATTAAAGTTAAAGCATCATGTTACAGTAGGGTTCAGGGTTGAACTTGAAGGTCCACCAACCGAGCAGTAGGAGGTCTTCCTGCAGGATTTCCATGTGTCCTTGACCCTTCAGTTATATTCAGAGGTGGAAAGCAACGAATTACATTTACTCGCGTTACTGTAATTGAGTAGCTTTTTTGTGTATTTCTACTTTTTAAAGTAGTTTTAAAAATCTGTAATTTTACTTTACCTTAAGTACGTTTTGTTTTTCGTATTGTAAAGTATTGTAATTCGATACATTTTAAATCATATTCGCTACTGAGTAAAAAATAAATGAATGAAAATGATCAAATAATAAAAAATATTATGCTTTGTATAAATGCTCTGTTGCGCCGCGTGTGTGTATCATGTCCTGGTCGCGCGCCGCTCCAGACTCCACTCCAGGTTTTCTGACATCGGCATCTTCCTGACCTTCCACACGGTCGCTTCCGCCCTGAGAGTGACGTCATCGACTAGCGCGAACATATACTGTATAAACCGGAGAGAGACGTGGGAAAGATGAAAGAGGTTGTGATTTTGGCGTTTTGATATTTGGTTGTGTATTCTGGTTTGACTTTTTGCCTCTAATTGACTTTGATTATTGCTTTGTCCCTATGGTTTGGTTGGTCTTTGTATATATTTGTAGATTTTGGTTTAGGGAGTCCGGGAAGGTACCTGTATTTTTGTTTGTGTGTGTTTTTTTTTTTTGGCAGGTAATCTAGCTACTAAATATAAATATCATTTTGTTTATTATTTTGGCCTGGGTCCATCCTGAATCTGATCCTCAGATCGACGCATTCTTCGCATTTCAAGCGACGTATTCTTCGTACGTCGCTTGAAACATCCGGGATGAATTGACACATCTAAGATGAGATCATCGTGCTAATTAAGACCTGGCTAAGTTGGTTCTTCCAGCACACCTGTTGTTGATGATTAGTTTGGCCGGATTGAATTGTCTAGGATTATTGCACGTTCGTGCGTTGGTTTAAAAGGCGATATGCATCGACAGTAGAAACACTGATCACAAGCCCTTTGATTGGTTGACGAAATGACAAAAGAACAAGCTCAATTTTTTTTGTAACACCTGTTATGCGCTGAAATGCTTCCCTGCCATGGATCCCCCCCCACACACACATACATAATCGCTATCAAATATTATATTAGAACATAATATGCACATATGTTTTACAAATTACATGAGACAATAAAATAAAATAAGAAATATGAAAATAAATATGTTGTATATGGAAAAATAGAAATATGAATTTTTTTTTCAAAAACATGTATAGTTTTATATTGTTTACTTTATAATAAAATTAGTTTTGTCCAATTTTTTATTATAAAAAAAATATTTTTATTATATATATATATATATATATATATATATATATATATATATATATATATATATAAATATATATATATATAACGAACCCCTGAAAAATAAATGTGTTACAAAATAAACATTATACAAGAATTTGAATTAATGGTCTTGAGGGCTGTCTCGTGCCTAGAGTTTATTATAATAATAAAAAAACCTATGAATTTATGTTCTAATATAATATTTGATATCAATTATATGCAAGATACTTTTCTTTCCCCATGTGAGTCAGTCCACGTCAGCGCTCTTTAACCAATCAGATGTGACCTCACCATTTCAACCAATCATAACCCGGCAGGAGCGCAGCCTAAATCCTGTTTACATGAAATAAAGCTGCTACCGAGCAGGTTCAAGCTTACGGACATGTTGCTATGACAACAAGTGCGAGATGAGCATCGAAGAACGAAACAATCCAAGATCAGGACAAATCCACAACAATCAAATCCAGCTAACTGAGTTAGCGACGTACGAAGAACACCCCCCTGGTGTGTGTGTGTATGTGTGTGTGTGTGTTTACAAACCTCATTATTTCATCAGTTAATGATTGGATCTAGTTCTTTCTGCCATATACCACCATTTCCATACAGTAACACCATATTTAAGTGACCATTTTGATTTTCAAGTACAAAAAAGACAACAGCTTTATTATGCAAAGGTGTT
This sequence comes from Channallabes apus, assembly GCA_030522415.1. Lineage (NCBI taxonomy): Eukaryota > Metazoa > Chordata > Actinopteri > Siluriformes > Clariidae > Channallabes > Channallabes apus. Next base: position 6,921,485 of record CM060126.1, on the reverse strand, counting down.
CCTTCAGTTAAAAACAACTAGTTTGAGATTTATATCTGCTCATCTTTTTTGAACTACGCTAGAATGCCTCATCCGACCCCCGCTGTTAAAAAAATAAATAAGTAACTCGGTAACTTTTACTCTGAGTACATTTTTTAATGAGCTACTTTTTACTTTTACTTGAGTAGATTTTTATAATGGTAACTTTACTTGTACTTACAGTAAGTAAAATTTCACTGAAGTAACAGTACTTGTACTTGAGTACAAAATTTTATTACTCTTTCCACCTCTGGTTATATTTTTGTTTCCTGAAACAAAGCACAATAGCACCAGCAACTGGTATACAGAAGTTAGGCTGGGGCTCATTCTTTTCGACCTCAGAATGGAGATTCATGCAGGCTATAAGTGACAGACATGACAAGTGATACCTCAGAGTGACACTGATATATGGGCCGAGATTTTATTTAGTCCATGTTCCTGACACATCTGCAACATATCACCAGAATGATTGAGAAGGTACATGTGGAATACACAAAGAAAGTGAATAATCTGGCATCCTTTTCCCCCAGAATGCTAATTTAAATAAACTAACTCATCGTCTATACCACTTTATCCTGTATACAGGAGCGAATCATCCCAGAGCACACACACATACACATACTCATACACTACGGCAATTTGTGAACGCCAATTAGCCTAACCTTCACGCCTTTGGACTATGGAAGGAAACAAAGAATACCCTGAGGAAACCCACCAAGCACCTTGCCAGGAATCGAACCCCCTGCCCCTGGATGTGGAAGGCGACATTTCCAACCACTAAGCCCCGTGCCGCCGTTTAATTTAAATTAATTGTCCGAGCAAAGTATTTTCATTATTCTAGGAACCTTTGTGGTCCAACTAGAGACTGTGGAGGCCAATGGTGGCCATTGTATTTAATCACATTTTTACAACAGTGGTATGACCTCTGGTCAACATTCATACTCACAAACACACTACAGGCAATCTGCATGTCTTTGGACAGTGAGAGGAAACCAGAGCACCTGGAGGAAACCCACCAAGTACAGGAAAAACATGTAAACTCTATGCACAATGGGAATCGAACCTTGACCCTGGAGGTGCAAGGAGATAGTGCTAAACACTAGGCCACCATGCCATCAAGCAAACGATTTGGTATTTAGAAATCAGTAATTGAGCTGCCTTTAAGTACGCATAAATATAGCATTCAATCTTGACACTTTCATAAACTGAGCTACTGTTAGATACCATATAATATCACAACAAATCCTTTGTACAGTACTGTACAGTACACACAACCACATGGTATTCCTCACACTACTACTTCATACAGTTGCCTGAGCCTGGCAGAACCATAAACTTAATTTCATTCTCACTCTCACTCACTCATCGTCATTATCCTTTATTCAGGGTCGTGGGGAGTCTGGAGCCTATCCTAGGAGACTTAGGGCACGAGGCGGGGTACGCAGACCTACACACACTCACTCACTCATTCACACTATGGGCAATTTGGGAACACCAATTAACCTAACCTACATGTCTTTGGACTGTGGGAGGAAACCGGAGTACCCGGGGGAAACCCACCAAGCACATGCATAATTTCAGTGTAATGGAGATATTTTGGGATGACTACAATATGGGATTAGACACTGCTTAACCTCTTTAGAGAAATTTAGAGTCACGGTCTTAAAGAATGTAATACCCTACCACTGCCTTGTAAAGACTTCTCTGCACCAATACAAAGGCAAGTGATGGATGAGCATATTGTCAGGTGCATTTCATACACTCTGGCCTCAACACTGCCATAATTTAAATCTGGACTGTATTGATTTTCTCCAGAGACATCAAATTTAACAAGTAAGGAACGTACTGTATGTTAGTGGAGGATACAAGTAAATACATCAAAATAAGTAAGGAACTGTGTATTTAAATGTGAGGTCAAAAGAGTGTGTAAGCTACAGTATCTATTTCTAATCTGATCGTTGGTCTTTCAAGCATGTAGCCAGTGCTACCATGTACTTGTTTTAGCAGTGCACTCGCTCAACTCGCTCATGCCTGCTTGATTTCTCCCTGAAGATCATGTAAACAAGACCCAAGCCATGGCTCCAGAAAATAGAACCTTTTTTAGTTTTTCAGGTAATTAGCACATCTCGTTAGCCAGATAGACTAGAACTAACAAGTGAAATCACTAGATTTGTGCACAGTGAGAACTATAAAATTTTCTTTTGAGACTACTTTTTGGATCACACCAATAGATGGCAGCACGAGGCTGCACGCATTGTCACAGGGAGCACCGACCTTCATAAGTCAGCGTGCCAAAAGACATCGTCCTGTGTACAGTACATCAGGAGCTGTGCAACTGGTGCTGTTCTCACCATGTGTGTTAAAAAGTCTGGATGGCAAGTTAGAACAAAGACCAAGTGTGAAATTCTGTGTGCAACTGAGCAAATCTACCACAGAGACGTTTGACACGATACGGCAAGTTTGCATCGATGGTGCAACGAGTCGTTCGGATGTTTTGAGAGACACACGCGTTTCAAGAGCGGAAGAACATCACTGGAAGACGACGAGAGATCTGGAAGACCTTCAACAAGCTGAACTGCTGGAAATATCAAAACCATTCGACAGCTTGTACATGATGATCGTCGGAAAACAATCCACAACACCACACACTGCTGTTGTCGGTGTGTCATACGGAACGGTCCAGGCAATCCTCACGCGTGATTTGAACATGTGCCGTATTACTGCCAAGTCCGTCCCCAGGCTGCTGACACGGGAGCAGCCGGAACATTGAGTCATTGGATGACTCGTCCTTCATAGCGATGATCATCGTCTTTTTCAACATTAGCAGCATTGTGCATAGAGAATTTCGTCCCCAGGGGCCAGACGGTCAATAACGAGTTCTAGTGTCAGAACTTGCTCTTAAAATGTTACGTTTTGATACCCCCTCGTATTACACTCATGACCTGCCCAACATTCTACTTCTACAGTGTCAGTGTGGTTTATGCTTTACAGGGCATTAAATAATAATGAAATGAAAGCTCTAACCATATAGAACTGCCAATCAGATGCTGGATCGAGAAGATGAAGATAAGTATGTTGGCTTTTTCGGATTCATATATCAGAGCTTTAAACTTTTAAAAACAACTTATTATCTAATAGGTCTTCACTTCATTTTTCATTTAAAAACTAGCAAAGGCTACTGCAGTGATGTATACACTCTGACATATCCTCAACCCTGGAGGTCTAAAGCAAACCCCCTCTCAACCCCTTCGCTCCAAACCTCTTTCCTAAACTCATAAACCAACCGCACTTTTACAAACTCGTAAACCACATCAGCAGCTCAGAGCACCTGGTCACTTGAACAAAACCCGTGTATTAGCAGTAAGAGAGGAATTCTCAGGGTAAGTGCACTGTATGCAGTTTGTGACTCAAATTCCTCAGAGCCAGACTCACGCTGGGAGGCTGGAAATTCATTTTTGCTGGCTGTAACCAAAAAACCCACATTTTCTATTATTCAGTGTCAAAAAAAAATCCTAACTATGACAGCCGTATGAATGCAATGTTTTACTATAACCAAAATCAGTGATAGTGTCATATTGTGTCTTTCTTTACATTTTCTAGTTTTATATGTTCCAGTCATGTACCTAAATATTAGGAATGGAATCATCAGGGACCAAATGATGGATAACAAATCAGTCGTCTCAATCTGGTCATAGACATGGGGGTAATTGTGACTTAAACTCAAACCTACAACAAATCAAAATATTATTTTCAACTCCACCAGAGACCATAAAGTAATTTCCAGGAACAAATACTTTGCAATGCAATTGTTAGAGTGCAAACTGTAAATGTCTATCGCTATATATTTAAATGACTGTGTAATAAAATACGTCACTCTTTTACCGTATGTTCTAAATACATACTGTACATAAATGTCACGCGCCTTTGTGATTGGTCTCAGATAGGTTTTTGTATGAGTCAAACATTTTTAAAACACCAATCAGCCATAACATTATGACCATGTTGAGAAGCTTAATATACTGTAGAGTAGGTGTCACTTGTGCCACCAAAACGGTGATGCGCTGTGTTCTGGCACCATTCAATGGGAACCTTTTCAACTACAATAGCTCTTATATTGGATTGGACTAGATGGAGCAGCCTTTGCTCATCCCTGTTGCTGGTTCGCCGGTTTTAATTCCTTGCACCACTTTTGGTAGGTCCTGACCAAAGCAGTCCAGGAACATCCCATTGCAGCTTTGGAATGGCTCTTACCCAGTCATCTAGCCAAGTCACTAAAATCCTTTTATTTTAACACATCAACTTCAGCGACAAAAGCTTCACTTACTGCCTAATATACAGTACAGTATCCACCCACTTTCATATGCAATTGGCACTAAATATTGTAACTGTAGCTACCGTGAAAAGGATCAAATTGTGATGGCTAAACGACTATGTCAGAGCAAATTCAAATCTGCAGCTCTTGTGGGAAGTTCCTATCTGCAGTGGTCGGGACAAACTAAATGTGGTGCAAGGAGTTAAAACCGATGAAGCAGCAACAGGGGCATGGGCTAGCCAAGGCTCACTGATGCATGTGATGAACAAAGGCGGGTCCGTGTAGTCTGATCCAATATTGTAGCTCTAATTGCTGAAAAGGTTAATGCTGGTTTCCATAGTGCATTACTGTTTTGGTGGCACAATTGGGGACCTATTCACGGTCATAATGTTATGGCTGATCAGTGTAGTTTTTCATGTTTTTTATTTAATTGCTGTGTGCCTTTGATTTGCCAAACTTGTGTGCTGTACTGTATGTGTGCTGTACTTAATCCTGTTGCTTTTTCTTTCTAAAAAATAAATATTTCATATAACAAACACATTCTGTCATATTAGTTGCAATACATCCATATGAAATGATCATACAAAAGTATATGGAGATGTTTTAGGTAATTCAGAAGAAGCATCATGTCAGATTAGAAATATCAAGGTCTCAGACTTTGTCTTAGATTGAGATATGTGAGGTGTACTTGGTCTTGACTTGTGTATGTTAATTATGGTGGCCCTGAAGTGCAAAACAAATTAACAAAACTGAAAACAAAAACAAAACAAAACTGAAAACCCTGTAACCCTAAACTGCTCAGATGTGTAATGAGATAAAAATGTAAGTCGCTCTGGATAAGAGCATCTGCCAAATGCCTATATGTAAATGTAAAACAAAATAACAAATTCAAAACTGAATTAAGAAAATGGAAAACAAAATAACTCATTCAAAAACAAAATATCAAAACCCAAAATAAAATAACAAAACCAAAAACTAATTCGTTTTTTGTTTTAGGTTTTGTTTTGTTATTTGTTTTCGGATTTGTTAATTTAGTTTTGAATTTGTTAGTTTGTATTGCACTTCTCGGCCAGTCAGATACAAACCGGAAAAGGTAGGTATAGTTTGCGAATGGAATTCTTACCGCTGATTGGATGAGACATCTGTCACTCAAGATATACAGGAAGTACTGTAGTAGCGGTAGATTCGTGTGTGTATGAATGTGCAGACATTATTGTGGTATATGGCGTTCTTACGGTGACCCTGAAGTCAGTTTTGTTAATTTGTTTTGTACTTCAAGGCCATCATAGTTTTAAGTGGAGCAGAACACACAAGAAACAAAGATAGAGAAACAAGTTCCTACTTCCTGTATATCTTGAGTGACAGATGTCTCATCCAATCAGCGGTAAGAAATTAATTCGCAACCTATACCTACCTTTTCCGGTTTGTATCTGACTGGCCGAGAAGTGCAATACAAATTAACTAAACGGAAAACAAATTAACAAATCCGAAACCAAATTAACAAAAACAAAAAAATTAGTTTTGGGTTTTGTTGTTCTCTGTTTTGTTATTTTGGTTTTGTTATTTCGTATTTTTATTTATTTTGTTTTCTGTTTTGTTATTTTGGTTTTGTTATTTCGTATTTTAATTTATTTTGTTTTCTGTTTTGTTATTTTGTTTTTGTTATTTCGTATTTTTATTTATTTTGTTTTCTGTTTTGTTATTTTGGTTTTGTTAATTCGTATTTTAATTTATTTTGTTTTCAGTTTTGTTAATTTGTTTTGCACTTCACGGCCACCGGACTGTTAATCCCAACATAATAGGATAGCCTTTAGGACGATTATTCACTCAGCTATTTGTAATGATAATATATTCCTGACATGTCAAATGTTAAACTAATTAACTATTCAACTACATGCAAACACATTTTTGCATCAATTAACGTTAATAGCTGGCGATGAAAAGACGAAGGCCATACCATCCCCCATAACAGCACAGGTTTAACAGTGTCGAAGATCATGATCTGAAAATAGGTTAAATGTTTAAATGATTGCATTATATTGGAGCTCATACAGTTTATTAAATAAAGTAATATATAAATGGCTTCTCTTAAATCCAAACTAGGGGATAAAAGACACAGAACGTGCCAGCAGAGGGCCTGACTCACTCACCAAGTCCTCAATCAACCCTGAATCCTTTTTCCTTTTATAGTATAATATCATGTGTAACTCTCGTGTGATGATGTTTTATATATCTAATCTGGTACAGCATATGATGTAAAAGTGCAAGTTTCCTGCATGATTTTTAAACAATAGCTCCTACATACTGTAGCTTTAAATAACACAATAAATTACATTATTTAAAAAAAAAGGAGAAAAAAAAAATATACACACACACACACACACACACACACCAAACATCACCATAAACATCATCAACATCACCATAGTTCTAAGTAAAAAATAGTATAAATTACATTATTTGAAAGTAAAAAAAAAAAAAAAATATATATATATATATATATATTTTTTTTTTACTATTTTTTTTACTTACAACTATGGTGATTGTAAAAAAAAACAGTAAAAAAATATATATATATATATACAATTAATAATAATAATATTATTAAAATTATTAAAAATAAAATAAAAATATATATATTAATATTATATATATATTTTTTGGTGCCATATAAATTATATATATATGCCAGATCTATCTACTGTACATACATAGTGAAACGTTCACTGCATTAAAAAAGACGCTCAAGTAATAACATGTATAATCTATAAGGGAAAAAGACCATGCCTTAAATCATGCTTAGCATGGCCTCACTAGCTCAAGGCAGTGATCACAGAGGGCTTTGCCAGGATTTAATAGAGCAGAGCACTCTCGAATGAACTCAGTGACCCTCCTGAGTCATGCTGCTTGTCCTCACACATTAAAATAGGTCAATTAAAAAGAAAGGGCGAGTGAAATGAGGGGCGCAGTGTAGTGACAGTGAAATAAAGATCTCCGGCTCTCTGGGACTGCCAGATCTGCTCCATGCCTGGGGAGAACCTGACCTGAGCCATGATGTACAAGTTCCTCAAGTATGTAATCACAGAGATCATAGCCTGGATGAGCGCTGCGGCTTGAAGCTAGACAAAATGAAAGGCAGACCGATGTCACACAAACCTGCATGTGGTGCACAGAGCAGAGGGGACGTTTCAGAGCAAGTCTTTAGAGAATAGCAGAACACTTGAACACCTTGCAGCACTTCAGCACTTCAGGGTTTACTGTAGGACATCAGTGAAGGGAAGCAGGGCTGCATCAAAAGACAAAGAATTAGTGTTAAAGGCTGCCGAGATGCTGCTGTTCCTGTTTCATTATACAATAGTTCTTACTAACTTGCCATGTGATCTGTTCGCACAGTGTTCTTCTCCCAAAGGGCCTGCACTAATGACTAATGTAGAGCACAAGCTAATGTAACGAGATACGTACAGAGAAAAGGTGTGTATTAAAGTATGTACTGTATGGCTACATGTTATAGTTTGAACTGACTTTAAACGAATAACTGACGCCAGTGTTAGAAGTGTCGTCTGTGTTGAAAAGTCGATGGGTAACTTTGGTCTTTTAACCTCACAGCGGTCAAGGCCTCTAGTGCACAAGACTAATTTTATCTCTGTTAAGTAACCTCTGCTTTACACTCTTGATCCAGCAAGTGGCAGGCAGCCCTTGGCAGAGACCATCACCATGACTCGGAAGGGGCTAAATATGGACACACTAACAGCAAAGAAGCAGATCAAGCTTCTTAGCTAATCATTTTGCAGCCAATGTGCCAATTCAGTGTAAAAAAAAAACATTTCATGGATCTGCCACATCTCTATGTTTGATTTATTTCAAAATACCACCAGGGATCCAATTAGAACACTTTTGGGGCCAACCTTTGTATGACTTAGATAACATTAATAAAGTAGAACATTTGACATTCTAAATGATATAATATGACGCTAACCGAGCTAAGGATGGAACCAAATACAGAAACTCATCAGCATCATCGTCTGTACCGCTTTATCCTGTATATGGGGTCGTAGTGGGACTGGAGCCCATCCCAGGAGATTTAGAGCACAAGGTGGGGTACACCCTAGACGGCGTGCCAATCCATCGCAGAGCACACACATTTACTACACACTATGGGGAACTTGGGAACACCAATTAACAGGAGAAAACCGGAGGAAATCCACCAAACAGGAGGAAGAACATGCAAACTCCAAGCACACAGAACAGGAATCAAACCCTCAACCCTGGAGGTGCGAGGCCACAGTGCTAACCACTAAGCCACTGGGCCGCCCTAATACAAAAACATTATTCAGATATTTAGATAGAACTTACATAAAGGATATATAGTAAATATTAATAAAGAGTTTATTTGATTTATTTTCTACATTCTAGATCAACACTGGAGATTTCAAAACTACAGTATGAGTTAGGTCATTAAGTAACAACAACAAAAACAATCAGTTGTTATTATAAGACATAAGATAAATAGATATAATATTTTGAATCTCAATACTTACAGTACATGAATTACTAGCGTTGTTAATGGGAAAAGAGTTTGTAGAAATAATCAACAGACTAAAGCTAAAAATAAGCTGATCAGCTTTAATGTAATCAGACTATAATGTATAGTAATACAAAGAATTAAACTTTTGTAAGGTTGAGTACTGTATCTTACACCTTGTTCATGCTAAAACGTCCGCCAAATAAACTCCCTGTCTAAAGGATATTATTAAATCTGGCATATAAATAGTTTTTTGAAGGTCAGCTGTTCTGGAACAGTTCTTGCAAGAACAGTATTGTGTCGAGTGCATGTGCAAAACCCATCAAGCACCGTGATGAAATTGGCTCTCAGATTAACAATCAGCACCTCAGATTAGAGCCGTTATGAAAGCTTTACAGATCACAAAGTATCAGACACATCTTAGCATTACCTGTTCAAAGGAGACTTCAGGACAAAGAACGCTGCATTTATATTGATGTAATTATATAATCAGTGGCACTGTGAATTATCGGTTAGCATAACCACTGTCGCCTTGCACCTTCAGGTCCTGTGTTCGATTTCTGCGTCTGGTCGGCATAAAGTTTGCATGTTCTCCACGTGCTTGGTGGGTTTCATCTGGGTTCTCCGGTTTCCTCCCACAGTCTAAAGACATGCAGATTAGGCTAAATGGTGTTCCCAAATTGCCTATAGTGTGTGGATGTTGAGGTCTTACCGTGGTCGTACTGTACATGAAGAGAATTGGTACAATGGTCACCGTTGGCCTCCATAGCATCTTAGATGAATAGATGGTGTTGTATAATTACATTCATTCTAAATGACTGCATCCTCATGGTTGTGGTGTTATACTGTACATAAGCCTAGTTTGTAAACTTGCTGGTTTAGAATTTGTAAAAAAAAAAAAACTGAATGAAATTGTTGAGGCACAAATTACCTCACCACACACATATCTTTATTAAAATAATAGCTGTACTTTATTGATGTTAAGAGGATAACCCCTTGAGATGAAACATAATAATAGTAATAACAATAATAATCATGCCAAATGCACATCAGGTTTAAATCCAGATTCAGGTAGTGGAATTGGGTTACACCCCTGTACTTCCTCCAGGCAATACATTTATAAGACTGGCATAATAATAATAATAATAATAATAATAATAATAATAATAATCCCAAACAGCAACTGCTCCTGATCTCATGACTTCTTTAAAAATAATTAAAAATCACAGGCTGTGCTTTGATTATTATTGCAGTAGATAATGAAGACAGCCTTTTAAAAATATTCAAAGCAAATATCCTGCACTGCAGGGTGCAGCATCTCTGGTTTTTCTTACAACAGAGAAGAGTTTCCATTGGAATTACATAAGCATTAAGTGACAAGAGCATCACGTACTTACTGTAAATGGTCTCGTCCTGATGTGACCAGCAGGAGCGACGGCAGAGGTAGAAAGCAGATTAAAGACCAGCAATGAATTAATTCAGCGACTATTGTGAGCTTAAAGGCTCTCGGTCTCACATTTTCCCCTGCTCATCCCACCTCGTGGCAACAAGGCCACATTAATACACCCACGTCGCCTCCGTGGCCTCGCTTTGCCATGTGCGTTAGAGAGCTCGCATTTGGGGCTGAAACAGGAGGTTAGTTAGTCACTCAGACGTGGTGGTGGCGGTGGGTGTGCATATGCTCTGAGTCATCAGGATGCATTCAGACATCCGCTCGTGGTATTTTCCAGCAGTAATTAATGAGCTGGCCAGACTGAGGCTACTGTCTATTATAGGCCTGGAGATGATGGACTCTTCTTTTTGTCTGGAGATCACAGGTCTTAACATTGAGGCATGGTTTACGTTACTGCACCACATTTTCAACTGCTTTTGTAATGGCACAAGATTCTGTTTTACAGTTGGCCAATAAACATATTATAGAAGACATTTGTTTTCAACTGCTTTATTTTTATATATATTTTATATTTATATATCATTCATTCATCTTCTATACCGCTTTATCCTGTATTTAGGGTCACGGGGGCCTGGAGCCTATCCCAGGAGACTCTGGGCACGAGGCAGGGTACACCCTGGACAGCGTGCCAATCCATCGCAGGGCACACGCACACACACACACACTCATTCACACACTATGGTCAATTTTGGAACACCAATTAGCCTAATCTGCATGTCTTTGGACTGTAGGAGGAAACCGGAGTACCCGGAGGAAACCCACCAAGCACGGGGAGAACATGCAAACTCCATGCACACAGAGATGGGAATCGAACCCGGACCCTGGAAGTGCAAGGCGACAGTGCTAACCACTACACCACCGTGCCGCCAATTTATATATATAATATTTTGAATCTCAGTACTTACATGAATTACTATGTAATGTTGATGGGAAAAGAGTTTGTAGAAAGCTGATCAGCTTTAACGTAATCAGACTGTAATGTATTGTAATACAAAGAATTAAACTTTTGTAAGGTTGACTATCTTACGCCTTGTTCGTGCTAAAACTTCTTTCATCGTCCGCCAAATACACTCCCTGTCTAAAGTATATTAATCCAGGACAATCATTTATTTAGATTTTTTTTTTTTTTACAACACCACTTGTACTCAACATTTTGATTTGGGCGCTCTCAATTTGGGTATTTTACACGCCCTCACCTCAGACTGCTGCGAATATGTTTGCTCTAACGACCTGTGTTTCATCTCATAGTGCTGTTCCACACGCCTGCCTTTTATTAGGACCCCAGTTTCAGAGCATTTTGGTTTTAAACTTTCTGCGGGAAAAATAAACAGACTCTGATTTGTCCATTTATCTTTGAAGGTTCAGTTTTCATAGTGTACTTGCCTTTTTTTTTTTTTTTTTTTTTTTTTTGAGTAAGCCTTGCTGTGTCACGCATTCGTTTTTTTTGTCTTAACTCTGTGTATTTACTGCAAACTATCGTGGGGATTGACTCTGTGGAGTGACACGTATAGCCACGCCTACCTCGCCATACTGTATTTGTGCAAAAAAAACACTGGCTGCCGTGACATCTGCCACTCATAACGTCCTTTTTACTCAACATTTTGATTTCACTTATGGCACAGATTTAACCAAAGGACTGGCAAAGTGTCATTAAATTCTGTCCAGACGGTTTTGCTTGATGCTGTGACAAATCCGGGTGGACAGACATACAGACAGACAGACCTTTTTTTTCGGAGACTGGTTTCGGGTCCTCCAATATATGTACCTATATTGAAAAAGCGAGTTCTAACTAATGTACAAACCAAACCATTAAAAAAAAATTATTTATATAAATGAGACAGCAGGAACTCGATCCAGAAACATGGTGTGCTCTACTCTACACACTGTCCTGTAAGTGTCTAGCTTATCTACATGCAGAGTGAAAACGCATATTGGCATGAGTCACGCTTTATGTCTGTGCGCTGCCTTCTCTCGGGCTTCGCACACAAAATGGCCTCTGCTGAGCAAGCTGATGATGAGTCACCGTAAAGCGCAAGAGTTCTGCCTGGGTCACGTCTTACATACTTGGATACACACAACAGGTTTTGTTAATACACAAAAGGCCACCGAGTACCTCAGTACCTACGTCCACCTGTGTGGACGTAGTCTGGCAGCACAGCAGGTGACTTGTGTCCGATTGAGCCGGTGAGCGGCGTGGCAGCACTCTGCATCGGTCGCAGGGCCAAAGATCAAGCAGGTCTGGTACGGTGTCGCAACATGAATGTTTCATCAGGTGCACTGATCTCCTGTCTGTCTGTCTGGAACTCAAGGTAATCTGGGTAAGCAGCTTTACCCCAGGACTGAGTGTTTTACCCTGAAACACTTTTCAGACGGCATGAAGACAGACACATGGGAAAAACACCACCACAGGAACTTTAATTGAGTTGAACTTGGCTAACTAAGTTCCTAAAATGTTATAAAACGGTCTACATTTCATATGAAGGAAATCCTGAGTGATGGCAAGAGGAACTACAGCTTTCTGTCATTACGCTTCAGAAATCCGCTTGGAGTTTAAATATTACCTAATGTGTTGAAAGCAAGTGCTTTGAAATCCCCATGCTGACCGATCGATATCACGCTTCACCGGGTCATCAAGGAGCATCTGACCCTTAGCCGTTAGTAATCTTGCTCTTCCCGTGTCAACACAGAGGTTTTAACCTTTACACAAAGCTGTGTGATGCCGATCCATTTCTACGCATTTGATTTCTCAGTGTTCGAGTTCATTTTATGTGTCTGTGTGTAATATTAGAAGCATGTGAGCTTTCATTTTTAATATCTTTAGATTTTACTGAAATCTTTTCCTTCCACTATGTGAATATGCAGGGTGGGGTAGTGGCTTAGTGGTTAGCACTGTCGCCTTGCACCTCTAGGGGACAAGTTCGAATCCCGCCTTGGGATCTGTGTGCATGGAGTTCGCATGTTCTCCCTGTACTTGGTGGGTTTCCTCCAGGTTTTCCTCCCACAGTCCAAAGACATACAGATTTCACTAACTGGCGTTCCCAAATTGCCTGTAGTGTGTGTGTGCATATATATATGTGTGTGTGTGCCCTGTGATGGATTGGCACGCCGCCAAGGGTGTACCCTTCCTCAGTCTTCTTAGATAGGCACCTCAACCCTGCATACAGGATAAAGTGGTAAAGGTGATGAGTGTGTGTGTGTGTGTGAATATGCATTGTGTCTTTTAGCTGCTACTAAAGAAAAAAATGTGAAGCTCAAATGAACAGCATCGGACTTTAAAGTACAAGAATGAAAGTAGGAGAACATTTCTATGGTTATGTGCAGACGTGAAGTTCCTGTAACTGCTGTTCGGTCTGGTTCTGTTTGAGCTTCTATTGTTACTGTAGTTTTAAAGCCATTTTTTAGCTGAAAAGAAAAAAATTCATCTAATGAAAAATGCCTGTGGATTCAGTTGAGCCAGACTTTATATGAAAATAAAAATAACAGAGACGGTGCATTGTCATAATAGTCGATATATTTTTGTTTAATATGCTGTAAAGTTCCATATTTATAGGCAACAATCCACAGTTTACAGCGGGAACTAAATGACCTAACCATAGTGGCAAAACATTTGCTTCTTGAGGTACAAAACATCCTGAACATGGCGTGTATAACATTTTAATTTCAGAAAATGTTCAAGCTATATATTTTTTTTTATTACAGATGGATAAAGGAAAACTATTAAAAATACTTCAATTGAAAAAATTTTTATTAAAGAGGTTGTGTGTCCATTCTAAAAAACAAGGTTCATGTGTGAAGATGGGGGAAAAAAAAAAAAAAAAAAAAACGATTTATTAATATATCTATAATAATAATAATAATAAAAGATTAATAGCTGCCTTAACACAGTACAGTTTTAGTTAAAATTTACATAGCCTCCTTGTTATTTGTCAACTTAAGTTTGCAACCATTTTCCACTTTCCCTTTATTTGCGTGTTAAAAAATGATTAAAATATATATATTATTAATATTCATATGCATGTACACACACGTTTAGGTATCCAGGTTTAACCTTATTAAATAACATCCACAACAATTAATGAGAACGTTCCTGAGAATCAGCGTCTGAGAAAAAAAAAAAAAAAAAAAAAGGTAGAAGAGAAACACAAAAAGTGAGGATTTGACTTTTTCCGGCTGACTGGCATCTGGTTCTGCTGAGTGACGAGAACATTTTCGACCTCACTTTTCATCTGTCTGGGAGGTTTAAGACACATTTTCATATCCTGTTTTCAGCACTGCTGTGGCTCTTGAAGTGAGGATTATTGCTAGCTGAGGGTCAGGAACTGTATGTGTGCGTGTCTGCGTAGGTGAATGCGTGCGTGTGTGTGCGCACGTGCGTATGCGTGTGTGTATCCCAGAGTGTCAGCGGTTGTACTCGTGCACAGTGTGCATAAGCCGAACAAATAAACCCCAAATCACATACTGTACCAGAGCAGGGCCCGGGGGGAGAAACAAACAAAACCAAAAAAAAAAAAAAAAAGAGGGGAAGTTACAGATGCGAGTGTGTTCTTCGTTCATACTCTGGAAGAACCCGGTGACTTGTTCATAAACAGAAACACATGTAAAGGCCTGGGCTTCTATCCAGAGAACACTGTGACATCCATATGAGCGGTGGAGTTCGACTTCGCGCAGAAACATTTCGATCGGTAGCAGAGAGGTGGGAAGGGTGTTCCCCCGCCTGTTCCACACCCAAATAAGGGCAGGAGCATCTCATCCATTCAGGAATGTTGCTGACTCAGCATGGGCCTTGCCAGTAGGTTTAGTTTATGCTTGCAGAGAATGCAGCACCAGGCCCAGGCGGCTCACGTGACACCGTCCAGATGGGGGGGAAAAGTGGAATGAAGTGGATAAATGAATGGAAGAAATAAACTCAGGACGTGTCTGACCTGAGATTGAGTTTGACCATCTATCTGGCTGGTGTCGGATTTCTCCAAATCTTGACTTGTCATACTGTAGTGTCATTCTGAGCCGGAGGTGCCAGGAAAGAGCCAACCACAACAGTTCTTCAGCTGGCAGCTTTAGCTGATACACAAGGACATAAAGCTTGCCAGTGAAGAACTGCTGCGGGTCAGCCAGTGGGCATTCCGGAGGTGTGATGGACGTTCCAGGAGATGTTCCAACCTGTAGAAAGAGGCACACAGAGACAGAGAGAGAGAGAGACGAGACGTTAGCTTGAAACCATGCACGAGATCTACTGTTCAGTAGCAAGCTAACGTTTCTCAAACCCTTCGAAATTTTTCGATCTGATGAAACCAGCCGATGCCAGAGGAAGCATGGTGAAAGGAGACATGTAAAGCCTGATAATGAAGCTATGTGGATGGGGTTTCAGCTGCACCTCCCCTCGCTGCCACAGCCATGCAGGCTAGAACAAGCAGTGGAGTCATGTGCTCTCAGCCCCGGGGTTTTTTTTTTTTTTTTTTTTCCCTTCCCAGTCCGAGCCAGCCTGCTACTGCTTCCCCATTTACTGCACTTAGCTCAGTTCCACACAGTCCTCCCCTTCCTGCTCCTGCTGCCAGCTCAGAACAGCACCAGAACTTTAGGTCCAATCGGTACCACTGTTTTCCGTCCCAGTTCTTCAAGTCACGCTACAGCTATGCAGATCTCACTTCCTTCCTTGCCTCCCCCCCCACCCCCCAACTCTGAATGTTGCAAACGGATCCAAGTTCATGTGAATGAAGACTAATGAAGAATTCTAATGACAAAAGAATTAATAAAAAAGGCGAGTGAGGGCATGACGGCGTTACGCAAAAAACGATTTCATAATATAGAACCAGTCCTCATGACAGAAACCTCAACGAGAGTCAGAGAGTCTGGAGGCCTCCGTCTCAGCGTGGCAGTTAAAGGTGGCTTTGTAGCGCTGCGTTTTTTTTTTTTTTTTTCTTCTTCTCTTCACCAGTTCAAGGCCGAGAGCGGGCCGAGCCGAGCACAGCCTCAGTTGCGCATTGAACCCGGCGACCCTGCAGCACCATGGAAAGAGCCAATCCACACAGCTCCGGCCAAGGACAGGACACCCACAAACTAGCACGCTCTCACAGGCAAACTCACTAACTCCTACAAACCCACTCCCACACACTCACCACACTGCACAAATACACCCCTACAAACACTCACCCACATATAAAAACACACTCTTGGCAAACAGCAGAGTCTTTTAAACCCAGCCACGCTCGTTTCAGCAGGTAGCTGAGGAGGTTCGAGTGAGCAGCGCGTTCGCCGGAGTCGCATCCGACCGACCGACCGAGTGTCCGTTATGTTCACTGTGATTGAAAAGACTTTTTTTTTTTTCTTTCAGGAGCAGCTTCCACTGTGTCGAAAACAGGTCATCAGACACCCGGGCACCTGAATCACCCTTTGACTCGGGTGGAGATAAAATCCTCTCCGTGGCCACGTGGATACCGATGGCAGAGAGAGCTGCGGGGTTCGGTTACACCGAGAGCGAGATTCTCAGACATGTGACCTGTGCTGCGTGCACTACATCGTAAAAACCTGTGCCTCTTACACCTTTGAGAAACGTGGTAGCTCCAGGGACCCGATGATTTTACTTAGTTCAGATTGACGTCATTATGATAAAGCACTTAACGTAACGTAAACGGGGTTTTTGAGTTTTATTTGGAGTTTCCGTTTCTCATGTGAGGGTTTGCTTTTTAAAATGCTTTTCTAAACTAGGATCGATTTATTTTCACTAGCGACGTCAGTATGAATTTCAATTTGAATAGGATACCACATCATCTAGTTTCTCATCATGCATTAACTTCTGATCGCAACCGCGCGTCGATAAAGAGTCGTTTGCGAAAAGTCGTTTCTTTTCTCACGTCTCTTTACGCTAGACAAGAAGACCATTTACATTCAGTTCAAGCAAAAACCACAAACCATCCTCACGCCGATGCGCTAGTGTTTCCACGAAGCGCTTCACACTGAATTCTCGCTGTTCCAAGGTGCACGCAGGTTTCCTTCCTATACTACCGCGAAGCTACGCTCTGCTCCCTGAGCTAAAGGCTTCATTCATAAGCAGGCTGCTTTGCACACAATGAAGCATATTTAACCATAGCCCACTCTTCCTGTCTCTCACACACCGTGACTCATTCACATACACCGCGTTGCACGCACACACTTGTGATGGCTCGCTCGAAAATCCCATTGCAGAACACAGAGTTCCCGAAGGGTCGGTAATCCTCTGGATGTAGACGCTTCCTGAAAAAAAATTAAATAAATCAATTCAACTCAACTCTCTGGGAAAAACGTCACACAAACACACTCCTCTCTCTAGCTGTGCTCTTGAACCGGCACAACTGGCTACCAAGACAGATGAAGTTGGTGGTCTATAGACAAGGAGAATAATAACTCGCTTTATCTTTTCCACGATGTGCTTCAACTCCTTTTAAGATCAAGAACTTGGACAATAAATAGCACGAGAGTGTCACTGATCTCCGGGTGGAAACATCTCAATGCATCACCTGTGCACCAGAATACACTCCCTCACTCACTCATTGACTATACCGCTTTATCCTGTATTCATCATCACAGGGGGCTTGGAGCCTATCCCAGGAGACCTAGGGCACAAGGCAGGGTACACACTGGACAGGGTGCCAATCCATCGCATGGCACACACACACACACATACTGTACACACACTACGGGCAATTTAGGAGCACCAATTAGCCTGACTGTGGGAGGAAACCCACCAAGGACGAGGAGAACATGCAAACTCCATGGACACAGATGGGAATCGAACCTGGCCGGGGATCGAACCCAGATCCGGGAGGTGCAAGACGACATAGCTAAGCACTACACCACGTCCCAGTTAGGAAGCGCCCCTGGAGCAGATCGGGTTAAGGTCTTACTCTAGGGCTCAACAGTAGAAGCCTGGAGGTGCTGGGGCTTGAACCCCTGACCTTCCGATCAGTAAGCCAAGTCTGATGTGCTTTAGAGTTCTCCGAGTCTCAATTCTATTCATTTCGCTCACCAGTTTAGAGTTATTTCTTTTAATTAGACTTCGAGTTTTGCCTTCCAGTCGTTTAAAAAAAAAAAAGAAGAGAGAGAGAGGTCTGAGCCGAGGTGACGTGACATAATGATTAAAATCAGCCATGTTGGAAACTCTGAGCTCCCAGGACGAGAAGGTACATTCCAGCCATACTTGCCCTGTCGAGAATGAAATAAGGGGGGCCGGAGTGAGAAATGGAGTAGCAGGAAAGAGAGAGAGAGAGAGAGAGAGAGAGAGAGAGAAGGAGAGACAAACCCAGTGGTTAAGAAGCTTGAAAAACTAGTCTTTCGCTGAAGATTTTGAGGTTTGCGTTCTTAAACTGGTAGCAAAGCAAAAACCACTATGGACCTGCTGGAAAAGGAACTTAATTTAGCAATGAAAAAAAAAAAAAAAAAAAAAAACGAGATGTGCCGCGCAGAAATGATCAATTTCAAAGAATTAAGTCAGGGTTACCATATATCACTTTCACTCAAATTGAGCTGAGACGGGTCTCGATTTGATCGAGTCGACAGTTGGTTGCGGAAATTATGTAGTAAGAGAAGGACACAGTCTCTAATTTTATGCTATACGTCCTTGCTTGGCCTTGGAGTATCAAATGCTGGACACGGCCCAATCTCTTGCAATAACCGATGAATATTGAGTGTGCAATAAAAGTTAAGTTCGGGACGTAAAAATAGCTGGAAGGCATTTGCGGTTTCCAATAGAGAGAATTTGGAAAGGAAAAAAAACAACAACCCGAAAGTGACTGCTTAAAAATGCTTCCATATAAAGTTGATTCAAAACCATGTGGACAAGAAAGAAAGGGATCGGGTGCAACTGATAAAAACTTTGAGCCAGACACAAGAGACATGAATGTTTTGCTAAGGCTGATTTCGGAGCTGTGCTTTCTCGCTCTCTCCCCATCAGCACTATACTGTACATGCATTATTGATGGCGAACGCTCGAGCAGGAAGAAGCATGTTTGCTTGACGTGTCTTTAATCAAACCGTTAGCTTGCATCAGGCTTTTCCTGAACCGCGGCAATCAAGCCAGTTCACCGGGATCAATCCGATGGCGACGTGACCTCAGTTAGCCATCTATGACTCATACCTTGAGCAGCGGACGAGCGCAAACGCTAAAAGATACCGAGAAACAGATGTAAATTGCGGGAGGATATAATGCAGGACGAAAACTACAAGATGAGAGGAAGGGGATTATTATTGAAAAAAAAAAAAAAAAAAAAAAAAAACATTACAAGACAAGCTGCACCTGCAGATCAGAAATAGCATTTTTTTGTGTGTGCGTGTGCGTTTACAATGTGTACGCGGAGATAAACAGGAAGCTCCGTGAGAACTTCCACCCTGCCACTCCACTCCTGCCTGTCTGAATGAAGACGTAGACTCCCAGACTCAGCACTGATGATCAGAGATACCGTGAGCTTCCCGTCATCCTGTGCAACGACCACAGCCGGTATATCCTCCAGGGCCGATCTATACAGCCCCTTTAAAGCCATCTCCGCATCCAGCATTCTACAGCTGCTATGGATTCAAGGTCTGGTGTGTTTTCCCTGTGGAATTTAGGGGAAGAACCTGATTGGTTACAGATGCCATGATCATAGGACAAGAAGGGGGGAGGGGGGGAGGGGGGTGGGGTGGGAGGAAAACCACCAAACCGAATCTCCATGCATTCCCACATTCTAGCTTCGGGTAGAAGCCGGTTGGTCATCACGAAGTTGAAGCAGGGGATTGGATCCCTATATGCGGTTGGTCACTACAGTATGTGCGTCGGGATTATATCGGATCAGGAAGTCGAAGAGTTCCTTTTTTTACGACGTTATAGAAGGACAAAATTATTATTCTTTTTTTTTTTTAACAGGTTTTAATGGAATCATTTGATTTGATTTGCATATTATCGTGCGACACACCTCTAAGAATTCAGTCTTGCCACCTGGAGGTGCCGCGAGTGTGAAAGCATATGGAAAACTCTAATCCGAATAAAATCCAGAGGCAAAACCGTCCGTGCCATGAATCCAGGGGTCAGTGAGAACGATGACATCTTTATTATTATAAGAGTATTATTGTTATTATTAGTATTATTATTATTATAATAATAATAAGCTCCGTATTATTAATTGAAGAAATGAAGCAGGAGGAGAGAATGATGAGACTCACTCAAGTTAATTATTGGCCCCCTCTCTCTTATCCAGCCACGACTTCCCTGAACCCCTGGGGGGGGGTGGCTGATAAAGACTTTGTTTATGCTCGGTCCTGCGAGCTCGGTGTTGACTTGGCCAGGGCCTCACACTCATCACTCTGTAGCGGTGAACTTTGCCCCACCGATGCTAACCGCATTCCTTTAGCCGCTTGCTAAACAGACAAGCAAATAAACAAAATAGTTTGATGTAAAAAGGAAATTCCTTCAGGCTCGTACAATGGACACGACTGTGAGGCCATTCGGAAGTCGCAGAGCCGTTTCAGGAATTCATCTAATCTCCCGCTAATGTCGGAGCTGAAAGGAGGCGAGTCGAGGCCGCGTATAAAATCACACCACGGCACTGCAGCAGACACACACACACACACACACTACGGGAAAGACTGTGTAACGTTAAGCAGTTTAATGAAACTAAATAGCGTGTATTGTGGATTAATTTAATTACCGTATCAAATATATGCATCAGTTTCCGATGACGAAGCAAGTTTGTTGTGACACTGAATTAATGCTCAGGGATGTTTATTCATCTACGCACATTACATTATCCTTTAAATGAAATATCTTTCATGTAGGGCAATTAATCAAAAATTAAACGAAGCATTCAATGAATCAACCTTTAGAACTTCTAATTAACGTAATGTTTAATTAATTATATATGCATTTTATTCTGTTAATTATATCTTTTTTTTGGTAAAAAGAAACTATGCGTTTATGTACTGTCCATTTAAAAACATACTACCGTGTGTGTGTGTGTGTATATTATATAAATATATAAATATATATATATATATATAATGTGTGTGTGTAGTCACATGACTCTACTCTCCAATCTGTGATGTGGAAGCAACATGGAGGAGAATTTTTTTTTATTAGGGGAAAAATAATAATAATAATAATGCCAGATTTAATAGTTAAGCAAATTTACAGTACAAATCTGGTTGGGTAAGTATGAGGGCAAAATAAACAAGTAAATAAATTAAATTATTAATAATGAAAAAAACTATTATAATGACCATAATAAAATTAAAATGTTAAAATAATCCGGATTACTGATTTGAGTTCATATCACTTCCAAGCCTTAATCTTTTTCCTCTGTAATCCATCCACTCTTACTGTTTCTTCTTCTTCTTCTTTTTTTTTTAAAGTTCTTATTAGTTATGCTTATATGAATTTAATTAATTATTCATCTCTCTAGATCATATTATAGCAGGGAATATGCCGAAGTTTAGAGGAATAAGATGTTCCATTAGTTTCTCCCCCACTGAGGACGGAGGAGTCCGAATGATAGAATCTATATTGACTTTCATCTTGAATTGTAGAAATACGTTACTAAGCCTTTGTCATGACCGGCGATGGGGAATAAAAAGAAAGAAAAAAAAAACAGCTCATCTTTTATTGCTTTTGCTCTTCTATTCACACATTGTACTTTCAACCAGTGAACACGAACGTTTTTGAAATCCGCTCTCTGACGTAGTTCGGATGGCGGAAAATGTACAGTGGAATTTATAAACAAAACAAAAACAAACAAAAAAATAATAAGTACCATTGTCATATGATCTCCGGCCATTTGATCCCCGAATGACTAAACTGCTTGCGATGTGGTCGGGTATTTAAATGTCATGTTTGCTTTGACTGTTCAACCGTGCCGTCAGCGAGAAAGCATATTTTATGGTTATGATGTCAAAAAAATTTAAATATGATACAAATTATACCATTGAAAAATGTGACATAAATTATAAGGTCAAGAGCTTGTGTTTTATTTTAGTCAGTGACTCTTGTCTTTTTTTTTTTTTTTTTTTAATCTAGCTCAGACGTGTTTATAACCTTTGATCATTTATTTGTTCTTATATTTCAGAGCACAAGGTTTAATAGGAGACTGTGTGTACGTAAGAATCTGTGCTACCGGTAAAAGCAAACTATTTTCTGACGTTGAACATTGATGAGTTGCTATTAACATTAACCATGTTTAAAATATAATCGGTTATTTGAGAGATGTTTAGCTGAAACTC
Source organism: Channallabes apus (assembly GCA_030522415.1). Lineage (NCBI taxonomy): Eukaryota > Metazoa > Chordata > Actinopteri > Siluriformes > Clariidae > Channallabes > Channallabes apus. The sequence continues at coordinate 6,898,964 of CM060126.1, read as the reverse complement.
AAAACCTGAGCAAATACAGTTCCTCCCTTTAGCGGTCCGTCTCAAATCCCACCTGCCGAACAGACACATGTAGTGTGTTCAGCCTGGGTCGGAATACCCCAAAGGTGGAGTTTTCCCAATTGTCATCTGCGTATCTGGATTGTTCTTGCCTGTATTATTCAATTCCTCCGATTACAGACATGTTTGACCTCCGGGCAGATATTTTGTTAAAACATTTGGCTTTTACGCCATGGCGGCCTTGTTCTACGGTTAACAATAATGCATCGTATCATTAAATAACAGCGCTATTCTTTTAGAAAGCACGGCTCCTGAGGGCTAAATAGGCCATTGGAAACCAGTCATGGAATTGTACACCACAGGTCTGTTCCTGCAGCCTTCTTTCCCCTTCCTCCACCCATCCTTCTCTCTTTCTCTCTCCTTTCCATTCCTCTTTCTGTAGTTCTTTCCATTGGTCAGGTTCCTGTGCCACACATTCCGCGGATGCCTGGTACATATGGTATAAATTCCATTCAGTCTGGTAAGGCCCTCTATGCTGTCTGAAGTGCTCTGTGCTGGACGGACTCCACCCTGCCTCAGAGCCAGGCCAGCGTGCACTCCCCCTCCCTCCCTCCCTCCCTCCCTCCCTCGTTCTCTGAGAAACAGCCTTAAGGAGTCAACAGGATTCTTCGATATGGAATGGACACGATTGGACCAAGTGGAAAAGTCCTCCACGATGGCGGTTTACATGTTGCTCAGATTTCAGTGGCTAAAACTCATTGTGGAAAATAAATAAATAAATTTATTAATTGATTAATGAACTTAAACGGAGCACACGGGCCATTTAATCAACGAACCCTTCTAGGAGAGATGGCATTCGCAAATTAATTTAAAACGTCCGTAATCCCGACGACACCAGTAATCAATACCAATTTCAAATAATTACACAGATGTTGGAAATATGTCGACGCATTGCTCCAGAAGAATGCACCCGGAGACCCAGCTCTGCTCTGGAATAGAGCCAGTGAGAAGGAAATGTTTGCAGGCCCAGTTCCATCACTGGCTTGTTTGAATGTCCAGCATTCGGTCCCAAAGGACCACGCGGCTGCACAGACAGGAAGCTCCACCATCTCGGAGACAGCAGAGCGCACTCAAACCGAAGCCTGTCTTCCCACATGGACAAGGCAGAGACAGTTGACTGCCAACTGGAGAAAATCACTATCGCAGAGAGCCACACACACCCCCACAAAGCCCACTCAAAATCTGTTACACCGACCGTACAGTACGAACCAACGGAGCGAAGGCAAGACTGCGTAGAAATCCCACTAGAGCTCTCCAACCCACTCGCAGGATAACGTGCAGCAACTTCAGCACAGATAGAAGAACTGTGATATAACTCTCAGGGTGTGGCCCTAACTAGCATTTCTCTCCCCAGTCCAGTGAATACTAGCCGCTGGTCAATATTCATTTCCAGCATTCATTCCAAAAGCCTCAGTCACATCCTTGAATTAAAAAAAAAAAAAAAAAAGTCTTACAATCTCTGTCGAGCTGTCCCTGGAAGCACGATAAGCCACAGACGAATCAAAAGTGCAGAGCAGAAAACAACCCTGTTCTCCAGATTGCTCTCCCACAGACGTTCTTCACACAAAAGACTACAGCTTGGCTACAGAGGGGAAACAGACAGCGAGAGAAAAGTGGACAAGTGTGGACCCTGAATAACAATCACGTCTCATTTCTGATTTCTCCGTTTGAAGTCTGGCCGTCTGGAGACCAGCCCGAAGAAATACTGAAACAGGCATTTGTGGACATTTGTAGTCATTTCTCCAGCCAGACTGGGATGACAAGTAGCAAATGTGACTGAAGGAGCAGACAATGCAATCAGAAAGCAAACATTTAGTAAGTGTTAAAAGAAGAAGAAGAAAACAACAGCATCCCAGTAGCTGGGGGCCGGACTTTCTAAAGCAAGAAATTATTAATCTTGCATTTGTTACAATACATAATCAACAAAAGCAGGGTTTAAAGATGTGAAAAACAGACTAACATACAGTAGATCAGAAATGATCATCCAATCTGTTGCTGCTTCCTACAACGGTCTCGGTTTGCATGTGCTCACCTTTTTCATTTTTTCAATAACATTCTTTATTAATTGATTCATGTAAAAGTTATCATATTTTATCATGACCAAATTAATGCATTTCTTATTTATGTAAAAAAAAAAATAATAATAATAATAATACTAGGCCAATCTGATAATCCAGGCAAACAAATATGATCTGTTAACACATGCAAAAGACTAGAATTGGAAAAGTTATTTTGTAACTGGAAAAGCTGACATATATATTTAAAACATTTATATAATATGAGATATGATTTTATGACTATGATATATGTACATATACACAACATATATTTGCCATGAGTGTTTAGGTGAAAGAAAATCTGAGATTGCGTGCCAGTAATGTTTTAACTTTGTTTTTGTCAACTTTATTTTATTTATCATTTATTAGAAGTGCTTTACTTAATCTTTTAAGAAAAAAAATAAACAAAATTGAATAGCAATAAAAAATATTTTCAGTATCATTATTTGTATTTATTTGAATTATACCATCTCTATATTAAAAAATAATATAATATAATATAATATAATATAATATAATATAATATAATATAATATATAAAACAGCTTGAATTAACCTAGTTACAATTTGGTTATAATTTAATTACAATTTGACAGTACCTAAATTACAATTTGACAGTACCAAGTGGGATTGGCACCATGTCCAGGGTGTACCCCGCCTTGTGCCCTAAGTTTCCTGGGATAGGCTCCAGGCCCCCGCGACCCTGGATATAAGGATAAAGCGGTACAGTAAATGAATGAATGAATAAATACAAGTGATTTTAATATTTTACCAGTTAAGCTTTCATTGCTACTTCATAATTCTGAGGCCTACCTACCTATACTCTCCTTTTAAAGGCATTTTTGAAGAATTCATGTTGGATAACTGCCTTTTGCTCTTTTCAGACAAATATTCAGCATTCTACCTCTTGCATACAGGATTGAAGTGCGTGTGTCCGTATCAGTACACAGTTAATTAACTGAATATACCTAAGGGCTTTTATTAACCGTAAAATATGTTGCTGACAGGTGGTTGGTCAGCATAAGCGTCACATTCTGTTTATATCAATCTAAATGCTTATTTATTCACTGGCTCAGTGTTGGAAATCTGGGTGCCATATTGGAGATCCAGCTGCCATACATACACATAGCCAGCCAACAAGAAAAAAAATATATATAATTGTTTAGGTGAGCAGTTGTGCCACAACAAGCCCCCAGAACTGCTTTCATGATCCATGGTCCTGGGTGTACCCCGCCTCGTGCTGTAGAGCTCCTGGGATAGGCTCCAGGGCCTCCCGTGACCCAGTATACAGGATAAAGTGGTATAGACGATGAGCGAGTGAGTGAAAACGCCTTAGTCGTTGGTGGAAAACGCTGTCCGAAACCTCCCATAGGTGTTAATTAGAGTGAGATGTTGTGATGATGAAAGCCACGGCGCATGATCGACATCATTTTCACACACTTCAAATTAACTTGTGTGTCTGTAGGAGCCACAGCTGTAGATGAACATTCTCATCCTGGAAGAGGCCACTCCCAGAAACGCCAGAGAGAAACGCTTCATCATAGGACAAAGGTGATCAGTCAGTATAACTCTACATGACGATTTGCAGTGACCGTTTGCTCTAAAGGGACAAACCCGAAACGTACCAGATAGACTCTGTATACTGCGTCATAACAGCACCGGCGGTCTCTCTCATTTTCATTTCTAACCTTAACCTCAATGACTTAGACCAGCTGCAATAATCTAATGTTCAGTAGAATAATATATTACGCCTGACGTCCAAGGCAAACTTTTATTTTTAGGTATGCAGGATAATTCTGCACTTTTAAACACTTCATACCTTTAGAGCGGTGGGCTGTCAGTCAAGACAAGCTGAAGTCCATTAGGCCTCGCTGCACTGGGAACATTACATTCTACTGCTTACGCACTTCAAATCCATCCATCCACCCAGTATATATACATGTTTGTACATATACAAACCCCTTTGAAAAACTGTGCTGGCGTGAAAGAGAAACAAACGAAACAAGAAACTTTATATGGGGGGGAAAAAACTTGCTCATCCATAACGCAGTGTACAGGGTGGGGCCGTGAACACGCGCACACACACGCGCGCACGCACGCACACATACGCGCGCGCGCTCCTGACAGGAATCATAGAGCACCGAGTTCTACAGTAGCAAGCCGAAACATTTACGATTTAAAAAACGACGTGATAACGACCCGCACACGACTTAGTATTACATTCTATCCTAAATGATAGATGATTTAAATAAATAAATAAATAATAATAATAATAATAATAAATAGAAAAACGGAAAATAAAACAGATGAAAGAGATAATCCCTACTATGTGAAGAGTTTTGAATACAGTTTTTGTTTAAAAAAATCCAGTGTCAATACACATACCATAAAGACGTGTGGAGTAAAAGCTAAAGGTTAACGGCTATAATCTGTGCGCCATCGCACGTCGTTCAGAAATGAAGCAGGAACATTCGAGCACTTCTGAACCAAACTTCCCCAACACCCTCCGCACTGTCTGACTCTTACAGCCTTTCTAGGCTACTGTCTTACTTTCACAAGCGCAATTTCTCAATGTATCTCCACCACAGCTTCTGCTTTTCAAATCACGGTAGGTCCAAGTTCAAAACTTCACCTCGGCGACACGGAACGATAATGATCGGGTTGTTTAACCGAGGAGGAGATCATTCACTCAGTCACTCACTTATTCACTCACTCACTTATTCACTCACTCACTTATTCACTCACTTATTCACTCAGTCACCACGTCAGGACGGAGCTCTGAGACTCCACGCCCTGTTGTTCACCTCCAGAATCCTCATCATCATCTTCCTCAAGGATTATAAAATATGTATTATAGATTTATTACACTCTCGCGTTGTTTCTTGTTTTTTTTTTTTTGTTTTTTTGCTGCCAGAAACATTTTATACATTGGTATCGACCTGCAGCATTTACATACATCATTATTACTTTACGCCACATTCGATTGTAAACCTTAACCCTGATACAATGAGTGAAACAAAAAGTGACAAACCCGAGCTACGATCCGAATCGAACTCGGGGAAAATCGCATTTCGCAGAAAGCCACACCTTAACCCTAAATCACCGCTGACACTTTTCTCTCTCTCGTCGCTGCTCTTGACATAAAACGAGTTTAAAAGCGAATCAGAGTACAAACGCACTCACAATAACTACTAACACTACCTTGTGGTTAACCGGATTAAACACGATTGCTCCATAAATCTCTGTCTCCCTCCGGCTGTCCGTCTTCCCGGCGTTCACGTCGCCTCCCGGAGTCCGTCCGCTTCTACTCCTCTCATACCGGCTTCTCCTCCGATCAGCTGGCGGCGTCGTGACGTCAAACCCACCAGCTGACCAATCATCTCTAACGTCAAGCCCTCGTTATGACGCCCAGGCTGAAAAGCTGTCGTGATTGACAGGTGTACGCACCAATAAGCCGCTTCGACTCGGGTGGATGTAAAACGCGTCAACCAATTGAATCGCTCTCCGATACCGAACAACGTTCTGTTTAAAGAGTGTGGTTGCCAGTTCCGCAATTTGCCCACTTTTTTTTTTTTTTTTGGTTTTGTATAGCCTACTTTTGAACAGTTGGTCGTTTCCCAGTGGGTACAGGTAGGACTGCAGGAGGCCTACTGGGGATATCTGTTATATTTTCCTGCAGTCCTAAAACTGCTAATACCCACTCACTCACTTCTTGGTATATACTGCTTTATCGTGTATCCAGAGTCATGGAGACTTACGGTGTGAGGCGGGGTACACCCTGGACACGCCAATCCATTTCATGGCACACACATACTGTACATATATACGCTCATTCACTTACTACGGGCAATTTGGGAACGGCAATTAGACTAATCTGCATGTCTTCAGACTGTAGGAGGAAACCAGAGTACTAGGAGAAAACCAACCAAGCATGAGGAAAACATGCAAACTTCATGGATACAGACATCGCGACGGATATCGAACCCAGAACTTTGAAGTGTAAAGAGACAGTACTAACAGTTGGTGGTGGCTCAAACAGGTCAGTCTCTGGGTTACTGACCCGAAGGTTAACGGCTTAAGCCTCAGCACTGCCAATCTGCCACTTTTCACCTTCAGTAGTGTATGCAAAAATAAACAAAAACATTTTCTGCACTATAAGATAGTGGTGGTCTTTTGACTTCTTTTGTTGATGGGTCGCTACAGTGGACCATCCGATCCGCACATACAACTTGGCACAGGTTTTAACACTGGATGCCCTTCCTGACCTCCCGTTTTTATCCATGCTTGGGACCGGTAGCTGGGGGTTTGGGTATTGGGTGAGAAGTGAACTAGGGCCTCATGTACATATAATTACAAATAATTGAATCTTAAATTTTAAAGTTCTCACACTCAACTTGTCTCAAAGACAACCTGAAGGTCTTCTAACAGAGTCTTAGTAAATAGTCTTTGGGAGTATTAAAGGCCTTCTACAAATTGCCTGAGGGTAGACTGCATGCTCACTGCGTTACATCATAATCCTGTGTCATAAATTAGTCAGGTACACAGTGCGAAAAGGGACATAGGAGGAGTAAAAAACAACAACAACAACAACATTGAAGATTAAAAAAAAAGAAAAATTGACCCTTGACCAGATGCGTGAGAGGATATTTGATTATGCAAGAATATAACTGTTAGGAAAGCCTGGAGCTTTGAACTTGGATTAAAGCCTAAAGACTTTCAATTTGTGCTTAAATCTAGCCAGATTCTTATATAAGCCTTAAGCAGCTTAAGATTCTTAATTCTTAATATTTAAAATTGCATTTAATTATTTATTCATTTGTCATTGCTGAATGATGTCTGGCTGCAATGACCCATGACTTTACACGAGCAGTCTTTGGTGTACAGGTTCTATTGCTGGAAGATCTGTTGCTGAACCTACTGCACAAGCACACGCCCTCATATTGCCACTAATACTGTAAATTATGAGCAATTTGGAAAAGCCAATTAGCCAACAATTTGTCCTTGGACTGAAACGGAAACCGATGCACCCAGAGGAAACCCACTAAACATGGGAAGAACCTGCAAACTCCACACACACATGGACTGAAGGCCAAATTCGAACCCGCAACCCTGGAGATGCAAGGAGAGAATGCTAACTACTTAGCAACTACGCAGCTGTTCAATATTTATTTATTTAGTGTCTAAATTGCGATGGTTTGATTAACATCCTTAGTGCTAACTCGACCATAATGGCAATTCAGCATGTATTTTTACAAAAGTTTTGCATTATATGGGTAAAAAAAAAAAAAGGGTATTCAACTGTTGTTGAATTTTCAAGCAGGTGATTTTGGCAAGGTAACCTGGCAACCCTGCACAAGACCTTTGTTATCTAACTGACTCTTCCTGCCCTAGTGTTAGATACATTCAGATAGACTTTTGATATAAATATTAAACACACAACAGTCTCGTTAAAAAAGAAAATGAGAATGAATCATTTGTACTGTAACTTCTCTCTAACAGTTGATTTGAAAACAGAAGCCTTAACCAGTTGTATAAGGAAACGCAAGGATATTTGTACAGAGTTCCTTATATGATATAATATGATCGAATTGCAAACTACAAAGTTTTATGGTTACACACCGATATTTCCGTATCAGTTCCTGTGGACATAAAATGTCCAGAAAAGTGAAAGCGCTTTTATACAGTACATACTGTATGTTAGAAGCAAATGGTACCAGAGGTCCGTCCGGTGTCTAAAATAGAATTGTGCAGCAAACTGACCAACCACTCCACCATTAGCAACTCAAAAATGCTCACATAAAGCAGGAGAAAATATATTAACTACCCCTCGTGCTATTTGTAACATAAAACAGTTTCATGCTATGGAGTTCAAGCAATAAATCTCACCACTAGCCATGGAATGTACAATAATGGCAGGCAACGTAGAGAGAGAGAGAGAGAGAGAGAGAGAGAGAGACAGAGAGAATGTGTGTTCAGTCTCATGCACGGTTCACTGAAGAGCAGAGAAGATATCCTCTGGTTCGTTCCTTTTCATAGGTGTTTCACAATCCTTCACCTAGAGGTACAGTGGAGCAAACTGCACTATAGTAGCTTCTTGTGTGTTGACCAGCCAAATCCCAAACACCGCTTTACTCAAAACTGGGCGAAGTGAAACATACTTATTTGGTTCGAGTTAAGCAACGCTGCTGCTCCCATTACTTTCAGGAATGCTAAATATTTGCTGCTGTGAAGACTCTTAATTGAACACAGGAGGCTATAATTCTAGAGGCCAGTGGAGGCCTTGGACAGATCAAAAAGACACAAGGAAGGATCCTGACTTTAGTTTATGGCTGAAACCTAAATGGTTTCCATAGTTAGGCCGGGTGACAACACACACATTTCATGTTTTTTTGTCATCTCTACCGGTCTGGGTGCTATTAACACATTCTAGGGATTTAAAAAACAACAACAACAAAAAAACATACAAATGCCCTTGTCTGCCATGACTCTAGAAACATTATTATTATTATTTTTAAATATGCAGTTATCCTAGATTTCACAGCCATTCAGGAAAACAACCAAAGGCATACTGTTCCAATTATGAACATATTTTGAAACGAAACAGTGCTATCTTCGTAGAGTTTTTAAGGCGTGAGTCAACACCCTCCACCCTTGTTCAGGAAGGCAATGTCTCACAATGACAAAGCCTCATTATGTCAGATGCATTAATGCCACACTGTCAGGTTAAGGCATTACAGATATACTGTACATATATGTCAGCTTTTGTTTGCTAACAATTAATATTCTTATTAATATTCTTGTAATGTTGCGGCATGGTGGTCACCTTGCACCACCTGGGTCTGGGTTCGATTCCCAGCCAGGTTTAATTCCTGCCTTTGTGTGCATGAAGTTTGTATGTTTTCCCCGTGCTTGAGCGGTTTCCTCCCACAGCCCAAAGACATACAGATTAGGCTAATTCCTAGGCGTTCCCAAATTGCTCGTATTGTGAATGAGTGTGTGTGTATATATGTGTCTGACTAGCACCCTGTCCAGGGTGTACCCCACATCATGACCTATGTCTCCTGGGATAGGCTCCAGGCTCCACGTGACCCTGTATACAGGATGAAGTACAGTATAGACGTATAGACAATGAGACAACAATTATTAATAAATATTACATCTTAGAGTTTAACCATGGAACGGCAAACAATTTTAAATTTGTTGGATGTGAGGCAAATTAGTTCTTTACTTTTTGGAGTTTTTTTTTTGCAGGTATAAACAGATGTTTCCTGTTTTTTTCTGGCATAAGAATAAAATGCAGCTTGTCAAATACTGAGAACAATCAATCGTGGATACAATTACAAAGTGCTGACACTGAAGACTCCGTCCATAAATGTTAACAAAAAAAAAAAAAAACTATATACAGTGTCAGCCAAAAAAATGTATGCACACTTCAGGAAAAGAAAAAACTAGTATAAATATTTTAATACACAATTCATTGCTATATATTATATATTGATATACTGTATATGATAATACATTCATTCATTCATCTTCTATACCGCTTTATCCTGTATTTAGGGTTGTGGGGACCTGGAGCCTATCCGAGGAGACTCAGGGCACAAGGCAGGGTACACCCTGGACAGTGTGCCAATCCATCGCAGAGCACACACACAAACACATTCACACATTATGGTCAATTTGGGAACGCCAATTAGCCTAATCTGCATGTCTTTGGACTGTGGGAGGAAACCGGAGAACCCGGAGGAAACCCACCAAGCACGGGGAGAACATGCAAACTCCATGCACACAGAGACGGGAATCGAGCCTGGCCGGGAATCGAACCCGGACCCTGGAGGTGCAAGGCAACAGTGCTAACCACTACACCACCGTGCCGCCTATGATAATACAATATGATAATAATAATAATAATATGTCAATCATATTATTATAATATACATCATACTATTTTTCTTTTTCTGAGGTGTGGATAAAATTTTTTGGCAGACTCTGTAGTATTCTTGTCACAAGGGTGGCACAGTAGCTTAGTGGTCTGCACTGTCACCTTGCACCTTCAGGGTCTGGGTTCTATTCCCTTCTCAGGTCTCATGTTCTCCGTGTGCTTGGTGGGTTTCCAACGGTTTCCTCCCACAGTCTAAAAAAACTAATTGGTGTTCCCAAATTGCCCGTAGTGTATGGATGAGTGTGTGTACCCTGCTTCATGCCCTAAGTCTCCTGAGATGCTTCCCATGACCCTGTGTACAGGAAAAAGCATTATAGACGATGAAGGAATGAATTCTTGATAGAGGTACGATTGCAGAAAATTGATCAACACCTTCTAATAAATTAAACGTGAGAATTCGATGATTTTATCATTAGCAGGTCTTGGTTGAGGCATCAAACCACAATGAACAAGTTCCTGCTTTAATAAAAAGTCACAAAACCTGATCATTTGGAATTGAATTGAATTTGTCTATGGGTGTGTCCACATGGAAATCCTTGGACGACAGCTTCCACCTTTGAAATAATACTTATCTTGTTATTGGAAATGAACCCGGATCGATATCCTGATTCAGTTCAATACCAATTGATCAGGTTTTATGGGTTATTAAAGCAGCAGTTCATTCATTCTGAGCTTTAATACATTGTTACATGTTGCTTGAGACAGTGAAAGTACTTTATATGTACTGTGAGTAAACAATGCATGAAACTTTGGATGGATTTCGTGCTTAGATATCTTCATCTCCCTGATTTTCATTTGTAAAGCATTCCAGCAGCCCAACTCGATCCCGTTCACCCCACCCTGTTTGCTCTATTGCTGTGCACACAGCGGCGTCAAAACTGGGAGCTGACACTTTAAGAAGAGATGATCGATCATGCTGACCAATCACAGCGCGTTCTGGGAGCGCTCCGACCAATGAGAACTCACAGTGGGCAGGCTTTAAGGATTCCAGCACGAACCCAGTGACTCAGCACTAGCGGCCGCGTGCAGGATGATGCCTGATGTTGATTTAAAGAGACAGGACTTAGGGTCGAAAAAAGGCACTGTACGTCCTCCCCCACCCTGGAAAATAGTTGCACAATGTGAGAATTTGGGGGGGGGGGTTGAACCACAGGGGAAAATCTGCACTTACTGTATGGCAGCAGTTTTTTTTTTTTTTTTTTTTAAGAACGGAGCCACACCTTTGCAGTCACAAAACCCAGCAATGACTCAGCTTTGGCCTTTCTGACCCGGAACCTGCATGACTGACAGCCAGGCAGAGCAGCAGTCGCTGGTTTCATCATAAGGCCTCGATGACACATTAACAGACCCCAAACAGCCAGGCTTCTGATTGTAACTCTGACTTAACCGTGGACACACAATCAAAGTCCTAGACGAGTCAAACTTTCTAGGTCATGTATCATCATGCAGCAAATGCCAGCTAGGCAACACCTTACAGTACATAGCACACACACATCCACGTACTGGGTACATTGTGTGCTGAAAAGCACAGACTATAACCGAAGATTTGCGAGAGGCGTTTAAGAAACGCCTCGTTGTTCAGCAGGAACGTTGATCAGCATGTTCCTACTCCAGCAGCCAGCAGTGCGGGATGTGAGTCACGTGTTATTACAGCAGTTCCTCTCCTCAATGTACGAGCAGATTACTGTGGTTGGTGATACAGTACACTCATATCAGTGATGTGTGTTATTTTAAACCATGACTAAAAATAGTTGTTTTTTGATAGCAGACGCGTTTAATATCCACGATGAGGAATGCCAGCCGAGATTCATCAGACGTTGAGTTTCTCATCGTTTAAGCGCGGGGTTCAAACGCTGTTCAAAGTATACGAGCATGTTAAGCGTATTGTAAAAACATCAAAAAGCACGGGCACTCACTGGACATCCTTTGATCTCTAATAAGTGTAATAATCTATGGGGAGGTATCCAAGTACAACCTGATGCAGTATTAGGACTGTGTGTAATATCATATTCATTCGGGAAAAACAAAAAAACAAAACATGAAATACTACCATTAAACCACTTGCTGTCTGGACTCTATCGTTTCATATCCCCTCCGGCTAGTGGACTGTTGCCCTCTGCGTGTGAATAGATCTGGCCTGGAGGCAGCGCCAAATACAAAACGTTTTGAGAAGCATTTATCTGTCTTTCAGTGTGCAAGGCCAAGGCCTGCCCACAGATAGGAGCTAGCCTTGTTCATAGAATGGAATGCGCTTAAGCTTGCTTATTGAACGACTTTAGAAACATCCAAGCAATGCAGATCGCACACACCCCCGCAGTGCGCACTCTCAATCACCTTCTCCTTAATTCATTATCACACTGTCAGCTTAATGTTACCTAATGCAGATACCTGATTTATTTTATTTTATTTTTTATTTTTTATATATAATCACACACTACAGTACAGACTAGATCGCACGGCATCTATAATGCAACTGGAGCATATTTTTTCCAGTCTGATAGTCTGATACAGCAATGCAGCAAATCATCACTTCCATCCTGTTCACAACAATATGGTATCGATTTCTCGCCAGTATGAGTGATTTCTGTCTCTGCATAAACATGTGACTGGTGTAACCAGAATGACGTCAGAAAAAGGTTTAGAAAACACTCATTCATCATATAGAGATATAAGCAATGTGGTGGGGTACACACACAAGCTACATGCATGTCTTTGGGAGGAAACTGGAGTATGCAGGTGAAACCCACCACACACATGGAGAACATGCAAACTCCATACACACACAGACCCGAGGCGAGAATCGAACCCAGACCCCGGAGGTGCAAGGCGATACTGGTAACCACTAAGCCATCGTGGCACCTTAGGCAACACAAGTACTGTAAATGATTAAAACCTTTGTACATAATCATTATGAGTGTGCAGATATGATAAATATGTGAAAAATGGTTCAGCAAGGTAAAATGGTGTTAGTGTACATGACAGGTGAAAAAAAATATGGGGGAAAAAAAGTAAATTTTTTAAAAACTCGAGTAGCCTGATGTTATGTCTATTCCGTGGCCTTATTGTGGTAGCTTCAGGATACATTTTTTGAAAGAGACTTACTAAAAAAAAAATTTTTTTTTATAAGTCCTTCTGCATCTGCAAAATTATATAAATGTGATGCGGGGTTATTGCATCATAAAATCTAACAGTCAGGTCCCAGTATGCGCATGCATTTTGCTAATAGAGTTCATTCATGTCAGAATTATTTTAATTGTGAGATGACAGCTTTAAGATACTACTCAGATGCCGTATTGTTTCTATGGAAATGATTGTTGATAGAAAGCTGAAATACATTTCTACTCCAGTAAGTATTACAGCCCATAACGCAAAGGTCAAATGAATATTTTATAGGCATCCTGACATTACATTCAAACATTCAAATCAAACAGGGACCTTAAATTGTGCACAATAACAGAGGACTGTAAGACTGAGAGTATCTCTACATCATCCCCTGCAACACTAATGCACTTATCCCAGATGTGCACTAATGCTTGAATACATTACATCTGAAACACAGGCCTCCCAGGAACTCCTTTAATGTCCCGAGCATGTGGAAATGGCTGTCAGTACTGTACAGGGGATGTGGCGATAATTCCCCGCCGTTTTCCTGTAATGTGCAAGTGGTGCTCAGTTCCCACAGACAGATGCGTCTCTTTCGCAAGTTGGTCACAAGTTACCTGTTGATTTTCACGGATCAGATGCTGAATGTTTATGTGGAACATGAACTGCATACAGATTTATGGTCTTCTTTAAACCTTTGGTACAGTATGTTTTACTGTGGAGTCTCATTACTCTACTGTGCTTGAAGTCTTCTGTAAATGTCAATCAGAACAAGAACTTTCATTACAAGTTCTGGTTTCACTTGAACGCCCACCATAGAAGCTCAATTGTGTTTATCATATGACACACTGTACTGTGAAATGGTTACTGTCAAGTTTTCCTAATTAACTCCAATTAGTTAAACGTATATACTGTATATAATTACACATTTGACAAACACCTGGATGCATTTTTATAAGATAATATAATTGGAACATAGTATATCAGGGGAAGGTGTATAGGTTTGGTTTCTAATTTTCAATTAAAGTTAAAGTCCCTCCTTTGGGCTTTGATTGTCTTGTGATGTTGTTAATGTCTGTCCCATACAGTACATAACAAATCTTTAGGTACTGTACTTGGGTGTTTCAGAACATACTAGATAACCAAGGGTTGGCGGCACGGTGGCTTAGTGGCTAGCACCTCCAGGGTCCGGGTTCGATTCCTCCCTTAAGTTTGCATGTTCTCCCTGTGTTTGGTGGGTTTCCTCCGGCTACTCCGGTTACCTCCAAAAGTCATGCAGATTAGTCTAACTGGTTTTCTCAAAAAGCCGGTAATGTGTGTGTGCCCTGCGAAGGATTGGTACCCTCTCCAGGGTGTACCCTGCCTTGTGCCCTAAGTCTCAGGTACCCTAAGCGGTACATACAATGAGTGAGTGAGTAGATAACCATGTCATTTCTTAGGTACTTGAGGCCGTCCTCTAACAGTTTAACTTCGTGAAAGGTTACGACACTTTGCTGTTACTAGGTGAAACAGCACTTTGCTTTCTGCATGCGTGGACAAATCAATTATAGATTACATAACAGCGCTGGTGGATGGAGGTGTGATAGGAGCTGGCAGGGCATATCATAACGCATGACTGGGTCAGAGTACCCTGTTCTGTCAGTCGTATATCTCTCTCTTCATAAAAAAAAATAAAAATTATCAGCTGCTTAACCTGTTCATGTCATTAAAATGAATTCCTTTCATTGTTCCTTCTGATCATATGACTGCTGCGAAGAAAGATGACCTGAGGAAGTGTCACAACCTTCGGCGCTGCCTAGATTACAGTATCTTTGTGCGATGATTTCAGTCCGTGACGGAGGCCTGTCTGCGAAGAAGGAGGCTTTCCTAGCGCTCCACCGTTCCTTATTCACACCTGTTTAAAGATCAAAGCGCCTCACTGCCTACAGGGCCGACAGTCTTACAGTCTGACACAGATCCAGCAAAACGGCCAGCTGATTTTCTACAAATAGAGCCGGGTGCTCCAACTATAGCACAGCGCTCCACTCAACACTCCACGTTTATATAACCCGGCATGGAGGGAGGCTAGGAAGGAGTGCGTGGCTTCGCTGTGTCACTGCACCACCCCCACCAGCTGTAACCCTGACACTCCCCCTGTCCACTTCCAGCAGAGCGCTCGAGCAGTGTGTGTGTGTGTGTGCGTGTGTGTTATAGGCTCTATATAAGGCATATATACAGATCTATGATGAGCACATCAGTTCGTTATATAGTCAATGATCAAATATCAAGTTTACACATGATCATTGGTCATCATGTCAGGTCTAAAATTAGAAGTGTAATTTCCATGAACGCGATGGAAATCCAATCTGGTCTAGTTCTGACCCTTTGACTCATACTGTAATCAAATACACTCACCATATCAGTCTTTCCCTTCCTGTACTGTTCACAAGACGGAACCTGGAATGCGATCTGTTCCCTCGACGCCGTTTCTGATGGTTTATATAGTGGAACGCGAATGTCCTTTCTCGCCCAGGTGAAACTCAATCCACGAGGAATGTGAGCAGTTCCTCATAGAGACGCAGCCTCGTTGGATCGGAGCCCACAGAGAAAACAGAGGCAACCTGGTTTGTACTTTGGGGAGAAAAGAGAGAAAAGGGAATCGCAAACATACTGTAACTGCTGATTCATATTATGTGAGGTGCAGAATAATAATAATAGGTCATCAGTTTGACATGAGAATGGTGGGAAGTAAAGGTCAAGTTCAACAATAAGCTCACACATTAAAACATTATTCATTAAAATCGTTGGGCTGAGATTAATCCTGTACGTAATGTCAAATGTATGTTTACTCAGTTTTGTCCAATATATCCAGAACCAGTAGCAGTCGGCCTTAAAGCTCAGAGCGTTTTAGCTGTTACGGAATTTGTTTATTTATTTTTAAATGTTATTGTTTTTTAAAAGAATAAATACTGTACATACAGGGCTCAGGATTGTGCTGTATAGAGTGACGCAACTTCAGCACAAAATATGCAATATGATGAATAGATTTTAATCAACTATACCAACATGACTAAGCAAAAAAAAAAAAACCTTAAAATAAAAAAAGGCTCACATAGGTAAAGAAATAGCACCGATACACTTGGTCATGTATTTTTCTGATTGTTTTTGGTTGTTTCTATAACCAAACAAACAAACAAAAAAATTATATATGCTGTGATTATACAGTATACACTGTCATTCCCATATTGGTAAAACATTTACATTTGGGAGACGCTCTTATCCAGAGTGACTAGCATTTTTCTCTCATTACACATCTGAGCAGTTGAGGGTTAAGGGCCTTGCTCAAGGGCCCAACAGTGGCAACTTGGTGGTTGTGGGGTTTGAACCTGGGATCTTCCGAACCGTAGTCCGTAAGTCAGCACATACTGTATAAGCACATATTTTAATGGTCATTGACCTACAGTATACTGTGTCGCAAATGGGTTTTAAAATGTATTATCTGTATACTTAACTTAAACAACTCACATGCTTATTAATAATAATAATTGTATTATTGTTCTTTAAGAATAATGTCAAAAATGCATTTAACAAGCATCATTTATGATGATCTCTGTCCAGTTTCCACGTAGATAACACCCAGCCATTTGGTTATATTTTTTTAAAAGCTGAGAAGCATAATTCACAATGCATAACATCAGTCTATACCTACTGATGTTGCATCAGGTATGAAATCACATTTAAAGAATATTACACCACCAAAAATATTAGACATTTCTCATTATCTCATTTCGTTATCCTAACTTACTGAAAAGCCCAAATTCATATTCATCAGGTCTATGTATTTTATATAATTATTACACCATATGACAGCACATTTTATAACGAATAAAATAATAAATGCAATACCGTAAGATCCAAATAAGTATTGTGAATTACTATTTATCCATACATTATCTTTACTGCTTATACTGTGTAGGATTAAAGCTGAAAGTACAGAAAGTACTGCAGTTTCTGCATTGATTATTTTTCTATAACAGTATACCCTGGTGTCTTTTATTCTTTACATAATTTGATAAGAAGCTGCGCATTTCAACCTTAATTTAAGGAGCTGATAAGCATCAACATAGTGAAATCTATTAGAGCTGAAGCACCTCGGGCTGCTGTCAGTGTGTGAGGCTATAGACACTCCTCATGGCAGAGTTATAGCTAATGAACGGTACATGGGATATGTAGTTTTCCAGTAATTATTTTATTGTTTAAAACCTTGGAAACAGACAATCAGTAAGTCCTACCTAATAAGGTAAGTTACTCACTAACTCATCTTCTGTACCACTTTATCCTGTATACTGGGTCGTGGGGGGGCCTGGAGCCGATCACAGGAGAATTATGGCACGAGGTGGGGTACATTTTGGAAAGGGTGCCAATCCATCGCATCGATTTGAAATCAAACCCAAACCCTAGAGGTGACAATGCGAACCACTAAGCCACTGTGCCACATTAAGTTACATTTATTTATTCATAATTAAAGTTACAAATAGAATTACTTCTCCATTTGTAAGGTGTGTAATCAGGCATTTTGAGATCATTGTAGTAAATGTAAACTACATTCAGTCTTTTCTTTTTTCCATGGAAGGACTAATCACATGCAACAGGAAAAAAATATGCCTAAATTTAGATCTGTGTGAGAGGATGGTTTGTTTTGAGTAGTACTCCGAGGCAATCTCATGTGAGCATAATAAGACATAACATTCAGAAGAAGGAGATACAGTATGTGCTGTACCTTTTCAGCCTCGTAGCTTTATTGTTAGGAAAAGAAACTCACAGGTCTATGGACCAAAAACTGCAGGTGCATGTCTGGGGTCAAGGTGGTCAGATGCCTCACTCTCACTCTCCATGGTTCATCCTAATGACTGGCATCTCAAGGAGAGAAGTGAGATGACGGGCATGCTCATACTGTACACCGAGGTTCCCATAAATAAGCAACACTCAATCAGAATGGACTGAGCTCGGGTTTCAGGTTCTATATTTAAATCGATATATAAAAAGATTGAACTTAGACCAGGCATTCATGCATTATGCTGCTGTCACGTTGCAATTGCAGTGTGCATGTTTCAAGTAATCAGGCTAATTAGCATGTATCAAGCATGTTAACGTGGTAAAACATGGTATTGCTGCTAAAAAGTGACTAACCTAGCTGAAAAAGTCAATTTTCAGATAGGATCAAATAACACCATTTAATTTTTTTAATAATACTTAATGCTTCTCATCTCCTGATCCATGCTTCATTTTTTTTTTTTTTTTTGTAAATATACATACACTTTTATATTTTTAGCAGCTAAACAGAAACACATTTGCTAAATACAATTTCATGCACTTTATGTACTGTAGTGTCTGTAACTTTTTAAAGTTTAAATCTTTTAATGATCTTAATTATCCAATTTGGCCAATTTAGATTTCACATGAAAAAACATAAACCTGAAAAAAGTGTGTTACTCTAAAATGCAAAATTGTTAGGTTATGGCAACCTGAATTTGACATGGTTACGGACACTACAGTTTTTTTTTTTGCTTTTCAAGCTTTTTTTTTTTTTTTTTAAACAAAAACAAAACATAAATATATGTGTTAAGAATAATTATTGTGCAGATTACCAAAGGCAATTTTGACTGAATAAACTATAGTTTTCTATGTTTTATGTTTTTTTTATGGTCACATAACATAGGGTGTATTTCTAATTTGGAGCGTTTAAAGAAAAAACACAGTTGTTAGTAATTTGGGTAAAAAAATTATTTATTTTGGATGGAATGCTTCAAGTTGAGCAACAATTTTTACAAGTCATACGCTTCTAGACGCTTTTTAGTATCAATACTCATGAAATTAGCAAATTATTTAGGGACACTGGTCACATCCATTTTGCATAAACTTTAGAAGTAGCTTCTTTGGCACACATGTATTATATGTATAACATAAATTTTTTTTAAAAGTTTAAATCAGCACCATACTGTGTTTTGGCTGTAAGCCAAGGTAATACTAAATCCTGACACTAGGAGGCATCACTTTCTTCTTGGTAACAGTCTTCTGGAGTCACCCTGTTCAGCCTTTTGCCTTGTTCAAACTAGTCATGCTATGCAGGCACAAATATGCATAATGGAAAAAAAAGATCTGACGCAAATCTCCACGAGCGAAAGCGAATTTGTCTGCATTCAGACCAGGAAGTGCAAGACAGCATCACCAGCTCCTTTTCCTTTTCTCTCAATCGACTGTAAAATATGATTCATCTGCAGTCACAGAGGTGGAATGTAAGATCCTGGCCTCAATTTCTCCACGGATCTTGTCTTCTCCTGCCCAGCCAGACAACATGTCACATTACATTACATCTCCTACGAACTGTGCGAGTCATGCCCAAAGGGTGAGGAGTTAACTGGCTCTTCTGAAGAGAGAGAGAGAGAGTTTTTTTTTGAAGGTGACCCCACCTAGTTTGCTTGTGTCACGTTCGTGTTGGGAATTTGCCGATCTCGCCAAAGGCCACAACAAATATTTGCCGCTTGAGTTAGAAATAGTCACACCTGGGTAATGGAAACAAGAAGCAGCCTTCGCTACAGCTCAAATAGTCCAGGTGTGATCAGTGGTGTGACTTAAAGACGACCTGGAAATAAAGACGACCTCACGGGCCTGCTGGGGTGCTTTGTACTTTTAAACCTAACTAGATCATCAAAGTTGATCCGGCAAGTGAAAAAACAACTGGACATTCTTTTTGAACTTTGATTGGCATGGGATTTATATATATATATATATATATATATATACAGTGGTGTGAAAAACTATTTGCCCCCTTCCTGATTTCTTATTCTTTTGCATGTTTGTCACACTTAAATGTTTCTGCTCATCAAAAACCATTAACTATTAGTCAAAGATAACATAATTGAACACAAAATGCAGTTTTTAAATGAAGGTTTACGTTATTAAGGGAGAAAAAAAAATCCAAATCTACATGGCCCTGTGTGAAAAAGTGATTGCCCCCCTTGTTAAAAAATAACTTAACTGTTGTTTATAACACTTGAGTTCAATTTCTGTAGTCACTCCCAGGCCTGATTACTGCCACACCTGTTTCAATCAAGAAATCACTTAAATAGGAGCTACCTGACACAGAGAAGTAGACCAAAAGCACCTCAAAAGCTAGACATCATGCCAAGATCCAAAGAAATTCAGGAACAAATGAGAACAAAAGTAATTGAGATCTATCAGTCTGGAAAAGGTTATAAAGCCATTTCTAAAGCTTTGGGACTCCAGCGAACCACAGTGAGAGCCATTATCCACAAATGGCAAAACATGGAACAGTGGTGAACCTTCCCAGGAGTGGCCGGCCGACCAAAATTACCCCAAGAGCGCAGAGACAACTCATCCGAGAGGCCACAAAAGACCCCAGGACAACATCTAAAGAACTGCAGGCCTCACTTGCCTCAATTAAGGTCAGTGTTCACGACTCCACCATAAGAAAGAGACTGGGCAAAAACGGCCTGCATGGCAGATTTCCAAGGCGCAAACCACTTTTAAGCAAAGGACATTAAGGCTTGTCTCAATTTTGCTAAAAAACATCTCAATGATTGCCAAGACTTTTGGGAAAATACCTTGTGGACCTCCGAGACAAAAGTTGAACTTTTTGGACGGTGCGTGTCCCGTTACATCTGGCGTAAAAGTAACACAGCATTTCAGAAAAAGAACATCATACCAACAGTAAAATATGGTGGTGGTAGTGTGATGGTCTGGGGTTGTTTTGCTGCTTCAGGACCTGGAAGGCTTGCTGTGATAGATGGAACCATGAATTCTACTGTCTACCAAAAAATCCTGAAGGAGAATGTCCGGCCATCTATTCGTCAACTCAAGCTGAAGCGATCTTGGGTGCTGCAGCAGGACAATGACCCAAAACACACCAGCAAATCCACCTCTGAATGGCTGAAGAAAAACAAAATGAAGACTTTGGAGTGGCCTAGTCAAAGTCCTGACCTGAATCCTATTGAGATGTTGTGGCATGACCTTAAAAAGGCGGTTCATGCTAGAAAACCCTCAAATAAAGCTGAATTGCAACAATTCTGCAAAGATGAGTGGGCCAAAATTCCTCCAGAGCGCTGTAAAAGACTCGTTGCAAGTTATCGCAAACGCTTGATTGCAGTTATTGCTGCTAAGGGTGGCCCAACCAGTTATTAGGTTCAGGGGGCAATTACTTTTTCACACAGGGCCATGTAGGTTTGGATTTTTTTTCTCCCTAAATAATAAAACCCCTCATTTAAAAACTGCGTTTTGTGTTTACTTGTGTTATCTTTGACTAATAGTTAAATGTGTTTGATGATCAGAAACATTTTGTGTGACAAACATGCAAAAGAATAAGAAATCAGGAGGGGGGCAAATAGTTTGTCACACCACTGTATATATAAAACATTTTATTAAACTATAGTCACTGACTGTCAGATCATGTTTTTAATAGAACAAGTGACTAAAGTCATGAGCGTTGAGTCACAATGGCATGCACACAGTTTTACAAACAGCTGGAAACTCCTTGGCTGTTTGCAATTCTAATCTTCCAGGCATATTGTCCCGGAGTGCATGTGTTTTATTTGTGCAGTTTGTTTCCATTGAAAACAAGCAAACTAAATATAATGATAGATTCCACACCAAACACGGAGGCGTTATTTCTGCGTCCCGTTTTGCTTAGTTTTCGTCCTTTATGCAGAGTTATATTGCTATTTGTTGGCACGGTGGCTTAGTGGTTGGCACTGTCGACTTGCACCCCCAGGGTCTGGGTTCGATTCCCGCCTCGGATCTGTGTGCTTGGCGGGTTTCCTCCGGGTACTCCAGATTCCTCTCACAGTACAAAGACATACAGATTAGGTTAATTAAGCCCGTAGTGTGTGGATGTTGACCGGAGGTCCTAGATATGGTTGAAAAAAAAAAAAAAAGAATAAATGCACTGGTCACCGTTGGACTACAAAGGTTCTTAGATGGTATTGCTATTTACTGTTTGAGATAGTAGTGCAGTATCAATACCATGTGCGTGTAAATATGAAACCAACTATTAGATTCATTCACCCCAAAATGCATGGCATTAAAAAAAAAAAAAAAAAAGTTGTTTAAAAATATGTCTTCATACACATTCACATTCCATACAAACGTAAATAATTCTTTTGATTGTGTTAAGCTGCTTTGCGACAATGTCAATTGTTAAAAGCGCTATACAAATAAAATTGAATTGAACTGAAGTCTTGCTCCTTGTGAATTTATTTACAACCCTGTGAACCATAAAAAGGTTAAAAAGCCCATGATGTCTGATGAAACAGGAAACAGGAAAGCCTTGTGACACCTCATTGGCTGGTGATATCGAGCTACGTAGAAGAAAACAATATGTACAGGCTTGTCACAAATGGTGCATTTGAAAAAAAAAAAAAAGAAGAAAAAAAAAAAAAAAGCATGTCAAGCCAGCACTGCTTTTCAATAGAACATGAACGCAATCGGTTCTTGGCACCTGGAAGATGATGGTGTGAATAAAATCCTAATGATCCATACCTGCACAATCTACAATCTACTCACAATCCTCTCCTCTTACTTCTTGACTTCCCATCTCCTGTCCCAGAATCAAGCATTTCTATAAATTTTATTGAATATTGGCTGCTGTCAAAAAGTAATCAGTTCTCCGGAAGTTTAATAGGACTAGACTTTAGTCTGCTCCATGTGTTCATCTTAAATCAGCCTGAGTTTCCACTAGATGGCACTGCAAACATAAGAAAAATACCTCTCGGTCCTTTTTTTTTTTTTTATTCTGCATTCTGTCACTAGTCATCTCATTTAAGTAATAGAAAACATCCAGCCATTGTTTGCCCACTCGCCGGGTTTGCCAAGGCATGCTAAATCTGATTCTCATGCTCGTGTTCCTTGTATGGGATCTCTACAGACGAAGTTGTTTTCAAATACAATATCACATCTGTTTAGGAGTGGAATCAGTTCTAACAGAGGTGAATCGAGACGTAACAATAATTGTCATCCAAAAATATCTTCCCTTTATAGGGCAAGTCAATTAAACCAATAAGATTAACCTACACAATGGCTTAGATGGAGTTTTCATGTTCTCCCCATGCTTGGTGGGTTTCCTCCAGGCACTCCGGTTTCCTCCTCCAAAGACAAACAGATTAGGCTAATTAGTATTCCCATATTGCCCATTGTATGAGAATAAGCGTGTGTGTGCCCTGCGATGGATTGGCCCCCTGTCCAGGGTGTACCCCGCCTTGTGCACCAAGTCTCCTAGGATAGGCTCCAGGACCCCCGTGACCCTGAATACAGAATAAAGCGGTATAGGTATAGACGATGAGCGAGTGAGCGAGATTAACCTCTAGTCATCATTTTTATATTATGCATACCATATCATATCATACATAACAGATTGATTCAACAGCTCTGGTTGTGTTAGGATTGAAATAATATATAATAAAATCATGCAGTGGAGTTGAGAGGTAATTTATATGCATCTAAAATGAGGAACTGCTGGGTTCAGGGGTCACTGAAATTTACTGGAGACGGAGTGAGAGCAGTAGCACATAATTCACACACACATCCAATTAAGCTCACAATCATTCACTCTGCTCTGACTGCAGTCTAGCTCTGTATTGGGAAGCGTCTGGTTTAAAGTCATCACCGAAATGAGTTCTGGCTAGGAAATAACAATAGTTTCCCCCTTACATTAAAAAAATTAAATATAATAAAAAAAAAATAAAAAAAAAGTGAGCCTGAAGTATGATTTCAGATCAGTTCTTTTAATTAATGCATGTATATAATTTAACAAAGAAACAGTAACATTGTTTACAAATTGTGAAAATTAAAAAAGCCTGGCACACCAGTGTTTTCAGTAAAAAAAACAAACAAACAAACAAACACACACTAGTTTGACGTACGGTACAACCCCACAACCATAGTGTGGTCTACAAAACCCCAGTAGGTCCAACAACTACACACACACACACACACACACACACACACACACACCATAAGTTCCTACAAGGCCATTATAAATATCCCAGCAGTCTTTATACAGAATTATAACGTGAACGTAATGGCCTCATGATAACGTTACAGCTCGTTACTCCATCGTCCAGAAGCTGCACATACTGAGAGCATTACTCCATGGAAAATTCTGCGTTTATCATTGTGTAATGGCAGTGAGATCAACAACAGACCAGCCACCATCCAGATGAATGTAAAAAAAAAAAAAGTATAACATGGGAATGAGATACAGGAAGCATCATGTACAGTCATTTGTCGAACGTACTGTAGAGCCCTGTCACATGACTACTTCTTTATCTTACAGTAAAGTGCTCGACTCGTACAGTCTTGAGTATTCATTTGAATATCTCTGCCAATTCTTATGTATTCCTGGTACATTCTTAGATGTTTATTTGTAAAAAAAGAAAAAACAAACAAACAAACCAATCATCATCTGGTGTATGACCTCTGCCAGTTGTAGATGGTGTGGATGTTGTGTGAGCAGACCGGTAACCTTTTGTAGGTGCTCACGCTGCGATGGCGGAATGCCTTGGCACCTACGTTCACACCGCGGCGCCTGGCACTTAGCTTGGCCCGCTCTTCAGCTGCAAAGAAGTCACTGGTAGCCCTGAAGAACTCAAGAAGGGCTTGGTGACTCCAGAGCACAGGGCCTTCATTGGCAGTGGAGAAGCCGCAGTGGCCGCCTCTTTCCGTCAACAGCAGGAAGAAGTGGGGATTGCTCTCGAACAGCTCGAGGGGTAGCGTGGCCAGAGTTTCACCGCGGATAGGATCATCACGGCTGCACACGCACAGCACAGGGATTGCCACCTCGTCCACATCCCTCAGCGCCTCGTTGCGTTCCCAATACGCCTCCCAGGCTCCTTCGGCCGGTGCCTCCTTCACGACGGAACCAGAGTGACAGAACAGTGCCTCTTCCATCGCTCTGAGTGAGCGGCTGGAGAACAGGCTGTCGATATGGACCAGCTCCCCCAGCACGGTTCTGTACCTGCGGGAAAAATTCAAATCCAATCAGTAAAGATTATGTCCGGATGAAAAAGCAGGCTGCCATGTTTAAAATTGTTTACAACGCTATTGAGCTGACCAGAAGCATTCAAGAAATCAATAGAACTGGAACATTTTCATTTAGCACAGCAGGTATAGTTAGTAGATCCTGATTGTCCTTTGGTCCAGTACACATTTTGTTAACTCTTTGTCAACTTTGTTGACCAATGCTTTGGTCTTTAGTGTATGACAATTACTAGTTAGGCCTAATGATAAGAGCAATGCATAGGGATGGAATTATGGCGTTTCTTTTTTCTCAGTGGACAATACGGTGTTTACAATTTGATTTAAATCCCAATACAATTAAAAGTAATAATGCCAACAGTGTATGACTGCATATGTGGTTTATAACTCTTTTTAGCCTTTTTAACAGCTGGTTTGGTCAAATGTGTAAAGAACCACCACATATGCAGGAAAGTGCAAAAACATGAAAACTGATAATTTAAGGGTAAATTGAATAAAAGGATCAAAAGAAATGAAAGAAATTTAATTAAAACAGAAACCTTACAAGAAAAACAAAAAGTCTTAACTCCGCTTAAACATACCTACTGTACCAGCTGAGTTAAAAAACAAACAAAACAGCAGCCACTAGTGAACTAAATGTGTTTAATGGATTTTGGAGAATGTTGTAGCCAAGAAAAAATTATGTTTACAGTCTGCTTTTGCTTCTACAGTTTACCCAGCCCTCATATACATACCTCATACATGAGGCATCAAATAATGAAAACTGAAACTGGTGTAGTCTGATCATGCACTGTAAACAGAATATGTAATATTTCCAATGTTTCTCATGACCATTAAGATACTTTTGAATTCAAAGGATTTTGCGAGCACCAAATCTCAACACGATTTAATTTGCTTCCACTTCTTGCTGTTCGATTAACTAAGCACGAGTTCTACATTCATGAAATTATGGAAACATTTATCTATATCGTATAGTGGAAGCCAAAGATCCTGTCAAAGATTGGAAATGAGAGCTCATGTTGGTGGTACTAACAGTTGTGTAAAACATTATTATCTTATTAGGGATTTTGGGTTTTCATGAGCTGTATGCCACAATCATCAATATTAAAACAATAAAAGGTTTAAACTACTTCAGTTGTGTGTAATGAATCTAAAATATATGAAAGTCTAATGTTTATTAGTACATTACAGAAAATAATGAACTTTATCACAATATGCTAATTGTCTGAGAAGGACCTGTATATCCATATGTGTCCTTTCGATTATAAACCTTCTATGCTATTGCATTACAAATTTCCCGAAGGGACCCCAAATCCCCTAAGGATGACAATGGCTCTGTGTACAAAATAAGGGTTTTCCCAAGGTTGGACAGGACAAAAAAACTCTTCGATCCAGAACACTGATGTCAAGCCCACTAAAGACCTTTGGTATGAACTGGAACATGACCGTACCCCAAACTTCCTTGTTTGCCATCACTAATGCAGCACTTGAATTCCCACTACCATGCTCTAATATTTAGTAGAAAGCCTTCCCAGAAAAATGGAGGCACATTCTGTATGTATGATGATCAGGTGCCAAAATACTCAATGCATTTTGGGCAGCTGTCCACTATATAGTGCACTGTATGTTTATTTTCCGCTCTGTTAGGACCTGTCGATAGGTTCAACAAAGGTGTTGGAAGTGTTCCATTTTACTGTACCTGCTCAGGCAGATCTTCTGATAAAGAAGGAGTATCCAGTGGAAGGGCCAGCCAGGACCATTCTCAAACCAGTTCTGACAACGGAAGACGGGCGACAGGCAAGCAGCAGCGGTCATATAGCTGGAAGAGCCGCACTCGCCCAGGTAGGACAGGAGTAGGCCTGAGCCGGTGCTCTCACTCACTGCATAGAGACGGCCAGCAGGCTGGCGGTAGCGGATGTAGCGTACTGCCTCGCGCAGATCGGCTGGGTCACCAAACTCTTGTAGTTTGACGGTGCTGAGCGGTGTACCATTCTGACTGCGGCGATTAAACACCACAGCAAGGTAGCCATGACTCAGAGCTGCCTCACAGAGCTAGAAAGAAAAAGCATATATGGTTACAATGAGAGAGAAGTTGAAAAGGCACAAGGATGACATGAACAAAGATGAGTTTCTTCCACATGCAAGTTTTATGGGTGTGATGAATATTCGACAACACAAGTGTGTTTATATATCAAACAATCAGCCATAACTTTAAAACCATTTGATCCACATAGGTTTTAGATTCACCATGCGCCAACAGGGCGGTACTGGCCCCTTGCGCATGGCCTCTGCAGGTGTGCTATGATGTCTGGCGCAAGGACGTTAGTGGCAGATCCTTTAGGTGCTGTTGATTGTGGGGTGAGGCATTCGTGGACAGGCTTGTTTGTCTACTGCATTCCATGGATGCTCATTTAAATTGGGATGTGGGGAATTTGGAGGCCAGATCAACAACCTTGGACTCTTTGTCTGCTAAGCTTTGTGATCGGGAAGCTGTAATGCACTGGATGTTTTCATACCTTTCTTTCGTGGCCATCATTTACTTTTTTATGCAGTTTGTACTGAATGGGCTTTTCTGTGTGATCAGACCAGACAGGCTGGCCTTTGCTCCCTGTGGGGTTAGATGGGCCATGGAAGCCCATAATCCTGTGACCAGCTTACTGGTGTACAGTATAATTGATAATCGATTTGTTGGCAATTCACCTGGTGATGGTGTTGCAGCTGATCAGTGTATATACTGTATACGCTCATCCACTCATTCATTAATTTATACAGCCATACATACATTACGATGCATACACACATCAGCCATAACATTATGATCAGTTGCATAATATTGAGTAGGTTCCCCCTTTTGCCGCCATAACAGTGATATTTATTTATTTAACACTGTATGTTAACCCTTTCATCAATTTGATCTAGACTAGCACTTCCACTGGATCGGACTACGTGAACCAGCCTTCACTCCCCATGTGCATCAGTGAGCCTTGGCCACCTGTTTCCAGTTCACTGGTTTTCCTTCCTTGGATCACTTTTGATAGGTGCTGACCACTGTAGCCTGAGAACACCCCAAAAAAGCTGGAGTTGCTCTGACCCAGTTGTTTAGCCATTACAAATTGGTCCTTCTCACAGGAGATACATTTTCAGTATCTCGTTACAATGGCAGATGGACGTGGGTCGGATATACTACATGTAGGCAGCATGTGAACCTCCCCCCCCCTGAAGTTGATGAGTTGAAAGCAGAACAAATGGGCAAGCATAAGCATTTGCCTGCCTAGTCAAGGGCTTGTCCATGACTTTGACAAGGATCAAATTGTGGTGGCTAAAGGACAGGGTCAGAGCAAGTCTAAAACTTCAGTAAAACCTAACAACTGTTTTACTTATAGTACTGCGCAAAAGTCTTGGGCACATACGAAAATATGGCATAAGCAAAAGATACTTTTGAAAACATTTCTGCATAAAAGAAACTTCTAGAAAGAGCAATAAAGATTAATAAAATAACCAGTCAATATTTGGAGTGAAAACTCATTGCTTAAAATCAGGCGTTTAAGACACAGATGTGTGCAGTTTTATAAGAAAAAACAGCAGTTAGGTTTTACTGAGCTTGCTGGAGAATATGAGTTCTTCTGGTAACTTTGTCACACTCACTCCTTTATATTTTTATGCAAATTCCAGGTCTGTCTGTACTGGTCTGGTCTGGTCTGTCCTGTACTATATATATTTTTTCTTTATAGCCATGCATATATTCTCCTGTAATATTATTTTAAGAAATACTGAATGATTTTGTACATAATTATGCAGACATGATAAATATATATAACAACATACAGCATATACAGTAATATGGTGTATATATATATATATATATATATATATATATATATATATATATATATATATATATATATATATATATATATATACACACACAAAAACACTATGTGAATGCATCAGTGAATTCAATTGTTCCTTTACTTCTGATGCAAACAAACCTGTGAACCATGTAATTGCTGTCAAGGCTGCTCAGTACTTTTCCTGTGTAAATCAGACACATGGGGAATTTTGTCATGGGGGTTTAAGACACAGAAAAAACGCACTAATACTCTGCACTACATTCCTCACATATTCGATGAGCCAGAGAAGCCATCGAAATCAAGCATTCAGTCACAGACCCAGAGTAAGGTCAATACTGGACTTTTATTTCACTTGCTCTCTTTATTATTACAGGACAAGACACAATTCCTCTTCCTGATGCAGTTCATCAGTGTCAGTAAGACCAAAACAATTTCCTCTAAATTTTATTTAAAGATCTCATCCTTTTTTGGCAGCGGTGTTTACAAGTATATTTCATAGTTGCTGTCTGCGATGCTGTTCTGCACATCATATTAATGTCATAAGCACTATCTGCAACTCAGCAGCAGCATTTACATACATGCAAAATGACACCTTATGGGTACCATGGGCAAAGGGTAATCTACTCACCAGTGCAGTACTGTGTATGAAACAGTTTTGCATGCAAGCAACGGAGAAGAGCAAAAGATGATATAAACCTTTATTCTGACTCCACCACTAAAATAAAATCTAATTTTAAATATAAAATTCCCTTCATGAGTTCATTTAACAAAGCACTCTTAGGTTGAAATCTTAGATTTCAAAATGCTCTGTTTAAATATTTTCATCTTATACTGTATATACTTATTTTTATGTTACGCAGGAAATATCCTATCACTGTTGCCTGTTCAAGAATATCCATTCTTCCATTCGGGGAAGGAAGAGCTATTTAAATCGAAGTAAAGTGAGTGCACTAAATCAAAGAACCACAAAGACATGTACAAGCGAGCTTTACTGCTTTTTTTTCCTTTCTTGGCATCAATTTGGTCCACAGAGAAGCTGAGCCAAATTCAGACGTCACTAAAGTCATGACCTCCAGATTTGTACAGAAAGTTATGTATGAAACAAATTTCCCGGAATGATTTGGTACAGGAAATAGATGGAAACGTTAAATGTGGAAACTCATTGAGGTTTTAAGGAACAATGTTAAATACAATACAAAATTTTCATAAGAAAATAAATAAATCAGCATCACAAACCTGCCGAGCAAAATGAGATAAGACAATGATTTCCATGTTGGATTTAAGTTTATAACATTGTACAACACAGATTTGATAATCATTGTGCTCAGCATGAACCAGAGGCAGGAAAATATATATTAGATACAGATTATATTACAAGTCATCACTTTGTAATTACTATAAGGTTTCTCTGAATCCACATTGAAGTCAGCAAGTATCATCAATCGGTGTTTTTTTTATTTTTTTTTAATAAAGCCTTCTTTCTTTGTTTTTTCTTTAACACACTGGAGAATCATAATCTAATATGAAAAAGCGTAATTGGCAATGACAATGACAAAAATACTCCTGCACACAGCATCACTACCGTACACTCACGCTTACATGACATGCATGCAACAGTAAAGAAAACAAAAGGACGGCAACCCTCAATTCCTCTTGCCACACTGTGCGCTGCACGCCAACATCCACAGTATACTTCTGCATATCATTTCATTACAGGGAGACTAAGACTGTGAGCTCACTTTCTAAAGACTGCAGTCTTATGATGCAAGTAGAGCCACGCTATCCAGATTAAATAAGCACATAGCGGGGTATCTTCAGTCTCTGTTGCAGCAACGGTACACCTTATATGCGTGGAAATAGGATCAAATATGAATTTTGAATTTGACTGTGCACTCATTTTGAACTGAGCTGTACATGATGCATAATTTCTCAATATTTCTCAGGATTATGATCACGTTATGGCTTATGCCTCTTTATCTTTGACTGTACAGCATTGTGAAATTTGATCAATAAAACTCACGTATTCATTCATCACGTATACTGCTTTATCTCATGCACAGGGTTCCGGGGTGGGGGTGGGGGCTGGAGCCTATCCCAGGAGACTATCCCAGGAGACTTAGGGCACGAGGAGGAGGGGTACACCCTGTACTAGCTGCCAATCCATCACACACACTCATTAATTCGGACACTCTGGGCAATTTGCGCATGCCTGTTAGAATTCCCAACCTGCATGGCTTTGGACTGTCTGAGGAAACCTGGAATACTCGGAGGAAACACACCTAGCATGGGAAGAGCGTGCAAACTCCACGCACACAGATCCCGAGGAGGGAATGAAACCCGGACTCTGGAGGTGCCAGGCGACAGTGCTAACCACTAAGCCACTGTGCCACCCAGAAAAGTTTTTCAAAATCTCAACTAAAGTCAGTTTTTTTTTTTATCGCCGGAAACCTTTTCCTGATACAACCCCCCCCCCCCATTTTATCCGGGCTTGGGACCGGCACTGCATCCAGTGGCAGGGGTTTGGACACTAGGTGGGAATCGAACCCGGTCCTTTCTCATGGTAGGCGAGACACCACCTGAGTACCCCTGAGCCACAACCTGACAAATAAAACATTAGCATAAATAAATTAATTAATTTATTTCATAAATAAATAGCCAACTCTCTTACTTTAGGACACCCATAGAGTATCATCAAACCTCACAAGGGGATAAAGATAGATTTTGTCTCATAGACAATGATGAAACCTGATACTTGGCAGTATTCCTGAAATAGACAGGTTTTAAAGTAAAAAAAAAAAAAAAAAAAAACATGATCTAGTTCTTTACCTTCAAGACGTTCCTGGTGAGCTTTCCGAAAGAGTTGGGAATGATCAGAAGGATGGGACTAGAGGAATAGCTCGAAGTCCTCCTCCTCTTAGGACCAACAACAGCCCAGTCTAAAGCCACCAGGCCGTCGTCACTCAGCTGTAAATAATCACGGATGAAATGCACGGCGCAGTCGTTCGGCCAGAGAGCGCCCCAAAGCGTCTGCAGACTCGGACTCGCCCTCCAGTGCCACAGCGGACTCTTCGGCGCGGACGTACAGAAACTCGTGCAGTGTCTCAGCAGGTATTTGGCGAGCGCCGACGGCTTGCAGATGAACGCGGCGGCTGGGGAATCACCTGCGGGCTTCGTCCCGGTGCCACACTCCGATGCGCTCCCCTCTCCCGGTGCGGTTTCAGGCCCCGGTAAAACCCCTGCCGCGGAATGTTTGAGCGCTGGCCAGACCGCGGCCACCAAGAGGAGGACACAAAGAGCGCCGATCCATTCCAGCATTTGAACGGCTTCTCAGAACGAATGTTTTATTATTATTTTTTAATAATAGTAATAATAAAATCCAGTGAAAGAACAACAGCAGGGGCTCATTAAACGCGACCCTGATTCACCAGATGCGTAAAAGCTCACGCGGTGAAATAATAATCCCCCCTGACGAACGCGCGCACCAAGCCGCGAGCGAGCGAGCCAGCGCGCGCGCGCTCTCTGATCCTGCAAGTTCAAACAACTTTTACAAACCGCTGCCGTTGACTCGCGTCCATTTCTCTAAGACTGAGAGAATCTAATCTGGTGTCCACGCGCGTTTTGAAATCAAACCAGAGTGTCCACGGTTGGCGCCATCAGGTTTTAAAATGCACTCGGTGTGTGTGTGTGTGTGGAGCTAAGTGCAGGAGCTCTTCTCACGCTGTCAGCGTTTTTAAAGCCAGCAGCAGGCGCCTTTCTCTCCAACACCACATGCAGTATGTAGCATGCATCTGTATAACTCAATACACCCCTGCTATTACTCAATCCAGGGTACTAGTCCACATTTCTGCCTGGAGCAAAGTGAACTACACAGCCATTTTATCTTTTATATCATAAGTCCTTACAAAATAATAATAATAATAATAATATCCAGAATTAGCACATTTGAACACACACACGCCATCTATATACTGCTTTATCCTGTATACAGGGTCGCAGGGGACTGGAGCCTATCCCTGAAGACTTAAAGTATGGGGCGGGGTACACCCTGGACAGGGTGCCAATGAATCGCAGGCCACACACACTACAGACAATTTTATGGACACCAATTAACCTAATCTGCACATCTTTGGACTGTCTGAGAAAGCCCGGAGGAAAGGGACCAAGCATGGAGAGAACTCCATGCACACAGACCTTGAAGTGGGAATCGAACCCAGACCCTGACGGTGCAAGGCTCAGTGGTTAACGTGTTGGGCTGCTGACCAGGAGATTTCCACTTCGAATCCTGGGGGTGTACCACCCCTAAAGTCCTTCACCCCTACGTGCTCGGATACAATCAGCTGGCACCCCGACCCTGTAAATAACTGTCACAGAAGCAACAGATATCCATTATAATCTGTTACCCGATGTGCCAGGCAGCACGTAGACAGACCACAACAATATTTCCGATGAATTTTTCGTAGTGGCGATTTTTAGTATAGGTTCGAATCCCACCTTTGGTCTGTGTGCATGGAGTTTGCATGTTCTTCCCGTGCTTGGTGGGTTTCCTCCACTTCGGTTTCCTCCCACAGTCCAAAGACATGCAGATTACAAACCGATGCCCGGCGGTAATTGGCGGGTGTATGTGCGTGCCCTGCGATGGATTGGCACCACCTTTTAGAGTGTATATCACCTCATGCACTAAGTCTCCTGGGATAGGCTTCCCATAAACCTTTATACAGGATAAAGTGGTGTAGACGATGAGACAATGACGATTTTTAGTTTGGTGATGGTAAGACTGATTTAATCAGTGACGTCAAGTGCGTCATGGGAAACGTGAGTCTGGATCAGGAATGATGAGTGGCTTTGTCTGAAATAAGATACTTGTTCGTGTATCTACTGTACAATGCAGCACTCAGTTAGCAGGGCGAAGTCTCACATTTCTTTCAAAGAAAAAACAAACAAACAGCAGAATGCCCACAACGCATGTCACTGGATCATGGAGGAATGGGAGTATGTGGTGGAAACCCACATGATATGGGGAAAACATGCAAGCACTGCATATTCAGAGTGGAGGTAAGATTCCAGCCCAAACCCTGAAGACACAAGGCAACAGTACTAATCTACACAACTGCTTGTAAGAAAAATGCAGAGAAACTACTGTGTTTTGACCACTTTTTATTTGTTTTTTAAATGTCTTTTTAAAAACTTGATACTAACATATTTACTATCCAGAGCGACTTACTTTTTTTTTTTTAATCTCATCTCATATTTTGGCGGCGCGGTGGTGTAGTGGTTAGCACTGTCGCCTTGCACCTCCAGGGTCTGGGTTCGATTCCCCGGCCAGGCTCGATTCCCGTCTCTGTGTGCATGGAGTTTGCATGTTCTCCTCGTGCTTGGTGGGTTTCCTCCGGGTACTCCGGTTTCCTCCCACAGTCCAAAGATATGCAGGTTAGGCTAATTGGCGTTCCTAAATTGCCCATAGTGTGTGATTGGGTGTGTGAGTGTGTGTATGTGTGTGTGCCCTGCAATGGATTGGCACCCTGTCCAGGGTGTACCCCGCCTAGTGCCCGAAGTCTCCTGGGATAGGCTCCAGGTCCCCCACGACCCTGAACACAGGATTAAGCGGTATAGAAGATGAATGAATGAATGAATGAATGAATCTCATATTTTATCTGATCAGTTGAGGGTTAAGGGCCCAACAGTGGCAACTTGATGGTTGCGGGGTTTGAACCTGGCATTTTCTAAACTGTAGTCCAATGCCTTAAGCACTGAGCTACCCCTGGCCCTATTTAATTTGATGTTTGTACAGCGATGCAACAGTGACACATTTAGATATAAAACAAATACGGTACCTCATTTCTAAGGTAAATTAAATGAAATAGAAATTTTAAAGAAATTGCAGCAAATGTTTTACTGTGCAATATGCAGAAAGATACAAATAAAAAATTGGTTGTTAATTTAACCACCTCAGCAACAACCTCATTTCCCCTCTCGTCTGTTCAAACCACAAAGCATTCGGCATCACCAGTATACTAATCACCGGCCAGATCACTGGTTATTGCCTTAAGTTATATTATTTATGCTTGAATGTTTCATAGGTTATGTATAGCTTAACAAGCATTCCTCTGAACTTGGTCAGGTACAGGGACTGGACTGAAAATGAGAGGCAAAAGAGTCCTTCAGGAGGCCTGGAGAACTATTCCCCAAGACTACATTACAAAATACAAGAAAGTCTGGCTTTTTGGAGTCAGCTTTTAACTTTTTTTTACTTTTTTTTTTTTTTATAAAATTTTATCATCAACCTTTTATGAAAGACACTTTCATCAATGTCTATACTGCTTTATCCTGTATACAGGGTGATGGGGGGCTTTAGTCTATCCCAGGAGACTTAGGACACCTTGGACAGTGTGCCAATCCATTGCATGGCACATACACATACTGTACACACACTCACACGCTCATTCACACACTACAGCCAATTTGGAAATGTCAATTAGCCTGTCTTTGGACTGGTGGAGGAAACCGCTTTACCCGGAGGAAACCCACCAAGCACAGGAAGAACAGGCAGAAATTGAACCCAGAACCACTCAGTCACCTTTTATGAAAGACAGATTAAAATTTTTCTCTTATATGAAAATAAACATTGTAGGATCTTGATGTACAGTAGAGTACAAACATGCATTAAACAGCAATAGTGCCAATGCTGAAAGCCTCGTGCTCTCCTTTAAATAATTCACTGAGAAGGCTTTTTATTTATTAGTGTTCATGTATGTACTGACAAACCTAGAATCAATGTTTTGTCCACGAACCAACCATTTTCTTATCCATGTAAAATTCTGTATCTTAGGAATTATAAATATGGGTTTTTTCCTCAGAAAGGAAATTGGCTGCAATTTTGCCTGAAGTTTTCTGGATCATATACACGGGTCTGCTCTGAACTTCTCGGGCCTGAGCTGTCAGGATGTTGCATGCTCTCTGAATTATAAAATGAGTTACGCAACCCTGATATTACATTACATGTTGTACAAAGTTCTTCTGCTGCCATTCAGCTTGATTTTTTAAATATAATTTGCTGCTGATAAATGTAATGCAAGAAATGTTGCGAGGTTAGTATCACTATGAAGTGCCTTTGGTGTAATCATGAGCAATTCTGAGGTTTTATTATAAATGAATAAACATTTCGACACAGGCCTATACAATTATAAGTGTCTTGCAATGTGTTTTCCAGATTTTATACCATTTTATTTGATTGGGTGTATAAAATTTTGTCATGTCCCACATAGTGAGTGATATACAGTACAGTAAGTGATATAAGTGAATATGACACAAAATAGTAAAGTACATTTAATATTCTTATTGCTTTTTTTTAATTAAATATTCTAATTATTTAATGAAAATTTATTTTGTAATATTATTTTTTCAGAATAATAATAATAATAAATTTTGTACTTGTCCCCGAAATTGATGTCCACTCTGTTAATTTAGGGTCACTTGCCTTTGAGAAACTGGCTGTCCACTGTGTCATAGTGCAATATTAATATAAGATAAACAGTACACAGCCACCTTCACAGTGTGCTCAATAAAAACTTTTGCACTTTAGCAAAAAATGTCCACCCCGTCATGGTCCACACTGTAATCAATCCTTCCATAACATGCATAGTGCATTTAACGGGGGCAGCCAAAAGATGAATTTAGATCCGGTGACTGCGAAAGCCACTGAAGAGCCCTGACCTAATTGTCACACTCATGAAAAACATTTTACATTTAGGCATTTGGCAGATGCTCTTATCCAGAGCGACTTACGTTTTTATCTCATTACACATCTGAGCAGTTGAGGGTTAAGGGCCTTGCTCAAGGGCCCAACAGTGGCAGCTTAGTGGTTGTGGGGTTTTGAACCTGGGATCTTCCGAACCGTAGTCCAATGCCTTAACCACTGAGCTACCCCTGGCACCATTTTAAGATGATGTTTGCTTTGTGGTCTGATGCATTATCATGCTGGAAGTATAAATTGGGTAAATTGTACTCAAGAGGGTATACAAATGGTCAACAAGGGGAAAAAAAGACTCTGGCATTTAAGGGATGATTGATTGTCTTAAAACACCAAAGGGTTCCAAGAAAACATTCTCCACACCATTACACCATTTCCACCAGCACCAGCTGCTGTTTCAAAGCAGGTTGGGTCCATGAATTCATGTTGTTGCCACAAAATTCTGACCCTCAGTGTGCCTCACAGCAGGAATCGAGATTCATCAGACTAAGCTACGTTTTTTTCAGCCTTGGTGATCCCACTTCAACTTCAGCTTCCTATTCTTGGCTGACAGAAGTGGCACCTGATGTAACGTACTGCTGTTGTAACCCATCCATCTGAAGGTCTGATGTGTTGTGCATCACAAATAAGGCTTTCCATGCACATACATAACTGTTATTTATTTATTTTTTATAAATTGTACCAGGCAGGGTCCGGGTTCGATTCTCGTCTCTGTGTGCATGGAGTTTCCCCGTGCTTGGTGAGTTTCCTCCGGGTACTCCGGTTTCCTCCCACAGACCAAAGACATGCAGATTAGGCTAATTGGCGTTCCCAAATTGTGTAGTGTGTGAGTGAGTGAGTGTATGTGTGTGACCTGCAATGGATTGGCACCCTATCCAGGGTGTACCCTGCCTTGTGCCCTAAGCCTCCTGGGTTATGTTCCAGGCCCCCAGCGACCCTGAATAAAGCGGTATAGACGATGAGTGAGTGTACCAGGCTGA
Organism: Channallabes apus; assembly: GCA_030522415.1. Taxonomy (NCBI): domain Eukaryota; kingdom Metazoa; phylum Chordata; class Actinopteri; order Siluriformes; family Clariidae; genus Channallabes; species Channallabes apus. Next base: position 6,861,201 of record CM060126.1, on the reverse strand, counting down.
GTAAACTCTAGAGACTGCTGTGCATGGAAATCCCAAAAGATCAACAGTTATAGAAACAGTTAAACCAGCCTGTCTGGCACCAACAATCATGCCATGTTCAAAATGACTGAGATGACATTTCCCCCCATTCTGTTGGTTGATGTGAACTGAACATGAACTGGACATTACCTAACGGTGCTGGCCTGTATCTGCACCTAAGTAGATGTAGAGGTGTTCTTAATGTCATGTTCAGTTAGTGCATGTATAAGTGGCTCACAATATCACCAAATTTATGATATTGTGATACAAAAGGTGCGTTTTTATACAACTAGCGATCTTAAAGTGCCTCTGGCTGGCTTTGGAATGTAACAAAAGTAGCCTATAGATGCCTTTGGGACATTTGGGCGGATTGCAGTCAGAGAAAACTGGCAGCCACACTGCTATTGTTCTCCATGTATTATTATCACTTTGAGAATAGATACCAAAATATCTTTTATTCAATTACAAATACAGGGCGGTCCAGGCAGCAGAGTTAGTGAAAAAAACACACATGATTCACATTGAACTCTTTCTGTTCAAAGGTTCCCTTACACATTCAGCATCATTCTGTAAACATAATGGATGCTTTTATGTGGGGAAAAGTGGATATGAATTAGATTTAAGACATGACGATGTGTTTATGGTCTATATAACATTTAAGTGTGTGTGTGTGTGTGCGTGTGTGTGTGTGAGAGACTTTTGTAAAAGGGAGGAAGAGAGCTTTTGAGTTATTGCTGCCATCTTTAACCTTCATGAAATAGTCCCTTAAGGGACTAGCGCAGGAAATCTAAAATCAAACATGCCTCACTGATGTATTTTTGTTTGATTCAGGGACAATTAGCATTGCTATGCTGAACAGGAAGGGATTAAGAATGGTCTTTGAGTGAGGCCGGATCACCAACAAAGTCCTTCAGAAGACAGTGAGAATAAACAAAGACAAAGAAGATTGTTTGTCAAGAGACTCCGACCCGGAGGGCTCGAATCCAGTTCTTGATTCTCATCTTGTCTGGTGGATTTCCCTCCAAATAAAATGACGACATTGTATTGTTCCTTTGTTGCCCTCAAACCGAAATCAAAGAAGGCTGGGACAGAAGGTTAAATGAAAACTGATACTAATTTTTGTAAATTACCTGTGACTCATATTTCATTACAGACAATACGGAAACATTTTTTCCCCTATTTTGTTTGATCAACATTCGTGACATTAAGGCCTGCAATATGATAATGATCAGATTTCTGTCAGGTGTTGTATGACCATCATCATTTGGTACAAAAGCAGTATCCAGGAATGGCCTAGTTCTGCAAAAGAGCAAAGATGGGCCAAGAATCGCAACAAAAGCATGAGAAAATGATGTTAAACCTGTTAATTAATTAATTCTATAAAGACATGTTTTGATGAGTTCAGTGCGGAAGAACTTGACCGGCCCAAACACACAGCCCTGACCTCATCGAGCACCTTTGGGATGAACTGGAACAGAGATTGCGAGCCAGGCCTTTTAGTCCAACATCTGTGCCTGACCTCATAAATGCTCTACAGAATAAATGGACATGAATTCCAAAAACGGAAACACTACAAAATCTTGTGGACAGAGTGGGAGCTGTTTTAGCTGCAAAAAGGGGGAACAACTCCATATTGAAGTTTGTACTTGGATGCAATGTTATTCTGATTCGGCCAAATACTTTTGTCTCTATAGTGTAGTGTTCCTTAAAGAAATAATAGCAAGGGGTTTATATATCTTACTTACTATAGTGCATTACATCATTTCATAATACAGTGAGCTACGGTGCACTACATAATAAGATTCAAGAAATCTGGAACATTCTCAGTATGTTGACTGTAAGGGTGCAAGCCTAAGCTGAACATGCTTTCTGATCCCTCAGAAGCCACTGCATTGTTCATCTATACACAATATAACCACATGGACTCAGGATTACTTTGCCAAACCTTTGTCAGCAAATACAATACATAATTACTTCCATAAATGCCAGTTAAAACTTTACTGTGCCAAAGGGAAGCCTTACAGTATGTTAACCATGCCCAGGATCAATGTCGACTTCTCTGGGTTCAGAGGTATCTGGGATAGATTCTGTCTATCTGGCATCACATCAGTACTTCAGAAAGAAATGGATACCGTGTCTCTGCCAGGCTTGTGTCTCAAATTCAGAATTTGAGAATGAGCCGCCATTCAATTCATGAGTTGGAATTTGAATTGAATTGACTCCGCCCCACAGGAAGTTGAATTTGAATTGGAGTTGGAATGACAGGAAGTGGAATTAAATTCATGGCAATTCAAAAGACATTCCACACAGTCATACAACAGAAAGAATGTGTTGAATCTCACATACGATTACATTAATTTTGTAATTTAATAGCATAATTTCATTACACATAACTAGTCACTCCTCAACCCTACATACATTTTGTTCCAACATATAGATAATGATTGAATTCTTGAAATAAATTACTCCATCAATGGTTGACTAGTTTTGTTCAAAATGTTATTTTCATTACAAAGTAATCAAATAAGGCGGCACGGTGGTGTAGTGGTTAGCACTGTCGCCTTGCACCACCAGGGTCCGGGTTCGATTCCCGTCTCTGTGTGCATGGAGCTTGCATGTTCTCCCCATGCTTGGTGGGTTTCCTCCCACAGTCCAAAGACATGCAGATTAGGCTAATCGGTGTTCCCAAATTGACCATTGTGTGTGTGTTCACGCTGTCCAGGGTGTACCCTGCCCCGTGCCCAGAGTCTCCTGGGATAGGCTCCAGGTCCCCGTGACCCTAAATACAGGATGAAGTGGTATTAAGTCGAGTGTTGACCATCAAATTGTGTAGAAAAGAAGCTTTCAATCAAATGTCCACCTCAAATTGTTTGGCAACCATCTTAAATACTTGGTTAAAGCAAAGCATTCTGGGATATGGAGTCACATTCCATTGTGTTCCACAAAATTACAATTCCAATAAATCAAACTTAATTGCTGGGGGGAAACATTTCCTGTTAATGTAATCTGTACAAGTAGTTCAAACTAATATCATTTATAGAATATGTAATGAAATCATATCTGACATATATTGTAAAGCTTCATTGTTAAACACTTCACTTATGTATATGAATTTCTTTTGAATTTGCATTGAATTGCAATTCTGCTTCCTTTAATTCAATTCCGAATTGTAATTCTAGATCCTGTTTTTGACATCAATTCAAATTCAATTCAAATTCAAGAATTGAATTGGAATTTAGAAATTTTTGAAATTTAGAAGTTTCAGGAATTTAGCTAAATTCTGAATTGTGCACAAGCCTGGTCTCTGTGAGCAAATAATAGAAGAATCCCATCCTGATTGTCCGATGTCCGAAAGCCAGGCTCTGTCTGTATGGGGCTGTGTCAATGCCCTTGGCTAAGTTAACTAGCACTTCTGTAATGTCACCATTAATGCCAAAAAGTACATGGAGGTTTTGGAGGAACATACAGTCTACCGCTGATGTTAAGACAACATCTATTCCAATGATGCCCATCTATATTTCAACAAATCAATGCAAAACCATATTCTGCACACATTACAAAGGCATGGCTGTGGAAGAAGTGGGTCAGGGTGTTGGGCTGGTGTGCCTGTAATCCCCAATAGAGAATGTGTGTCACATTTTAAACAATGAAGGACTGTTACACACTTTAAGACCTGGTTGCAGGATGAATGAGACATAATTACATCTAACACGCTTCATCAGTTGGTGGCTTCAGACTTTTAAGTGTTGTGAAAAGGATGGCAAGATTACAAAGTGGTACGTATTTTACTGTCTCAGCTTTATAATTTTTTTTTTTGTTGCAAGAATGAAATCTAAAATAAGGAAAACAAATCAATTATTGTGCTGCTTCATTGTTTTCAATGAAAAAGCAAAAAACTAAGATTATTTGCAAATCACTGCTTTCATGTTCCATTTTAATTTAACATACAATGCTCCAACTTTCTCTGATTTGTGGCTGTAGATGCCTGGATCACGTATTCCCTTACGGAAAAGAAATATGGCAATATATTGTAAAATATAATGCAATATATTAAATAATACATTTCCATATACAGTATAGGAAACTAGCTTATATTTATTCAGATATGTGTATATCCGACTCACAATCTCATTCACACACTACGGGCAATGTGGGAACGCCCGAAGAAACTGGAGTACCCGGAGGAAACCACCAAGCATGGGGAGAACATGCAAACTCCATGCACACAGAGACGGGAATCGAGCTTGGACAGGACACTGGAGGTGCAAGGGGACAGGGCAAACCACTTTACTTTGCTGGTGTGCTCTGATTAATGCCTATAAAGTCCATTTTGTTCAAACTACATTATCATATAAGCAGATTGTAAAATAATATAAAAAAGAATAGATATATTCAATTAAATTCAATATATTATGAAGTATATTGTTGAATATAAAATTACATACATTAAGATATACATTTAAATATATTTAAATAAATGTACAGTACAGGCCAAAAGTTTGGACACACCTTCACTCAATCAATGTGCTTTCTTTATTTTTATGACCATTTACATTGGTAGATTCTCAAAACTATGGCATTCCCGCATCAAAACTATGAATGAACACATGTGAAGTTATGTACTTAACAAAAAAAGGTGAAATAACTGAAAACATGTTTTATATTCTAGTTTCTTCAAAATATCCCCCCTTTGCTCTGATTACTGCTTTGCACACTCTCGGCAGTCTCTCGATGAGCTTCAAGAGGTCGTCACCTGAAATGGTTTCCAACAGTCTTGAAGGAGTTCCCAGAGGTGTTTAGCACTTGTTGGCCCCTTTGCCGTCACTCTGCGGTCCAGCTCACCCCAAACCATTAAGTACATAACTCCACATGTGTTCATTCATAGTTTTGATGCCTTCAGTGAGAATCTACCATGTAAATGGTCATGAAAATAAAGAAAACACATTGACAGATAGATGAGAAGGTGTGTCCAAACTTTTGGCCTGTACTGTATGAAAAGCGGCAATTCCTTATGTATTTACAATATGAACATCTTTTTTCTGTTAGTTATTAGTTATTGTAGCAACGAGGAATATTACCATTATAAAATCTTTTCAATTTACCGGTAGATCAGAACACTAAATCATTCATTCATTTTCTATACCGCTTAATCCTGTGTTCCGGGTCGCAGGGGACCTGGAGCCTATCCCAGGAGACTTCGGGCACTAGGCGGGGTACACCCTGGACAGGGTGCCAATCCATCGCAGGGCACACACACATACGCACACTCACACACCCAATCACACACTACGGGCAATGTAGGAACGCCAATTAGCCTAACCTGCATATCTTTGGACTGTGGGAGGAAACCGGAGTACCCGGAGGAAACCCACCAAGCACGGGGAGAACATGCAAACTCCATGCACACAGAGACGGGAATTGAGCCTGGCCGGGGAATCGAACCCAGACCCTGGAGGTGCAAGGTGACAGTGCTAACCACTACACCACCGCGCCGCCTAGAACACTAAATCATTTGACATATTTACAGTTATTATATGGGGAAATATAGTTTCTTTGCGTAAGGATTTGGTACTACAGTTCAGTCATGTTGCTCTTCTGTGAAGGTTTGTTCCTGCTTGAGTGCTGATTCTGAGGAAAATCCTAAAATGCACTTAAGCCTGCACAATTACTTGAATGATAGCATATGTACCATCCCATCATGTATTATAAATGAAAGATCTCCGGCTCAGGCACGCTGATGATGCAGCTTTGTACTGTAATACATCTTGCTTTGCCACTGTTGATGGTGTATAAAGAGATCTGACAGAATAAATTAGAATTTAATTGTTTTTTTTCTTTTAAGGAAAAAGGAAGTGCACAGGGGTTTCAGCTGTGACTTACTGTACTTCAGTCTGCACATTTGGTGTGCTAAATTCCTGAATTTGATAGGTCTCATTGCCGGTTTTTAATGGAAACCAGCTGTGGCTGTGCTGAACGCATCGAGTGAGCTCCTGGTTTTGGGTTCGCACTAACTCAATAAGACTCTTGCTCACGCTCTCAGTCTCACTCTCAGCTGAGAAATCATTCTCATTACGATTTAACGAATGCCTGAGACAGAGCATTCTCCTTTCTTTGCCCTGTCAAGGTTAAGCAGGATCACTGTAGCAAACATTACCCGATCTTTCAGTCCCATAGTGTCCAGTACATTCAGGACAATGCCTCCTCATGCTGTTTAATTCCTGAATGTTTTAGCTCTGCGAACACCATTTAACGAGACTATACGAATACAAAGAGCCTCATAAAGAGGGGGAGGTAAAGAGACAGATCTCTGCTCAGACAGGCGCTCTGACGTCAAGCACCAGACACACTTCAATTCCACCGAGACATGATCTTGAACCCTGCGCTGTGCACTTCCAAATAAACACTACTCCAAAAAAAAAGATGGACTTGTTTTGCCCTGAGGACTTCAGCCTTCATAGAAGGTCTGCTGAACTATTGCGACATGTACAGTAGAATACATACGGTACTGTATGTGTGCACAGATTATCCCTACTGATATGTCATGCATAGACATGAGCTGGCTTTCATAGTGATTGTGTCTATGTAAATACATGGTGCACATTATTCAGCTTTGTGTAGTAACGCCACAGTGACTCACTATGAAATTCGAAGCAGTAACGCATTCAACCACATCCTTTGTGGCACTCTTCCTGCCCTTCTTACACTTCCTGCCTTGCAATGCAAAATACAGGAGACCTGCAACAGACTCCTGTCACAGTTTAACCTGCTGAGGATTTACACACAAGCATGCAATGACTCTGAGTAAAAGGGTGTAATTATTCTGTTTTCTAGATCATTTGTTACTTCACTCACTCATCGTCTATACCTCTTTATTCTTGTTGACTTAGGGCACGAGGCGGAGTACACCCTGGATGTGGTGTCAATCCATCAGGACACACGCACTACGGGAATGCCAATTAGCCTAATCTGCATGTCTTTGGATTGTGGGAGGAAACCGGAGAACCCTGAGGAAACCCACCAAGAACATTCCAACGTCGATGCACACAGACCCTGATGTGGCAATCGAACCCAGATCCTAGAGGTGCAGGACGACAGTGGTAACCACTAAGCCACCATGCCGCCTGGGGCCTGGAGCCTATCCCAGGGGACTTAAGGCACGAGGCGGGGTACACCCTGGAGATGGTGCCAATTCATTGCAGGGCACACATTCAATTTGGGAACGACAATGAGCTTAATCTGTAAGAGGAAACCGGAGTCCCCGGAGGAAACCTAGAGTACCAAGCACAGGGAGAACATGCAAACTCCATGTACACAGACCCCAATGTGGGAATCGACCCCAGACGTGCAAGGCGATAGTGCTAACCACTAATCCACCGCGCCGCCTTTCTTTCAAGTTATTCATTAATAATAGTTTACAGCTCTATTATTGCTTTGTGATTTATTAACATATTCGAAGCAGTCATTCAAATTATGATTAATGTTCATATGTTAAACTTTTTTTTCTCCCAGTAAAGATTTTCTCCCAATCCTCCCGATGAGGCGTTTCTTTCCATATTCTGTATTAGTATGATGAGCACGAAAGTAGGTCAAGGCTAAAATGAGCTAAAAATTAACGCGTATCTTATCTCTTTAATTTCGACTTTGCGATTTATAGGTCAAGGTAACAATAATCCTCATTAGGTTCCATAAAGGCTTGTAGATGTCTATGAGAAAGCGCAGTAAAAAGCTCCTTCCTCCCAGCTGCCATTCACGGCCAGTAAACCTGTCACTATATCTCTGCTCTGCAGGACAGGTTGCTTTTAAATGCTGTGCTGAATTATCTCTCCTACAGGAGTTCCCCTTACTGTAGCTCCACTCACGCTGCACAGTCTGGCCGTCAAGACCAATGTAGCAATATAAAAAAGATTAATGACGATATGTTTTTCAACAATTGTGCTGCCTCTTGCTATTCTTTATACGTAGACTATGATGTCGTGCAACTGTATGCTGCAGCACATTAAGTACAGTATGGATTAAGTATAATCCAGAGGAAGTTTTCTTCCCTCTCTGTAACATCGTCATGAAGAACACTGACCTGTAGTTTTACGGGGTACAAATATCTACAACCTATTTAATGCAGCAGCAATTTCGAAAAAACAGCACTGCAGTTGCATAACTCATGGGTTGTTAACTTGCTCTGGATATGGACCTAGGAAGCTTATATTTAAGCAGACCAAACCGAGTATTGACTACTATATCAGATGCGATAAACATATAAAAAAAAAAGCCAAGATCAGTGTTTTTTTTTTTAAAGCATCCATCCAGAGCAGCACTTTGCACCTCACGGGTCTGGGTTTAATACCCGAATTGAGAGAGTGTGCATGGAGTGTGCATTAGTGATGGGAAGTTTGAATCATTTTATTGACTTTAGTGAATCTCGTTCATCAAAATGAACAAATCTTTTTTTGAGTCATTTAGTTCATTTCGTTATTTTGATCAGAAATAAAATGAATTGTTACATTTTCAATAAACAGACCTCTAGTACATCTACATACACAAATTTTGGCTATAGTTCTAGTAATGAAAATATTACAATGCACTTAATGACATATTATGATAAACAGAATGAGTAGCTCACCTCTCATATCTTCTGGTCCGAGTCGTTCGTTCTTTTAAATCTATTGCACCGCACAGCGTCTATGGGAACCATGTGACAGAAGAACGAACGACTAGGACTAGAAGACTCGTTAAGAACCGTTCAATTCTGTTTCCTGTGTACTGCACTGCATAGCGTCTATGGGAGTCACGTGACAAAAGAACGAACGACTCGGACCAAAAGACTCAAAGGGAACTACTCATTTCTGTTCCCTGTATATAACCTATGGAGGATTTGCGATCCCACATGGAAAGAACCTATATGAGGACATATGCGCATATATGATAATATATATGCTGCATATATGCGTATATATGCCACATGTAGGCAACATTGAGGTGCATATATGTGCATATACAGGCCATATAGGTCTCCTGTATTGCTTCTTTATATCCACATATAAGCCCTATATGTACATACAAGATATGTCTCCTATGACAGGATCTGGTCATTTTAGCTCATATCTCACTTTGGCAACTGTCATACATGATGCCTAGCTCATATTTTCTATTATCAAGGCAATAACTGAGAACTAACAAAAAAAAAATGCCAAAAAAAATGTGCGAACACATGAAATTGGTATCCATAAATATATGAATTCTCAGTCTCCGTGAAAATCTTTTTGAAACACGTCACTAAAATTAACTGAAATGAGAAATGAGAAATATATGTATAGAAAGCTTAAAGTGTCTACTTTTAAATGATGCAAGTCACATTGAAAACAAATATTCTCAGTTTATGTAATCCGTATGAAACCAAGGAGAGGCACAGAATTTCTGTCGCACTTATCTGCTAATGACCCAAGGCAGGACACGCCAATCACACGGAAATAAGTCCGGGTAATTTACATACTAGGCCACGCCCCCCGGCATGAAAAAACGAACACAGAGAGACAGGTTTGAAAACACTCAGATTCAGTGAGTTTTCTGCACGTTTTGGAAGATGGCACGCGCTTACACATCCGAGGAAACTCTTCAGAATGTTCTGGAAAGTGGGAGGAGTTTACATTTACCTCAGAAGAAGACTGTGTGACTCCGACGACGAACGGGAGCATTTTGAACAGAGAATAGACCCATGCTACACTGGGTAAGTTATTAAGTCTTATATAACTCTTATTCTGATAATATTAAACTAATATTAGTAAATATTTTCCTCACTACAGCTAGCTCTTGTCAGCTTGTGTGACACGTTGGCTTTCAATGCCATTGAGGGTATAAACAAAACAAATCTGATTTAAATCTGTGCCTTTTCCCCTTTTCCATTTTGTGTAGAAATATGTGTTTAAACACAGCAATAAGATTTTCCTCTCTTTATGAGATCAAAAATAGGGAAAAAAAGTAATTTGCATAGACCCGTCTTCCTGCTCGATGCTCAGCTCCAGCCAGGAGAACCTTACAGTGTACAGTACTTCACTCAGAGCAAAGTACAGTCAGTGCTCTGTTGCTAGCTGTACCAAAGAACATACAATTCTGTTTTTATTCCCATCCTCTGCGGAAGTGAAGAGACTTTGGTTGTGGTTTATTTATGGCGGACATTTTCAGATAGAAATCTTCAAAGTCTCGCAAGAGTGCTTTCTCAATGAGGACAGAACGCTGAATTGCTGTAGAGTGGACTGATTCCAGATATCCATGGCTCAACTTCAGATCCTGATTAATGGATTTCTGCGGTAAAATATTCCATTAAAATATCATTTAAAAATAATTATAAAGGGAATTTAAATTTACTGAAACATACTGTAACACAAAGACTATGAGAGCCCATTATGAAACAACTGTAAGTACGTTATCATTCCATTTCATCTGGTCTTTGTCGAGTTGTGTTATATTTATATCATAATTACATAAATATCTCATGATCTGTGTACCGGGTCACAGGGAGCCTGGAGCCTATACCAGGAGACGTAGGGCACGAGGCAGAGTACAGTACACCCTGGAGGGGGTGCCAATCCATCGCAGGGTACACACAGATACACCCACTCACATTCATATACTACAGGCAAAATTTGGCGAAAGAATAATCTGCAGACCAGAGTACCCAGAGGAAACCCACCAACCAAGAGATAGGAATGGAACCAATGGGTAGGAATCGAACCCGGACCCTGGAGGTGCAAGGTGACAGTGCTTAACACAAAGCCAACATGCTGCCTTATTCATTCATTTTCTATACCGCTTAATCCTGTGTTAAGGGTCGCAGGGGACCTGGAGCCTATCCCAGGAGACTTTGGGCACTAGGTGGGGTACACCCTGGACAGGGTGCCAATCCATCGCAGGGCACACACACATACACTACAGGCAATTTAGGAACGCCAATTAGCCTAACCTGCATATCTTTGGACTGTGGGAGGAAACCAGAGTACCCGGAGGAAACCCACCAAGCACGGGGAGAACATGCAAACTCCATGCACACAGAGACTGGAATCGAGCCTGGCCGGGGAATCGAACCCAGACCCTGGAGGTGCAAGGCGACAGTGCTAGCCACTACACCACCGCGCCGCCTTGCTGCCTTATTGCTATTATACAAACCGGATTCCAAAAAAGTTGGGACACTAAACAAATTGTGAATAAAAACTGAATGCAATGATGTGGAGATGGCAAATGTCAATGTTTTATTCAGAATAGAACATAAATCACGGAACAAAAGTTTAAACTGAGAAAATGTATCATTTTAAGGGAAAAATATGGTGAATCAAAATGTCATGGTGTCAACAAATCCCAAAAAAGTTGGGACAAGGCCATTTTCACCACTTTGTGGCATCTCCCCTTCTTCTTACAACACTCAACAGACGTCTGGGGACCGAGGAGACCAGTTTCTCAAGTTTAGAAATAGGAATGCTCTCCCATTCTTGTCTAATACAGGCCTCTAACTCTAATCGTCTTGGGCCTTCTTTGTCGCACCTTCCTCTTTATGATGCGCCAAATGTTCTCTATAGGGGAAAGATCTGGACTGCAGACTGGCCATTTCAGTACCCGGATCCTTCTCCTACGCAGCCATGATGTTGTGATTGATGCAGAATGTGGTCTGGCATTATCTTGTTGAAAAATGCAGGGTCTTCCATGAAAGAGATGACTAGATGTTGTTCTGGAACCTGAATACAGTGGTGTGAAAAACTATTTGCCCCCTTCCTGATTTCTTATTCTTTTGCATGTTTGTCACACAAAATGTTTCTGCTCATCAAAAAACGTTAACTATTAGTCAAAGATAACATAATTGGACACAAAATGCAGTTTTTAAATGAAGGTTTACGTTATTAAGGGAGAAAAAAAACTCAAAATCTACATGGCCCTGTGTGAAAAAGTGATTGCCCCCCTTGTTAAAAAATAACTTAACTGTGGTTTATCACACCTGAGTTCAATTTCTGTAGTCACCCCCAGGCCTGATTACTGCGACACCTGTTTCAATCAAGAAATCACTTAAATAGGAGCTACCTGACACAGAGAAGTAGACCAAAAGCACCTTAAAACCTAGATATCATGCCAAGATCCAAATAAATTCAGGAACAAATGAGAACAAAAATAATTGAGATCTATCAGTCTGGTAAAGGTTATAAAGCCATTTCTAATGCTTTGGGACTCCAGCGAACCACAGTGAGAGCCATTATCCACAAATGGCAAAAACATGGAACAGTGGTGAACCTTCCCAGGAGTGGCCGGCCGACCAAAATTACCCCAAGAGCACAGCGACAACTCATCCGAGAGGCCACAAAAGACCCCAGGACAACATCTAAAGAACTGCAGGCCTCACTTGCCTCAATTAAGGTCAGTGTTCACGACTCCACCATAAGAAAGAGACTGGGCAAAAACGGCCTGCATGGCAGATTTCTAAGGCGCAAACCACTTTTAAGCAAAAAGAACATTAAGGCTCGTCTCAATTTTGCTAAAAAACCTCTCAATGATTGCCAAGACTTTTGGGAAAATACCTTGTGGACCGACGAGACAAAAGTTGAACTTTATGGAAGGTGCGTGTCACGTAAAAGTAACACAGCATTTCAGAAAAAGAACATCATACCAACAGTAAAATATGGTGGTGGTAGTGTGATGGTCTGGGGTTGTTTTGCTGCTTCAGGACCTGGAAGGCTTGCTGTGATAGATGGAACCATGAATTCTACTGTCTACCAAAAAATCCTGAAGGAGAATGTCCGGCCATCTGTTCGTCAACTCAAGCTGAAGCAATCTTGGGTGCTGCATCACGACAACGACCCAAAAACACACCAGCAAATCCACCTCTGAATGGCTGAAGAAAAAAAAAATGAAGACTTTGGAGTGGCCTAGTCAAAGTCCTGACCTGAATCCTATTGAGATGTTGTGGCATGACCTTAAAAAGGCGGTTCATGCTAGAAAACCCTCAAATAAAGCTGAATTACAACAATTCTGCAAAGATGAGTGGGCCAAAATTCCTCCAGAGCGCTGTAAAAGACTCGTTGCAAGTTATCGCAAACGCTTCATTGCAGTTATTGCTGCTAAGGGTGGCCCAACCAGTTATTAGGTTCAGGGGGCAATTACTTTTTCACACAGGGCCATGCAGGTTTGGATTTTTTTCTCCCTAAATAATAAAGCCCCTCATTTAAAAACTGCATTTTGTATTTACTTGTGTTATCTTTGACTAATAGTAAATGTGTTTGATGATCAGAAACATTTTGTGTGACAAACATGCAAAAGAATAAGAAATCAGGAGGGGGGCAAATAGTTTTTCACACCACTGTATATTTTTCTGCATTGATGGTGCCTTTCCAGACATGCAAGCTGCCCATGCCACACGCACTCATGCAACCAAGCAAGATGTGGATCTTGCTTAGAAATGGCTCCTTCTTTGCACTGTAGAGTTTCAGCTGGCAACGGCGGATGGCACGGTGGATTGTGTTCACTGACGATAGTTTCTGGAAGTATTCCTGAGCCCATTCTGTGATTTCCTTTACAGTAGCATTCCTGTTTGTGGTGCAGTGTCGTTTAAGGGCCCGGAGATCACTGGCATCCAGTATGGTTTTACGCCCTTGACCCTTACGCACAGAGATTGTTCCAGATTCTCTGAATCTTCGGATGATATTATGCACAGTTGGTGATGATAACTGCAAAGTCTTTGCAATTTTTCGCTGGGTAACACCTTTCTGATCTTGCTCCACTATCTTTCTGCGCAACATTGTGGGAATTGGTGATCCTCTACCCATCTTGGCTTCTGAGAGACACTGCCACTCTGAGAAGCTCTTTTTATACCCAATCATGTTGCCAATTAACCTAATTACTGTTAATTGGTCTTCCAGCTCTTCGTTATGCTCAAATTTACTTTTTCCAGCCACTTATTGCTACTTGTCCCAACTTTTTTGGGATTTGTTGACACCGTGAAATTTTGAATCAACATATTTTTCCTTTAAAATTATACATTTTCTCGGATAAAACTTTTGATCTCTCATCTATGTTCTATTCTGAATAAAATATTGACATTTGTCATCTCCACATCATTGCATTCAGTTTTTATTCACAATTTGTTTAGTGTCCCAACTTTTTTTGGAATCCGGTTTGTATTTTGTTTTCATTTTTTTCTACCAATGTGTTTGCTGTTACACCAGTGTTGTGTTGAACCAGTCAGCCTTGCTAGCAACTTCCCCAGGTGCCAATAATTGTAGCTGGTACCAAACCCAACTGGAACTCAATTTAATTCAGTTTTACTTACACTTCTTATCCATGGAACATCTCTACAACTGCATATTCATGCAGTTACACTGTATCAATTTAGCCAATCATGTGACAGCTGCACAATGCAAGAAAGAGATGCAGATAAGAGCTTTAGTTAACAGTCAAACACATCAAACATGAAGATGAAACAAAACCTCATCTCTGTGACTTTGATCATGACATAGATCAAAGAATTTCATATACTGCTGATGTTCTGGGATTTTCACACACGGCTGTCTCCAGAGTTCACACAGAATGGTGCGAAAATGAAAATATACAGAGTAAGTGACAGTTCTGTTGGTGGAAATGGCTTGTTGATAAGAAAGGTCAGAGGAAAATGGCCAGATTGGTTAAACAGCCAGGAAGGATATAGTAACTCATATAATCACCCTCAGTTAGCAAAAACGTATCTCAGATTATATAAAACAATGAACCTCAAGAGCTGGAATGGCTACAACTGCTTCAGGAAAGAACAGGAATCGGAGGATATCATCGGCATAGGCTCGCTTAAACTAGACAGCCTAAGATTAGGAAAAAATAACCTGGTCGTTTTCCAGTCCGGTTTGGGCTAGCCTGACGTCTTCAGCTGATTAAGTGAATCCTGATGTGGTTCTCAAGGTTTGATGTATCCTGAGATGCTTTCGTGTAGTCACTGTAGTCTTTCTGTCAGCTCAAATCATCCTAGACATTCTTCTTTGATCTTCCCCATCAAGTCGTTTTAGCCTGCAGACCATCAATGGAAGTTTTTTTTTTATTTATTCTATTTTTTCCCCCCATATTTAACATCATCCTGTGTCTATACTGTACACATCTGGTACCAATAATCGTGCTACGGTTATTTTGTAAAACTAGTCCTGTTCAAGCTGCTGCCATAAGAACTCGTACAAAAGAAAAGTTTTATTAGAGTGATCAGAAACTGTAATCAGGACTGCTTTGTCTTCTTTTTCAAAATAATAATAATAATCAGAATAATGGCCGCATGGTGGCTTAGTGGTTGCGGCTTCAGGGTTCCGGGTTCAAATTCTGACGCGGGGTCTGTGTTCATGGAGTTTGCATGTTCTCCCTGTGCTTGGTGGGTGTGTTGTGTGTGAATGTTGACTGGAGGTCCTACCACGGTTGTAAAAATGGGAATAAATACTGTACAATGGTCAACATTGGCCTCTACAGTCCTTAATTGGACTACAGCGGTTCCTTGATGGTTGGATGGATGGAATATTCAATTAATGCCAAAATAAATATTCAAACTGTTAAGACAAATGTAGTGTCTGATTTATTCTTAGGAACTTTTCAAAATGACTACATTCTCCATGGTCAATAGTTGGACTACAGAGGTTCCTAGATGGATGGATGTAATAATAATAATAATAATAATAGGCGGCACGGTGGTGTAGTGGTTAGCACTGTCGCCTTGCACCTCCAGGGTCCAGGTTCGATTCCCGGCCAGGCTCGATTCCCGTCTCTGTGTGCATGGAGTTTGCATGTTCTCCCCGTGCTTGGTGGGTTTCCTCCAGGTTCTCCGGTTTCCTCCCACAGTCCAAAGACATGCAGATTAGGCCTCGTGCCCAGAGTCTCCTGGGATAGGCTCCAGGTCCCCGTGACCCTAAATACAGGATAAAGCGGTATAGACTTGGGTTTAAAGAAACACTCTGAAGAAAAGTTCATTTACTTCATCTTCAAGACCACTAATTTAATCTCAAATGTAATACTGATTACTGTACTCTGTAGCATCATAGCCATATACACACTAAGCAGGGTAAAGCATCAACTGAAAAAAAAAACAGGAAGTATGACTCTCTGCTCGGTCTAAAAATAAGGTCAACAGTTTTACCTGCTCACCTGCAGAAATGCACTAATAGTCTATGTAGTGTGACTGTGGTGTTGGTTTCCATAGAGATGTGAGAAGATGTTTCCACACAGGGGCACTGAGGGCACCGCTTGGCTGTAAAACAACCCAGTAAAGTGCATCAGTCACCCATTTTTATGTCTAGGCCCTAAATTCAAGTTAACCTTAATTTAACCTTTGGTAAAAGTGTGAGCTTGTTAGGAGCTGGCCAGCAGAACAAGTTACCATAGAGTCATGTGACGGAGTGAATCCCAAAAGCGAGCAAGAAAGCATAAAATGTCTGGTGAGCGGCTTGAACCTTCTGCAATAGGTCATCTTCTTCATGCATGATTGGCTTTCACACAGGATCCATGAAAAGCGTCTGATGTTCACTTAAGTGGTACACCTTACATCAGCTGTTTGGGGCATTGAGTTAATGTGCACAGAGCAGCGTAAAAGCACAGCTGTTCTTAAGGAGTGGCTTAATCGGAGAAAGGAAGCACGACATGTACAGATGGAGAATGGAAAGGAAACGTGAGAGAGTGAGTTAGTTAGCAAACCCAGTGTAAAGGTCTCGAACTTGTTATTTTCACTCTGGTGCCTTCATGAAGAAATCGAGTTATTAAGCTGGAGTGCACTGGGTATATCTGTTCCTCTTCTCAGTTCCTTTTTTTTGTGCTATTAATGCATAGTAAACAGAGCATAGTCTTGAAATACTGTCAATGAACAGCCAAAATGGGGGGTTGTGCTGATAACGAGGGGATTGGGCATCTCAGGGGAACAACGCTGCACCGTTCCATATTCGCAGAATTAATGATTGTGCTTTCAGCAATGCACTCTAAATATGTTCAGATTATTAAAATGAGATAAATCATCAATATTCTCAACATATTTGTTTGTGGCTGTAGTTACCAAATAAACGCATAAAGGTCAGAAATATGAAGGGCCTTTCATAATGAAATGACATTTGGATTGCACATTGGAGCAAAAATCTGCACTTATGCAAGACTTTGACTGGCCCACCAACATTTTATGAGACCACCAATTGAGCATTGTTGCCTTATGTAATGCTGACAGTAATGTGCTGCACCCTATGATGAACCCATGCCAAACCACACTGACTCGCGCTGCCAGCTCGCTTTCAACAGATGTAATAGGCGGACTGCTGCTATAATGCATTTTTTTTTTTCAATTAATCTGCAAATCTGAAGTGCATTAAAAGACTTCAACTTTGTTTTTAGACATTAACACACTCTTTGAAATTCTACAGTTTTAATGCATGTTTAAATCCATTTACAGTTACAAAAACAAGCAAAGCCAGAACGAGCCAATAATTCACTTAAATCCATAAAGCTGCAACCGTTTTTTGAAATTCAGCCGCATGTCCCTATAGTTTCTGACGTCTCTCCACCGTGCCTTTTACCTCCCATTTTCCTACTTCCACGAAACGTCTGGAAGCTTTTAGAAATGTACTTTTCACAGGTCATGTAAAAACCCTGCCACATCATCATCTGAATACAAAGACCTTTTTGATTCAAAAGAAAACCTGGCTCAGGATCTGTGTATGTCTAAATCAGCTTAGTCTCATTCTGATACTGTATCTCAAATCAATTTAGATAAACTCAATTAAACCTAGAGTGTGATTTGTTGTAAAAAAAAAAAAAAAAAAAAAAAACAATAATAAGGAAGAAGTGTCAAGGGAGAAAAAAAGAATAAAATATATTGTTTCTGAGCTGCCATGAGCCACCCTGCAAAGCTGTTCACAGTTGGAGTTTTGGATTTGCTGGGAATTTTCTAATTAGTTTGTCATATGACTTCTTTATGGAACCTCTAAGGAACATGAAAAAAAAAATTATTGAGTGTGCATCAGTAATCAGAAAATTGGTTTCTCACTAGATAGATTCTGGTGCTCACTAGATAGTTTCTGGTGCTCACTACATAGTTTCTGGTGCTCACTACATAGTTTCTGGTGCTCACTAGATAGTTTCTGGTGCTCACTAGATAGTTTCTGGTGCTCACTAGAAAGTTTCTGGTGCTCACTAAATAGTTTCTGGTGCTCACTAAATAGTTTCTGGTGCTCATTAGATAGTTTCTGGTGCTCACTAGAAAGTTTCTGGTGCTCACTAGAAAGTTTCTGGTGCTCACTAAATAGTTTCTGGTGCTCACTAGATAGTTTCTGGTGCTCACTAGATAGTTTCTGGTGCTCACTAGATAGTTTATGGGGCTCACTAGATAGTTTCTGGTGCTCATTAGATAGTTTCTGGTGCTCACTAGAAAGTTTCTGTAGCTCACTAGATAGTTTCTGGTGCTCACTAGATAGTTTCTGGTGCGCAATATATAGTTTCTGGTGCTCACTAGATAGTTTATGGTGCTCACTAGAAAGGTTCTGGTGCTCACTAGATAGTTTCTGGTGCTCACTAGATAAAATTCTAGTGTTCACTCAAAAGTTTCTGGTGTGAACTTGAAAGTTAGTGGTGCATACTAGAAAGTTTCCTACACCTCTCATTATACATCTGAGCAGTTGAGGGTTAAGGGCCTTGCTCAAGGGCCCAACAGTGGCAACTTGGTGGTTGTGGGGATCCCAGGTTGAACCTGGGATTTTCCGAACCGTAGTCCAATGCCATAACCACTGAGCTACCCCTGGCACCTATGATAATGGACTGTATAATGGTTGACCCTGTGCTCTGACCCCAGCCTACTAACAACCAGAGGTGGAAAGTAACGAATTACATTTACTCGCGTTACTGTAATTGAGTAGCTCTTTTGTGTATTTCTACTTTTTAAAGTAGTTTTAAAAATCTGTAATTTTACTTTTACTTAAGTACGTTTTGTTTGAAGTATTGTAATTCGCTACATTTTAAATCATATTCGCTACTGAGTAAAAAAATAAATGAATGAAAATGATAAAACAATAAAAAATATTATGCTTTGTATAAATGCTCCGTTGCGCCGCCTGTGTGTATCATGTCCTGGTCGCGCGCCGCTCCAGACTCCACTCCAGGTTTTCTGACATCGGCATCTTCCTGACCTTCCACACGGTCGCTTCCGCCCTGAGTGACGTCATCGACTAGCGCGACCATATATAAACCGGAGAGAGACGCGGGAAAGAGGAAAGAGGTTGTGATTTTGGCGTTTGTATATTCCAGTTTTGACTTTTTGCCTCCAATTGACTTTGATTATTGCTTTGTCGCTTTGGTTTGGTTGGTCTTTGTATATATTTGTAGATAATTTCACTGTTCTTGGTTTAGGGAGTCCGGGAAGCTACCTGTATTTTTGTTTGTGTTTTTTTTTTTTTTTTTGCAGGTAATCTAGCTACTAAATATAAATACCATTTTGTTTATTATTTTGGCCTGGGTCCATCCTGAATCTGATCCTCCTACTGTTTGTGTGTTTGTGTGTGTGTGTGTGTGTGTGTGTGTGTGTGTGTGTGTGTGTGTGTGTGTGTGTGTGTTTGTGTGTGTGTGTGTGTGTGTGTGTGTACAAACCTCATTATTTCATCAGTTAATGATTGGATCTAGTTCTTTCTGCCATATACCACCATTTCCATACAGTTTAAAATAGAACCCTGAACCATTCTTTTGCTGTATGACTCTAGACTGGGACGTAACACCACTTTGATTTTCAAGCACAACAAAGACAACAGCTTTATTATGCAAAGGTGTTCCTTCAGTTAAAAACAACTAGTTTGAGATTTATATCTGCTCATCTTTTTTGAACTACGCTAGAATGCCTCATCCCACCCCCGCTGTTAAAAAATTAAAAAGTAACTCGGTAACTTTTACTCTGAGTAAATTTTTTAATGAGCTACTTTTTACTTTTACTTGAGTAGATTTTTATAATGGTAACTTTACTTGTACTTAAGTAAAATTTCACTGAAGTAACAGTACTTGTACTTGAATACAAAATTTTATTACTCTTTCCACCTCTGATGGTTGGCGGTGGTGCCTTTCTATCATTGTATTATATATTTTTCTGTGATTTATGTTGAATTGGACCACATGGGCTGGCCTTTGGTTCCCGCGGTCATGGGTAAGCATTGACTGCCCATGATCCTGTCACTAGTTTACTGGTATATAATTGGTAATCAGTGTTATTTAGTTCACCTGTGGTATTGATGTAACAACTGATCCGCGCTGTCACATGGCTATGTTTTACATCAGATATAGCTAAGAGCCAAAAGCCAGGACCTAAGGACACTGATTGGATCAGTGTAGACATTACATATTATCAATAACCAATTTAAAATAAGTAAAGACTATTGACTACTCTCATAATAGAAGCAGCTTGACCTAGTTTTTGTGTCATAATTTCAGTCTTTACAAGATCTTTAAAATCTTCTTCTGTTAATAATTTAATTGGACCTACATGAGATACCACAGTCAGGTGGAAACCCCCATTAAATGTTGTCACTGGATACCATGAATACAGAATAGTTTCAATACTGCTTTACATTGTTTGATTGTACAAGTCTGTGTGGCCTTACTGGGGGGATGAACTCTGTTCATCCAAAACATATTTGATTAATTGGAATTTGGATGACGGTATTGGAGAGTACTGTTCAACACATCACTCTGCAATCTTCCATGGCCGTTGTGTTGGGTTGAGATCTGGCAAATTGCGAACAGCAAAGGATTTACATCATTTTCATACTGATCAAAGCATTCACTGAGATTTTGTTCCCTGTAGATAAAAGCATTTTCATCCTGGAAGGAACCCCTTCCATCCGGATAGAAACATGATCAGACAGAAAAGCCTACAACCGCAGTGACAGTTCCATCTAAAGCAGAAGTACTCAAATTGTGTGGCACATACATACGTTATGTGTGTATTTTTCTTTTAGAAATTTACATACACAAATGCATAGTTAACATTAGTTAACCTGGGGCAAAAATAATTTGAGTAAACTAAAAACATACTGTATATGTACAGAACAGGGTTAAGGTTAGGGTTAGGGTTAGATCTTGTCCAAAAGGGAAGTGTGGAAACCTGACCATCACACCCGTATTCAGGTTTTAACAAACAAAATTAGAAACACACAATTGTATACAATGTCTTTGCATGATTAACATTAAGTTTTCTCTTTTAGTGAGCTAACAACCCATAACCTGTTCTAAATGTGCACAAAGTGAGATCCATTAAGACAGACCTTGCCAAGGTTTGTATGGATGAACTTGAGTGACTTGACCTCAACCTCACTGAACCAGGTCTCCTCATCATTCACCTATGTTCTTGAAAAGCAAATCCAATCAAAGATGCTCCAAAATCTATTGGAAGGCCTTCGCGGAACTGTGGTGGTTATATTAGTAGTAGCAAAGAGGGGCTGCATTAATGGACATTCAACAAGCACATGGAATAGAATACAGGTTTAAAGGTCAGGTGTCTGCGTTCTTTTGGGCATACATATCGCAAAATGGC
This sequence comes from Channallabes apus, assembly GCA_030522415.1. Taxonomy (NCBI): domain Eukaryota; kingdom Metazoa; phylum Chordata; class Actinopteri; order Siluriformes; family Clariidae; genus Channallabes; species Channallabes apus. The sequence goes on along the minus strand of CM060126.1, from coordinate 6,839,645 downwards.
TCAGGGTTCTGGTGTAAAATGGGTTTAGTGGTATGGATGAAATAAAAATCATTTGGCTTTTTCTGAAGACGTAGAAAGCTTTGGTGGTTCCCAATTACTGTATCAGTCAGTACGTTTACAATAAATTAGATGTTTGTCTTCTGTTTAATGCTAGTTATCTGCATAACATTGGCTACTGTAGCATTCCAATGTGTGATGTTAATATTACTTTAATATTAGCTGTCAATATTACCACGTTAATGCACGTGATTAATCTAGAAACGTTAACACATTACTTTATTTTTTACCCTGTTACCCTACTGTGTATGATAATGACACGTTTAACACAGATAATATCACAAGAAAACTGAACAAGTTTCATGATAAAATGGCTTCCAGATGGAAGTTTGGATAAAAGCAAAGTAGTGTGATCGAGCTACCTTCAAGAGGAACTGTTTTTTTACGAGAATACATTAAATGCAAGATGTGAGAGTGGTGGCTCAGACAGCAAAGTCTTTATGTTGTTGATTTTTGGATCTGATGATCCGGGTTCGAGCCGGTTTCAGCATGCAATGTTGGTCCCATTTGAGATATTTTTATTTACCATTTGTTAAATGTTAATGTTTGACATATTATAAAACTGTATAATATTTTCTCTCTAATCAGTTTGTCATGCATTTCTTTATTCCAACATTGCACATTTATAATACAAGTAAATTGGAGGTATTTTTACATTGTGATTAATCGTGATTAAACAAAGACTATGATTAACTAGATTAACATTTTTAATCGATTGAGAGCACTAATATTAAATGAAAATAGTTCAATATAACATTGAGTGTTGTTGACTTTGTTTGCATAAAATACAGGTTGCCAGAAGCGTCTCTCTCTCTCTCTCTCTCTCTCTCTCTCTCTCTCTCTGTTTGCCTAAAAGCACATATTATCACTATCATGAGAAAACCTTTCATGTGTGAAACAGTGACCTTTAAAACAAACAACGTTTAAATGTTCAATGTACAATTACGTTCATGCACCTAAAAGCTGTTTAGACAACTGTGTACTCTCAATTGTCGCCTTTTGATTAATAAAACTAATGAAAAAGCATTATTCTATCAATAATGTATGAACTACTCTTCTCTGATTTCATTTTTACTTGTCTTGAAAAAATGTCTTAGGGATTTGTGGCACGTACAAGACATTTCTATAAACATGCGTCAGTGGATTTTACCCTGTAACTAAGATGTATTCCAGCTGACCCAGTCTCTTCTGAGATGCTGGCTGTGGGCCATGAGCAACACGGCTCTGTGCTCCCCTTGCTCCCTTCTGAAAACTCGCACTCATCTGTTTATGCCAGAAAACACCTGTGCCAGCAGAACATCATGCAAATGAGACAAGTCGAATTCAGTGCTCACGCTGACCATTAGCTGACCTTCACTTCACCGCAGCTCACTGCTGAAGAGTGTATCATGTACCAGAAGCATTTCAAGAAACCTGATTTATTGGCCATCCTTGTGAAAATATACACTTTTGGGTATTTGGCTCCATTCCGAACCAGCGTTATTATAGTAAACTGAATCTAGATCCAAACCATTATACTGTATTTCTGTCATATCATTAGGGGCAATTTTCCAACTCTACCTTAGAATTCCAAGACCTAGACTCATGCAAATGTGTCCTCTACTTATAAGTGGACTACTTCACATTTCAGACTAGACCATCACTAAACATTTCTACACTATACTGTATGTACTAAATGTTAATAGAGCACATCGACAGTATAAGGTCGTTATTTAAAAATACATCAATCATACTGCAAAATAAGGTATGCTCTGCACCACAAAACACTGCTAATATAAAATGAGATGGAATAAACATCTAAAGCCAACAATCACAAAATGCCAGCAGTGATTCACGTACTGTAGATTAACAGCAAGTATAGACTGGATACCCACACTCACTCACTCACTCACTCACTTATTCATTTGTCCTTTGTCCTGTATACAGAGTCATGGGGGGCCAAGAGCCCATCCCTGCAGTACCCCAAGAGACCCCAGGCCAATCCATCGCAGGGCACAGACACATACTATATACACACTCACATACTCATTCACACACTATGGGCAATTTGGGAACATCAGCTAGTCTAAACTCCATGAGAACATGCAAACTCCATGCACACAGACCCCAAGGCAGCAATCGAACCCAGACTATAGAGGTGCAAGGCGACAGTGTTAACCATTATGCCATAGATGTATATTTCAGATAAAAGCAGCAGGGGTGTCTCAGGGTTGGGCTGCTGACCAGGACGTCCGGACCTTCAGCCCTAAGTGCTTAGGTATATTTGGTAGTCGAGCTGACACACAGTTGCTGAGGCAGGAATCGAACCCGGACCCTGAAGGTGCAAGGCGACAGTGCTAACCACTAAACTGATGGCCAGTGAGTAAAACATTAGACTGTGCACCGAATCCTTCCAATATTAATACAATACGATGGGGAAAAACCACGGATACTTCCACAAAATCGTGCCAGCACCAACCTTTTGTGCCAATACGTAGAATTTGACAAAACATACATACATACAGCTGTGGCCATTCGCCCTAGCATGCTGTCAATCAACTCCTGGGTCACCTTCTGACTGATGGCAGCCTGTTCATGCATAGTCAATGCCTGCCTCTTCAGAATTGACCAAAAGTTCTCAATGGGATTAAAGCCCGGGGAGTTCTCATGGGCCAAAAAGTTTTCATTTTCATGCCAAAATTTCTATGTTTTGTTCCCCGAGCTACTTAGTTCTCACTTTTGCCTTATGGAAAGGTGCTCCATCATGCTGGAAAAGACATTGTTCATCACCAAACTGTTGTTGGATGGTTGGGGGAAGTTGCTCTCAGAGGATGTTCTTGTATCATTCTTTATTCATGGCTGTGTTCTTAGGAGAAATTGTGAGTGAGATCACTCCCTTGGCTGAGAAGCAACCCCACACATGAATGGTCTCAGGGTGCTTTACTGTTAGCATGACACAGGACAGATGGTTTCATGCTGTATTCACGCTGCATTACATTACTGAATCAATCCAGGGCAAAGAGATCAGTGTAGTTATTGAAAAGTTCACTGCTGCACATGTGTGGTGTAGTGAACACAAGGCTCTGTTCATTCGTTCAACACATCCCGGCCCACATCCCTATTCCCACAGCAGAATGACGAAATTAAAAAATGCTTAGGCCACACCCTGACAACAGGAGATGAATTAAACTAATTGCACATTAAATGTTCAGTACTGTATTGTCTGTGCTGCATTATAGGAGCAGTCCAAAAGAAAATGTGGCAAACAGACTATGAAGCTCCTCAGGCTGGCTGGAGAAAATGCTTTCTGTTTATTCGTTTCTGATGTCTGCAACCTGGATGAGACTAGAAAAAGATCAATATCATGAGCTACGTTTCTCGACGCAATTCATTGTTAACCCAGACAGGACCTTTTAATATTTAGATCAGCATGGGGGTTTCTTCCCAATAACTCTACAACAGACTCAATTTATCGTGATTCGTTTAGGTTGAATATGCAAATGTGTTTATTGTAGTGACATCACACACACAGGGGATTATTGATGCAGGTGTGTCTTCCAAATATGGATTCTTATGAATTGTACAGTAAGCTTAGAGCAGTAAACATATACTGTATACTGTAGGACTCAGTATAGAGTATGTACAGTATAGAGTGATATTTATTTCAGCACTATATGATGACCTGAATTTTAGTTTCATTTAACCAACTAGCCAAACACGACTGAGCAAAAAATACAAAAAATGGGTAACAGTAAATAGCACAGATATACATGATCACATTTTTTTTCTGGTTGTTTTCGGTTGTTCCTATGACTAAAATAATAATAATAATATGCTCGTTTTTAGAATTCAGAATTTTTGCAATGTGTTACCCATATTTCGGTAGTGATGACTTTCATTCTACCCGACATATCCGGAAACCCAAATACACTGTTTGACGTCTGAAGCCTCCCCATTAACACACACTGGCAAATCTTCATTATACAGTGGTGTGAAAAACTATTTGCCCCCCTCCTGATTTCTTATTCTTTTGCATGTTTGTCACACAAAATGTTTCTGATCATCAAACACATTTAACTATTAGTCAAAGATAACACAAGTAAACACAAAATGCAGTTTTTAAATGAGGGGTTTTATTATTTAGGGAGAAAAAAAATCCAAACCTACATGGCCCTGTGTGAAAAAGTAATTGCCCCCTGAACCTAATAACTGGTTGGGCCACCCTTAGCAGCAATAACTGCAATCAAGCGTTTGCGATTACTTGCAACAAGTCTTTTACAGCACTCTGGAGGAATTTTGGCCCACTCATCTTTGCAGAATTGTTGTAATTCAGCTTTATTTGAGGGTTTTATAGCATGAACCGCCTTTTTAAGGTCATGTCACAACATCTCAATAGGATTCAGGTCAGGACTTTGACTAGGCCACTCCAAAGTCTTCATTTTGTTTTTCTTCAGCCATTCAGAGGTGAATTTGCTGGTGTGTTTTGGGTCATTGTCCTGCTGCAGCACCCAAGATCGCTTCAGCTTGAGTTGACGAACAGATGGCCGGACATTCTCCTTCAGGATTTTTTGGTAGACAGTAGAATTCATGGTTCCATCTATCACAGCAAGCCTTCCAGGTCCTGAAGCAGCAAAACAACCCCAGACCATCACACTACCACCACCATATTTTACTGTTGGTATGATGTTCTTTTTCTGAAATGCTGTGTTACTTTTACGCCAGATGTAACGGGACACGCACCTTCCAAAAAGTTAAACTTTTGTCTCGTCGGTCCACAAGGTATTTTCCCAAAAGTCTTGGCAATCATTGAGATGTTTTTTAGCAAAATTGAGACGAGCCTTAATGTTCTTTTTGCTTAAAAGTGGTTTGCGCCTTGGAAATCTGCCATGCAGGCCGTTTTTGCCCAGTCTCTTTCTTATGGTGGAGTCGTGAACACTGACCTTAATTGAGGCAAGTGAGGCCTGCAGTTCTTTAGATGTTGTCCTGGGGTCTTTTGTGGCCTCTCGGATGAGTTGTCTCTGCGCTCTTGGGGTAATTTTGGTCGGCCGGCCACTCCTGGGAAGGTTCGCCACTGTTCCATGTTTTTGCCATTTGTGGATAATGGCTCTCAATGTGGTTCCCTGGAGTCCCAAAGCTTTAGAAATGGCTTTATAACCTTTACCAGACTGATAGATCTCAATTACTTTTGTTCTCATTTGTTCCTGAATTTCTTTGGATCTTGGCATGATGTCTAGCTTTTGAGGTGCTTTTGGTCTACTTCTCTGTGTCAGGTAGCTCCTATTTAAGTGATTTCTTGATTGAAACAGGTGTGGCAATAATTAGGCCTGGGGGTGACTACAGAAATTGAACTCAAGTGTGATAAACCACAGTTAAGTTATTTTTTAACAAGGGGGCAATCACTTTTTCACACAGGGCCATGTAGATTTTGAGTTTTTTTTCCTCCCTTAAATGTAAACCTTCATTTAAAAACTGCATTTTGTGTTCAATTATGTTATCTTTGACTAATAGTTAACGGTTTTTGATGAGCAGAAACATTTAAGTGTGACAAACATGCAAAAGAATAAGAAATCAGGAAGGGGGCAAATAGTTTTTCACACCACTGTATATATTATCATCATTGACCTATGCTCTGTTGCTACCACATATCTGTGCTACTTGGGTTTTAAATGTTTTAACTACTTAATTAAATTCATTAAAATCATTAAAGTCCCTTTAAGTAGATGTCTAAGGATAGTCAATAAACTTTTAGGAAAAATATAATTTCTATGAAATGTTCATGAAATCTTTCACCAAAATATTGGTTAATTACTAGCTATAACTCATATAATTCATCATTTTAAATAATTGTTTTTTTTTGTGACAAATTTCTTATGCAATCAACAAAGAAACAAGAATCAAATAAACATCGTAGTGTTTCCGATTTAGTCTGATCGCAGATGGATACCAGAAACTCTTGCTTCTGAGCAAAAGTGCACCACCAAGAAAAAGAAAAAATGCTATATATAGCAATACATTTTATTTTAAATATTAAAATATTTTATATGGCGGCATGGTGGTGTAGTGGTTAGCACTGTCGCCTTGCACCTCCAGGGTCCGGGTTCGATTCCTGGCCAGGCTCGATTCCCGTCTCTGTGTGCATGAAGTTTGCATGTTCTCCCCGTGCTTGGTGGGTTTCCTCCGGGTAGTCCGGTTTCCTCCCACAGTCCAAAGACATGCAGATTAGGCATGTTCTAATTGGCGTTCCCAAATTGCCCGTAATGTGTGAATGGGTGAGTGTGTGTTTGTGTGTGTGCCCAGGGTGTACCCTGCCTTGTGCCCAAAGCCTCCTGGGATAGGTTCCAGGCCCCCCGCGACCCTGATCATAGGATAAAGCGGTATAGAAGATGAATGAATTTACATATATATATATATATATATATATATATATATATATATATATAATGAAAACAATATACAATATTATTAATATTATATTGGTAGAATATACATCTTTAAGACAACTTTTCAAAAAAATTAATATAACAATTAAGCAATAATCACATGAGAGAGAGTGCTGTTGTACTGAATATCAGCACAGCTGTGATAGGGCATAGCACAACAGCACAATCTCAAGTTTCCATTTATTCAGCTGTAACATATCATCTCCATTCATTACCAGGTCCCGAGATTGAATCCCAAATAGTGTCAAATGGAAAGTTAGGGAGTACAATCACTTGTTCCACACACCAAATTAATTGGCATGAATTAGCGATTCAGCCTTGTGTTAGAGGCTAGTTAGTTTTGTAGCCTGCCTCAGGTGTAAATAAAACAACACAGGGAATTTGCCACAACTTACAAGTAATTATTCGAAGTGGTGTTTAAGATGACATCATCATCAGTTTTATTTTTTTAATTCTTAAAGTTTTTCATTGTCTGGGTTTGTAATGTATGTGGGTTTTGGCAGGCATCTGCTCTCGCCTCAATCCTACGGTCTGTACTGATCTACTTTTACCCATGTTGCCGATCGACAGTTATCAGTTATTATAACACCTGGGTTGCAGAGTGATACATACAGTATACTGTAGTTAAACATCTCAGTACCGTCACTGGTTATTATCACTGCTCATGGAAAGCCTGTCGTCCAATCAGCAATCAGATTACTTGATTGTAACTACCTGTTGTAAAAGTAACTTTTTTGTTAAAACAGAGAACAATGAGGAACAAAAAAAAAAGGTTGGACAGGGGTAAACTGTTTTATCTGATAAAATGTATCAGTTACAACAGGAACTCACAACATGAAACATAATTATAAAGAGACAAAAATTGGGAAATTGTTTTTTTTTTTCAGTTAGAGGCTGCCCAATATTTATCAATATTGCGTTTTTTATTCTTTTCATCTATGTACCGTTCGCATGCCACACACACAGGCATCAGGTGGAAACTAGATCCAGCACCTGGATGGTGTAAAAAGGTTTAACAAGGATTAACATGGCATCACTGGTTTAGACCCTGAAGCACATTTTTTTTTTTTTTTTTTTAAACATAGCCTTATGCATGATAAATGAACCATTGTGCCTTAGGCCACTAATCTTCCACCATGTTCACATATGGTACATCAGCACACAAGCACACTATGTATTCCCCACCACACACGTTCACCACTTCCTGTTTTGGACTATAAATGTCAACCTGTTGTCTTCACCTGCAGCCCCTGCACACTGCAAAAAAAACAAAAACACACATCTCATAAAGGCCACATCAAACCATCGTGACACACCATGTGCATGCAACAGATTGAGGAACACCATCATGTATAGAGTGAAGAAAAAAAAACCTGACAGTGCCTTTGTGTTAGAATCTTTATTACAAAAGAACATTGAGTTTATTCAACCACACAAGGCTTTTCCCATGATTCCAGCTGGGTGATGACGCTGCTCTTGACATGTTTTGTTCACTTCACAGGTACAATCTGACCGAAGGATAGCGCACACAATCATGGTCGTAATTGTTCGAGGGCTGCAGTCGCGGCTGCGTGCTGTCATTAAAGGAAATGGCTCTTAGAAAAGCCTGCTTGAGCTCCGTAGGAGTCCAAATGACCTCTGTTCTATCTAGAGACACTTATGTTTACACGAAGAGGGCGATTCAGGGGCGCATTCATGAGCGGCGTTATAAATAATGAATGACTTCAGGCACTCGTACATTTTGGTTAAAAAAAAAAAGGGGGACGTTTTTATTATTAAACAGTTCCAACATTAATTTCCTATTTAGAATTATTGTTAAGCCATCCACATGTTCCTGAGAAAACCTTACGAGTTGTATTTCTGCCAGAACAAATACGTCAGAAGGAAGGCAGCTTCCGGGAGGGAAGAAGAATAAGACCAAGCAATGACGCTCAGGATTGTGTTCTTGCTTTTTTTTTCATTTTTTTTTTTCATTTGATTCCATTTCCTTGGTACATTTCCTTAATGGCCAGGTTGACTTTCACGAAGAGAGCAGACTTAACAGTACATTATGCTAAAAATAACTAATGAATCCCTATCTCTGCAGGAGGAAATAATCTTTCTAGGAAGGATAAATGTGCATTTGTGTTTCTCTTTGTGTGTGTGTGTGTGTGTGAGAGAGAGAATGAAATGTTGCTTTTCTTTCTATGTACGTCACACAGCAGCGGTCACGTACTGTAGCAGAGGTCGATCTTCAGAGATTATAATCTTTACACCAGAACTGCAGGGTTATTTTCCAACTGTAATTAATCAAATCAATACATTTTCAATGATGCAATTCTTCGCTCTCTTTACTGATCACTTCTGAAGCCGTCAGCGACACACAACAAGCCAGAGACATAGAAATGAAATGGAAATTTTGCTGTAATGTATCATGAGCAGTAGGATTCCCTGCTGCATGATTTCCTCTTTAATTACTGTTGCTTTTAATTAGCACTAAATAAGACTACTTGATATAAGATTTCTTGCAGATGCGGCATACGGGTCCAATGCTAAAATTAGAAATACAGTTCCAAGACAAGACAAAATGTCCTTATTTCAGCACAGCGTGTACTGCAGAGCTTTTGGGAACCTAGGGCTGGGCGATATGGCTGAAAACTGTATCACGATATCAGTGTTTCATATCAGTCGATATCGATAATTATTGATATTTTTTATGACCCATTTAAAATAAGGACAAGTAGAAGAATATATTATATTTAAACATTTTTATTTTAAACTTAACCTTCCTATGATCATAATCCCCTCAGTTATTAAGACAGAAATGTCAACAACCATGGGAAAATAATTAAAATGTAAGTCTAGACATAAGTCTAAAGTCACAATGAACACTTAACAATTATCTCTTAACATTTAAGGTGCAATATTAAAAGAAAATGTAAGAAATGCTTAATAAAATGTAATAAAATAGTGAAATGCGTTTATTATATCAGATGCCTTTAGAGAAAACTACAACAAAAATATATTGTTGTAATATATTTGAGTTTGATGTTAATTCACTGGCGGGCCACCAGGGGGCAATACCGCGCTGTATACTATATGTGTCGTGTGCACTGAATGCAGTAAAAGAAGAATACCGTTTCTTTTCCTCTGGTTGTCTCACACAAACAAGTAATATTATAGATGTTAGTTGTGCATATTGATGCAAACATAACAATTGTCATACCAAAGAATAAACTACCCGCCAGTGTGGCTAGTGAGACTAAAGTTACTACCCGCCACAGCCGGATTTTACCCGCAATTGGCGGGTGGGCGGGTACAAATGTCAACGCCATCTTGTCTCCGTTTATGCTTCCTGAATCGCGACCGTACTACTTCCGGGTACTAGAGCCGGTCGCAGAGCGAGTGCGCATGACAGCAATCAAACTAGCTTCACGACCTCTGTTTTCTTCCGACAAAGAATAAAAAATATCGAACACATTTTTTTATTGATATCGATCACGTGTCTATCGCGAAACATATAGTTATCGTTTTATCGCCCAGGCCTATGGGAACCTGGAACAAACATCTCAGAAAAGCCTGGGATAATCTTTAAATAGTCTCTATATTGCTTTACCTGTTTTGTTCCATCTCAATATGTAAATTTGTCAAAAATAAAATCAAGAGAGAGAGACTAATTAACTGCTATATTCATTTATCTATATAAATAAAAGAAAGGTTTTGTCTGTACATTGGTCAGAACTCGCACTTTCTTTAATATCATTACGTTTCATTAATTGTAGAACCCATAACCAGTCTCTGTATGTAATTTTCTGTATGTCTGTCCAGACAGAATTTGTCACAGCATCACACAAAACTGGCTGGACAGAATGTAATGAAACTTTGGCAGTCCTTTGGTATTTACCTGATGTTGTACTTGCACCATAAATGAAATGAAAATGTTGAGTAGAAGTGAAGTACTACCATGGAAGAACTATTTTTAGCTTATGAAACATTACTTTATCAAACCGTTTTGAGCCACAAGGAACATTTTGAAACAGAAAACCTCCTTTAGAGAGCGCTTTGTTTTCCTTCAAAGAGCCAGAAATGGTGCCTCGAAGATGCATCATCAAATAATCCATTTTTATAAAATGTTCTTTGTGGAAATAAAAACTTGCCACATGCCCCTGTCCCAGGAGACTTGGGGCCAGAGGTGGAAAGTAACGAATTACATTTACTCGCGTTACTGTAATTGAGTAGCCTTTTTGTGTATTTCTACTTTTTAAAGTAGTTTTAAAAATCTGTAATTTTACTTTTACTTAAGTACGTTTTGTTTGAAGTATTGTAATTCGCTACATTTTAAATCATATTCGCTACTGAGTAAAAAAATAAATGAATGAAAATGATAAAACAATAAAAAAAAATATGATGCTTTGTATAAATGCTCCGTTGCGCCGCGTGTGTGTATCATGTCCTGGTCGCGCGCCGCTCCAGACTCCACTCCAGGTTTTCTGACATCGGCATCTTCCTGACCTTCCACACGGCCGCTTCCGCCCTGAGTGACGTCATCGACTAACGCGACTGGAGAGAGACGCGCGAAAGATGAAAGAGGTTGTGATTTTGGCGTTTTGACATTTGGTTGTGTATTCTGGTTTGACTTTTTGCCTCCAATTGACTTTGATTATTGCTTTGTCCCTATGGTTTGGTTGGTCTTTGTATATATTTGTAGATAATTTCACTGTATGTCTGTGCACTCACTAGTAGCAGGGGTGTGGCTGCCATTTATTTTTGGAAGAGGGAGTTTATTTGGGAATTTATTTGCTCAGGAATAAAATAAAGATAGCTGACTACCTTATTGTATGGAATGATGGGGGGGGGGATAAAATTATATATACATAATATATATAAGGTTATCAAAGCAGTCCCACAGCTTAATCATAGCTAAAACAATCCAGTGAAATATTAGACTGTGAGACTTTTTTGAGCCAGGTATTTTATATAGTTTAGCTTAGGTTTATATTTTATATAGTTTATATAGGTTTAGGGAGTCCGGGAAGGTACCTGTATTTTTGTTTGTGTTTTTTTTTTTTTGCAGGTAATCTAGCTACTGAATATAAATACCATTTTGTTTATTATTTTGGCCTGGGTCCATCCTGAATCTGATCCTCCTCCTGTTGTGTGTGTGTGTTTGTGTCTGTGTGTGTATAAAAACCTCATTTTTTCATCAGTTAATGATTGGATCTAGTTCTTTCTGCCATATACCACCATTTCCATACAGTTTAAAATAGAACCCTGAACCATTCTTTTGCTGTTTGGCCCTAGACTGGGACGTAACACCATATTTAAGTGACCACTTTGATTTTCAAGCACAAAAAAGACAACAGCTTTATTATGCAAAGGTGTTCCTTCAGTTAAAAACAACTAGTTTGAGATTTATATCTGCTCATCTTTTTTGAACTACGCTAGAATGCCTCATCCCACCCCCGCTGTTAAAAAAATAAAAAAGTAACTCGGTAACTTTTACTCTGAGTACATTTTTTAATGAGCTACTTTTTACTTTTAGTTGAGTAGATTTTTATAATGGTAACTTTACTTGTACTTAAGTAAAATTTCACTGAAGTAACAGTACTTGTACTTGAGTACAAAATTTTATTACTCTTTCCACCTCTGCTTGGGGCAGGAGGCAGGGTACATGAGGCAGGGTGCCAATCCATCACAGGACACACACACACACACACACACACACACACACACTTTGGGAGCGCCAATTATCTTAATCTGCATGTTTTTGGACTGCGGAGGAAGCTGGAGTACTCGGAAGAAACATGCAACCCCCATGCCCACAGACCCAAGGCGGGAATCAAACCCGGAACCTGTAGGTGCAAGGTGACAGTGCTAACCACTAAGCCACTGTGCCTCTATGAAACATCCTGTACAGTACAGTATATGTATTTGTATACAACACATATGTCTGACATTAAAATAAGCCTTTTGTTTTCTCCCGCCACTGACACATCCTCATTTACACAGACAAATACGTTTATGAATCCAGTCTGTCACCTGAGAGATGTGATAAGAGATGTAACCAAATTGTATGGTCACATATTTTCATGGGCTTACTACTGAGCCTAATCGTAAACCTACTGTCGCTTGCATAAATATTCACCAGTGCGAACTTTTCCACATCTTGCAGTTTTACAACCAGGAACCAATGTATTTAATTGGGAATTAGTTTTTTTCTTTGTTATTTAATCCATTATTTACCTGGATTTCCTGGTTTTCCTTCCATGTTTTAATCATGCATGTAATGGCATTCAGATGGCACGGTGGCTTAGTGGTACACAATGGATCCGGGTTTGATTCCCACCTCATGGTCTGGGGTAGCTCAGTGGTTAAGGCATTGGACTACGGTTTGGAAGATCCCAGGTTCAAACCCCACAACCACCAAGTTGCCACTGTTGGGCCCTTGCACAAGGCTCTTAACCCTCAACTGCTCAGCAGTGTAATGAGATAAAAAAAAATGTGAGTCGTTCTGCCGAAATGTTAATGTAAATGCATGTTCTCGGAGGATGCTTGGTGGACCTCCGGTTCCCTCCAAGTTTGTGTGTGTGACCTGCGATGGATTGGCACCCTGTCTACTGTACATGAGGAACGGTGAGGATACAGGGTAACGAGGTAAAGAAGGTGCAGGACTTTAAGTACTTAGGGTCAACGGTCCAGAGCAACGGAGAGGCGGGTACAGGCAGGTTGGAATGGGTGGAGAAAAGTTTCAGGTGTGTTGTGCGATAAAAGAGTATCGGCGAAAGGACAGGACAGTGGTGAGACCAACGATGCTCTACGGATTAGAGACAGTGACACTGAAGAAACGACAGGAGGCAGAGCTGGAGGTAGCAGAGCTGAAGATGTTGAGGTTCTCCTTGGGAGTGACAAGGATGGATAGGATCAAGAATGAGTTCATCAGAGGGACAACAACCCATGTGAGATGTTTTGGAGATAAAGTCAGAGAGGCCAGATTGAGGTGGTTTGGACATGTTCAGAGGAAAGATGGTGAATATATCGGTAGAAGGATGCTGAGGTTGGAACTGCCAGGCAGGAGATCTAGAGGAAGACCAAAGAGGAGATATATGGATGCAGTGATAGAGGACATGAAGTTAGTTGGTGTGAGAGAAGAGGATGCAGAGGATAGGGTTAGATGGAGGCAGATGATTCGCTGTGGCGACCCCTGAAAGGGAACAGCCAAAAGACAAAGACTAGTGTACACGAGCACATGCCCTCCTGGAATAGGCTCTAGACCACCCATGATCCTGTATACAGGATGAATCAATACAGATGATGAGTGAGTGAATGATAATGGAATTCAATAAGATGTTTAAACAATAATTTTACGTACTATCATTCTTTACACACATATTATACTCTCTCACTCATTCTCTATGCTGCTTATGCTGTATATTCTGGGTTATGGGAGGCCTGTATTCTATCCCAAGGGACTCGAGACACTAGGCGGGGTACACCGGGAATGGAGTGTTAGTCTGCTTGAACCATGCACACACTCATACAATTACTCATACACTACAGGAAATTTGGAAACACCAATTACTCAGCTCTGCTTGTCTTTGGACTGTGGGAAGCATGGGGACAACTTATAAAAACTCCACATCCATGTATTGGTCAAGAAGGTTGAGGCATGAGTGGTGTAGTGGCTAGCACTGTTGCCTAGCACCTCCAGGGCCCAGGTTCGATTCCTGACCAGATTTGATTCCCATCTCTGAGTTTGCATGTTCTCCCTGTGCTTGGTGGGTTTCCTCCCAGAGTCCAAGGACCTGTAGATTAGGCTAACTGGCATTCTCAAATTGCCCATAGTGTGTGTATGTGTGTGTGCCCTTCGTTGGATGGGCACCCTGTCCAGGGTGTACCCCGTCTTGTGCCCGAAGTCTCCTGGGATAGGCTCCAGAGCCCCCTGACCCTGAATACAGGATAAGCCGATATAGATGATGAGTGAGTGAAGTTGAGGCATGATGACATTTTTAATGATTTCCAAAATGTACAAAGTTGTTCATGCTGAAGCATTAGCCCTTGGACGGTTACAGATGTTGGCATATCAGAAAATATCTTAACATGAGTCCCTTGGATTTCCACCATCACTGATGCTGATGGCTCCCTGGCAGAACCTCAGTCAGAGTATTTTCAGTTTAGGCTTGATAGCTTCTGGGACACAGTTTTCCCATGTCTGGTTAATGTACCAGGGTAAAGGTCTAATATTACCTTATTCATAATCAATGTCACCATAATAAGATCAATTTGACGATCGGATGAACAGCTCGGTGACATATCGCTCGTATTTATTTCCCCTTTAGGTCATGCAGGTTTAAACCCTAGATATTTTTTCCATTGCGTTAGTTGCATTTTGCCAAAAGACTAAAGAAAATATTGCTGTTGTGAACCAAGTGAATGATTCACCAACTGGGATTAATATAACAAATAAGTGCTCAAAACTACGTCATCCAAATGCAACAAATCTCCCACGAGGGAGGCAACAGTTCAAATTTCCTCCGATTTTATATACTTCATTCATAATGACATTAAGTATTGTTGTTGCTGTTCCCTCTGCTCATGTTCTTACTTTTGCCACACATTCCTTTTCCCTCTAGATAAATATGAGGGAGACACATTTCCTCGTATCAGCAGCTTTATGGGGCAGTAAGTGAGCTTAATGGCCTCAGCGAAGAGGACATTGTGGGAATCAGTGAAGGAAATTACAGATGGCTGGGTTCTCCATGTGCCAGGTGAGCAAGTGTTTGTGTAGAGCTTTGTGGTGAGCATGAGAGCTTTTATGGAGCCTGGATGAACGGATCATTAGCCTCCGAGTGACTTCATTAGTGAGCCTGGATTGCATGACCCTGTATTTGCGTAGGCATTTTCTTTAACTTCAAGGAAGGTACAAATAGTGCAGTGCTCTTAACTTATCAAGCAGCAGATTATAACCTAACAACGGCAATGTCCATCACTCTCGGCTAGAGAGAGAGGGGACACAAGGTCCAGCAGGTCGAGAGGTTAAGAGGATCTAGCTGTTACTTTTAAATACGGATTATAAAAAAGAAACTTGTACACTGTACTTTTAAAGTTTGTATTATTTTACATCATTTGGCAGTCACCCATGGCGGCGCGGTGGTGTAGTGGTTAGCACTGTCGCCTTGCACCTCCAGGGTCCGGGTTCGATTCCCCGGCCAGGCTCGATTCCCGTCTCTGTGTGCATGGAGTTTGCATGTTCTCCCCGTGCTTGGTGGGTTTCCTCCGGGTACTCCGGTTTCCTCCCAAAGACATACAGATTAGGCTAATTGGCGTTCCCAAATTGACCATAGTGTGTGAATTAGTGTGTGTGTGCTCTGCGATGGATTGGCACGCTGTCCAGGGTGTACCCTGCCTCGTGCCCAGAGTCTCCTGGGATAGGCTCCAGGTCCCCGCGACCCTAATACAGGATAAAGCGGTATAGAAGATGAATGAATGAATGAATGGCAGTCACCCTTATCCAGAGCGACTTACATATTACAGTACCTTATTATACATTTGAGCATGTGAGGGGTTAGGGGCCTCACTCAAGGGCCCCACAGTGGCAACTTGGTGGTGCTAGTGTTAGAACCTGCGACCTTCTGGATAATAGTCTAATGCCTAATATGAATCAGGATGAATTAAATTGCATTTACAATAAATGGTCATAATGTACCATAAAATAAGGAACCTTATTACAACTACAGTACGACTGCTAAAGTGTTTTATGTTTTTAGATTTAAATTAGAAGCCTAAATCTGCAGTTATCTTTACTAGCAAATGCAGCCAGAATCTACACTGACATTCTATTTCTCTTTTTTCACTCCCTCATGCTTAACTCTATTTATCCTTTATTGTACATAGTCACAGGAGGCCTGAAGCTTTTCCTATCACGGGTACACCCTGGACAGAGTTCCAACCCCAGGGTGCAGGGATCCAGCATGCACACACTCAAACACTGCAGGCGATTTAAACACACCAAACTTTGCATATCTTTGGATTGTAAGAGGAAACCAGAGCACCCGGGGAAACCCAGAAAGCATGGGGAGAACATGCAAACTCCACAAGCACAGACCCATGGTGTGGTCAAACGCTGGAGGTGCAAGGCCACAGTGCTAACCACTCCACCACCATGCTGCCATATTGACATTCTATAGTTATGCTAATTGGGAGTCGCTAAGACCTAATGACTTGATTTTTTTAATTAAACTAATAAGCAATTTGTTGTAAGTAGAGTAAGTTCCCAACATACTGTACGTACAAGTTCCATTTCAAGAGCTTGTTCGTAAGTTAAAAATTTGTTTGTAAGTCCAACAAACATTGTCAAGGTACTAGGAATACAACTGTCTTTACACAGTATAAAATCAACATGTTCGATGATCTTATCCTTGGTTTCTTTAAATCTTGCTGATGGTTGAACAATTTGGGTTAAAACAACATGCAAATTCTGCCATCTTTACACCTCGCTGTTGTTCCATTTCATTCCATTCTCTCAATTGTTTTCACTTTTGTCTCCATCGTTATTGCTTGACGTTTCTTCGTAGTACTACGTAGTTTTGTTGCCGCTGTTTTTTTTTTACGCTTACTGGGCGCACATGACAATGTACTCCTGAAATGCGATCTATAGTAACTTCCGCGACTGAGCATGTGCCATTGCATGTTCGTGTATTCGGACGTTCATAACTCGAATGTTTGTATGTAAGGAGCTTACCGTGTTCAAGTTAAGAGTTGATTTGATCTGAAAACGAGGACACGACCTCATGAGGTCATAAAAGGAAAATGCTGAACCTTCACCCAGCTGGATGAACAAAGAAATGTCATCATTTAAACAAAAAGACAATACTACCTAAAGATGACCTAATAAGACTCGAAAAGTGACTAAAGTCCTGAAAAAAATAAGTAATTAAAGATGAGTGGAGTACAATTCCACATTCATTATATTTAGATATTCTTGCTCTTCTTGGTTTCATTATGTCAAAGTAAAGGTTATACAAACACTTCATGTAACTGGACAGCTAAGAAGTAAAAAATATTTATACAGTATAATTCTTTTTTATTAAAAACAATCTATGTTTTTTGTTCGCAGCCCTGACTGATTTGGCTGAGGGGCATGTGGATGAGACCTGAACCTTTCTATCACATGACAGAATCTCTGAGGCTCTTAAAACAACAAAGCAGCACCTGGCTACTATCACTGAGGAACACACCAATTCAAACACATACACACACACACACATATATACAGTATACTGTATACACACACACACCTCATGATTTATTTTGACCTATTTCCACTTATTCAGAGGGTACATTGTGTGTGTGTGTGTGTGTGTGTGTGTGTGTGTGTGTCCACGTGTCTGTGCATGTACAGTATGTACGTGTGTATGTGTGTGTGTGTGTGTGTGTGTGTGTGTGTGTGTGTGTGTGTGTGATACGTGTCCTACCGGGAGTCTATTAGGCCTATTGCCAGTTTTCTGATGTGTTCAGCTCCTCTGTGTCCTGGTAATAATGAGGATAAGACCTGCAATATAAAACATCACTGCCCTGACTGCAGACTCAGTGACAAGTGCGAATAAACATGTACAGCTTTTTCATGCCCAAATCAACAGTCAGTGTCAGAGATGAACATAACGTCAGCACTAAATGTTACACAGAATTTAATACACACGAGCTCTTTAAAAAGCACAGATAGAATTATTTGTCCTTATTTGGTTATTATACAACGCAGGAACGAGCTTTGTCTTACCACATTATCTTAATTGTGTTTCCTTTGTTTAGTTTATATTTTAAAAGACCAATACTCCCACCTAATGGATGACATTTTCCACAAAATGCAAAGTCACATTATATGGAAACTGATTTATTGTGAAATTAGTTCATTAGAAAAGATATCGCAACTGATATAAGAACTGTGCAAAAAAAATAAAAAATTAAAATAAAAACTACAATAGTGAGAAATATCAGAATTTCTACCTGAATGTCAATCTCCTAGAAATTCTTGTAGGAAGCATTATAGCATTTTAAGGAGCTCCTATATAGCCTATTGTATACTTTCCCCCCTTTTCATTAGGAAAACCTAAACACCTGCTCCTTCAGTCAATAATTGAATCAGTCATGTGGCACTAGCACAATTCATAATATACAATAGATACTGGTCCAGTACTAAACCCGAATGCACATCAAAGATCAGAATAAGACAAATATGATGAGAATAAGACAGTTATTTTCCACAAATATGAATAAGACAAATAAGACAAATGTGATCAAAATACGACAAATACTGTCTGTGACTGTGGAATGATTCTTGGTGTCAGCCAGGCAGCTTTTCAAGAAATCACCCAGGATTTGCACACACACCAGTCTCTAGATTTTAAACAGAATGGTGTGAAAAACACGAAACATCAACTGGATGGCTGCAGACAGAAACACTTTCCTGGTCAGAGGAGAATGTCTAGACTATAGGTACAGTAAGAGGCCTAGAGTAAAACAAATAATCTTGTTAAAAGTGTAGTGATCCTTGCACCTCCAGGGACCGGGTATGATTCCCAGCTTTGAGCTCTGTGTGCATAGAGTTTGCATGTTGTCCCTGTGCTTGGTGGGTTTCCTCCATGTACTCCGGTCTCCTCCCACAGTCAAAAGACATGCAGATTAGGCTGATTGCCTTTTGGTTGGCGGGGATGATGGACAGGGGTGTAAAGGCGAGAGTGTGTGTGTGAAAGGGGGCCTGGGGCCTGGCTGAAACAGAGAAGGAGAGAGAAAATGAATTTTTTATCTCTTTAATGAGACTTTCTTTTGCTTTACACACGCGCACACATGTGTGTTATAAGAAACAGTACCCACACATGGTACACACATGCTTACAAACACAAAATAAAATATGTTTTACACACACACACACGTGGTCACAGTGGCTAGTAAACAGCCCATGCGTGCACGGATGTTGATTATACCAGTAAGAGATGAGCACTAAGACCCAGCAGGGGAGACGATCACCCATAATTCCGCAGCGCAAGAGAGAGAAAAACCATTGGCTCAGTTGTGATTTTCCAAGTCAAAATTTATTAAAATTTCTTGCTCGTCTTGCGGGACACTCGTAAACCGCGTTACTCGTAATCCGAGGTTCCACTGTATTACCCTGTAACATAGTTGTTTCACCCGAAGCGTTACTACTTTAAAGTTGTTTATATTATATTTATGTGATTTAATTTTCTCCACAGATCCACCACCACTGTCTTACTGCTTGACCTTCACCTAAACTGCTTAATTATATTTTAAAAAGATCGCTCTGGGTAAAGGCACCTGCCATAAATGAGTAAATGTACATTCACCCTGCAGTCCAGCACCAGCAACATGCTGTGAGATTATATTTAATTCAACTAACTAACTAACTAACTAACTAACTAACTAACTAATGGCTAAAACATAGTATTAGTACTAAAACGTCTCAACTAGGTGAAGAAGTGAATTTTCAAATAGGATCATATAACACCATTTTTCATAATAATTATCTCCCGATTCATGCTTAGTTTTTCTTGTAAATAAATATACACATTTATATTTTTATTAAAAAGAAACGCATTTGCTAAATACAATTTCATGCCCTTTTATGTAGTGTCAGTAACTTTTTTTTAAAATTCTAATATTTCAATGATCTTCATGTCAAACTTGGCCAAGTTAGATTTTACATGAAAAGACATAAACCTGAAAAAGTGTTTTATTCTAAAATGCAAAATTGTTCAATTATTGCAAGATGAATTTGATATTGTTACGGACACTACAGATTTTTTTGCTTTTTAAGCTTTTAAACAAACACTATTTAAGCAACATTTTTTACAGGTCATATATGCTTACACCAATTTTAGTATCAATACTCATAAAGAAATATTAATAATTTTCATTTTTAATTATTATGGTTTGAAACGAGACAGTATAACGCTGAATGGTCGTTAGCTAACTCTAGTGGGTGGGTTTCAAAGACAGATGTTAAGTATCACTCTCAGCTTAAACAACCTTCAAAACGAGATTAACAGAAATCAGCATTCACAGTTTTCACATTAAAATAGTCCTAGAGTTAACCTAGTTCTGAATTACATTTGCATTTAAGCATTTGGCAGACGAGTTTATGTATCTAGAGCAACTTATGTGAGTGCTTTGAAGTTTCCATAATAAATATATCCTTTCACTGTTTCACTATGTTACCAACTACCCACCTTACAAGTTTGTTTTAGCTTTTATTTTTAAAACCCACAAAAAATTCACAAAACTGATTTCCTAAAGTAACATTCGAGCTACTCTAGGCTTAAATTGAGGTTTAAAGTAAACCTTTCAGCAGGCTGGTTAAAGTCCAGATCAATGTTATTTGTCAAAGCAGAAACATGGATTACCTTGACTATGTTAAAGGAAATCAACAAGTTTAACCGGCTAGAAAATTTCTCTTCTGTCATAACATTTTGATGCCATTAGCTGTAGAGATCCTTTTTCTAATGCATAAAGTCAATGCTGCGGATATTATTTTACTTTTGGAGCCCAGGCTTTCATCTGTGACCCAAAGAGAACGACCTGTACTAGACCTGTCTCCAGGTGCTCATAACTGTCAGGTTTTTGGCATGAGGCTCACAGAGAAACTTAATCCCTCATCCCTGACATAAAATTGGGGTACTTGTTATTCAGCCATGTGTTAATGGCTAATTAGCCTGGTAGCGGTAAATAAAAGAATACATATTGGTTCATAGTCAATTCAGAGCAACTCTCGGAAGCAATTACAAGGGAGACAATGTGTTAGTAAGGTGACAGGGGATCAGATTTCTTGTAAAAAATTGCTTCCTTAAATGCTGCTATTTTCAGTACTGCAGACTGTTATTGAATTATTATTAGAACACTTGTGATGCAGAGTGATACATATACAGTGAAACCGACATAAGACATAAGAACGCCCCACCTCCATGAATGTTGCAATTAATTTGCCTCAGCATGCAAAGTGTTTCTGGCAAACGAATGACCGAACCGAGCCGAACCGATCTGAATGGTGGTCGTGCGTACGCTCGGGAGCGGTTTAAACTTGTTTGCGTCAGTGGAAAGCCAAGCTGGTTTCTTTGTATTTTGTTCAAGCTATAGTAAAGACATACAGTAGCACCATCTCAAGAATGTTAGCAAGAAGAAAACGGTGCCACTTTTAGTTTTCGTTTTTTAAAGCCAGTGCCAAGAGGAAGTGAGCTTTAATATCTATTTATTTTGTATTTTACTAAATGTCTTTGCTAAATTTTTTATTGTTTTTATATGCAAAACTGGAAGTGGCTGGAACAGATGCGTTTCACAATACAAAATTTCACCTTAAATCTGGATGCCGAGGTACCATTTAGTTAAATCTCCCTGTGGTGTTCCTGTCTATTATCATCACTCATTCGATCAGATTGCTCGGTTGGATCTGTTGGATCAGGATTAGCGCCTACTCCTGGCTAGGTTTAAGCCCTGTCCGGGACACACACCCTGGAGATGTCTAGATGATTTGAATTACGTGACGTGGAGGAATCCAAAAATTGAGTACTTACTGGTAGTAACTAAAAGAAAGCTTTTGTTGTCACTACAAGTTTTGTTACCCAAATGTGAGTTACACTAGACTTTCTATACTTTTATACCTTTTATTATATTTTAGTACCACAGCACTACACGTAATCCCATCATTAGACATGGTGAAGCATGGAGGTGACAGCATCACACCCTGAGGTGCTTCTCTTCAGCTGGGATTGTGGCTCTAGTCAAGATAAAGGGAATGATGGATCGCTCAAAATATCAATCTATTTTTGCACAAAACCTGCAAGTCAGACGTGGGGAAGATGGATAAAAAATTTCCTCGCAGCACGATAACGATCAAAAGCACAAATCCCTGTCAACAGAGGAACGGCTTCAGAAGATGACTTTTATGGTTCTGAAGTGAGCCAACCAGAGTCAGGATCTAAATCCTATCAAATCCCAGTGGAATGACTTGAAGAAGGCTGTGCATAGGAGATCATCCTTGCAATGTACAGTAATAAACCTTGGGAGTGGAACAAATCAGGATGTGTTACAGTTAAAGACACTTACCAAAAAGGACGGAGTGATGTATTACAGGGGGGGAAAAGTGCAATATGGTAGTTAAGAGGTGCACACACGTACAGTACACAACCATGTTATTACTTTTTATTTTCTTTATTTTCCCTTATGTATTGACACAGACCATACATGGTTCTCAAAATGTATATAGTACATGCAGGGCTGATAGTGAAAAAAATTCCTGAGCCTGAACGTTTTTCCCTTGCCCCCGAGGTGAGTAGGGGTGGGGGTACTACGTATGTATGCGAAGCACTTTTAACACATAACTTGTTGGCCCCTGGGCCCAAATAGATAAACAGCCTATGTATAACCCTGATCATCATTATTGTCAAGTGGCTCTTTTTAGATATTTTCATATTTGCATTATGCCCCCAGTATTATTCAAGAAGATACAGCATTTCCTTCTCAATATGTTCAGTGACTAGATTGACATTATTAGCCCATCTTAGTACAATCACTGGAAGTAAATGCTACAGATGCTACAGCCAGACCAAGACAGGTCAGTAATGGCGCTTTTCCACTGCATAGTACGGCACGACACGGTTCAGTTCTACTCACTTTTGGGGGGTTTTCCACTGGGAACAGTACCTGGTACCTGGTCCTTTTTTTAGTACCACCTCAGCCGAGGTTCCAAGCGTGCCGAACTGTTACCAAAACGTGACGTGTAAACACGGCTGGTCACTGATTAGCCGGAGAAAATCGTCATTACTGCGTCACCGAACTTGCGACACGAGACACAACAGAACCGCTATATTTAGAACAGCCAGAGAAGGATCGCACGCACCTTTTTGTATTAACCGTCAGCCTCTTTTGAAACAAACTCCTTCGTCTCGCTGTTAAAAACATCCACATGCCGAAAAATGAAGAACACCATGCCGTCGATATGCTCCATTGTTGTGTGTTTGTTTGTGGCGCGTTTACGATGATGTCACAGCAGTAGAGGCGCCGCGACTAAACGACACGTGAGTAATCCCGCCCACTCTAAAGCGGTACTAAACTGCAGTGGAAGCGCAAACCGAGCCAAACTGCGCCGAACCGAAGTGAGTTGAACTGAACCGTGTCGTGCCGTACTATGCAGTGGAAAAGAGGCATAAGTGGCAATAATAGTACTCCAAAGTACACAGGAATTGATTAACTAATTGATTATCCTCCGCTAATTTCTTACATAAAGTGATGAGTGGGTGGGCGATATTAAATGACAGGTCAAACTCAGTAATGAAGGAGCACAAGCAGGGGCATTTCTAGGATTTTCAGTTAAGGGGGGCTCAGCCCCTATAGATGTTTAACACTATATTTGGCTTGTTCAGAATCAGTACTCAAATGAGTCTTCTCGATCACACACGCTGTTTACCGTATAAACCTTTTTCTATGTACAGTTCAGGTACAATCAGAAAAATTTAACCAGAAAACAGCATATAACGTTAAACTTACATTGATTAGCAAAATAAACAACACACCTATGAGGCTGGACAATGGAATAAACTGTGTGGGGGCCAATAGTGTCAAACATTTATCTGTTCATTCTTTGACAATGGAAGGTTTTTCATGTCACATGGGAGTAGGTCTCCCATGATGAGCAGCAGGTAAGAATAGAACTTTTTTTTTCATGTGACTTGAAAAACCTTCCATCTACAGTTAAATATAAATATTAAAACTTTGATCATCATGTTATCTAGTTTAATTTACTGTTTAATTTACATAGCTACTAGACTATTTATTAAAATTCATTAATATAGACAAACATTGTTTTAACGTAAATAAACAAAGCATCTTTTTAATATCATTCTTTTTTTTTGTTTCCATTCATAAAAAAAGTAACTTTTTCTAAATCAAAGTGACAAAAACCCTACTCTAAGGTTAATAAATGTATTTTACGATTTGGGACATTACCTAATACAATACAATATTTATTATTTATTAAATTTATTCATTCATTCATTCATTTTCTATACCGCTTAATCCTGTGTTCAGGGTCGCAGGGGACCTGGAGCCTATCCCAGGAGACTTCGGGCACTAGGCGGGGTACACCCTGGACAGGGTGCCAATCCATCGCAGGGCACACACACATACACACACTCACACACCCAATCACACACTACGGGCAATTTAGGAACGCCAATTAGCCTAACCTGCATATCTTTGGACTGTGGGAGGAAACCGGAGTACCCGGAGGAAACCCACCAAGCACGGGGAGAACATGCAAACTCCATGCACACAGAGATGGGAATCGAGCCTGGCCGGGGAATCGAACCCAGACCCTGGAGGTGCAAGGCGACAGTGCTAACCACTACACCACCGCGCCGCCTTTATTAAATTTATATAATATATAAATAATTTATAGTTTATTAAAAGAGAATTTACAATCTCTGTAAATCACACTGCTATACAGTTAAACGAGTGCACTGAATGCAGTCTGTCACTATTTTTAATCATTTATGTTCATAACTCTATGGTAGTTAATGCCATATGCACTGTGTAATGTTTTATATAAACAGTTAGGTTTTCCAATTAAAACAGTAACAGCATGATAGTTTTATAAAGTAGACCGTAGGTTCATAGAGTCTGTATTAAGGGCTTCATGTTCACTGGGGGAAACAGCTGGTGTGATGAGGGTGAACACAGCGAAGATTTAACCGATTAATCCCTCATGACATTTTGTAAACTTGTAACGGTCACTACAACGTTATATACCATTGCATGTATGTCTGTTGCCCTTTTTAGGCGTGTTGCCCCGCCCCCGGTGCGTGCGCTGGAGAGACGTGTGAGAAGACGAGGACGGAATAGGAGCACGTGTGCTGCTCTCCTCCCGAAGCGCTTTCTACTCTTACACTTTTCCTTTAATTCTACTCATGCTCTTGCATGGTGTTTTTTGTGACGTCAAGAAAAACAGATAAACGTTTGTACTAACCGCCGTTTTGTCTCTGAGCTTCTTTTTTCCTCTAACTATCCGGCACAAGACGTCACAAACTGTATTTATGAGAACGGCCTGTACTGACGCAGATAGAACAATTTATCGAAAAACACACACCTGGCCTTAAACCTCCCTCTGTGATGAGGAATTCAAGACCCGAGCTGAAAGACGGGAAGGAGCCGAAGTCTGCCGACACTTTCATATGAAATTTAAAGGGGACGATGATGGGGGACCAGCAATTTGGGTAAACTTTATAGAGAATTTTTAGGGGGGGCTGAGTACAAATGTTAAAGCCCCCCTAAAAATGGCCTAGGCGACGCACATGCGCACAAGCGAATTTTTAATCAGTCAAACGATCGGGAATATTATGGCGTTATATTCCTGACACAATTCTGAGCGCGCTCGACTCTGCCTGCATGCGCGCGCAGCATTTATTTTCTGTGCGCGCTCGACTCTGCCTGCATGCGCGCGCAACATTTATTTTCTGTGCGCGCTCGACTCTGCCTGCATGCGCGCGCAGAACTTTGTCCAGTGTTATAAAACAGCCACAAAACTCGCCAATCACAGACATCCGCACACTACTGCTGATTGGCTGTTCCCTTTCAGTCGATTCACTCGGTACAACACATATTGTATGGGACATCGTGATATCCCATACAATGTGTTGTACCTCGTTCCTCTCCCTCAGGGAACCAAGGTTATAGTCATAACCATTCGTTCTATCACCTGCACGTCTCAGATCTAGAGAAATTACAGATCAATATCCGCGAACCTGATTTTTTTCCCCGCAGCCACAGTACGCCGAGCGCTATCACCCCTGTACATGTGTTAGAATGTTAAAATGAGGAGAAAAATAAAGTAAAATAAAGTCACTACAGTAAATACAATGTGTTGTATAAACATTGAAACAATTGAACACAGAAAAGGCTGATCCTGTGTACACGCCCATCTTTGACAAATGCTAATGAATATTAATAAGTATGCAAATGAAACAGTCACATGAAACAAGTAAAAAGCTTGCGTTTTTTTTTTCTTTTGTCTGTTTCTGACTTGATGGTTGCTTTGAAGAAAATTATAATGAGGTCTCAGGTCACATGATCTCAGTGCCATGGAAGGGAAGTTGGGCCAAAATAGCAGACTAAAAGTACAGGCTGCACAAAACCATTTTCAAAAATTATTTTTCATAGATACAGTAGATGTGCGAGGCCAAGACGGTAACGACATCACTCATTATTTTTGTGAAAAGTCTTCTTATTTATTTTGAAATTTTGGTTTTCACTTGAAATTTCATTTGGATGTTATGTCACAAACTGGATGTGATTTATCTCAGTTTCACATTAATACAGTAATTAAACAGTAATTAACATTAATATACATTAATTAAAACATTTAAATAAACATTTTTTCTCTTATTAATCTTTGTAAAAAAAATCTTTGTAAAAAATATCTAGTACATGATCATTTTAACATTAAAACTATCATTAAAATGTTTACATCTGTAGGATTAATAGTGTATCCTTACCACAAAAAAAAAATCATAATTAATATTAAAAAGAGGTAGTTATAGTATAATGATTTAGTCACAGACAGAGGTTAACGCCATTAGCCTAGCTGGTTGAAACAAATAACTGCATGTCAGTTCGTGTTGACTCTCTTCATGGTGTGAAGACTCTCAGGGACGTGAGATCTATTTTTTTTCCAGTCACAGATCTCCTCATAGGAACATGATGTGCATTTCCAAACCTCTTCTATATCCACCCCCTTTGGCTCCCTCCGTCCTCTCCAGTATTCCACGTACCCTCGGAGCTCCGCCCTCAGCTGGGACTCGTCAAACTGCACCATCTCTGTGCCGATCGACCTGCCCGAGCCCTGGTGACAATACTCCAGCTGGAGCACGTCGACACATGGCAGATCGGAACAGCACAAAGTGAGGAGGAAAGCTTCCAGGAGTTCACCGAAGGTGACTACGTTTATTCCGACATGTGAGGCATGAGTTACGATCTCGGTTCCAAGAACCGAGCAGGCTTTGACTTTGAGGTGCTCCAGAATGTGTGCTTTCTTCATTTCCCCCCTGACCAATGCATCAAACAGAAGGTTGTACAAGCCCACCTAACACACATACAGGGAGAAGATAAATCAGTAAAGCAAACACGGGAAGGAAGGATAAGCTTGAAAAAGATAGCAGTACTCTGTCTGTAAAGGTTCTCAATAATACAACTTGTAAATTTATCCTCCATGCTACGAGCGGAGTTCAGGTCAAACTGGGACTCGTAATGACATTTCTCGTGAATGGAGACGGAAAACCGATTAACTTTAACAGGAGACTTCAAGCACTGGATGGTGATGAGACTCTTACCAGCAGTAAAACATTTGAATGGCGTAAACATTTTAAATCAATCCGTATGTCTGTGAATGACGATCCCGGCTGAGGTGGCTCGGAGCCCACTGCTGTCGTTCCCATGGATATGATTTTTCAAAATTGACGGATAACCTGTCACCAAGTTACGGATGAGACGCATCTGTCTGTGGGAACCGACTCCCTTCGTACAATCCTGACCTCACACAAAGCTATTTTCACATGCTTGGGCCATTAAAGGAGTTCCTGGGAGGCCAGCGTTTCAGACATGAAGCAGCCATTCCGATCCTGGCTCTGGCATACGGAGAAAACTTTTCACCTTGATGGTGTCCGAGCACTAGTGAAATAAATGCATTAGTGTAGCAGAGGATTGATTATATAGAGAAATAAAGGGGGGGGTTAAGTCTTATAACTGTTATTCTGTACAATCAAAAGTCCCAGTTTGACTCCAACAAACTGTGGATTGTGCATGTGGATGTCATGCTATAAATCAGACAACAGGATTTTAAAAGGGATTGAAATCTCAACGTTGGTTTTGTGTCCTTGTCTTTACCGATTTAGAAATACGATGGTTATCATTATACCGTTAAAATATCCATCTATACGCACATCTAAAGACAATAAACAAGGCCACTGGGTAAAAAAATATCTTATTTAACATAAAACAACCATGATGCCATCAGTTCTTAACAACAACCCCTCAACCACAACCCAGATAATAAAGCCTCAAACCTTCAGATCGGTATATATTTTTGTGGTGCTTTTTCTTGTGTATAGTCTTCTTTATTAAAAAAAAAAAAACAAGCTGATGGTGGGCTAGTTTTAGGTCTCACCCAACCACAACACATGATTCTAGTCATAGAAAATCAGGCTGCTCTTGAATGAATGGCTTCTTTCATGCAACACTTCCACAAACAGCATATTCTTCTGAAAGGTAGTGTCTAAAAACTGTTTTTTTTTTTTTTTTTTTTAATAATTCAGAAACTGTAATGTGTGGACTTTTTTTTTTGGCAACCTACTTTTTTACAGTGCACTGAAGCATTATGTGCATCTACTACCTGGCACTTATTCAACTCTTCCAGCCCAATGAAAGTTTTTAAAATGGACAGAGATAGAATTGGGACATTTAACAATATGCATCAGTCCACATCACAGGTGTTCTACAATCGTTAATTACACTAACTGTTGGTCACAGCATGACTGAAAAATACACTATAAGGACAAAAGTATTTGCTTTGTGGAAGGCCTTTTTTCTATTCCAACATGACTGTGTCCCCGTGCATAAAGCCAGGACTATAAACAGATGGTTTGATAAGTTCAGTGTAGAAGAACTTGACCGGCCCAAACATAGAGCCCTGACCTCAACTCCATCGAGTACCTTTAGGAAGAACTGGAATGGAGATTGCAAGCCAGGACTTTACGTCCATCATCAACCTCATAAATTCTCTACAGAACGAATGGTCATGAATTCCAAAAACAGAAAAACTCCAAAATCTTGTGGACAGCCTTCCAAGAAGAGTGGAAACTGTTACAGCTGCAAAAGGGGGAACGACTCCATATTGAAGTTCATGTAATTGGATACAATGTCATTGCTGATTTGGCCAAATACCTTTGTCCATATAGTGTAGATTGGTACAGTCCGCCACAATGACAACAGAGCAACTGCCTGCCAAAAACCACATTCAATACATTTTCTGTACTTAACAATTGCTTAAGGCCTAAGGCAAGCTACAAGGTCAATTAGCTTCTAACACGACTTCTAACTCATTCCCAAATCCTTCTCTGACCTCTAATCAAGGGCACTACTTGTTGGGTTGAATAAGTGCTTCTTCACCCCACAAATGATCACACGGCAGCATTCTCGGCAGCACTCCCTCTTATACAATATTGCTTACTTAATCAGAGAAACGAAGGAATTTTTTGGGAAACAAAGTGTTTTCCACACCTGAAAGTGATGGCCGTGAGCCTGGGCAGCACCAGGCAGGGAGTCGTGCTTGCGGGTCTTCAGCTCCTTCAACACCAGCTCCCCCTTCTGGTTATAACTCAGCTCATCGATGACGCCCTTAAGATACACACCCTCTACTATACCAAACACTGGAAATTCGCGCACACACTGCCCTAAAGCCACAGAAAAAAAAAGATGTGAGAACATAGAAGATAATAATCCAACTTACATTACATGTTTAATACCATCTCATCTTTTCACGTACCCGTCTCTAAACTCTGAATCATGTGTAACATGTTGATCAGACTAAGAGCCGCAGAATCCTCACGCGATTGAATATTAATTGGAACTACATCGTGGACCTCCAACTCTGTGTGCAGAAATATAAACAGGAAGGAACATGAGAACACATTACAAAGAAAAACAGTAATTATCCACAGAACTTCACACTGCAAATTCTCACCTCTTGCTAGATGAATGCTTGCTCCAGCCTGCACCTCGGGTCGCTGTTTGTCTTTCTTTCTGATTTGGGGTTTCAGGAAGCCGTACACAAGTTTCTTCTCACACCAGGTCTGCTCGGACAGCAAGCTGACGCTCAGGTGAAGCTTCCCGAAACGCAGAGGGAGGACAGAGCCGTCCTCAGCATCTCTCTTCCTCTTCACACCCGTCTGATCGCTTCTTTCAACAGGACTCTCTGCAGTGCTGTGTGTCATCACGTCAGCTTTGTTTATTAGCTCACTGCATTTAAATACTTTAATGTACATTTGTGATTAGGGTTAGATTACAACCTTTACAACCATAAAGATGTTCAATTTGAATGCAATTTAAAAAGAGCGTTTAAAAAAATAAATAAATTATACAGTATATAAAGTATGTATGAAAATGTTTGGGAGACATTGTGCTAAAAGTGTTCATGTCCCCTATGCACAGAGACTGTTGTAAATGCTAGAGACTTACGAGTGAGATGATGCTGTGGAAGTGATGGTCATGTCATTTCGAACGTCTCCACTTGTTGCACTAGAACTGGCTGGCTGAGAGGATGCTTCTGAAATTTTGCAAACATAATCAGATGGAAAGAACTGAAGCAGATTTACTGTAGTAATAATTAATAATAACTAGAACAATGTATTTAATTAAGATTTTCATTTGATATGATTTAAAACACTGGAATACTGTACACCGCTTCTTAAGGCATGTGGGAATGAGTATGTTGTGGAGATAGTATGTCATGGCCATGATTTACTAATGTGTGGGAATGAAATACTATGTTGAGGCCATGACTCACCATGGTGTGGGAACAAGATAGTAAGTCATGGCCACGTCATACTATCTCATTCCCACACCTTAGTAAGACATGTCCACAATATACACTACCGTTCAAAATTTTGGGCTCACTTTCTAACTCCATGATGGTTCCTGATGTTTATTTCTTTCTACATTGTAAAGTTTTGCTGAATGCGTCCAAAAATGCATGAATCTCCTTTGAACAGTTGATATTGAGATGTGTCTGCTACTTCTGCTCTGTAAAGACTTCATAACGCCTCTAATCTGAGGTGCTGTTAATTGGTCATTTTTCAGGCTGATAACTCTAAATGAACTTCTCGTCTGCGGCAGAGGTAGGTTTTGGTCTCGTCCTCCTGGGACGGCCTTCATGAGAGCCAGTGTCATTATGGTGCTTGACGGATTTTGCAAATGCACTTGACACAATACTGTTCTTGCAAGAACTATTACAGAAAGGCCGACCTCTGTGTCTTACAATAACAACTAACTGTTGTTTTTGTTGTTGTTACGTAATTACCTAATTCCATATGTTATTTTATAGTTTTGAAATCCCCAGTATTGTTGTAGAATGTAGAAAATAAATCACTAAACAAAAACAAAGAAATTTGCAAGTGACCCCAAACTTTTGAACGGTAGTGTAGTATCTCATTCCCACGCCTTAGTAAGTCATGGCAACGACATACTATCACATTCCCACGCCTTAGTAAGTCATGAATCATGGGAATGAGATAGTATGTCGTGGCCATGACTTACTAAGGCGGGGGAATGAAATAATGTAATGCACGGTTACAAGATACTTGTTTCGGCCATGACATAAGAACATGTGTTAATGACATCATTTATATCCCAGATGTGACAGGATGATTGTTGTTTTGGAGTTATGTTGTGTGTCAGAAAGGAAATACTCATCCATCTATACTAACAGTTAGAAAACAAACTCAATTTCAATTTGTTTTAAGTTTATAAGGTGCTAAATGCAATGAAATTATTAAGTTCTGGCCACAACATAGTAACTTGTGACCACTTTTTAAACTATTTTGTCATCACCCCTTAGTAACCACAGATGTTTTCCTTCCAATATCAATAGAAAGGCTCCGTGGAAAACAACTTTTTTTCAGTTTCATATAATGATGATACATATTATTATATAAAGATAATATTTCTATAATATTTCTGAAGTAAAATAACCCCAGATTTTTTTTGATTCTGTCATTTAAAAAAAACGTGTGACATAAATGGAGATCTGTCATGTGACAGAAATGGTCAACCAGCGCCATCTTGCGTTTAGACATATGAATTACACTTCATTCATGACGCAGTTCAATAATATCCTCAGAAATTTTGCGTGTCTTGTTTACGATCAGCAAAAACAAAAACAGCGGAATGGCAGATGTGTATATTAATAATCATAATAAATCAGCACGACGGCTGTAAACATCTTGTAATCCATGGCACGCGCACAGCTAGTGTTTACCGCTGCAGAAGTGCTCGGACTGAATCTCCAGGAGCTCCGAGTCGCTGATGGAGT
Organism: Channallabes apus; assembly: GCA_030522415.1. Lineage (NCBI taxonomy): Eukaryota > Metazoa > Chordata > Actinopteri > Siluriformes > Clariidae > Channallabes > Channallabes apus. The sequence goes on along the minus strand of CM060126.1, from coordinate 6,807,053 downwards.
CCCACTCTCCGTCCATCACCACGGTCACGTGACACAACAACGCAGGAGCACGGGAACAAACGATGCACTGTTTCTTGTGTCTTCCGCGTCGAAACGAGGTCCTAATCCGCCATCACTGTGATGTTGGAAATGAAAGGTTTAGTTATAATCACTATCACATCTCTCCCAACTCGTAATTCAGTGTTTATACTCCACTACCCGCGCGAGTCATGTCCGGACATATCCGTAATTAAGACACGCCCACATATTGTACACCACGCCCATATATTACAGGACACGCCCATGTGGTTTTTCAGCAGCGCTTACAGTAGCGTCTGCAGCGGTGTTCACATTCATTACTTGAGTAGAAGTATAGATACTAGCAGGGGCGGACTGGCCATCTGGAGTACTGGGACTTTTCCCCGGTGGTCCGGCCCAGTCAGTACACAAATATATATAAAAAATGACGGAAACCATAATATTGCATCTCTGTCGCACAGACGCCGCCGACAAAGAGCGTGTTGTTGCGGGAGAGAGAGAGAGAGAGAGAGAGAGAGAGGTTGATTTACGACAGTTGTTTACGGGAGTGTAGTCCAGTGCGGGAGATGCATTGTGGGTAATGAAGTCCGGTGTGTGTGAACGCAAGATGTACAGTAAGCTGTTATATAGAGCCTGAGTTTTGTTTTCTTTTAATAAAATCAGTAGCAGCATTAACTCGTGCTAGTAATTATTATGGTAGTCAATATGAATTCAAAATAATGTTTCTCAGCCTTATTTCGAATTAATATTGACTACCATAATAATTAAATAAGTAACTAGTTTACTAGCGTGAACTAATGCTGCTACTGATTTTATTTCAGCTTACCTGTTCACTTTTATTGCCATTCTTTGTAAAATATTGTCTTTATAGATTTATATGTAGTTTGACAGATGAGGTTAGACAGGAGGCTCCATGGACTATGATGTTTGCAGATGACATTGTGCTTTGTAGCGAGAGCAGGGAACAGGTGGAGGAAAATTTGGAGAGGTGGAGGTACGCTCTGGAAAGCAGAGGAATGAAGGTTAGCCGCAGCAAGACGGAATACATGTGTGTGAATGAGAGGAACCCAAGAGGAACGGTGAGGCTACAGGGAGCAGAGGTAAAGAAGGTGCAGGACTTTAAGTACTTAGGGTCAACGGTCCAGAGCAATGGAGAGTGTGGAAAGGAGGTGAAGAGGCGGGTACAGGCAGGTTGGAATGGGTGGAGAAAAGTGTCAGGTGTGTTGTGCGATAAAAGAGCATCAGCGAGAATGAAAGGAAAGGTGTACAGGACAGTGGTGAGACCAGCGATGCTCTATGGCTTAGAGACAGCGGCACTGAAGAAAAGACAGGAGGCAGAGTTGGAGGTAGCTGAGCTGAAGATGTTGAGGTTCTCCTTGGGAGTGACAAGGAGGGATAGGATCATGAATGAGTTCATCAGTGGGACAACCCATGTTAGATGTTTTGGAGATAAAGTCAGAGATGCCAGATTGAGGTGGTTTGGACATGTTCAGAGGAGAGCTGGTGAATATATCGATAGAAGGATGATGAGGTTGGAACTGCCAGGCAGGAGGTCTAGAGGAAGACCAAAGAGGAGATTTACGGATGCAGTGAGAGAGGCCATGAAGTTAGTTGGTGTGAGAGAAGAGGATGCAGAGGATAGGGTTAGATGGAGGCAGATGATTCGCTGTGGCGACCCCTGAAAGGGAACAGCCGAAAGACAAAGAACAAAAAGAAGATGATGTAGTTTGTCTTGATGTTCTTTCCACTGTTTCTTTGTTTTACTAATATGACCCAATATATGTTCAGTGATGGTTCAAATAATATGTTTAAATAGCATTGATTTCCGTATTGTGTTATATTTTTATACTAGTAACTGGTGTTAAAAATGTATCTCTACATTGATGAGCCAATGTATTAAACAGATAGTACCAGTAATAACAGAACCGCTGTTGAGAATAATTAATTCCTCACTCAGCATTGGTTATGTTCCAAAATCTTTTAAATTAGCAGTTATCAAACCAATAATTAAGAAACCTGACCTCGACCCCTGTCAGCTGTCCAATTACAGGCCAATATCAAACCTCCCCTTTATCTCTAAGATTCTGGAAAAGATAGTAGCAGAGCAGCTATGCTCATATCTACATAGAAATAGCATACATGAACTGTATCAGTCAGGATTTAGGCCTCATCACAGCACAGAAACAGCACTCGTTAAAGTAGTAAATGACCTCTTATTGGCCTCTGATCAGGGTTGTGTAACTATGCTTGTATTACTCGACCTCAGTGCAGCTTTTGACACCATTGATCATGCTATTCTTCTTCACAGATTAGAAAATGTAGTAGGAATTAAGGGTACAGCCCTCTCCTGGCTCAGATCCTATTTGACCGATCGTTATCAGTATGTAGACTTAAATGGTGATTTTTCTGTATGTTCTCTAGTGGAGTTTGGCGTTCCGCAGGGTTCAGTTTTAGGCCCACTGCTTTTTTCCCTTTACATGCTTCCTCTGGGCAACATAATCCGTAAGCATGGTATTAGTTTTCATTGTTATGCTGACGACACACAGCTATACGTCTCAACAAAATCTGATGAGAAAAACCATCTTACTAAAGTTGAGCAATGTGTGCAGGACATAAGAAATTGGATGCTAATTAACTTCCTTCTGCTTAATCCGGATAAGACAGAAGTTCTAGTCATAGGACCGCATACAGCTAGAAGTAAAATCTTAGATCACACCGTAACTTTAGATGGCCTTTCTGTTCCATCAAGTGCAACAGTAAAAGACCTCGGCGTGATTATAGATTCCAGCCTTTCATTTGAAGCTCATGTAGATAATATCACCAGGATAGCATTCTTTCACCTCAGAAATATTGCCAAGATAAGAAATATATTGTCACTAAATGATGCAGAAAAACTAGTTCATGTTTTTATCACTTCTAGGTTGGACTATTGTAATGCCTTACTGTCTGTTTGTTCAGTTAGGTGCATAAACAAGCTTCAGCTAGTCCAGAATGCAGCAGCAAGAGTCCTCACTAGAACCAGGAGATATGAGCACATCACCCCTATCCTATCTTCACTACATTGGCTCCCTGTGAAATTTCGCATTGATTTTAAAATACTACTCTTGACATATAAAGCATTAAATGGTCTCGCGCCGCAGTATCTGAGCGAACTGCTAGTGTCTTACGATCCGCCACGCCTACTTCGGTCAAAGGATGCAGGCTGCTTGTCAGTACCGTGTATTATGAAAACTACAGCTGGGGGCAGAGCTTTTTCTTACAAAGCCCCAAAATTATGGAATAGTCTTCCAAATAGTGTTCGGGACTCAGACACAGTCTCAGTGTTTAAGTCCAGGCTCAAAACCTATTTATTTAGCCAAGCATTTTTATAAATAGATTTGCCATAAGGTAAAGGAGCAGATCTGGGGGACTCATGGACGTAGAGTATTATGGTGAACTGGTATGTTTAGATGCTGTCTTCCTCAGTCTCATTTGATCACTCAGGTTTGTTGACGGTGAGGTGATTGTTTGCTTTACATCTCAGGGAACCCTCATGTTTGTGTTTCCTTCTGGCTCTCCCCTTTAGTTATGCTGTCGTAGTTAGTCCTGCCGGAGTCCCTGCTTGCACTCTACAGTAAATATACATTCACATTATACATTGTGACTTTGACCATACCTAATTTCAATCTCTCCTCCTCTTCTCTTCCTCCCCCTCTTTCTCTTTCCTCTCTCCCCCTGTCTCCCCCTTTCACTCTTTCTCTCTCTCTCTCTCTGTCGAGCTACACATGTCGTTCCTGAGCTGCCAGTGATCCAGACTCCCTCTGCCCTCCGGACCTGTCTGATCCATCCTGGTGCCCCGTTTCTGGTTGGAGGTCTTGTCGCATGGATGCCCGTGTGTCTCTTTAGGATGCGTCTGGTGTCTGGGGATGATTCTATCTACTCAGAAGATGGTTCTGGCCTCGACTGGTGTTGTCAGCTGTTTCTCTGAGGACTTGACAATTCGATAGTTCAGGACTGGAACTTTCTACAAGTCTATCCGAGTCTCCAATAACTACTGGACTCCATTTTACATCAACTATTATAACATCAGTTAACATCAACTATTATAGCTGAACCTAACACTTAACACTGTATAAATGCAGATCAATTCCTGCTATATGTTTCACCCAGATGAGGATGGGTTCCCTGTTGAGTCTGGTTCCTACATTTACATTTAGGCATTTGGCAGACGCTCTTATCCAGAGCGACTTACATTTTTATCTCATTATACATCTGAGCAGTTGAGGGTTAAGGGCCTTGCTCAAGGGCCCAACAGTGGCAACTTGGTGGTTGTGGGGTTTGAACCTGGGATCTTCCGAACCGTAGTCCAATGCCTTAACCACTGAGCTACCCCTGAGGTTCCTCTCAAGGTTTCTTCTAATTACCATCTCAGGGATTTTTTCCTTGCCACTGTCGCCCTCGGGCTTGCTCACCAGGGACTATCTGAACATTTTGATTCATACACATTCACATTCCATACAAACTTAAATAGTTCTTTTGATTGTGTAAAGCTGTTTTGAGACAATGTCAATTGTTAAAAGCGCTATACAAATAAAACTGAATTGAATTGAATTGAATTGAATTGAATTGAATATTATGACGTGGGCTGCTGTGGGCCAGAAAGTCCAGGGCCACTTTTTGGTCCCAGTCCACCCCTGCATACTAGGGTTTAAAAAGACTTCTTTAGAAGTTGAAGTATCAACTCAAGCTTTTTACATAAGTAAAAGTGTAAAAGTTCTGGTTTCAAAACTACTTAAAGTATAAAAGTAAAAGTAACGTGAGGGGGAAAAAAAGCATTAAGGATAAAAGCTTAGGCTGTGCCACGTATACAGTACAGTACCTATATACTGTACTACTGTACACTAACACCTCATAAAAAAAGAAAAGAAAAATGTTGTTTTTTTTGTTGTATTTTTTAACGGCCATAGAGATTTGGGATACTGTATATGGCAATTGAAAAAGAATGTATTTTAGTACAATGCAAATACATTAAAGAACCATATATGTGTACTACTGAGCATTAACATATTTTATGGAGAAGAAGATATGATAACTAGTTGCTTGAAGTACTGCAGTGCATCTCCTCCTCATGGACTGGACCAGATTTGTCAGTTCTTGCTGTGAGATGGAGGGATTGTGTGTTCCTGGTGTGACTCGGGCAGTTGTTGTGGCCATCCTGTACCTGTCAAGCAGGTGTGATATTCGGATGTACCCATCCTGTGCAGGTGTTGTTACACGTGGTCTTCCACTGCGAGGATGATCAGCTGTCCTTCCTGTCTCCCTGTAGCGCCGTCTTAGGCGTCTCACAGTGCGGACATGGCGATTTATTGCCCTATAGCCACATCAGCAGTCCTCATGCCTCCCTGCAGCATGCCTAATGCACGTTCACGCAGATGAGCAGCGACCCTGGGCATCTTTCTTTGGGTGTTTTTCACAGTCGGTAGACACGTCTCTTTAGTGTCCTGCGTTTTTAGAACTGTGACCTTAAATGTCTACTTTCTGTAAGCTGTTAAGGTCTTAACGACCATTCCACAGGTGCAGGTTAATTAATTGATTATGGTTAATTGAACATGTATGAAAAACATTGTTTAAACCCTTTACAATGAAGATCTGTAAAGTTATTTGGATTTTTACAACATTATTGTTGAAATACACAGTTGCTGAGTATATATACAGTATATATCATTCCTGTTACCTTCCTGGTGCTGTTACCTTCCTCGCTGGTGCTTGGTTGTTTAATTTTGCTCGAATTTTGAGTCTCTATCACGGACAGCTTCGTCTACTTATCACAACCTTATCAACCGAAAATGCTAATTTATACAAACGTCCTTGCTGGAGCTTGTAACGTGACGTCATGTGCAGGTGCGATGGATGGCGTACCAACCAACAGGGTGTAGGAATGGTATGTTTATACTTCTCATCTGTAACGTCCTTCAGTATAGAAAAAAAATAAAGATCACATAGACAAACGGAGTTGTTAGCGAATGTACCATTTATTTTTTTGTTCTCTCATGCGCATGCCCAGTGACAGATTACACACGCTTAGTTACCTCGTCCCGCTCGACGTGCTTACGTCAGAGTCAGGATGCTGAACAGAAAATCTATCTGGATGTTTTTTTTTTTGTTTTTTGAATGACAAGCTGAAATAAAATAGGAGTAACGAGGCTATTTTTAAAATGTAAGGAGTAGAAAGTACAGATAATTGCGTGAAAATGCAGGGAGTAGAAGTAAAAAGTCGGTTGAAAAATAATTACTCCTATAAAGTATAGATCCCCAAAATTTCTACTTAAGTAAGGTAACGAAGTATTTGTACTTCGTTACTTGACACCTCTGAGCGTCTGTGGGTTTTAATCATGATATAAAGCGTTTTTTTATTTTACTAAGGGTACAGTACATCCAATATAGATGTATTATTACCGCACAGTTTGACATAACAGTTGATGATGACGTTAAAGACATGCCTATGACTGAACTACCTGTGCAAGCAGAATTTCTGTTTTAGATAGATCCATCCATTTATCCATCTAGAAACCTCTGTAGTCCAACTAGGGACCATGGAGGCTAATGGCGATCATTCATTGTATTATTCCCATTTTTATAACCGTGGTCAGATCTCCGGGCAACATTCACACACTACGGCCAATTTTGGAATGACAATTAGCTTAATCTGCATGTCTTTGGACTGTGGGACTGGATCAAACCCAGGCCCAGACAGTGCTAACCACTAATCCACCATAATGCATATTACGTCACAGTACGGTGTAAACGTTGATGAAAAGACATGTCTGTGATACATCAGCCTGTAAATTCTGTTTGGCTGGTGTTTGCACTGTTAATTCAGTCATAGGCGTGTCTTTTACATCATCATCAACTTTTATGTCATAGGTAATAGGTGGCACGGTAGCTTAGTGGTTAGCATTGTCACCTCACACCTCCAGGGTCTGGGTTTGATTCCTGCCTTGGGTTTGTGTGCATGGAGTTTGCCATGTTCTCCCCATGCTTGGTGGAATAAATACAATAGTCACTGCTGGCCTTCCCGGTCCCTAGTTGGTCTACAGATGGATGGATGAAATAAATATGTGTATTTTTTTAATAAGCATCTGTATTCATATTTCTTGGATATTTTGATTGTAGCTTATACAATGTGAGTTTAATATAAAAAAATAGAGGCTTAGTAAATAAACTGTTACTACATCTGGTAATCTTTTTATAGCTGAAATTATATCAATGTGTTTAAATTCACCACATCCTGAGCACCGCAGTAAAGTTGGTTTTAATATTGGACATTTGCTACACATTCAAGATCCCCTTTTCTGCTTTTTAAGAAATAAACCCCAAAAAATTGCAACATATGTATTTTCTTAGTCTGGAGTAGACAGAGATTCTGTTATTTACTTGTCCGACAACTTCAAGTGTTATTTTACCCAACATCATCTCATTCAGATGCTCATAAATTCCTTCAAGAATAATGTGCAATGCTTGGTTGAACATGATTAGTTACAGTGCATGTGGAAAGTATTCACAGCGCTTCCACATTTTATGTTACAGTCTCATTCCAAAATGGATTCAATTCATTATGTTCCTCAACAGTACAGATTTACTGTCCTCTAACAATAACTCAACATGCAGTCTTTATGGTCTAAATAACCGCCAACGAAAATGAGTACACCCTAAGTTGTTGTTGGTCTTTCGGCTGCTCCCGACAAGGGGTCGCCACAGCGGAATATCCAGTCCGCACGACAACTTGGCACAGGTTTTATGCCGGATGCCCTTCCTGACACAACCCTCTCATTTTATCCAGGCTTGGGACCGGCACTGCATCCATTGGCTGGGGTGTGGGCACTGGCTGGAATCGAACCCAGGCCTTCTGCATGGCAGGCGAAACACCTACCACTGAGCCACCAGTGCCCTGAGTACACCCTAAGTGAGCACGTCAAAACTATGTCCAAAGTTATGAGAACCACTGTTATCTAGCACGGCTTAAATCCTCCTGGGCATGGAATTCACCAGAGCTGTAGATGTTGTTGCTGGGATCTTTTTACACTCCTCCATAATGATGTCACGGAGATGCTGAATGTTAGACACATGGTGCTTCGCCAGCTTCCGCTTGAGGTGGACGTCCCACAGGTACTCAATAGGGTTTTGGTCTGGAGACATACAGTATTTGGCCACTGACACACACACACACACGTGAACGTGATGAATAGGACATGTGACTTCATGTTCACGTGTGTGTGTGTCAGTGGCCAAATACCGGCAGTGGCAAAATAGCAGGCAACAAAAGTGAGTACCTGCAGGTACTCACTTTTGTTGCCAGCTATTTTGACAATAATGGCTGAATGTTGAGTTATTTTCGTGGTTCAGGAAATCTATACTGTTATACAAGCTGCACATTGACTCTCTCTGTCTGTCTGTCTATCTATCTAGTTTCATTTCTATAGTATTGTCCTTAGAGAAGAGTGTTTGCTGAAATTACAGGGAAACACACACACACACACACACACATAAATACAAAAACCACTAGATGGCGTCAAGTTCCGGGTTTCTCCTCTCTAGTCAGGTGGTCCTTCTCTTTCTTGGCGGAGTGGTCGCGCGCAAGTGTGCTGATTGGTCAGGATATCGGTGATGTCAGATAAACGTCATAGCCCCACCCACCGAGAGTACATTTCAGAATGTCCCTTCACAAATCCTTGGCTACGTACATTGCGTGTACTGAGCTGTAGCATTAGAGCGGGAAGGTCGTGTCTTGTTTGAAGTTCGGTCATCGATACTTTCTAAACTAATAATGGCAGACGAAAAGTTAACTATAGAAAGACACATCTCTAACGGCGAACCTTCCCGTTCTGACCCGGAGGTGAGTAACGCCGGAGCAGAAACATGCCTGAAGAAGTTTAAACGGTTTGCCATGGCGAATTTACTTGTGATTCTGACTGTGGCTGCTGTGATCATCGGCGTGTTTATCGGACTCGGGGTGCGCCAGGCTAACCTCACCCAAACACAGGTGATGCATTTCGGCTTTCCCGGAGAACTCTTGATTCGCCTGCTGAAAATGATCATCATCCCCCTGGTCGTGTGTAGCCTCGTGTCCGGGGCCGCTAGTTTGGACCCTAAAGCTTTGGGGAAACTCGGTGGCTGGGCGATGCTGTTCTTTCTAGTGACGACACTCATCTCCTCGGCAATCGGCGTGATCATGGCGTTCATCATCCAGCCTGGGACATCACAGGGCGGCAAGCTAAAGCTGAGCTACTCTGACGAGGACGGAGTACCTGAGAGCAAGGAGGTGGTGGACTCGTTTTTAGATTTAATCAGGTAAGTCAACTACGTAGAGTCATGTGAGGTTTCAAACCCCCCTATCTGGTGTTCAATCGAAAAATGCTACCCATCGAGTTTTGCCGAACTATCGGATCTACGCATGCGCATTTGTCGACAAGGCAGCAAAAATCGACAGGACACCGGCTCTATCCGAGTTAGTTACACGTGTTACGGTCACTGTGACGTCAACGGAACTTCAAAGATCAAAGCGCACGCGGGTAACTTTTTGTCTCCTCAAGATCAAAGGTGGGATGTTTCAACACGAGAGCGAATCTTAAGTTAAAGTAAAAACGAAAAACCGTCGCCACGATCCTCATTTGGGTTTCTTTCGTCAGTGATAGGAAAATCTGTGAGCTGGTAACACGTGTCTACAGGAAGTGGCTGTCACCAAGTCATGGCGTGTGTGGGCACACCTACACACACACACCCATATATATATATATATATATACACACACACACACACACACACACCAAGGCGTGGTGAATGACGTGTGTACAGCAATCTTCAGTTCTAAATGTAGCAAGCAAAGCTAATTAAAAAAAAAAAAAAAGGTGTCTAATTGGTGGTTATTAAACAATACAAAATAAAGTTTAAAAGTATTCAGCAGTATGTTTATTTTATTGAGTTAACTGTTTTGATCAGTTACATCAAACTTTAAACAAGGGGTTGCCACAGCGGACCATCCAATCCGCACATAACTTGGCACAGGTTTTATGCCCAAAGCAACAACCTGTAATTCATCAGTAATAATAAGTCTGTAAGCTGTTACACGTGTCTAAGCTCACAGAAACTTCCTGTCAGAAAGTCCTCGCGTGCGTGTGTTTGTAGGTCAACTAACACGCACGCCGCTGTAACACTCAGTGTGGTTGCATCAGCTACCTGCCATGTGACAAAGACAAGCCTCAAAGTCTGAATGGCACTTTTGTAATTCCAGGGTGAATGCCAACCTTAAAAAAAAAATAAATACACCAAATAAATCTCTGGATAAAGGACAACTTTATTTCATTTTTTTTAACCAAAAATCTAATACAGCAGACCTCAGATTTAAAATGGAAATTATAATTTACATATAAATATAGTTCTGTGTTTATACACCGTTGCGGAGTGGCCACAGCGGACCATCCCCATTATAACTCGGCACACGTTTTAAGTCAGATGACCCTCCATGACACAACCCTCCCCTGGCACCCTAGAAACCTCCCACTGAGCCGCCAATATCTGGGCTTGGAACCACTCTTGCATCCAGCGGCTGGGCAGCATGGGGTGTGGGAATCCACCGAACTCGGGGCTCAAACCCGGATTCGGGGGCCTCTTTCGAGTGAATCACCCGGTATTGTATATCCATTGCTGATCATAAAATTTGGTGTACAGAAAAATAACAATGTAACCTAGATCAAAAAAAATTGTGGATCCTTGTAATGTCGCAGCTTTCACAGCTATGCATTATTTCTAGCTATAAATACTAGAGATGAGATTCGCCAGTGGCCACGTAGGTGACGATTCGCTTTGTATTGCGATTCCACAATTTTATAAAGATCCTGATTCGAAACCCCATTTCCCCCATTTCTAAACAAACTTCACTAATAATTTGCCAAAGTGAGAATAATTTCGAGCACAACACCAGTAGGATTATAGAGAAACTCTAACTTCGATCTTTAGCCCCTCAAATGCAGACATGTATAAACAAAAACTAACAAACAACAAAAAAAGATTTGATAATAATGGCGAAAGGTGAATTGCCACACCAAAGAATTATGATGCGTCAATGCATAAATTTTTTTTCTGCCATCTCTAATGAATAGTCAGACTCCAGACAAACGTAAATCAGTAGGACATAATTAGGATAATAAAAAGAGCGCATATGAAACATTGACGAATGAATGACAGTTTAACGGTCTTATGTCCAGGAGCTCTCCTCTCATTGTTGTACGATTACCGTAGGTGTTCTCTTGTACCGTAGTGCCAGGTAGACAGACGGGATATCGCAGGATTAAAAGATCACTGCATGCCTTTTAGATAAAAAATTTGGGTGTGTATGAAGAACGGTCGCCCCTGCCAAATGTCTGGATACAAATTTGTCACACAATAAACACAATAATTGGCAATTATTTCAGCCGCAGCCTGGAGCATTGCGCTGGTTGCCAACTAGCTCACAAGTAAAGTGATAATGGCCAAATACCACCGGAGGACAAGTAAGCTTAATCCATGCTTCACCAGGGTTCTTGGAATTCCTTTACCAGAATATTGCAATACCGTATCACAATGCCTCGTCGAAATCTGTTACATTGTAAACAAAGCGGAAATAATTTTTTTCCAGGAAAAGAAAACGGATCCCCCAGTTACTTGATTTGTTTACAGACCAACCTGCCCTGGACCAAATGGCAGATTTGTTGATGTATGAAGCAGCTGCCAATATGTCGTCAAACCGTGTCACACAGGGGCACATGTCAGGAAGATGGGGGTGGGGACGTTGGTGGGGGGTGTGGAGCATTTTAACACCACTGAAAATGGAGTTTTGGAAAATCTTCACTTTGGACGGAGTTTTCCAAAAGCTCCGTTTTCAAGGACCGAAACTGCATTTGCGTGTGGATGAACGGCGAAAACCGCAGATAAAAATCTCCGTTTTTAAAAGTACCAGACTACGTGTGGACATGGCCTAAGAAGCAGTCGGCTTCCTTTCCCCACTTTTGAAGGACAAAAAAAATGAGCTAGCATTACATCGACATCATGTTTTGGCAAGAACCTCAACTACGTCATGCTTTTGGCAAGAAATGGGTCATTCTGGGTGTACACAGATTTGAGGAAGGTGTTGGACAAGAACAGGGAGTTCATGACGAGTCTACAAAGAGTTTATGGCATGAGCGAGGTACGAGAGAACAATGCCAGCGCCGCATGTGCCCAGTCTCAGCAGAACAAGTCCCAGTTCCTTTATTATGTTGATCATTCAAACACAAAGAAAATGCATTCTTGCTGTGAACTGGTAGGACTTCTCTTTGATCTCCTTAGTCGTCATTGCATTTCCTGTTAACTGGTTTTCCTTTAATATAATTGTTAAAATAAAGAACTAAATCTGACGGGCACCCCTCACATAATTTGGAAGATTACATTGTAGTAGGAACCTGTAAATGTAAAACCGACACACGTTGTAGACGGAGCTTTGAGACAGTATTTTTTTCACATGCTTGCCTACACAGTAAGTTCCCTACATCTGAACATTTCTGAAGATACGAGCATGCCTCCGTGTGGTTGTGGTGTAGTGTACAGTACTGCCCAGGATGCCTGGAGGCAAAGGCAAAAGCAGCGAATTAAGCTAAGAAGCGACCAAGCAGTAAAGATGGAGACGAACGTGAAAATAGTTGAGAGGACAGATCGGATTTTGGAATCGTTCAACCATTAACACGATTCTACACAACAAGGACAAGGTCGAGAAACGTGGAGTCTGCTGAGCCACTGATGTCGACAATATCAAAGAAGCGTTTTTTTTGATAGCCAATTGTTAGTATTAGGGCTGCACGATATATCAAAAATATCGTTATTGCGATAATGGCATGCACGATAACCATATCGCAAAGAGTTGCGATAAATATATTTGCCAAGCATTTGTGTGTCCAAATTTGACCAATCAGATTTATTACTGATTTATTACCCACATATATATATAGTAGGGCTGCAACAACTAATCGATAAAATCGATAATGAAATTCGTTGTGCGCGACCACAAGATGCACAAATACACACAGATACACAGCTACTCGCGCAATGGCGGTTACAGAAGTGTCTGCAGGAAAAAGCGCGCGCCGCAAGTCCTCCCAGGTATGGGAGCAATTTACATTAAACACCTCTTAAAACTGAGCGGTTTTCTGCCGGTCGTAGTGTCCGGTGAGCGCGGATGAAGTGCCGGGGATTTTCTACACATAGGAGTCAGTGAGAGAGTTCACACGGGCTTTGGTGACGTGCGTTTGTCCGGCTGCGCGGTTATACGGTGTCAAAAAAAAAACGTTGCATGTAGCTTTTTCTTGGTGTTCAAATCCCAACGAACGCGAGGAAAACACTTCTAGTGCGTTTTCTTCACGTTCATTTTACACCTCGGAGGACCGGATAAATCCCATGATACAGAGGGAAATGCAGAAAAAGGGCAAAATAAACAGAGTGAACCCAGTAGCTGCGATTTTTCTCTCCCTACGTCGCCATATTACAAGAATATCTAGCAAAATGATATATATATATATATATATATATATATATATATATAAATCTATAAAATAATAATTTAAATTTTTTGAGACAACAACAAAAAAGGATAAAATGCACGAGAGGAATAATGTATAAACCATGAAAAGGATGTAGCAAGAGACACTTTCATTAAAAATAATATCATAATAATCTAGAAGTCTATTCTTCTTCTTATTAAGTTGAATTAATTTAAGAGAATTTAAAATTGGTCATTCATAACAACTGAATGTGTGTGTATTTTTTAAACTACTGTATGTGTGTGTATGCATGTATGTGTGTGTATGCATGTATGTATGTGTGTGTGTATATATATATATATATATTACACACACACACATAAATATCAACACTGTTAACTTGCCATCTGCAATTATTGTTAAAAAAGAATGTTGATTTACATAAACTAAGGTTTAAATGTCAAAATTAAAGATCATTAAACTCTATGTGGCTATTGCATTTTTTTAAAGTTTACTTTTATACATAAATAATACCCTGATTTATGGTTTTATATAGTTAAGCAAAACAGCAAATTAAAGCGGTCACCTTTAAAAAAAAAAAAAAAAATCAGATTAATCGAAAAAATTATCGGCCAACTAATCGATTATCAAAATAATCGTTAGTTGCAGCCCTAATATATATATATATATATATATATAATCTTTATACTTCATTCTGTCGCGAACTAAGCCCGGATGATCAGAAGACTTAGCGATTAGTCATTAGCCCTTTGTAGCGTGGACGGTAAACCCAAACGCGGAAGCAAGGGAGTAGGCAGGATAACCATGCGAATTAGTCTAAGGACTCTCACAGAAGAGGAGCAAGGGAAAAACACACATTTAACCCGCGTCCTATAAACACACACTCGAATCAGAAAGTAAACAATCTGAACCGACATGGCGAACTCAGTGACTAAGCTCTATGCAATGGTTTGTTTACTCCTCTTATACTTCCGGGTCCTAGTGCCGGTCGCGGAGCGAGTGTGTGCGTGCGTGTGTGTGTGTGACAAATAGTATTATTATTTTTATTTAATTTTTGTTTAATATTATTTATTTTTATTTAAAAAACACAGGCAAGCCAAAGAGAATATTTTGTTTAAAAGATGCTCTTGTTTTAAGAAAATGTTATCTCGCAAGAAATATCGTTATCACAATATTCAACAACAATATCGCATATTTTCCTAATATCGTGCAGCCCTAGTTAGTATCCAAGTACCTAAGCAATGTTTGTTGGACTTGCGAACAAATTCAACTTACGAACAAGCTCCCGGAATGGACCTTGATGACTTGAAGATTCAAGAATTCAATCAGACAGTTTAGCATGAAGTGACACACTGTGAGCTACTGTAGTAGTTACCTCCCACCAACTTACTTAATATGTGTATTTGTCAGATTTGGCAGCGGTAAAGAGGAATCAGTCAGGTGGGAGTAATTACATACCTGGTGCAGTATACGAATTTCATGCCCCAAGATGCATTGTGCTAATCACCTTGAATGTCCTATAGCAGGGGCACCAAGGCGTTTTTAAAGTTGTCATCATTATAAGGCAATAAATGTTATTTCCTGCACCTATCAGACAGACCTTTTAATGTTATGGCTGATGTGTGTGTGTGTGTGTGTGTGTGTGTGTGTGTGTGTGTAATAGTGTGAGACTGTGTGCGCGCACACCCAAAACAAACACGGAAATCGTTTGGGTTGCTTTATCTTCCGAAAAACCAGACCAGGTGTGCCCCAAACACTGACCTTTGTACACTTTGAGAAGGAAGCTTTTCGTCTCTTCAGAACACACTAACGCTAACGCTGCACAAAGTTGTTGTTGGTCTTCCGGCTGCTCCCGTCGAGGGGTCGCCAGAGCGGACCAACCGATCCGCACACAACTCGGCACTGGTTTTACGCCAGATGCCTTTTCTGACGCAACCCTCCCATTTTACTGCATGCAGTGGCTGGGGTTTGGGCATTGATTGATTGACTGGGAATCAAACCCATGTCTTCCGCATGGCGGGCGAGAAACCTACCACTGAGCCACCAAGACCCACAATCATTGTTCAGCAACACATTCTCCAACACATCTCCACTAAAGGTGTTGCACATGGCAGCCATTCCAGAGCTCCACAGCCGTTAACTTTTTATTGTGAATACAAACTTGTGTGGGTCACCTGCAACTGAACACCATGTAACCACTTTTTTTTTTGTTGTGTTCAGATCCTTCGTGTTCTAAACTGTGTGTGTGTGTGTTACCCTGAAATAAGAAGCACAACATGGAGATTATAAAAAACATTTACGTGCCTGTTATTATGATGATTAGAAACTACAAACAGGAGGAGTTAATTAACTATTAATTATCAGAAAGGAATGTTGTTATACTCTGGCAATAACAAGTTTGTCTGGTTTCGGGGTACTTTGGACACCGCTGATTAATGGTTAGACCAGAAACGAATGAAACCGTTAACCTGAAAGTTAAGGAACATGCTGAATCCCAGACCCGAGGGTTAATCTCACGTTATGCAATTTCACATTGTTATTGTAAACTACTTTTTATGCTTAAATTGCAGTTTCGAGTTATTGTGTCCTATTATACATAATTATAGAGAACAACGCCCAGTATACATTTTGTGTTTTTCTACACTGGACAGGATATTAGCGAGACAAGCCGAATGTTAAGAGTAAATGCCGCCTGGAAGGGAGTGTTAAACCAGATCATTATGACATTTGCACTTATAGAAGCGAGGAATGTTCCATGCAAAAAAGGCAAAATGCACCAGAACAAGAGATTTTATTTGTTGCAAATTTGTAAACATTATGGAACATAAAAAAAGAAAATGCAGCTTACTTTTTGTACTATTTTGTGTATAATTAAAAAAAATTATTGATTAATACTCTGCAGTGCATACTCTCCGCCAAAGTATGGTATTGGTGCTTAAAAAGTCTCACCTAGGTGGAAAAAGTGAATTTTCAGAAAGGATCATATAACACCATTAAATTTCCCATAATCCACAATGCTTCTTTTTTTTTCTTTTTTCTTGTGCATACACATTTATATTTTTATCAGATAAAAAGAAACACATTTGCTTAATACAATTTCATGCCCTTTTATGTAGTGTCCCTAATATTTTTTTAATTCTAATCTTTCAGTGATCATAATTGTTATTCAGATGAAACTTGGCCAATTTAGATTTCACATGAAAAGACATAAACCTGAAAAAAATTATTATTAAAAAATGCAAAATTGTTAAGATATTGCAACATGAATTTGACATGGTTACGGACACTACAGATTTTTAGCTTTTTACCAAAAAAATAAAAAAAAACAATTTAAGCAACTCAGATGAGCTGCAGTTAAATAAATGTGGGAAATTAGTTTAATTCAATTAAATTAGTTTAATCTCCTTTTGCCCCATTTGCTTTATTCGCACATTTCTTAAAATTGATTAGAATATTGTTTTCCTTTGTTCTTTTAGAAACATTTTCCCCTCTAACCTGGTGTCTGCTGCTTTTCAGTCAGTAAGTCTCCCCCTCTCTCTCTCTCACACACACACACACACACACACACACACACACACACACACACACACACCTGTGTTGCGCAGTATTAAAACGTACTGCACTCTTTAAGCTTTAAAAATAGTAGTATTTTTGCTGAGTGTGCAGACGCACAAACAGTCAGAGTGACACGACAGAAACCTGACATCTGACATATAAAGATCATGAGTTCGAACTCCGCTTCAGCCATCTATAGCCAGGAGCTCTCGGGGGGAGGGGGGTGGTGGTAGCCAATAATGTGCATTTGTGCTTTATTTCCACCCTAATGGTGGTGGTGGGGGGGGGGGGTAAATCAGTTCGAGAAGCTTGTGTCTGGGCAAGAAGTCTGCGATGGCCTTCACCCTCTGTTATATTCTAATTATCAGTTGGATTTTAATAGATTTGTTTATTATTTGTCCAAAAGGCTCTGAGAGGAACCTGAAAAAAGTTTTGTAACCTTGAAGAAAATGTTATTTATCTGTTCCTTAATGCATATTGGCATAATGGGCCAGGGGTAGCTCAGTGGTTAAGGCATTGAACTACGGTTCGGAAGATCCCAGGTTCAAACCCCACAACCACCAAGCTGTCACTGTTGGGCCCTTGAGCAAGGCCCTTAACCCTCAACTGCTCAGATGTGTAATGAGATAAAAATGTAAGTCGCTCTGGATAAAGAGCATCTGCCAAATGCCTAAATGCATATAATTCCATTATTATATAACATCATGATCACCTGCTTAATACTGAGTAGGTCCAAAAACAGTAATGCTCTGTATGTTCTTACACCTTACTATCAGAACCAGCATTAACTATTGGCTCGGACTACACAGGCCTCCCTTCACTTCCCCAGCAGGATGCTTTACTGTTGGCGTGACTGATGGTAGTGCCCCCTTCCCTTCTCTTTTCCTCAGATACCCCAAACAATCAGATTCATCAAAGAAAGTGACTTTACTTCAGAAATCCTGTACTTTTTTGCAGAATATCAGTCTGTCCCTGATGTTTTTTTACCTGGACAGAAGTGGCTTCTTTGCTGCCCTTCTTGAAATATATGAAGGTGAGCGCTTCCATCAGTCCTGTGTCATGCCAACAGTGAAGCACCCTTAGACCATCCATGTGTGAGGACGCTTCTCAGGCAGAGGGAGTGGGCTCACTCCCAATTTTGACTAAGAACACAGCCATGAATAAAGGATGGTGCAAAAACATCCTCCAAGAGCAACTTCTCCCAACCGTCCAACAACAGTTTGTTGACGAACAATGGATTTTCCAGCGTGATGGAGCTCCTTGATATAAGACAAAAGTGAGAACTAATTGGCTCGGGGCACAAAACATTGTAATTTTGTGTCCTGAGTCCTTAATTCCATTGAGCGAGCCCTCTTGGTCAACTCTCAAGAGGCAGGTGAGCAAACAGAAACACCCAAATTCTGCCATCAGTCTGGATGTGGACCAGTAGCTGATTGATAGCATGCCAGGGCGAATCGCGAAGGGTCAACCCTGCAAATATTGACTCTTGAGCATTTGAAGTTTAGGGAAATGCTTGTAATTATACTTGAGTACACCATAGTAACATCTGACAAAAAGCGTCTAAAAACAATAATTTTCATTCACTAAAACATTCGGCCACGGTTGTAGACACATTCACAACAGCGCGCACTCGTTCAAACTAATTAGGACTGGAAACTAATCTTTTTATCAGTTAAATATTCCGTGTGTTTTCCCTTTTCCCGCAGTATGCTACTGGTTACAGGTTTATCAAGTTGAACAATACCAACATGACATTGGAAAAGGTAGGCTCTTGTTTTTTTTAAAGCTAAACTGTTATAAACTGGTAGTGTAGGATATGCGGCTCATGTGTGTGTACTCGTGTTCAGGTTCCAGTGGGTAAAGATGTGGATGGTATGAACATTCTGGGCCTCATCGTGTTTGCCATGGCTTTCGGCGTGGCCTTGAGGAAATTGGGAGCGGAAGGGGAGATTCTAATAAAGTTCTTCAACTCCTTCAACGAGGCTACCATGGTGCTCGTGTCCTGGATCATGTGGTAAATAACCCAAGCTACATGAAAATCCATTCCTATACTGTATATTTATTGGCTTGTATCAGTTGTTAAGTAATGTTAAGTAGTTATTTGTATCCTGAGTTTTTGTGATGTTCTCCAGGTACGCCCCTCTGGGTATCATGTTCTTGGTGGCTGCCAAGATTGTCGAGATGGAGGATGTAGGCTCACTGTTTGCCAGCTTGGGAAAGTATATTGCCTGCTGCGTGATTGGTCATGCAGTGCATGGCCTGGTCGTCTTGCCACTAATTTACTTTGTGATAACTCGGAAGAACCCCTACACTTTTCTCATGGGCCTGATCACCGCTTTGGCGACCGCTTTCGGAACCTCGTCCAGGTAAGGAATCAAGAAGCATTCAGCCTGAAACGACGGACCTTCTTCAACGATATGTCCGTTAGATACCCTCATGCTGATGCAGTTTCTCTGTTTTCACACTAAACAACCTTAATTCAATTGTTTGGCAAATCAACTGTCATTCATACTATGGTATGGTAAAATATGATTTAGGTGGTTTAGTGGTTAGCATTGTCGCCTTGCACCTCCAGGGTCTGGGTTCGATTCCTGGCCACTGTGTGCAAGGAGATGCTGATTTCCAGCAGGACTTGGACTACCACTAACTGCTTTACGGACCATTATATAATTGTATTCAATTGGCTATCCAAGTTGCCTGACCTGACCCCCATAGAAGGTCTATGAAGTATTGTCCAGAGGAACACGATCCAACGATACAGCTGAGCTGTGGGCCGCTATCAAAGCAATGTGGTCTTCAATAATGCAACAGCAGTTTCTTTATGTGCAATGAATTCAGGTCAATGAGTTCCATTAAAAAATTAATAAAAGTTCCAGAAAAGAACATTTTACAACATAATACAGTATAATTTTCTTTTTTTAAATATGCGCTGTGTGTTTGTGTATGTAGTTCTGCAACACTACCTTTGATGATGAAGTGTGTCGAGGAGAACAACGGCATATCCAAGCAAATCAGTCGCTTCATCCTACCGATCGGTGCCACCGTCAACATGGATGGAGCCGCTTGCTTCCAGTGTGTGGCTGCTGTCTTTATTGCACAGCTGAATAACATTCCGCTCAACTTTGTCCAAGTTATCACAATACTGTGAGTGCAGCCATCCAATCACTTTAAGTATAAATGGGTAACACAACAAGCTATGAATCAGCCTAAGCTTTTTTTTTTTTTCCCCCTCCATATCGTTCCTTTCCTCTTTTAGGGTGACTGCGACGGCATCAAGTGTGGGTGCTGCGGGGATCCCTGCTGGAGGTGTGCTGACGCTCGCCATCATCCTGGAGGCAGTGGGGTTGCCAACTAATGACCTCTCTCTCATCCTGGCTGTCGACTGGCTTGTGTGAGTAAAACATGCATACGGACAAAACACAGTGTTGGTGCTCATTGAATTTATTTTTATGATATATATTTAACTACAAAAAATGTGTGTCAAAGAAGCTACTTCTGAAATTTGTGCGACATGGAAGCAAACAATCTTGGGTCCCTAAAAAGTTCAAGTTTTGGAGAGATGATCTTTATATATATACAGTGGTGTGAAAAACTATTTGCCCCCCTCCTGATTTCTTATTCTTTTGCATGTTTGTCACTCAAAATGTTTCTGATCATCAAACACATTTAACTATTAGTCAAAGTTAACACAAGTAAACACAAAATGCAGTTTTTAAATGAGGGGTTTTATTATTTAGGGAGAAAAAAAATCCAAACCTACATGGCCCTGTGTGAAAAAGTAATTGCCCCCTGAACCTAATAACTGGTTGGGCCACCCTTAGCAGCAATAACTGCAATCAAGCGTTTGCGATAACTTGCAACGAGTCTTTTACAGCGCTCTGGAGGAATTTTGGCCCACTCATCTTTGCAGAATTGTTGTAATTCAGCTTTATTTGAGGGTTTTCTAGCATGAACCGCCTTTTTAAGGTCATGCCACAACATCTCAATAGGATTCAGGTCAGGACTTTGACTAGGCCACTCCAAAGTCTTCATTTTGTTTTTCTTCAGCCATTCAGAGGTGGATTTGCTGGTGTGTTTTGGGTCATTGTCCTGCTGCAGCACCCAAGATCGCTTCAGCTTGAGTTGACGAACAGATGGCTGGACATTCTCCTTCAGGATTTTTTGGTAGACAGTAGAATTCATGGTTCCATCTATCACAGCAAGCCTTCCAGGTCCTGAAGCAGCAAAACAACCCCAGACCATCACACTACCACCACCATATTTTACTGTTGGTATGATGTTCTTTTTCTGAAATGCTGTGTTACTTTTACGCCAGATGTAACGGGACACGCACCTTCCAAAAAGTTCAACTTTTGTCTTGTCGGTCCACAAGGTATTTTCCCAAAAGTCTTGGCAATCATTGAGATGTTTTTTAGCAAAATTGAGACGAGCCTTAATGTTCTTTTTGCTTAAAAGTGGTTTGTGCCTTGGAAATCTGCCATGCAGGCCGTTTTTGCCCAGCCTCTTTCTTATGGTGGAGTCGTGAACACTGACCTTAATTGAGGCAAGTGAGGCCTGCAGTTCTTTAGATGTTGTCCTGGGGTCTTTTGTGGCCTCTCGGATGAGTCGTCTCTGCGCTCTTGGGGTAATTTTGGTCGGCCGGCCACTCCTGGGAAGGTTCACCACTGTTCCATGTTTTTGCCATTTGTGGATAATGGCTCTCACTGTGGTTCGCTGGAGTCCCAAAGCTTTAGAAATGGCTTTATAACCTTTACCAGACTGATAGATCTCAATTACGTTTGTTCTCATTTGTTCCTGAATTTCTTTGGATCTTGGCATGATGTCTAGCTTTTGAGGTGCTTTTGGTCTACTTCTCTGTGTCAGGTAGCTCCTATTTAAGTGATTTCTTGATTGAAACAGGTGTGGCAGTAATCAGGCCTGGGGGTGACTACAGAAATTGAACTCAGGTGTGATAAACCACAGTTAAGTTATTTTTTAACAAGGGGGGCAATCACTTTTTCACACAGGGCCATGTAGATTTGGAGTTTTTTTTCTCCCTTAATAACGTAAACCTTCATTTAAAAACTGTATTTTGTGTTCAATTATGTTATCTTTGACTAATAGTTAACGGTTTTTGATGAGCAGAAACATTTAAGTGTGACAAACATGCAAAAGAATAAGAAATCAGGAAGGGGGCAAATAGTTTTTCACACCACTGTATGTGTGTGTATATATATATATATATATATATATATATATATATATAAATAAATATATATATATATATATATATATATATATATATATATATATATATATATATATATATATATATATATAATATATATATATATATATATATATATATATATATATATATATAAATATATATAAAATGTGTGTGTGTGTGTCATTCAGACATATATCTCTCTCTCTACAGATTTGATTATTCTTTTTTTTATTAACTGTTTTTTATTTATTTATATAGATCTGACTTTTTATATAGATAATTTTATAGAGACGATTTTCAAAAAAAATTTAAACATTTAGTCATTTTAGAGATATGATTTAATATAGATTTTTTTGTACATAAATCTGACTTTTTATATAGATTATTTATTTAGATTTATATAGCGCTGATTTTTTTATTTATTTATTTATATATATATATATTCTTTTCATTTTGGTTATTTAAAAAAATTCCTTAAAATGATTTATATAGAACTGACTTTTTTCATATAAAAAAAATCTGTCATTTTGGAGAGATGATTTTATGTGCCTGAAAAATTGCCATTTCTCAGCGTTACACTGTCTCGCTTCAAACAATAAGTTAAAATACGAATTATTCATATTTTTTCATGAGTATTGATCTTAACATTGGTGTAAGCTTCTAGAAGCATATGACCTGTAAAAAATAGTTGCTTAAATAGTTCTTTGGTAAAAGCTAAAAAATCTGTAGTGTCTGTAACCCTGTCAAATTCATTTTGCAATATCTGAACAATTTAGCATCTTAGAATAATACACTTATTCAGATTTATCTTTTCATGTGAAATCTAAATTGGCCGAATTTCATCTGAGTGACATTTAAGATCACTGAAAGATTTTCATTCAAAATGGTTACAGACACTACATAAAAGAGCATGAAATTGTATTTAGTAATTGTCTCTTTTTATCTAATAAAAATGTGTGTATGCATATTTCCAAAAAAAAAAAAACGAAGCTTGGATTGGGAGATTTAAATTGTCACCTGGATGACACCAATACCATGTTTTGGCTGATAAACGATCAGTGTTTCTGAAATGTGAGCGAATGGGGTTGTATAAAAAAAGTTGGGTGAAATAATATAATATAATATAATATTGAGCCGTTTTTTTTTATTTATTTTTTTTACATGGAATAATTTCCCCCTGATGTTTCTGCTTTAGAGATCGCACCTGCACGGTCATTAATGTGGAAGGTGATGCCTTTGGAGCCGGGTTGCTGCAGTACTTTACCGATCGTACCAGCAAGAAGGAGGAGGTGGAGCTGAGCGAGGTTCACGCGACCGATGCCCAGGATCCACCGAGACCAGAGCAATCTCCTCTACTCAAGAAACGTGCCGAATTAGAAATCCCTAGTTCTCATGGCTCGGAAAAAGAGTCTGTAATGTAGACGGACACACGGTTCGATTCATTCATGCATCTATTTCATAGTGAAGCAAACTCTCTCTCTTTTTTTTTTTTTTTTTTTTTTTTTCCCTCTCCGTAGGGTAGAGGTGTGGAACCTTATCAACAATGAGCACATATATGGTGGTAGACTTTTATTCCAAACCCAGTAAGACCTATGACTTTGGTCACCATGGAAACTACCCACAATTTTGCTGAAATCGAAGCCTCTGCGGCCGTTCGTGAATAAAGGTTCAATGCGCCTCTTCTAAGGGACAAATGTAGGATTTGACGAAGAAATTTCAGAATATATAGTTTAACTATGCAACTCTGAGGTCTTTTATGGTCTTTCAGGAAAAAGAGCTTTAAATGTACTGTATAGGAAACTAAGCCAAAAACAGAACGTTGGTTTTCAGAAGGATTGTTTCATCGGTTGTTCTGTAGTCCAAGCTATTTATTTTCTCTCATTGCTAAGGGAATTTTAATTTAAAATGAATTTTTCTTCCAAGTTTTATTCGTGTAGTGAGGTTAAAGGCTGGTCCTGGGTTTTAATCCCTAAATGGTCCTCAGTTTGATGCCTTCAGATATTTATACTAAGGTTTTTTTTTATTTTTTATTTAATTTATAGCTAAACTACCAAAAGATTGCATTCTTTTAAAATCTTCGGTCGTAAGAAGAATTATGTGTCCTCGGAAGCCATAGCAAATATTTTCATTTCCATTTTCACATTTTTTGATGCACAAGTCTCAGAATTTTGGTGTGAAATCTTTGAGAAACGTGATCTGCCTGGACAAGTAGTTTGGAAAACTGTAACATTTTTATTTATCCATCATCACTCCTCGAACCGTCGTATGACAATCCTCTACTTAATCAGGTACTTTCACGTCTCAGGTCTCGCGTACGGATTTACTTTCAGTATTGCGCAAGAATGTGATTTCAAAAGAATTCTTTTTTTTTTTTTTTTTACAAATGATAACGCTGCTGTGATTTGTACTCTTTAAAAAAAAAACCACACACACACACACACACACACAGTCTATGAGGACATACATGCAGTTACTGAGTTTTATAATCATTCTTAAATTGGATGAAATGTAAAGGTTCATTTGGGTTTATTTATTCATCCCATATCTCATTATTTGTATGCTGTTTTCCCTATGTACTGATTTAAAAAAAAAATCTAAATTTAGCATTTGTTTGGTGCTAGGTATATAGACACGATTTAAAAAAGAAAAACATTTGGGTTACATTCTGTGTTATTTCAGTGTCCTAACAGTTGAGTAAATCAGCATCTACTGTATGTAAACAGTTAAAGACTTTATCATTCCAGCTGGAGGTAAATCAGTACAGTACGGTTGTGGTGGGGGAAAAAAAAAGAATGTGTTGAATATCCAGACTGTACTCCTACCATTCCTTTTAATAAAGTCTTTTTGTAATGATATTCTGGTTTACATTTGTTTTATTCTACAATATTTTTCAAGATATAGACTTTTATATGCTGACTATTAGGTCAATAATTAATAATAATAATACTGTACGTACAAAAATTCACGTTACTGTGATAATGCACAGTAACGTGTGTGTGTGTGAACAAAAATTTGCAGGGTATCAATTTAGTTTTCTAAGGGGCACTGCAGTTATTACCTTGAATGTCCTATGAACTGCAGAAAAAGGCAGGAAGACATTTAATTACATCATACACAGTAGATCATTACATGACAAGAAGAATGTGATGTTTAAATATTGAGGAGTTGATTTTTTTTTTGTAAGCTGTAATCATGGGGTGTGAGGTTTGAAATATTTTTACTTTACTGATAATAAATCTAAAATAGGAGTTCCTCTTTTTCATCATAATAGTAAAAAAAAAAAAACTAATTTCCTATGAGATATTCCTATATATATATATATGATGATCTTAAGGGATGTAAGTAAACCCAGGAGAATAAGCCAACATCCTGCTCGACAAACAAGTTTTCTACAAACCGGATTCCAAAAAAGTTGGGACGCTAAACAAATTGTGAATAAAAACTGAATGCAATGATGTGGAGAGATAGGCCTGTATTAGACAAGAATGGGAGAGCATTCCTATTTCTAAACTTGAGAAACTGGTCTCCTCGGTCCCCAGACGTCTGTTGAGTGTTGTAAGAAGAAGGGGAGATGCCACACAGTGGTGAAAATGGCCTTGTCCCAACTTTTTTGGGATTTGTTGATGCCATGAAATTTGGAATCAACATTTTTCCTTTAAAATGATAAATTTTCTCAGATTAAACTTTTGATCCGTCATCTATGTTCTATTCTGAATAAAATATTGACATTTGCCATCTCCACATCATTGCATTCAGTTTTTCTTCACAATTTGTTTAGCGTCCCAACTTTTTTGGAATCCGGTTTGTATAAATTCTCATGACAAATGATTTTCCATCAGCACGTTTCTGTAATGCTTGGGCTTCTCTCCTGAGCATCTATTATTATATAATAGCCGTAGGGACCTGAAGCCTATCCGAGGGGACTTTTTTGGCACAAGGGGGGGGGGGGGGGGAACACCCTGGACCGGGTGCCAATCCATCTCAGGGCACACACATTTACACACTACGGGCAATTTGGGAACACCAATTAGCCTAATCTACATGTCTTTGGACTGTGGGAGGAAACTGGAGTACCCGGAGGAAACCCACCAAGCACGGGAAGAACATGCAAACTCCATGGACACGAGC
The DNA here is from genome assembly GCA_030522415.1 of Channallabes apus. NCBI lineage: Eukaryota > Metazoa > Chordata > Actinopteri > Siluriformes > Clariidae > Channallabes > Channallabes apus. The sequence goes on along the minus strand of CM060126.1, from coordinate 6,780,599 downwards.
CTGGCTGGGAATCGAACCCGGACCCTGGAGGTGCAAGGTGACAGTGTTAACAACTACACCACCATGCCGCCTATTAAGATTCTAAGTAACTTTAAACTTTTTGTGCTAGACTTTGATTATAAACACCTTAAAAAGCTGGAAATCTGTTAAGAAAATGTAAAACGTGTTCATAACAAAAAAAAAGACTGATAGCAGCCCATTCTAGCAGTTTTTGTTTGTCTACCTGCCACTTAAGGATTGACTACAAGTTCTCAGTTGGATTAAGGTCTGGGGAGTTTTGATGTTTTGTTCCCTGAGCCACTTAGTTCTCACTTTTGCTCCATCATGCTGGTCATTGTTCGTCCCCAAACTGTTGTTGGATGGTTGGGGGAAGTTGCTCTCGGGGGATGTTTTCGTACCATTCTTTATTCATGGATGTTTTCTTATGCAAAATTGTGAGTGAGCTCACTCCCTTGACTGAGCAGCAACACAACACATGAATGGCCTCAAGGTACTTTACTGTTGGCATGACACAGGACTGATGGTAGCGCATGAGCAGAGGTGTCAAGTAACGAAGTACAAATACTTCGTTACCTTACTTAAGTAGAAATTTTGGGTATCTATACTTTACTGGAGTAATTATTTTTCAGCCGACTTTTTACTTCTACTCCTTACATTTTTAAGCAATTATCTGTACTTTCTACTCCTTACATTTTAAAAATAGCCTCGTTACTGTATTTTTATGATCAGAACGCGCAACCCCCCCGGTCGCATGATAAAAACGCGCAAAACGCCCCCCCCGTCGCATGATAAGAACGCGAGACCTTAATGCTTTTTTTCGCCCCTCACGGTACTTTTACTTTTATACTTTAAGTAGTTTTGAAACCAGTACTTTTAAACTTTTACTTAAGTAAAAAGCTTGGGTTTATACTTCAACTTCTAAAGAAGTATTTTTGAACCCTAGTATCTATACTTCTACTCAAGTAATGAATGTGAATACTTTTGACACCACTGCGCATGAGTGTGTGGATACTGTAGATACCTGAAGGAATCAGGCTATGATGATTGTAGTCTCAGCTGAATCAGCTTACCTATGCATCATGGACGGTGCCTTATCATTTGCTGTGCACAATTATTTAGTCTTATGCCTCTTTTCCACCGCATAGAACGGCACGACACGGTTCAGTTCAACTCACTTCGGTTCGGCTCAGTTCGGCTCGGTTTGCGCTTCCACTGCAGTGTAGTAACGCTTTAGAGTGGGTGGGATTACTCACGTGTCGTTTTAGTCGCGGCGCCTCTACTGCCGTGACATCATCGTAAACGCGCCACAAACAAACACAACAATGGAGCATATCGCCGGCATGGTGTTCTTCATTCTCGGCATGTGGATGTTTTTAACAGCGAGACGAAGGAGTTTGTTTCAAAAGAGGCTGATGGCAGCCAAAGAAAATTTTTGGTTAATACAAAAAGGTGCGTGCGATCCTTCTCTGGCTGTTCTAAATATAGCGGTTCTGTTGTGTCTCGTGTCGCAAGTTCAGTGACGCAGTAATGACGATTTTCTCCGGCCAATCAGTGACCAGCGGAGATTCCACGTCACGTTTTGGTGACGGTTCGGCGCGCTTGGAACCTCGGCTGAGGTGGTACTAAAAAAAGGACCAGGTACCAGGTACTGTTCCCAGTGGAAAACCCCCCAAAAGTGAGTAGAACTGAACCGTGTCGTGCCGTACTATGCAGTGGAAAAGCGCCATTAGTCACACTGAAGGTCCAACTTTTCTTTGTGTCTTTGTCTTGCACTGGTAAATGCCGACTGACCTCACAAGCCGGTTCAGCCAAAAAAAGTCCGAAGTTTGTCTCTGAAACTGATTAACAGAGATCAGGGTGATGTTAATCTACAGTTATTTGATAGTTTCTGGGATTCATACTCTGGTACATATACTGTATATTTGTACTAAAAATGATCCATACAAACTCTTCAATCAGACATTAGGGGGACAGAGCGGATTTTTCCCCTGAGGTCAGAACATGTGCCATGTTATAATTCATTAATTATTATTATTAATTTTTCAGTAGTAATTACACCTAAAATAAAAACATTGACAAAACACATTCCAGATGTTAGGTCGTTGAGGTTGAGGACGCATGGAGTGTTAACACACCTCAGGCTCTGCTACAGGAAAACAGAAAATATTATTATGTAAGTGTTTGTGTTTCATTAAGTTCACCTTGAACCCACTGAAATAATTTTCCCTGCAAGTGCAGGTTATTAGTAGTGAACACTAGCTCCTTTCATGGAATCACACACAGAGGCATGCATGCAAATGCATCATGTAGAGATAAAAATAAAAAAAAAAAGCACTGGTGTTAAGATATCTTTGAATAATGCACAGAATGGTTGATTCATACGTTTTAATCCTGGTTAATGGCTGTTATTTTTTTTTTTGGGGGGGGGGGGGGGAGGATATGAAAAAGTGGAGGTGAGTTTTGAAGGTGAGAATTCGTATAGCGAAGTGCATTTTCCTATAGGAAATAATGTAATTCTAGGTAATCCGTTCTAGTCATCAAAAATATAACAAATATTGCCAAAAACGCTCACAAAAAAAAAAAAATCAAGGAAAGCTCAAGGAAAATGACATCATTATATACTGTGGTACTGTATATACCTCGGCATAATGATTCTAATTCCCCCCCCCCCATTTTCTCCCTAATTTTAGTCGTGTCCAATAGGGTGCTCCCTCATTAAGGCTACTACTACCACTCAGCCGGGAGGGCCAAAGTCCATCACGTGTTTCCTCCGAACCATGTGACGCGGACCGACCACATCTTTTTCGAACTGCTCGCTCAAGCACCGTTGGGGGAGGAGTAACACACTGGGAGGACAGCGCTATCCGCTCACAGACGCCCCTGATTGGCTGTAGAGTCGTGGGGGCCAATGTGGGAGCACGATGTACCGCTCATCCCGCCCCAGTGGGAGAGCTCAGCCAATCAGTTCTCTCTAGACCTCTGTGAGAGGTTACAGCATCACCGGGGAACCGAACCAGCGATCTCCGGATGATAGGGCGAGCACTTTACCATTGCGCATAAGAATTTAATCCGCTCCAGACAGCGCAATTTTGTGGAATAAAAAGAATATTGTGAAACAAATTTTCCACGCATAAGAAATAAAATATACAGTATAAGGCTTGTTAATATTTTTAAGCATTAAGCATCTAATTAATCTAGAAATTTTAATGTTACTATTTCTAAAACGCAAAATAATCATCTGACCAAGTTTGACCCTAAAGGCTCCTCATATTTGCAGAGCGTTTACCCAAATGTGCGAGATAATGCCATGTTTTAAGATGACAGAAATCAAATAGCCAGTTTTCTTACATAAAGCTTCCAGATGGAAGTTTAGATAAAACCAAAGTTGTGTGCTCGAACTACCTTCTAAGGGAACTAATTTCACAATAATACATGAACTGTACGACACTGAAAAGGCTCAAAAAGTGAGGCTATTGGCAGAAGCTACTTTTTTTTGCACCATAACTCAACCATAATTACCCCGGTGTAACTCCACACCTAATCAATGGCAAATGGAAACTGCACTCATGTTAAACAGAAGACACTTTGTGCTAGCTAATTTCTTAAAGTTGAAAAGGAGATCATAGCCATGGCTATAGGAACAGACAGGGCTCACAATATGATAACTGCTGCAATTAATCTACACATCGAGATATTTTAATTTAACGTTTGTTAAATGTTAATGTTTGAGATATCAGTTCTAACCAGTTTTCATGCATTTCTTTATTCTAACTTTGCACATTTATAACACCAGTAAGTATAACACCAGATCTAGTAAATCTAAATATTTTATGACTTCAATTACAGTGGGTATAGAAAAGAATGACCCCCTTTAAAGTAATCACATTTTGTTGCTTTTCGTCCAGCTGTATTTATTTAGGGCATCTTTTACCATCCAAGTGAAAAATATAACACACACATGTCAGAAACAAACAAACAAAAACAGAATCACTGAGTTGGAAAAGGATCACCCCTGCTAAAAATGACTTGTAAACTCAATCCGGTGACACTGGTCACTTTCTCAATTCCACACATGTGTACAACACAGAAAGTTGTCAACATGACAATAATCCAGAGCACATAGCAAACCTGACCACACAGAGGTTGAACTCACAGTGGGTGAATGTCCTTGCATGGCCTAGTCAGAGCCTAGACTTAAACCCCATTGACAATCATTCCAATGTGAAATGACTTGAAGTTCACAGTCACCATCAAGTGTAACTCAACTAGAACAGAAGAGTGGGCAAATATTGTAGAAGTAGATATAGATGGATATGTATATTTATACTCTAGCTAAGTCTAGATGTGCAAAGTTAGTAGAGACATATCCCAACAGACTAAAGGCTGTAATTAAAGCAACAGGTGGTTCAACAAAATAATGGCACAAATGGATGATCCTTTACCAATTCAGTGATTCTGTTTTTCCCCCCTATTTCTTTCCTGACGTGTTGGTGCTATGTCTTTCACAAGGATGTTAAAAGTTACACCAAGTAAATACAGTGTGTGTTTATTTCAGGCTGTAAAGCATCAAAATGTGGTCATTTTAAAGAGGTGATTCTTTTCTATACCTACGTGTATAAACACACACGGTACATAGTACATAACACTAATATCTTGACATCAGATAGCCATTACTGGGACAAAAATCCCACAAAATGTGACAAATGCATCCTGACATGCAACTTGACATTGTAAACAGGAAATTGGAGTTTTTATTTCTGCTTTTTTAATTATTTGCACTTTTTTGGTTCACGTAATTATTATTAATGGTACTTCCTTCTTTGATTTATGATATTAATGACTAACCTGCACTGCAAGTAGTGACTTGAAAAAATTATTAACTTGAAAAAGTTCAAAAAGACTTTGAAAGTTTGAAATAATTTATTAGTGATTATTTAATTTTAATATGACACTAATACCTTATATTGTGGCAGACAGCTACACAATACTTATTTAAACAATAGTGGCGTTTTTATTTTATTTTGCTATACACCGAAGACATTTGGTTTCAAGATCAAACTTTGCATATGAGACTCAGATGATAGATTATAAGAGTTTTATTCTTGGTTTAAATTTTTTTTTGGATTGCAGTTATTACAAATCAAGTAATATGCAAATAAGGTTAGAGGAATAGCTTAATTTAAGAATGTGTTCCATCCATTACAGTGGTTCCATATTTTAAGTTGTTCAAAAGATCAAGATGTACATATTAGAAATGACAGAAATTGTTTTTTTCACATCACTTTTTTGATCTCATACCCAAATGCCTACAGTGTTTACCACAACAAAAGAACTGGAGCTTTAAAACATTCAGCGGGGACAATATATAACCTTCCAATCAACACATTAACTTTTCAGACGTTTTTTGTTAGGATTAGGATACTGTGGGTTCTCGATCACTCCTTCCCCAAACTTGAGCTCCAGGAAGGCACGGTGGTTGTTGGGTCCATAAGCAGTGGTACCAGCAAATGGCATGGGGACCAGTGGCTGCAGGAAGTGCTCCGGAAATTCTACATCCTGTTTGTGGTCAGTCCATGTGTCCTTGGTCATAATTCCACTTCGAGAGTAGAAAGGCCATAGATCAACATGCAGATGATTGGACTCGCTGTACTGAATACGGTAGAAGTCTCCCTCAACTGCCCGCTCCCATACATACCCACTGGCATCCACCAGGGAGCCTGAGTCAAGGTTCTTAAGATATTCACAGTTAGTCACATCCTCCAGGTAGATACCCAAATCAACATCATAGTCCCAGGGTATAATATCTTTATGTCTGGCTGCTCCTAACAAACTACCCCCTTCCAACCAGTAGCGCACACCGGAACTCTCCAGAATATTAATGACATGTTTTGTAGTTTCCCGGAGAGCACGCAAGCAGCAAGGTGGAGTCCATCGGTCTAAATAGAGGTACTCCGGTGTGTCATCGTGCACTGTGCCAAAGCATCGTGACGTCTCCTTGCTGCATCCAAACCACTGGTCCCTTCCATCAGGCCATACCAAGTGCTTAATGCCGAAGTTTCTCATTAGTTTACTGGAAGCCTCTTTGAGATGGTAGTCTGCCTTCCACTGGTTGTGTGCAGAGCTAAAGAGAGGCCTGTGTTTGGAAGGAAAGGAAGGTCCCTCCATAAGTTTAACCTTCCAGCCTCTAAGTGCAGCCTGAATAAACAGTGCAGACAGCAGCGGGCGTGCAAGTGGGACTGATAGGTTGAAAAGGTCCTTAGTCCGAATAAGAATGACAGCATCACCAAGCAAAGCAGTACACAAACGTTCACCATTCCCAGATGCCTCAAGCGAGTATTTAGCTGTCCATTCCTTGAGGTTCACTTGTAACTGCAAGCACTGGACAGAAGCACGGGTTAGCACTGGAGCTGCGACTAGGCGCACTGGGCCATCTCCCTCAACCTTCAAAATTTGAACGAGCCTCTCAAGGTCCTTCAGGTGCTCTAATTCAACACCATCAGGCACAAGCAGCACAAACTCAGATTGCACATGGGTTTCTGGTCGATGTGTTTGGGGAGGATTTTCAGGGCTAGGGGACAGTACCAGTAAATGAACATTCTCAGGCAGTATAAGTGGAGGGTAAGGCAGGGAATCGGCTACAACCAGGAAATTTAGCTCTGGCACGTGGTGCAGGAAGGACTGGGCCACATCTCCTACATAGTTCTCAAAGTCTTCAAATTCATGGAGGATAACTGTTATATGAGAATGTTGCATACTCCCCTCTAGGCCTCCTGCTTTGTTGTCCCTGGTCATGGCCCCCGGGCCTGGCACTGATTGGAAGGTTTTTTTTATGCCTTTCCCCTGTACACGTCGTTTCTCCATCATCTGTTGCTGGGCCTGGGATACATAATACAGGATCACCAAGTTCAGCAAAATGGCTCCTGTTAACAGGGCCTGGCAGAAACTGATTCGCATAATGGCTACAAAGGCTCGGTGTATGTATGGAACGGAATAACCTATTGCTTCTTTGGGTGAAATCCTTCCACTTCTCTGATGACACCATGTGCACTGTAATGAAGGCAGACCACATTAGAGCCGTAGAGGCAACAAGGCTGGGCAAAATCCAAATGGGTCAAATATAGCGCTCGCCAATGTGAGTGCAGCCGGGGTAATGCTCCCAGGCAAGAACATCAGGATACCATGTGGTAGGACACCGCCTGGTATCTTACAAATTATCCAGTATGGATGCCATTGCTTTCAGGCAGAAGTTAAAAGAGCTATTGAGCTTGCAAAGCTGTACCCATGAAAATATCTACATGCCTCAGCACAGTGAGGCATCTCTGGCTCTTCTTAAGAGGTGATTGGGGGCCGTTTAGCCACAGCTCATCCCGAGATGTCTAAAGCAATCACTGGAAAACATATAAATAAACCACATAGTTACTTTTAAAAGACACTCATTTTAATGCAGGAGTTATATCACATTCAACTCCAATAATCTCCAATTTCAAAAAACCAAGAGCTCTGTTAGATTCTAAAGATTATATTAGAAGATCATAGATTTAAACAACAATAAACAATAATATAGAGTAACATAGTATTAATTGTATAATCTCTACAACACTAAAGATGGATGTATAATGGGGTATGCAACATACATGAAAATATACACAACACCAGCCAAAGAATAATAGCAATTTCAACTTAAACTATATGGTCAAAAGTATGTGGACACCTGACCATCACACCCATACACTGATCAGTCAATAAATCATTATAAAATAAAAATACCTATCTGATCAAGTCAAATGTTGTGCGGTCTAATATTGGATCAAATATTTACAAAATTATTTATATACTAAATATTTATTTCCCTGATATTACTCATTACATATTAGTTAATATATTATGTACTAATAACTGTGTATACCAAGTATGGTGGTTAACTGCAACCACTGCTGCGTTTATGCCATGTGATCCGAGCCAAGTACTTGCAACCAATCACCATTCAGAAAGCGGTATTTGCTAAAAAAATTAAAAAAAACATTCAGGGGAGGGTGGGGTTTCCGATTGTCTCCATAGGTAGAGGTAAATTTATGTCGTTAGCACTACCTGAGCATACATAGTTTTAGGTTTGCACATGTACTTGTTGGTACATATGTACATACTGTATCCACATACTGTAACTAATCAAAGAAAGTCTATTCTAGGGACCTCTGCCTATGAAATGCTTAGACTAAATGTTTCATACAACATATTACCTGAACGAATTATGGAAAACTACCTTGGCTCTCAATCAGTTCATTATTTGTGCAATGCTGAAGTAAATATGTGTAAAGTTTACACTGTACCAGTGGAAGAGCAAATACAACAGGTAAAAGAAGGCCAGTGTAACCTTCAAGTTGAGATTAAAATGCTGTGTCACACACACAAGCACACACAGATCAGCCATAACATTATGACAACCTGCCTAATATTGAGTAGACTTTTTGCTTTGCTGACAGCTATGCACACTCTTGGCATTCTCACAGTCAGCCTTATGCGGTAGTTACCTAGAATGGTTTTGAAATATGCTGAAGAAGTTACAGTACTAGAAATCAGTGTTTTCTGAGGCTGATCATTCTATTGAACTTATCCTCTGCAGCACAGGTAGCTCTTAGTCTTCCTTTCCACCATAGTGTTTGACGGTTTTGGTTCAAAGTTCATGGGTTTTTTGGACTGACTGACCTTCATTTCTTAAAGTAATGATGGACTGTCTTTTCTCTTTACTTAACTCAGTGCCTCTTGCCATAATATGGATTTGTATAGGTGATGTAGTAGCACTTATAGGTAATGACTTTGTACCCACCCATCTTTTGCACAAGACAACAGATGGCGTGAGGCACCTGTGTATTTGCTCTCCCACTGGTAGAGGAAACTTGAGACATCAACAGCACAACGGAAAACCATTGCAGGTGACTACCTCATAAATCTGATGAGAAAATGCCATGAGTGTGCCAAGCTGGCCTCAAAGATAAATGTAGTTACTTTTTTTTCACAATCTAAAATCTAAAACATATTCTGGGTTATTCATCTTTTTTTCACTCTTTTATAGTTCGGATGTCTTCGGTACTAATGTCGAAAATAATAAAATGAAAGAAAAAAACACTAATGGAGAAAGTGTGTGTATATGTAGTTACGATACCACTGCCAGCCAGTGCTCCCCAAAATGCAACGCACCATGATGTCTTGTGGTCATCCAAAATCAAAACCATTGTCATTTTGACTGGTGATCTTGCCAGACATGTCACAGACATTTCCAAGACAAATAATGATCAATCACTGCCTAAACTCATCACCATGGATTTTACTGACCACATGACAAGGGACGATATAATGGTGTATGTTAATAAGCTTCAGGACTTGGATACAATGTAGGATACATGTACTCTAAATTAGTAAACACAACCCAAGTACATTGTCTATAATGGATATTTATTTCGAATATTTATTTCATTTCACCAGTGATCTGCTCATCTTAGACCAGGATTATCCTCGTCTCCCATCTGGATGGCTGATAACCACGAACCTATTTTATTTTTGTCAGTGAGAAACTAATAGGACTGTATTCCAGGTTTTTGGCCTCATATTGTACAGTATGTTGTCTGTCCTTGTTAAATCGCGGACAGAATGTCAGACAAAATCATGGCCTGCTTAGTTTTTACATCGGGTCTGACGTCACAAACAAGAGCTCTATTTCTCTGGAGTGTTTGCGGTAACATGCCATTCTGGAACACTGGCAGTCTGGTAATGATCAGGAGCCAGGATTCTTGCAATAGCACAAGTGATAAAACATCTTTCTGCACATGCAAATTACAAGCTGCTGAAATTCTGCTCAAAAAGTGAGATATGAATCCAAACTCTCCAGATTTAACTCTCCAGACTGATACAGTGTGCCAGAAGTGCTGAAGACTTCACTTTATTCAGTTATTAAATGGCAAAATGAGAAATATAATAAGCTCTATGATGCATCTATAATGTACCTTTTTGGTTTTGGTATATATAAAAATGGGACTTACTGTATATTTAATTCTTATTTGTTATTTAATATAGCATTATTTAATCAGAACATTTGGCTAATAGAATTTATAGTGATCAAGCACAGAAATTATAGAAATGATGCGTGTTTTGTTTTTTAGTTTTTTGGGATGAACAGATTTTAATGATTGTGAAGAACATTAGGAGCACTGGCGACCCTTTCAGTTGTCATCTGGAACCCTGTTTGATGAAGAAAATGAAGTCAGACGAGAAATCAGACCACCCGAAGTGGATCGAGGCCAAGCTGTGACGTCGTCTTCTTCTTTGTTGTTTAACAGCGGTTGGCTTCGAGTAGGTCTCAATCTCCCTCACCTTCCAGGGCCTCTTAAAGACAATTTTCCAGAACAGCCTTCCTCAAAGCATCCAACGCATCGTTCCCTGATCTTGTCTTGACTTGTTCTGTGTCTTGAACTCTTCGTCTGCTTTATCCAGTATTTCCTCTCCCACTTTCTCCACAAAATGATTCCCCTTCACGACCACTCAGCATGTAGTTGGAGTTCTGTAGGTTGCATCACCGTCACTTACTGTATACAGTAGAGCTCACTCTCCTCACCTTCCCTGACCTTTAAAGACAACATTCCAGTCCAGTCATCCTCAAAAACAACATTAAATACCTCCTTCCCTAATCAATGGCTGCCACTCTAAAAGACGTTTAACATTGCTTTCTACTCTCCATAGTTCTTGGAGCTGTGCCACCATATCTAGCCTCTCCTGCATGAGAGCAATACAGTACATGCTCGACAGGCTCATTTTCCTGGCATTAACGTGTGACGTCAACAGCAAGTACTCGATATACAGTAAGGCATCTATGGGCTCACATTTCATAACAGACCTTCTTTAATCAACTATGCAGCTCTCCACAAATCCCAATGCTGTAAAGACTCTTAATATACTTAAAATATATTGCCTAGACTGCTAAACCTCTTTTTATTCATAACTCTTAGTCTAGTTAATTCTGCTGAAATGCATATTCTTTCACTCATTCACTCATCGTCAATACCGCTTTATCCTGTATACAGGGTCGCGGGGGAATTTTTTTAATTCATGAGCTTACCAAAGTGGGTGTGATTGTCACGTGACCAAATACAAAAACCAGGTGACGAAATCTTGTGTGATGTTCCCAGGCTGCAGTGGTCAGGACCTACCAAAAGTGATCCAAGGATAATGAACTGGACGCTGGGTGATGGGTGGCCAAGGCTCACTGATGCACATGGGGGAGCAAAGGCTGGACCATCTAGTCTGATCCAGTAGAAGCTTATTATTTGTGTAGATCAAATTGATTAAAAGTTTAATGCTGGTTCCAAGAACACACAAAAGAGAACATGCATACACATAGACCACGAGGTGGGAATCGAACCCGGACCCCGGACGTGCAAGGCGACAGTGCTATCCACTAAGCCAGCGTATATTTTTTCAATTATTTATTATAACTTTTTAAAGTTATGAGCTTACCAAAGGGGGGGGGGGGGGGGTTGTCACGTGACCAAATACCAAAAGCCAGGTGGCTGGACAGGTGTTGATTAAAAGGAAATAACACAAGAAAGAAAGAAACAAAAGAACAAAACCCCAGGGTAGTAATAACAAAACCCCAAGTAATAAAGAAGACGATGACTTACCAGCTGGAAAGGACCAGCTTGGGGTTTAAACACCTGCTCACACCTTAAGCTGTATCTAACATGTCACGACTGCCATCTAAAGAGCACCAAAGCGAGGTGTGTGTGTGTGATGCTTTCGAAGGAAAAGCCACATAAATCAAGTGACTAAGGAGCGGCTGACCACAACCCAAAATAAGAGAAATTACGATATTTAGATGTTATATAGATTCACCGCCTATCAGATTCCGAACAAACACAATGCGCTGTACTGTAACAATATTTAGGCAAAAATAAACAAACGCACGCCTGAGCCCATAAACACATGTATATTATTATTGTTATTATAATATAAGTCATGCGCAGATGAATCGATGTTGGATAAACCACTAATCGCTCCGAATTAGTATTTTAAACGCGTTAACACAAACACTATAAAAGTATTCTACGCCTTTATCATTAAACTGCACCGGATTATATCCGTTTGTGGATCAGCAGCGGAATCTCAGCGGGGATCTCAATTTGGCAGGAAGCATCCTCATATGGAACGCTGTCATGGCTGCAGTCCGTCCTGACGCGATGTTTACAGTGTTTATGGGAATATTTGTGCCTGTTAAAGCGTTATTTCATAAACCAGCACCAATAAGACAAAGACAAGATAATAGTAGTAATTAAGTACGATAATATTCTGATTATAATTATTACAAAACTAAGAAGTAGTTAGGCTACATTTAACATTTTCCCCATTTTGGTAAAAAAAAAAAAAGAACGTTTTTTGTATTTTGAAGTAAACAGTTTTAATCAACAAATCAAACAAACACACAAAACAACCCCATTTTAACCGTTTATACAGTGCACACACTTCCCGATATACAGGAGGAACATGCCGAGGATCACTATTTCGCAAAGCCTCCAAGAAAGAATGGAGACGTGTTTGGATGAGCGTTAGTGACGGGGTGCCTCATTTTGTTTTCCTTTTGATCTTTTATTATTATTATATATTTTTTTAAAACCTATTGGATCTTTTTTTAAGCTATAATGGACGCGGATTTATCAGGTGGAACCGGCGGCGGAACAAATCCGAGCCATGTGGGCAGCGGCACCGGGAGAAATGCGAACGGGCCGCCCGTGTCTGTATCCGCGCTTGCAGCCGGGGCGATGCCCGCATCATTCCATCCGCGGGAACAGCAGGAGGGAGACGCAGTGGGCCTGTCGCTTCCCGGGATCTTACATTTTATCCAGTTCGAATGGGGTCGTTTCCAGGCAGAAAAATTTCGATGGGAAGCCGAGAGAGATGAACTTAGGGTAACGAAAGTTTACACGCGTACAAAGCATCCGTTTGTGTCTGTTAACTCACGTTATTTATTTATTTATTTATTTACTATTATTTATTTTATTTACCGGGGCTGCCTAACAATGGTGCCATGTTTTCACGCTTTAAGTTTGATCGTCGTTCCGATTACAAAGCTGAGATATTTATTGTAACCTTTTTGACCACTGATCAGCCATAACATTATGACCATCTGCCTTATATTGACTCTTTTGCACCCATAACAGTTTGTGTTCTGACACATCTAGATCTAGACCAGGTATAGTGTATTGGACTACACAGATCCTTGGTCACCCTTGACCCAGCTTCCAGTTCACCGGTTTTCCTTCTTTGGATCACTTTTGGTATCCTGACCTCGGCAGCTCAGGAACATCCCACAAGAGCTGCAGGTTTGAACCTCGACTCCGACCCAGTGCTCTAGAAATCACAATTTGGCCCTTATCACAGTCACTCCTAATCCTTATGCTTGCCCATTTTTTTTTCTGCTTCCAACTCATCAACTTCAGGAAAAAAAGGTTCACCTGCTGCCTAATATATCTCACCCACCTCCAGCCACCATTGTCGTGTGAAACATTGACGAAATCTTGTGTGATGTTCCCAGGCTGCAGTGGTCAGAACATACCAAAAGTGATCCAAGGATAGTGAACTGGAAGCTGGATGATGGGTGGCCAAGGCTCACTGATGCACATGGGGAGCAAAGGCTGGGCCATCTAGTCTGATCCAGTAGAAATGTTAGTGTAGATCAAATTGATGAAATGTTTAATGCTGGTTCCATGAAAGTGTCAACACACACAAAAGGGCAAAAACTGAGACCTAGTAGTCAATATTAGGCTGGTGGTCATAATGTTATGGCCAATCTGTGTATTCTTCTTATGAGCTATGGAAATGAACCGGGTTACTGCTATTCACACCGTTATGTGGTTTAATGTAGGTACATGACATTTTTAACACTGTCTTATTATTCTGTCGATCCAGACTTGATACTGAGAACACTGGGCATAACGTAGGAGACCCTGAACTGGACACCAGCCTGTAGCTTATTTATTCCAATACGATAAATTGAATTAAAAATTGAATTGAATTGAATTGTTTTTACACACGATCTTAATTTTTCTTTTTTCCCATACCATCATTATTTTTATTAACGAAATAAATGCCATTAACTAAATCCTGAATGGGAGAATTGATTAGTTAATTAAATGTTTCATTAAATAAGTAACGTTTCTAAATTGATGGATATATTTAAAAAAAAAAATCAATTTAAATGTTTAATTATTTCATGATTTGTTTCCCTCATAATTAATTTTATTTCAAGATTCTTTTTCGTGCTCATTTGTTGACATGCGCCATGAAATACACAATGAATATAGTAACAAGCTTTCACCGGATTGTTTGTGAAAGGAGGCTGTAAAATTGGTGGGTGTCAAGTTTCATGTTTGTATTAAGACTAACATGGAACCTTATTTATTTATTTATTTATTTATTAATTTTTTAACTATCCAAAATGTAAAATGAATGGATTCCTATGACAAAATAAGTTTTTTTTGTCAGGACCCAAACATTTCATTTCTTGCTTAAACAAGACAAGAGACCTGGCTATCTGTTTTGAGACAAGGTATGCGGGCGGTGTGCAAAACTAAATGTGCATCAAGGAGAGAGACAGAAGTAGTTTTTTGCTGAATCATGTGTCTCCGCTGTAGAAACCCTGCTATAGTCTATGGAGTGATATATATTTTTTTTGCTGTGTGAATTCAGGACCATTTTTGAGCATTGTTTTTGATTGAAATGATTTTTGGAGTTTTTCAAGCTCTTTAAAATGTGTGTTTTTCCAATATGACCAAAAACATGCGAGATATTACGCAGGGGAGTAAAACGGTTTGGCACTTGCCCTAGGAGAATCCTCTAATTTGAAAAAGGTGCATTTGCACCCAGACTGATATTTCTATTTCTATTATGGCTGAAGGTTTTAATATACAGTGCGGGAAATAAGTATTTGATCCCATACATCAAATACTAAGTTTGCCCACTACAAAGACATGAAGGGTCTATAATTTTTATATCTTTTATCATAACGTCTTCCCACTGTGCTTTCCAGCAAGGGTTTCTCTACCAAGTACTAAGTCATGTTTTGCTTGGGGATCAAATACTTATTTCCCTCATTGGTATCATGTGCTTTTTCTGGATTTTTGGTTGATATTCCGTCTCAATCCTTTACCATAAACCAATGATAAAATTTATAGACCCCTCATTTCTTTGTAAGTGGGCAAACTTAGAAAATCTGTAGTGTTATTTTCCCCACTGTAAGTTAAATGAGAAATTGAGGGTGATCTACCTGTGTAGTCCAAAAATCAAGAAAACCATTGGTTGAACAGTAATAGCGTAAGTCACATAGGTGGACTGCATTTGTCTTCCATAGGCATCTGCAAATTCCACTTTTGAGAACGAGACACATTTAAACATGCTTGCTACACCGCCTGTCCAAAAAAGGCACATCAGTGTCTGACCTCATAAATGCTCTACATAATGAATAGACACGAATTCCCTCAAACACTACAAAATCTTGTGGACAGCCTTCCAGGAAGAGTGGAAGATGTAAAAGCTGGACCAACTCCATATTGAATTATATGTATTTATATACAATGTCATTGCAGGTTCGGCCACATACAGGTTTGTCCATATGCTGCACGTTAGTTTATTAGAATGACCAGCCTCAGACATCTAAAAAATAAAATTCTAATTGCTGATCTGATAATCTAACTCTCACGTCCATCATTATTCATCATTAAATTGTCTGGTTTTAAATTGTCTGGATTGTTTTGCCTGATATATGTATATTTGAAAATTTTCAAGAATTCAATTCAATTCAATTCAGTTTTATTTGTAGAGCGCTTTTAACAATTGACATTGTCTCAAAACAGCTTTACACAATCAAAAGAATTATTTAAGTTTGTATGGAATGTGAATGTGTATGAATCGAAATGTTCAGATAGTCCCTGGTGAGCAAGCCCGAGGGCGACAGTGGCAAGGAAAAACTCCCTGAGATGGTAATAGGAAGAAACCTTGAGAGGAACCAGACTCGACAGGGAACCCATCCTCATCTGGGTGAAACAGATAGCAGGAAATGATCTGCATTTATACAGTGTTAAGTGTTAGGTTCAGCTATAATAGTTGATGTTAATTGATGTTATAATAGTTGATGTAAAATGGAGTCCAGTAGTTATTCGAGACTCAGATAGACTTGTAGAAAGTTCCAGTCCTGAACTATCGAATTGTCAAGTCCTCAGAGAAACAGCTGACAACACCAGTCGAGGCCAGAACCATCTTCTAAGTAGATAGAATCATCCCCAGACACCAGGCACATCCTAAAGAGACACACGGGGCATCCATGCGATGAGACCTCCAACCAGAAACCGGGCACCAGGATGGATCAGACAGGTCCGGAGGGCAGAGGGAGTCTGGATCACTGGCAGCTCAGGAATGACATGTGTAGCTCGACAGAGAGAGAGAGAGAAAGAGTGAATGGGGGAGACAGGGGGAGAGAGGAAAGAGAAATCTCAGACACCTCACTACAACAGTGTCTTTGGTGACCTTATTCCTATTTCCCCCCTTCAGTATAAAGGTTGTATTTTGACCTTTTCGCAGAATGCTTTCCAGTGCTGTCATATCTCTCTAGTTACACACACACACACACACACACACACACACACACACACACACACACACACACACACACACACACACAGTCTAGCTACCTATCTGCACACAAATCCACACACACTCGTCCCTTTCTTTATTATCTCCTAGCATGTCATTGAAACACATGATGCATAGTTCTAACTTACCATACATTCTCCCTTATCACTTCCCTATTCACAAACCCAGCAGCCAATAGGAGATCACTGACCAAGCGACTGGGTTAGTAAGATAGACAGAGCAAAAATCGAGGAGCGTGAATTCATAACAGTGCATGAGTATCCCAGTGCAGACTTTAACAAGACAGACTGGAGCTTAAATTACTGAATACAGTAAAGCATTTAAGACATTATAATAAACACTGTATTTTCCTGCCCAGATGTGGAATTTCATTATTTTTAACAAGTTTGAGAACATAGTAAATTGAGCCTTTTAGGCTTGTTGCCTTTGTGAATGCAGCTTTTTCCAGCTGATTTGTTGTAATTCCACTGTAATAATAATAATAATAATAATTTTTTTAAATTGTTATTTTTTAATCGGAATATACAGTATCTGGTGGTGATATGGCACGGTATCTGGTATATCTGATGTCGCATTGCACCTCAAGGGTCCGGGTTTGCTTTCCATGTCGGGGTCTGTGTGCATGGAGTTTGCATGTTCTCCCCGTGCTTGGTGGGTTTCCTCCAGGTCCTCCGGTTTCCTCCCACAGTCTAATTGGCGTTCCCAAATTGCCCGTAGTGTGTGAATGAGCGTGTTGGTGTGTGCCCTGTGATGGATTGGCACTCAAAGCGGTAGAGTGAGTGAGTGAGTATACTGTATTTGGTGGACTATGTATCGGTGACCGAATGGATCTGAAACCTAGACTAGTGTAATAATTTTTTTCCTGATTTCAGGCACAGGTGGCATTTCTGCAGGGAGAGAGAAAAGGGCAAGAGAGCATGAAGCAAGATCTTGTGAGGCGGATCAAAATGCTAGAGTATGCCCTTAAACAAGAAAGGTGAGCTCAGGCTAAAATATCACTTACATAACAGATTTGGAAACAGGGATCCAGAATTGTTGGGTCATTAGCATATCCTATGTAGTTTTGTATAAATATTTCACTATACGAAATGTATTGCTATATGTGATATGTATAAGCCTAAACAAATGGTGTATTCATTAATTAGTTCTAATATAATTTGGTCAGTGCTATTTCTCACCCATTATCTAGATCTTAATGTTGAGCATTGTGCACTGGGCATCCAAGGACACTAGAAGGATGGAAAATGCCCTCGTTTATAAATGAGCTATTAGGCTGTTAGATTCATGGGGCTTTTACATTCAGGTAGCAAAAGAGGCTTTCCGGAGCTAGTGAAATGAATTCTGATGGTGCATTCAGTGTAAGTAATGTGAAATGATGTTTATCTGATAACCGTTCTGTAATATGTTTTCAAGAATGTATAATTTTCAGTTTTTATGAGAATTATAATTTTTTTTTTCTGTTAAAAAAAAAACCCAGCAAATATTTTCCGCACTTGAGCGAGCGTATAAAGTTTACTTACATGAAGCTCACAATATGGGAATCACTTGAAGGGGTACTGAACATACACAGCAGTGATGTTAATCATGATTAGCCTCAAGGTCCAGAGCTGTGTGATATACATACTATGTGCTGTGGTTAAATTTGTAATAAAAGTAGTATTTATGATGATGTTAATGAGCATTGTGGTTAGAAACGGATTCCATTTCAATATTGGTTTTTCTATCTCTAGGGCAAAATATCAGAAACTGAAGACTGGTACTGATCAGAGCCCAGAGAAGAAGCCTGACACTAAGAGTGAACCAAGTAATTTTTTTTTCTCTGAAAACATACACATATCTTTTATGTTCTACATATAATACATAAAAATGTGTGTGCCAAAGTAGCCACTTCTGAAGTTTATGCAACATGGAAGTGACCAGTTCTGCTTCACTAATAATTTCATGTTGCTGGAGAGATTATTTTATATGTGACCCAAAAATGGTAATTTTTTTTAGTGTTACACTTCAAACAGTAATCATTTAAAATGCAAATTATCCATATTTCTTTGAGTATTATTCATATATCTTTATGAGATACTAAAATTGGTGTAAACGTCAAGAAGCATATAACCTGTGAAAATGTATTTTGGTCAAAGCTTAAAAGCAAAAAATCTGTAGCGTCTGTAACCTTGTCAAATTCATGTTACGATATATTAACAGTATAGCATTTTAGAATAATACACTTTTTCAGGTTTATGTCTTTTCATGTGAAATCTAAATCTGTATGTGATGGCTCTTGATGCACTGACTCCACCCTCACTCTGCTCCTTGTGAAACTCTCCCAAGTTATTCAGTCATTGATAATGCAGACACATTATACACCTTCTAACCGACTTCTAACTACTTTGGTGTGTGGAACAAGTGATTACACACCCTACGTAGTGCCCTAGACCCTGGAGGTTAGCTGATATTCTAAAGCAGAATAAGTAGAAATATAACATCAATCTTGCAGGTTTCTCAGGGTGTGTCGATCACCTCCATGGTTTATTCTCTTTATCTTTTGGCTACATAGTAATTTAAAACTACTTTCTCCCATGCTCATAGTTTTGTTATTGCAAGCCATTCAGTCAGTTACTGGCTGCTCAGTCATTTTCATATTTTCTAGTGGTAACGTTATTTCCTCATAACTGCCAAAAACAAAATGGTGGATCTTTGGTAATGCCTGGGCCTGTTTGCCCAACCCATAGGTGGGGAAAAAACACCGAAGCCGAGTAATTCAAATAAGATCCAGGTCAGGTGTACAAGGCGGTTCAAAATCCGTTTGGCCTGATTGGCACACCAGATACCCAAATGTACCTGCACACGCACTGAAAAAGTGAGTTTTCCATAACAAGTCCGCTTTATGGCTGCATTCATTGCTGTTCCTAGTGCACCTTTTTCTACCATACTTTTCCCTTCCAGTGAACCTTCCATGAATATGCTTCGATACAGCACTCTGAACAGCCATGCCTTTCAGCAATGACCTTAAAAGTGTCTTACCCTTATTGTGGACGGTGTCATTATCTGAACAGCTGCTTATACCCCTATCTCACCTATGCGGTTTGACTCTCGGTAAGATGCGGTGTCAGGCACCGTGAGTTGGCGCGATTGCCCGCCGACGTTCCGCTGACGTTCCTTGCAGTTCGCCAAGGTCCGCCAAATTCCGCGAGGACCGACAAAAAAATTTAACATGTTTTATTATTCGCGCGGAAAGATGGAAACGTACTCTCAACGCCAAGAACTCGCGGGTGACCGTACTTACGGCCACCGCGCGAAACCGCATAGGTGAGATAAGGGTATTAGTCATCATGATTGTGGTTCCGAGTACGGGAATAGATAGAGAGATTCCACGTATTAATACTTAACTTCCTTAGTAACTCAAAAGTTACTCAAACTCTAAATGGAATATTCTAATATTTTGAGATGGATTTTTTCCCCATAAGCAATGAGTTTTAAAGTCTAAAAACAAAAGAGACTTGAAGTATTTCCCTTTACATATAAAAAATCTAGAACATATTTTGTCTTTTTAATTAAATTATGAAACCTTTCCATAATATTTATATTTTTTAGATGCACTATATATGTATAAAATGTGAGGCTGAACCAAAAATGGGCATTTAAAAAAAAAATTATTATTAATTGACTTCCAATGTTACTATGTAGGAAGTGTGAACAATATCTGTCAAAAAAATTGTGGTTTTTCTTTATTTTACTTGTTTTCAACATCGTAAATTAATACAGAAGACACTGAAATTACAACAGAACAAATATTGGATGTAGACAGGAAAATTAGTGGCAAATAATCCAGAATAAGTTTTATATTTTAGATTCCTTAAAGTAGCCGTATTTTGCTTTGATGACAGCCCTGCACACGCTTGGTATCTTCTCACCCAGACTCAAGAGGTAGTCACCTGGAATGGTTTTCTTGATGGACTTTCCAGAAGTGTTGGATACTTGTTGGCTGCTTTTCTTTCACTCTGAATTTCATCCCAAACCTTCTCAAATAGATTTAGATCATGTGATTGTGGAGGCCAGGTCATTTGATTCAACACTCCATCACTCTCCATCTTGGAGACCTCTTGCATGAGCTAGAGGTGTGTTTGGGGTCGTTGTCCTGTTGGAAAACAAATGAAGGTACCACTAAGTGCAAACCAGATGGGATCTCATGTCACTACAGAATGTTGTAGTCAAAATAGAGGGCCAGCATGGCTACCACATCACCATCAAAGCACCACACTCATTACTCACTCCATCACACCTCCTCCTCCATGCTTCACAGTGAGAACCACACATTCAGGAACCGTCTGTTCTACATCTGACAAAGACAGCAGTTAGAACTGTAAATCTCACATTTGGACTCATCAAACCAAAGGACATTTTTCAACTGATCTATTTCCTTGTCTTTTCTGGCCCAAGCAAGTTTCTTCTGCTTGATCTTCTTCCAAAGTAAAAGTTTCTTTGCTGCAATTTCGACCATGAAGGCTTGATTCAAACCTTTGAACAGTGGATGTTGAAATATGTCTGCCACTCCGATAAGGATGTATGTTGGCTCTATTCTGAGCTGCTGTAAATTGATAAATTTTTTTAGTTATTCTAATAAACCTATCCTCTGCAGCAGCGGTATCTCCTGGTCTTAATTTTCTGGGACGGTCCTCATCAGAGCCAATTTCATCGTAGCATTTGATGGTTTTGCTGACTGCACTTGGGGATACATTCAATATAGGACTTTAAGTACTTATGGTCATATACATTTATACATTTAGGCTTTATTCATATACATTGTATATATACAAATGTATATACATTTTACATCTAGGCTTTATACATTCAATATTATAGGACTTTAAGTACTTAGGGTCAACGGTCCAGAGTGTGGAAAGGAGGTGAAGAGGCGGGTAAAGGCAGGTTGGAATGGGTGGAGAAAATGTTAGGTGTGTTTTGCGATAAAGGAGTATCAGCAAGAATGAAAGGAAAGGTGAACAAGACAGTGGTGAGACCAGCGATGCTCTACGGCTTGGAGACAGTGGCACTGAAGATAAGACTGAAGATGTTGAGGTTCTCTTTGGGAGTGACAAGGATGGATAGGATCAAGAATGAGTTCATCAGAGGGACAATCCATGTGAGATGTTTTGGAGATAAAGTCAGAGAGGCCAGATTGAGATGGTTTGGACATGTTCAGAGGAGAGGTGGTGAATGTATGGAATGTATGATGCTGAGGTTGGAACTGCCAGGAAGGAGGTCTAGAGGAAGACCAAAGAGGAGATTTATGGATGCTGTGAGAGAGGACATGAAGTTAGTTGGTGTAAGAGAAGAGGATGCAGAGGATAGGGTTATATGGAGGCAGATGATTCGCTGTGGCGACCCCTGAAAGGGAACAGCCGAAAGACAAAGAAGACTTGCGGATACATTCAAAGTCCTTGAGATATTTCGGGGCTGATCTTCTTAACTTAAAGTAATGATGGACTGTCTTTTCTCTCTGACTGAATTTTGATTTGTACAATAGATGTAATAGGGATATTGACTCTATACCCACCCTTCCTTTTCACAAGACATCTAATGGTTTAAATCACATTAAGAAGGCAAGAGGTGTAACAAAGGTAGATCTGTGAATTGAAACCATTCCAGATGGCTGGTACTGTAGTATGTACATGGATGTTGTGTATGTCTATACTGTATGTATTGTTGAAGTGAAGCTGTTAAAAAGTGCATCCTACAGTAAATGCACCAAACACGAGCAGGAAAAATGAACCGCATCCATTTGCAAGTGAAAGGTTTCACTGCCAACTCTGTTACCACAGTGATTATGGCTTTGTTAAGTACACAATGTGGTGTTTGCACAACACGGTGACATAATCAAATAATGTCTGATCTGTACTTGTACTGCTGGGTGACTGTAATGGCACTAACAGAGTGTAAATGTCCTTTTTCTTGGCTTTAATATTCTCCCCAAATCCACTTAATTTATTTAGGGCTGCTTTGCCCAGCCCATATTTTATAGAAGTTTGAGGGTGAGTCAAAAATTATACGCACTCTGACTGGAGAATAAATTTCAATCAACTTTTAGAAAAGAAAAATACATCATAATCTGCTTGCTTTTCAGTACACGTTGTCCATCTGCCAACAAGATTTTTTATTTCCCTCATTAAAAAAGGGTCACAAATTCATCCGAGTCCAATGGAGCGAGATCAGGAGTATAGGGAGAATGCTTTAACACCTCAAAGTGAAGTTTTTGAGTGTCGAAGGTGTGAGCAAGTGTGTGCTAATGTGCTTTGAGATCATGACACCCTTGGATATCAGGCCTCTGCTTTTAGGCTTCAGCTCTTCAATAAGCATCTCACTGTAACAAACACTTTTGATTGTTGAAACTTTTTCCCTGATAATATTCCAATACTGGCCCTTGAGAAAGGCCCAGCTAAAAACTATAAGCATTGATGAATTTTCCAGCTGATGGTCGACTCTAAATACGATACCACCATGAGTGAGAATGACGTAAATGCATTTAGTGGATTTTTGGAAAATGTTAAAGCCAAGCAAGAAAGCACAGGTATAAGTACTTTATTTTTGGATGTTTTTCAAACACCGTAATATATACGTAGAAGGTTTCACTTATCATGTGGGAAACTTTTGTGTTTCTAGTGAGTCTGGTTTCGTCCCCTATTCCTGTTTTCTGTTGGGATTTATGAATTATGACATAAACTTAAGGGAAGCACTTACAGTACGAATATGCATGACAAGACTCATGATATTCAACAATATTTGAAATGAAGAATTCTTTGTTTGCAAGAAACTCAACACTTGTTCCTTGATTTAATTTTCTGCCAGTGACTCACTACAAAATCACAAACAAAGAGTGAGATTTTTATATCAGCGTGCATTTTAAAGTGTAGCACTCGACTATTGCCTGCCTGTCGGATTGACGTTATCCTTGTTGTGCAGTTCCCAATGGACAAGAGGAAATGGACAGCGAGACAGCGAACCAAATGGCGTGGAAGGACGGCCGCCAATTGTTGCGCAAGTCTGTAATCTCTTTTTACATTGACGATAAGAAGCAATGATGGCTATTTTTATTTTGAGCATTTGATTGTTGTATGCAGGTACCTGGAGGAGGTGGGTTATTCTGACACTATACTGAACATGCGCTCTAAACGAGTGAAGTCTCTTTTGGGTAGCTGTAACCCGGAGGTAAATGGGCCTCTGCCACAAGGTCCTTCCCCAGAGCCCAAACCCAGCGGAGGAAGAGACTCTCTACTTGTACGCCAGATAGAGGAGCAGATCAAAAGGTGAGAGAAAGATTACATCATAGCATCTACATGAAGGTCTCTAATGGCAAGTTCCTAGGTCTAATTTAAGCCTAGACTCTAAAGGCTTTTCTACAGATACTCTAAGGACATTTAATACAAAAATAGCAAATTAATTTTAATATAAATTAATTTTGCTTTATTGTCTCCAGCTGCAGCATGACAGTTCTTTTGTTTTTGTGTGTAAATTACAGAAATGCTGGAAGAGAAGGTTCTACTGAGCACACTGGTAGGTCACTACTGGATAAAATTCCTTTCCTGCGTAGCTGTGATGGTGAGGATGACAGTGATGAAGATGACGATTTCCAGGGAATAGCCACAGATTGCATCGATGGACCACATAAAAACAAAAAACCTAGAGGCAAGGTTAGGCGTGACATGAACACACACACACACACACACACACACACACACACACACACACACACACACACCGAGATCATATATATACAATAGCACCTTGTTTCAACACTTTATAATAGACAAAAGCACCCAAAGCAAACTTGTTTTTACTGTTTTTAACGACAATTAGATACAGTATCATGTATTTTTTTTTTCAGCCTTTTGGAGAACCCATGGCCCCAGGCCTAGACCCTGAGGATGAAGATGATGAGGATGACTCAGAAGATGCCCTCAGCGAATTTGATTTCCTAGGTTCAGGAGAAGAGGGCGAGGGGGCTGGCGAGGCGTGCATTTCAGGAGATGGCCGTGAGCTAGGTATGGAAACCCTGGTGCAAGGCTCTTGTGCTAAATCTTTCAGAAACCGGGAATCAAGAGACAAGTTGTAGAAGGATTGAAAATGTATGAAGCGCACACAAAAAGTGAAATAAAGAAAGAAAAGTTATATGCAGTAATGGTCTGACCATTGAAGGGTTCTGTGTTTGCTGTCATGTATGATGTCACCAGGTCTGGTTTGACGTTTCTCTAAAATGCAACCATCTTCAGCTCCAAATGTTATGACCAGCTGTGAGATCAAGAAGAACAATTAAAGACTCTGCCTGGCGCCAAAAGTCACCACCTGGATTTAACTTAGAAAATTAGAGCTAATAATAATAAGAACCTTCTATTGGATAATAACTGCAGTGGTTAATATGTTTCAGCTGGTATGGCCGTAATGTTCCACTTCATCAGAAAGGTAAAATTATTGTCCTGCATAAAAAGGAAAGCAACTAAGGAGATAAAATTACTCAAGTTGGGTTAAACGCTGTCCATAGCATTATTAAAACCTGAAAAAGTGGTGACCCATCATCTTCGTGGAAGAAATGCGGAAGGAAAAATTGTGTCCATGTTTGTGGTGCCAAACCCGCTACAGTATCCTAATACCTAGACGATGTTGAATGTTTGTTGGACTTGTGGACTAATTAGACTTACGAACGAGCTCTTGGAACAGAACTCATTCGTATGTTTAGGACTTACTGTATTGGGAAATAACTGTTCCAGTTTGTGTGTTTTTCATACTTTTGCTCAAATGAAAAAAAAATTTGGAATGTGACCCCAATTACTGGGACTCACATTCCTGCAGTATAATACATATCCCTTTGGCATTTCATAAATGAGTATTTTCACTGGATGTTTCGCACTGTACTGTAGGTTGCACTCTCGGCTTCTCATCTGATGTCTTCATACTGGATACGGTTGGAGGAGGGGACATAAATCTTGGCGAGTTGGCAGACCTTACTGTTGCTAATGACTTCAACATTGATGTGAGAAATTTTTTTAAATTTTCTTCTTATTTATTTATTTCTTTTTTCTATACTGTACAGTAGATAACTTTTACCAATAGTCATTGTCACAAAGCAGCTTTACAGAATTAAAAGAAAATAATGTAAATGAGTTGAGGGCCGACGGTGGCAAGGAAAAACTTCCCGATAGGATAAAACTTTGAAAGGAAACGGACTTAACAGGGTGGCATTTGGGTGATGACCGATACCAGGGATTGATCTGCAGTTATACTGTGTGTTAGAAGGCTGGAAGTTCAATATCACAAGAGAGTCGTTTGGAGTCCAGTTTTGTTATGGAAGGCTCAGGTGCAAAACTGTTTGTAGGAATTTCAGTTGTTAATTGTTGAGTGAAATTGAGGTTTTTGGATCCTTATTCAAATATTTAATAGTTTGAGTCCAACAGACAGAATCCAGGCTCATTGTGGATGCAGGAAGCAAAAAAAAGCAACTTTTTTGTTTTCTCGCAAATCCCGCTTCTGCGTTATGATTGCGTACAAAAATTAGGCTTCATCTATGATTGGTTAGGGCAAATGGGGGTCTGACAAATCTGATATAATTGTTTAATTAATTAATTAATTAATTCATCTTTTTTTTATGTTTTCATGCCTGTAAGAATTTCTTTTCTATCAACTCTTTATAGCAACAGGACAGCCAGGAGGAGTTTAAGAAGATATGGAACCCACGCTTTACCCTCCGAAGTCACTTTGACGCGATCCGATCACTGAAATTTCACCCTTCTCAGCCTGTGCTATTGACGGCTTCAGAGGATGGAACACTAAAGCTCTGGAACCTGAACAAAACAATGCATTCAAAGAAGTAAGCTCCCACGCCTAACCTCTGATGTCTTTCTATTAACTGAGCGAGACTGTGATGTTGCCGTCTTACGACTTGTCAATGAGCAGAATTCTCACCCGATCACTGCAACATGAGCTTCTATGAATGAAGAATTTAAAGGCATGCCATGTCTATGCAGTGAGATCATTATATTGTCTGGATATGTGAGTGGAGGTAGTGCGTCTTATTCTGTACATCCATATTATGAAGCTGTTGTTACAGTATTTATCGGTGCAGCAGTACCTCTGCATATGAATTCTTAAGTTCTTAAGGCAAAATTATCATATTGCGAAACACGTGTTCCCGTTGGAAGTTATGCAAATGCAGATAATCTGTTCCAGCCACCCAAAACTATTACCAATATCACCAATTTCCAACACTATAACCATATTTTTGCATATTAACACAATAAATTATTTTTTTAAAAAGCATGTAAATGAAGTTAAATATGAAATAAGTAGTATCCTGTATTCAGGGTCACGGGGGGCCTGGAGCCTATCCAAGGAAGCTTAAGGCACGAGGCAGGGTACACCCTGGACAGGGTGCCAATCCATCGCAATGCAAGATAGAAATCAGATCTGATTAAAAAAAAAATAAACAATACTGGAAAAAAGAATAAAAAAAAAAATGATGCATTAAACGGTGAAAGTCGATAAAAATTGAATGATGATATTCAAACCTACATACAGTAATGCCTTTAATGTTGTTCATGACTTCGGCCTCAGTCATGTTTAATTTCATATTCAAGCACACTTTGTGAGTGTGTGTGTGTGTGTGTGTGTGTGTGAGTGTGTGTGTGAGTGTGTGTGTGAGTGTGTGTGAGAGTGTGTGTGTGTGTGTAAGTGAGTGTGTGTGAGTGTGTGTGTGTGAGAGTGTGTGTGAGAGTGTGTGTGTGAGAGTGTGTGTGTGTGAGTGTATGTGTGTGTGTGTGTGTGAGTGTGTGTGTGAGTGTGTGTGTGTGTGAGAGTGTGTGTGTGAGAGTGTGTGTGTGTGAGAGTGTGTGTGTGTGAGAGTGTGTGTGTGTGTGAGAGTGTGTGTGTGTGAGAGTGTGTGTGTGTGAGAGTGTGTGTGTGTGTGAGAGTGTGTGTGTGTGTGAGAGTGTGTGTGTGTGTGAGAGTGTGTGAGAGTGTGGGTGTGTGTGTGAGTGTGAGTGAGAGTGTGAGTGAGAGTGTGAGTGAGAGTGTGTGTGAGAGTGTGTGTGTGTGAGAGTGTGTGTGTGTGAGAGTGTGTGAGTGAGTGTGTGTGAGTGAGAGTGTGAGTGAGAGTGTGTGTGAGAGTGTGTGTGAGTGTGTGAGAGTGTGTGTGAGAGTGTGTGTGAGAGTGTGTGTGAGAGTGTGTGTGAGAGAGTGTGTGAGAGAGTGTGTGAGAGAGTGTGTGAGAGAGTGTGTGAGAGAGTGTGTGTGTGTGTAAGTGTGTGTGAGAGTGTGTGTGAGAGTGTGTGTGAGAGTGTGTGTGAGAGTGTGTGTGAGAGTGTGTGTGTGTGAGAGTGTGTGTGTGTGAGAGTGTGTGTGTGTGAGAGTGTGTGTGTGTGAGAGTGTGTGTGTGTGAGAGTGTGAGAGTGTGTGTGTGAGAGTGTGTGTGTGAGAGTGTGTGTGTGAGAGTGTGTGTGTGAGAGTGTGAGTGTGTGAGTGTGTGTATTCTCAGAAACCCCCCCCAGTTCTGTCTCTGCCTCAGGACACCTTCTAAAAGCAAAAACAGCACACACAGGCCCTGGGTAATAACTCACTGAGACCCATTATGTGTTCCAGCCCCCCGTCGCTGCATCTACAGCCAGTGCTTAACCACGTCCCCTTCGGCAAATTCTACATTTTATTGTCTTGTTTTTTTCACCAGATAAATGCAAATCTTAGACTTTACATGACAAACGGCGGCCCCCAGCAGGACAAACTACACCTGCAGACATTTAACGTTGCTATGTGTTTCTGTACTTTTTGTAATTTTCATAAGAGGTTATTTTAGACAAAAATGTTAGACATCAGATAAATGCTTGAGGAATTTTCTGCAAGGTTCTTACAACGCGTTACTGGAATTTCTACTCAATCCTCCTGACAGAAGTGGAGTAAATCAGTCTAAATCGTTGGCCTTGTGGCTCAGACGTTTCAGGTCAGGGCTTTGTTATGACTGCTCAAGCACACTTTGTAAACTATGCTTAGGATTACTATCTGTAACTATCTGGCTGATTTAGCTTCACTATTTCAGCATGAACCTCCTTCCTCTTGATGATCTTTGGTTTTCTGAAGTGCACTAATCGCTCTTCCAGCAAAACATCCACGACAAGCTGCTGGTGCTTCATCCGTCACAGTTGGGATGGTTTTCTTTGTGTTAAAACTCTGTTTCCATTCTATACCGCTTAATCCTGTGTTCAGGGTCGCGGGGGACCTGGACCCTATCCCAGGAGACTTCGGGCACTAGGCGGGGTACACCCTGGACAGGGTGCCAATCCATCGCACACATACATACACACACTCACACACCCAATCACACACTACGGGCAATTTGGGAACGCCAATTAGCCTAATCTGCATATCTTTGGACTGTGGGAGGAAACCCGGAGTACCCGGAGGAAACCCACCAAGCACGGGGAGAACATGCAAACTCCATGCACACAGAGATGGGAATCGAGCCTGGCCGGGGAATCGAACCCAGACCCTGGAGGTGCAAGGCGACAGTGCTAACCGCTACACCACCGTGCCGCCACCCTCACAATATGACCTGTAAAATTGTTGCTTTTTTTTTTTTTCTCCCAATACCTGACAGTGGTTTTGTTTAAATGCTCCAAGTTAGAAACACCGCTTATATTATAAACTATACAGTAGTTTAGCCATTTATTCAGTTAAAATAGCTTTTTGCTCAATAATTACTGTTTTTTAAAAGATATGCCATTAAAATTCCAGGGCTACCCCATTTCAGGGCTTTGCATAAGGTAAAAGCAAAAAAAAGCAAAAAAATCTGTAGTGTCCGTAACCATGTTTAATTCATGTTGCAATATCTTAACAATTTAACTTTTTAGAATAATACTCTTTTTTTCGGTTTACATCTTTTCATGTGAAATCTAAATTGGCCGAGTTTTATCTAAATGACAGTTAAGATCATTGAAATATTTTAATTCAGCAATGTTACGGACACTACATACATAAAAAGGCATGACATTGGATTTTGGGCACAAAGAAGCAAAATTCATTCCATATATGGAACAATTTAGTGCCAAACAGAGTATGACAATAAAAATGATGCAAGAAAAACCTCGTAAGATTGTGAATGAGTAAACGTGTCCTTATTTCCTCTTTTGTTGTCGTTGTCAGGGGTGCAGCACTGGATGTTGAACCTATTTACACTTTCCGAGGACATGGGTAAGTGCTCGTCCCGGCTGTGGGCGTCCGGTCAAATTTGTTTAGTGTTCGCATAAGACATGTATTGTATTACACTGAATTTGAGGTAATCCGAGTTTAAGCAATGAAAATTGTGTGTCTGTAGTGGAGCAGTCCTCTCTCTAGCCATGGGCGAGGAAGGGAAGTACTGCTACAGCGGAGGTCTGGATGGAAGCATACGCTGTTGGAAAAGTCCAGATCTCAATGTGGATCCTTATGACAACTACGGCAAGTCTACACCATGTTTACAAATGTCTAGATCCATTTATACTTGAAGCTGTGAAACGTTCAAAGGTTGGAGCTCAGCAGGGTAGCAGTTGAACCTCTTCACGTTCAGATCAGTGACTGCTGACGATTGTATTATTCAACTCAAACAGCACAATGATGACCTTCACAAGCTCCAGGTCTCCCAGGTTTTATCATAAAACTGTCGGGATTTATTTACTTTTTGCACGACTATGAAAACGGCCAAAAGTATGTGGCCGCCTGACCAGCATGTTTGAAATCCTGTTCAAAAGTTAAAGGTGTCCAGTCGGCTTTTGGTCAGGACGCTGTAGGGGAACTTAAGTTGTTCCACACCAACATCGACAGATCATTCATTCATTCATTTTCTATACCGCTTAATCCTGTGTTCAGGGTCGCGGGGGACCTGGAGCCTATCCCAGGAGACTTTGGGCACTAGGCGGGGTACACCCTGGACAGGGTGCCAATCCATTGCAGGGCACACACACATACACACACTCACACACCCAAACTACAGGCAATTTAGGAACGTCAATTAGCCTAACCTGCATGTCTTTGGACTGTGGGAGGAAACCGGAGTACCCGGAGGAAACCCACCAAGCACGGGGAGAACATGCAAACTCCATGCACACAGAGACGGGAATCGAGCCTGGCCGGGGAATCGAACCCGGACCCTGGAGGTGCAAGGCGACAATGCTAACCACTACACCACCGCGCCGCTTTGACAGATCATCTTGTTATGAATTTTACTTTCTTCCAAGGGAGATCCTTATTCTGGACAGGTTTGCACAAGTTCCAGTTAAAGGAATTCACAATACAGTTCTATTCTATATATATTCTAGTCAGATCCGTACTTTGTGGGAAGGCAAACGTGTCCTGGTTTATAGTTTATTTCTATTATCTCCAACAGTTTTTCATCCATTAGACATAAGTCACAATATCATGTGCTGTAAATGGACATCGATGCAATTCTAACTTTTTTTTTTTTTTTTGATTTGGAGAGAAACTCTCACAACAGTAAAAAAAAAAAAAAAATGGAACCACAATACAACAATTGATATGTCAACTATATAAAGTATAATTTAACATGTAAAGGATGCTTTTAATTAGCATTTGCTCAACAAATATCACTGACTGGACAAGATTTTCAACTTTGTTTTGTGTCTGTATTCTTTTTTCCCCCTCTTCATATAATAATAATAATAATATTAATACCCAGACCAAGGGGTTGAGAGTGCGGTGTTATTAGGACATGAGGATTCAGTCTGGGATCTGGCGTACTCATCCACCCTGAAGCGTCTGGCCTCCTGCTCGGCAGATGGCACTGTGCGTATCTGGGATGCCCAGAACGCCACACCCTGCGTAGCTGTTTTCAACAAAGGGAAAGGTGGGTGTGTTATTCCTGCCACCTAGCTGTCTAGCGCACACCCATGTGTCTGAGTCGAAGGTAAATTATAATAAAATGGTGAAAGTGATGTATATTTTACTCTCATACTGTATGCCTTGTCACTCATAAGTAACTATTTTTCCTTTGAATACGAACATCAAAATATATGTCCATCATTGACGAGAATACATAATAAGTATATAACCAACATCCCAGAAACAGCTGCATATACTCCAGATGTGCGGTACAAACTATTGATTAAACATTTTTCTTCTTAAGTGCTGAAAAATAAAGCTTTCTGTACCACAGAACATGAAACTCCTACTTCCATCGCGTTTGGGAATGTAGACCCGTCCCAGGCTGTTGTGTCCTTTGATAGCGGTGAGACAGTCCTCTATGACCTCAACACGGAGCAAAGCATCATGGTCCTAGAGACCCAGACAAAGGACGGTGAGTAGGAAGAATTAAACAGAATTAAATACTAAAACGTGTATAAATTAGTGGTACCAGTGTTTAGTGAAACGTACAGTTGGTTGGTGCTCAAATGTGTTCAAATTACAATATCAAAAAAAATATATGTATATAATAGACCATCATCTTATACAGACCTGAACATTAGCCATACATACTCTGTTTGTGTCTAATGCATTCTGCAGGGAATCAGCTGATTAACAGCGTGGTCAGCCATCCGTCCCAGCCCATCTCAATCACCGCTCATGAGAACCGAACCATCCGCTTCATGGATAACAAGACAGGTGGGTTTATGTGAGAGAAAAAAATGATCTTTGTTGCTGACTGCATTTTTTGCAGGGCAGCAGCCAATACAGGCACTCTTCATCTTCCTGTAGTGTTTAGGAATGAAATAAAGAGGACATTTTATTCTACTGTACTTTATTCACATATTAGCTGATGTACCTGTCGATGATGGGAAGAAATCATTAAAAGGTTGCATCTAAAAAATAAGCTGATCAGCTTTAATGTAATCAGTGATGTTATTATTATTGCAGGTTGAAGCCCATGTACGTGTCTGTCTGTCTGTCTGTCTTTCTGTACGGCAGAACTCTCTGTCTAACTTATTAATACAAAGAAATCACATTTTGTAAGGTTGAGTATCTTACACCCTGTTTACGCTTTCGTCATCAGCCCAATACAGTACTGTTACAATACTGTTCAGTACTCACAGAGAGAATCGCAGATGAGAAATCGAAAAAGTAGATCAGATCAACGTTAAGTTTTGTCTTACAATGACTCCAGCACGTTAAAATGCCACTTTAGTGCTCTTAGTTCACGGGTGAAATTATGAACTAAAAATATTCAGTTTGGCTTTTCTAATTAATATCTATTGGTGCAGGTGTTTGTTTACATTGAGCAAGAAGCGCATTAGTAGCTTATTTTAAAGTAGATTATTAAATCCAACACATAACTGTTCATAGCATCGCTTTTAGATAACTATGTACTGCAAACGTTTCCTTAAATTCTGTCCAGACAGTTTTGCGTGATGCCGTGACAATCTGACTGGACATACTGACATCCAGACTGACAGACATGCAGAGAGACAGGCAGACATGCAGAGAGACAGGCAGACATGCAGAGAGACAGGCAGACATGCAGAGAGACAGGCAGACATCCAGAGAGACAGACATGCAGACAGACAGACATGCAGACAGACAGGCAGACATACATACAAACATACAGACACAAACAGACACAGACAGACAGACAGACCGAGACACAGACAGACAGACATACATACAGAGACACTGACAGACATAGGCAGACACAGGCAGACATCCAGAGAGGCAGACATCCAGAGAGACAGACATGCAGACAGACAGACAGACATGCAGACAGACAGACACAGACAGACAGGCAGACATAGACACAAACAGATACAGACAGACAGACAGGCAGACATGCAGACACAGACAGACAGGCAGACATACAGATACATACAGACACAGACAGACAGGCAGACATACAGACACAAACAGACACAGACAGACAGACAGACCGAGACACAGACAGACAGACATACATACAGAGACACTGACAGACATAGGCAGACACAGGCAGACATCCAGAGAGGCAGACATCCAGAAGGGCAGACAGACAGACATACAGACATACAGACACAAACAGACACAGACAGACAGGCAGACATACAGACACAAACAGAGAGACAGACAGGCAGACAGACAGACAGTTTCCTGAAGCTGGTTTCAGATCCCCAATGTATGAAAAGTAAAGGTATAACTGAAATAGAGTTCTGACCAATGTACAGACACGATCTTTTGTTAACACCCATTTATCCAGCATAACAAGCTTTTAAAGTCTTAAATAATTGCTGTTAAATGTGAATAAATCAAGTTAAATGTGAATTAATCGAATAACTTAAACACAGTTAAATGTGTAAGATAAAAGTGTTAGTGATAATCTACATACAAAATATTTCTCTCTGATTATGTAATTTAATTTTCCTTCCTCTTCGTCTACTTCCTGTGACCTCTACAGGGAAAGTGATTCACTCCATGGTGGCTCATCTAGACGCCGTCACCTGCCTTACCACTGACCCTAAAGGCAGTTATCTCATCTCTGGCAGTGAGTATAAAAAACAAACCATACTTCCCTAACATTGCTGTGTTCAAATATCCGGTGTTTGTTACAAGATATTTTAAACGTACAGTATAACACACTGTCCGAATGCTGAAATTACTGGAACTAATGCCGATTCATCGTTCAAACCTGAACTGAAAGTTTAATAGTGAAAGTAGAGTAGGAGTGACATGAAGTTAGAGGATTTGCTCTAAACAGCCGTGTAACCGCCTGTACTGTAGGTGAGGTTTGGCAGTGGGGACGGTATAATGGCAGCATGTCAAATGCATTTAGCATCAAAATCGATGTGAAACAATGTGGTGCCAAGCTTGTCCGGTGGTCTCCGGCTAAAGCACGCCTTCAAACCATCAACGCCGTAAATTAGTGCATGTTGTAAAAGATCTTGTGCTATAAATCTAAGTGTCGATTAGAGACGTGCTTTATGCAGACCAGCTATAAATTTGAAGAAAACTCTCAATCACTGTGATATATTAATTTTTGTTCAATAAAAACAAAATGCCGACGCAGCCACTTTGTCTGTGGTCAGCGCTCCGCGGTCTCGAGCTACAGCATGTCCCACCCGCAGCACTGAGATCTCATCACATCTCGTCTGATCTGTTAGACATCAACCCTAAAGCCGTGCTACAGACATAAGACCGAAGCAGCGTCTGAAACGTGTCGACTGACATAATTCTCATTTCATTATAACTGCAACTCGGGATCTGAGATCATGGTGTGATATCTGGGTTTTGGGGACATTCCTAGGGATGTGATAACCTATAGCGTGAGTGGGGTAGAAGGGTTGGTTTGAGCCGAAAGTTACCCTGAATTCTAGTGTTAATGCGTTTCAGGTATTAAAGGTTTTTGTAGGATTTTGTCTTGTTCTAAATTTTCACACCAAGATTTTTAATGTTCCTGGACATGCGCAGTGGTAAAGTGCTCGGCCATATCGTTCGGAGCTAGCGAGTTTGCTCTACAGCCAATCAGGGGCATCTGAGAGCTCACGCAAGCGGAAGGAGCGGATAGCGCTATCCTCCGAGTGTGTTTCGAAAAGAAAGGAAAGGAAACATGTGATAGTCTTCAGCTGAGTGGTAGCCTTAATGTGGGAGCCCCCTAGTGGGGGGGTGGGGCAGTGCATGTCGGTTTATAAGCTTCTTTGGACTCCTTGGACTTTCTCCCATTAAGGAGTCACCACAGTGGACCATCTGATCCGCACACAGCTTTTTTACGCTTTACAAACGTTTTACGCTAATGTCCCTCCTGATGCAATCTGAAGTGGGCTTAGGACCGACACTGCATGCGAGTCGGGGCTCGAACCCGGATCCTCAGATTCTCAAATCAACCCAATGGCTTTCAGTCTCCTTCATTATTAATAATCGCTATTGGCTTTAGCCTTGGAACAAAACAAAAATAAATCAAATGGGTCGACCACTATACTGTCAGGCTGTCGTTCATCGTTTGAAACTGTGTTACCTGTTAATTATTACTGTCCGCAGCTGTGTTTTTAAAAAACTAAATAGAAAAAGCATCTGTCCTGGATCTTCTAAATTTCTCTCCAATTAAAATACAGCATCATGTCTAACAAAGTATTTACCGCGTCTTCGCGCAGGTCACGACTGCTCCGTCCGCTTGTGGATGCTGGATAGTCACACGTGCGTGCAGGAGATCACAGCTCACCGGAAGAAGCACGACGAGGCGATCCACGACGTGGCTTTCCACCCTTCACAGCCCCTCATCGCCAGCGCGGGAGCCGATTCCCTCGCCAAGATCTTCATTTGACCACAGCTAATTCTCAGCCAACGTTGGTTAGTGTAAAAAGGGCTTTCTCCCGAACCGAAATATGTAACACCGAGGTTGGTATATAAGCCTGGAAAGCAGAACACCGATTGCACACTACAAACGTTCTTCCTGTAACTCTACAAGTGATGCTGCACCAGTATAAAAATCGCAGGACGATACTGGTGGCGTAAAGACTAACTTATGGTGACGTGGCTGAAAATGAAAGATCTGACTGTAAAGGGAAAAATGTCAAATGTTTAGGTGAATGGTTTATTACAGTACTCCTAAATTCTTAAATTCAGTATTCTTAAAATAATAATAATAGTAGTAGTAATAATACCATAAAAGGTAAAAAAAAAAAAGAAAACCAGCCATTTATAAACAATTGGCAGTTGAAATACAGAAATCAGAAGTTTACATACACTTCAGCTGAAGTCATTATAACTTTTTATTTAATAAAATTTTTTAAATAATAACCATAATAACCATCCAACCTCCCCAAATTTCCAGGTCTAATCGGACATCGTCTTTACCCACGACATCAGCAATTTCTCCCAACAATTGTTTATCCATAAATGATTTCAGTACATCACAATTCCAGTGGGTCAAAAGTTTACAGACACTCAGTTGAACGTCTCTGTTAAAGCTCAGAGCATCTATAAGGCATATACACATTAATTATTATACTGGATGTTTTTCCCTTTTCTCACCATTCTTTATAAACCCTAGAAATGGTTGTGTGTGAAAATCCCAGTAACTGAGCAGATTGTGAAATACTCAGACCGGCCCGTCTGGCACCAACAGCCATGCCACGCTCAACATAGCTTAAATCACCTTTCTTTTCCATTCTGACATTCAGTTTGGAGTTCAGGAGATTGTCTTGACCAGGACCACACCACTAAAAGCAACTGTCATGTGATTGGTTGATTAGTTAGTTGCATTAATGAGAAATTGAACAGGTGTTCCTAATAATCCTTTAGGTGAGTGTGTACTATATATATATATATATATATATATATATATATATATATATATATATATATATATATGATTTGGTTTAACTACTTGGGGTGTTAATGGGTAGCTTGGAAGATTCCCAAAAATGATGTCATTCCTTCAAAAGCTTATTAACATCATTCGAGTGCTGGTGTATCTGTTGATGTTTTTTTCAGACCTACCTTCAAACTCAGTGCCTCTGTTTGACACCAAATCAAAAGAAATCAACCCAAGACATCAGGAAAAATAAATAAATGTGGGCCTCCACCAGACTAGTTCATCCTTAGGAACAATTTCCAAATGCTGCAAAAAACAAAACAAAAAAAAAGATATAACTTTTTGGAGAAATGATTAAAGAAAAATTGTAACTGTTTGGCTGTAATGATCATCGCTGTCTGGAGGAAAAAAGTTAACGCCTGCAAACCGAGGAACACCATCATACCTGTGACTCATGGGAGGTGGCAGCATCATGTTGTGGGTCTGGTGCACTACATAGAACAGACGGCATCATGAGGAACGATGATCACATGGATATACAGATTGAAGCCATCAGCCAGGAAGTCCAGCTTGGTCGCAGATATGTTCTCCAAGTTAAACAACTTAAAGGCAATATTACCAAATGCTAAACAAGTGTATCTAAATTTCTGACCCACTGGGAATGTGATGAAGGAAATAAAAGCTGAAAAATCTTTCACCCTAGGACCCTGAGATCCTAAGACCTTCAATTAGATAAGATTTAAAAAAAAAAAAAAAAAAAGTTTGTTCAAGTCTTTCGCTACTTTAAGACCGTGAAATGTCAATAATAGAAGATTTTCTTTAATCCTAGTAAACATTTCCTGTCTTAGGTCAGAACTCTAAACAATTAAAGTACTGACTTAAGACATGGGAATGTTTACTAGGATTAAATGTCAGGAATTGTGAAAAACTGGGTTTAAGTGTGTTTGGCTAAGGTGAATGTAAACTTCAAGTTTCAACTGTTCAACTGTGTGTGTGTGTGGGGAGGCGGTCAACATCTCCCCCTGTTTAGTCGAATTTGTGTCTATACTGCCACCTGGTGTACGGTTAAGTGACATCCATCTGTCATTTTTTTCCCCCAAAGTCCACAAGAACCTACACACACCTACTGTATGGATATCCTACTAACTAGACCACGCCATGACTGATATCGGTTATATCAAAAAGTTATATAATAACAACACTATCAATATCAGGATCCAGATTTAAACTGCATTGTTTACTGATATATGACTGAGCGGGATACGTAGGTTGTTGCATCATAATCTTGTGTCTGTTTTTCCGTCCTTATCTTCACGTCCGGTCCAGCGATGAAACACACACAAATGGCCTGAGTAGATACCGGACCCCATATACAGTGGTGGCCAAATGTATTCGGACAGCATGCCATGTGTTTGTTCTAAACAGGTGATTACACTAAATAACTTCGAGCCTACAGTATATATCTATCTGGCTGAAGAGTCATGCTAATGAAATGTAAAACGTGGGTCCATGGTGCCATATCCTGGATCATCTCCAGACCTAAACTCGATAGAAACCTGTTGGAGAACGAGGCAGGAGCAGTCAGGAATCCGTCTTCTGTACAGTACATGATCTTCATGAAAGAATGACAAATGCATGGTTCGAGTGAGTAACGTCTTTTTGATTCTCTGCCCAGCCGGATCCAACGCGTTTTGAAGAATAAGGGATCTCATACGAAATATCGATCGGATAGCACTTTCATTGCATAAAATCGCATTTTATACAGTACTGTTCGTCAATAAATGTCAGTAAAAGATTGAATATAATTTTTTTCCCGCAACACTTTTGGCCACCACTGTGCACAATGCTGAAATTCTCTCCAGGAATCCATTTCTGTCCATTTCACACTCGACCGACTCTTGTAGATGCGTAACAGCCGTATCATCAGAACTACAGTACTGTATATGTCCATCCCCGTGATTGTTGATTTGCATTCACTACCATAATTCCGTATCTATCACAGTATAATCTAATGTCCAGTAATAATCCTAAGGACATTCTCGTCTATAGCTGGAATCAGAGCAGATCTGTTGAGTGACTTTCCTGAGCAGCTATAAGACGTAACGAACATACTGTAGTGCGCAGTGATGGATTTTCTTGGTACGTCCTGTTCACAGTCAGCTGTCTCACATATTTTGGTGCTAAATACTGCGGTATCAGGGAAATGTTACCTCCACGGTTACATCTGGTATAGCCCTGCCATTTCTTAGGTGTAAAAAAAAAAACAACTAAAATAAATAAATGTTGAAATAAATAGAAGTAGAATAAAGAAGGTAAATAAACCAGTACAAGTTGGATTTTCCACTTCCCTGTTGTTTTAGTGTGTTCACACTCTGCCCTATAATTTTGGGAAACACTGAGTAAGACCTCTGGCTAGGTCACGATGCTCATCTGCTTTGCATTAGTTTAGAAAAAGAGCCAAAAGATCTCGGATGGTAACGGGAACAGAACAGAACACGGAGTGCAGCACATGTTTTTCCGCTTCTCGTCACAGCCAATGGCATGCTGGAGAAAAGCGTATGATGAAAGCGACTGAAAGTTCAATATAACCTGTTTTAGGAGCTTGCTTTGTTTCTTTAGAATAGGTGTGCACAGTAGAGGTGAGAGGTCATTTCAAATTTACTGGTGCAAAGGAATTTTCTGAAGCGTAGCTGGCAATAGTAGACCAACTGTGACGAAAACACACATATTGCATTTATTTCGATTTCTAGATATTCAATATTCTATCCCAGAATTCAGACATACTCTCTTCCAAGTGTTTGATGACCTCATTGGGTTGGTTGTGAAGTATGATGATGATGATGATGATGATGATCCCTTTAGCGTCTATAGTGCAGGATGCTTAATTAAGCACACAACTTTATATTAACAAGCTTTACAAATTAATGATTAAGGGGTAACATGTCTATATACTAACTAATCCTTAGACCACATCACATTTGTAACTGACCATGGACTCCACGAAATGTTTTGTCACACTTTTTATCCTATAGACTGTTCGATTGCATATTAAGTTTTCCTAAACCCTTATTTCTGTGGGTTTGAATCGGTGATTTTGTTATAATTGACTAGGTTTATTAGGGTATATTAATAATAAAAAAATATATATATATATATGTATTTTAAAAGCAGCTGCCATTGCACAAACCTCTGCTTTTGCCAACATTTAAAAACATTACATTTCTTTATATGAATTCCCGTCCTTAATATAATGGATTAGAGGACTGTAAAGTCATAGGTGGGCAAATCTTTTCTTTTTTTTTTTTGGCATGAATCCAATTCCAGGATCAAAGGACTTTCTCTAATGTATATTGGGTTATTTTTTATTTTTTGGGGGCAATTTATCACTGTGTGATATTTTGTACATCATGCATTCAAACATTATCCTTTTACACTAAGCGATCAAGGCCTGCATTTTATTTATTTTTTATTATGAATATTTTAAACTGCATTTTAGCTTTTTATTAAATAAAGTTTTTGCATATTTCCTGTTGTTCCAATTTTGCTTTATTTTGCCATTCTTGTTTATTTCCAAAGTAGGAAAAAAAATAAACATGATTTTGTACATAGAGTGCAATACAAAAATATTGTATCTTGTGTTTCTTATACTTCCCATGTGCATGTAAAAAAGTAATGTGAGGTAACTGACATAAGTAACTCTTCTATGCAATGATATTACGATGCATTTGTGCCTTCATTGAGTCGAAGTCTTAAATACTCTTTGGGAAAAAAAAATAATCAGGGGTTCACTGTTCTTGGAAGAACACTGTTCTATGTGGTTTGCTTTCAATGCTAGGTTTAGGTGAATAATAAACTGTGCTGTATCCTGGCCCTACAAGATTGGAGATGAAGATCCCTGCTGGAAACATGCTGTAAGGCGGATGTCACACAGCCTGCACCCTTCCTTCATCAAACACTCCGTGACAGAAGATCAGGAAGAAGAGTTACTATAGAGGAAGTGCTACTCCACCTCCCTCTCTCTCCATACTGTATATACAGTCTGACAAAACAATGTATACACACTTCAGAAGAACCAAAACTTAAAAAAAAAAATTTAAATACTAAAATGATTGCTATATGTTGATATAAATAATAATATAATAATAATATTTTCTACATTCTACAACAATACTGGGGATTTCAAAACTATAAAATAACACATATGGAATTAGGTAATTACGTAACAACAAGAAAAACAACAATTGTTATTTTCAGACACAGAGGTCGGCCTTTCTGTAATAGTTCTTGCAAGAACAGTATTGTGTCAAGTGCATTTGCAAAATCCGTCCAGCACCATAATGAAACTGTCTCTCATGAAGGCCGTCCCAGGAGGACGAGACCAAAACCCACCTCTGCTGCAGACGAGAAGTTCATTTAGAGTTATCAGCTTGAAAAATGACCAATTAACAGCAGCTCAGATTAGTGGCGTTATGAAGTCTTTACAGAGCAGAAGTAGCAGAAACATCTCAATATCAACTGTTCAAAGGAGATTAATGCATTTTTTTGGACGCCTTCAGCAAAACTTTACAATGTAGAAAGAAATGAACCATCATGGAAGTTAGAAAGTGATCAAAAACTTTTGAACGGTAGTGTATATTGTGCAGAAAAGCCTAGAAGGTTGTACATCAGTGTTTCTGGTTTGTGGGAAGAAGTCATTGCACAGTCTGGATGTCAGGGCCCGGATGCTCCGGTACCTTTCTCCAGATTGCAGGAGGATGAAGAGTGTGTGTGAGCTGTGTGTCAGCCACGATGCTGGTAGTTTTGGTGTGGTGTAGATGACTGTGCTAGAGAGAAGAGACACCCCGATGATCTCGGCTGTCCTCACTAACCGCTGTACGGTCTGGCGGTCTGAGCTGCTACATTGCACGAACCAGACAGTAATGCAACTGCTCGTTATGCTCTCGATAGTCCCTCTACTGGTGACTGTCGGATTTGCAGAGGAAATGTGATCAGAAATAAATAATAATATTAATAGTAATTGCCCATATTTGGAGATTGCTTACATGCTTGGTGAAGTTGCACTATACAGTAGGAATCATGTGTGTGTTAGGTGAAAGAGCATTTCCTCAGACAAAAAAAAAACAGCAGTGTGGCCATGAGAAAACCACTTGCTATTGAGGTTCTTTCACTTGGTCAAGTCTAGGCTCAGCAACGATATGTTGCTATAAAAAGTCAGCTGTCTGTGTGAATGTACTGAAACATCATGTTATTCCGTCAATGGAGTTTTGAAACCGATGTCACTGGTATATTCTGATACTTAAATTGTGAAAAAGTGTATGAGGAATCATTTCCCCACCACGTTGCATCCTTTAATGTTTCCCTAGGTCTCTTTGATGATTTATTGTTGCACCTTTTGAAGTCTTCCATTGAGGACAGCAATTGCTAAGAACAGTTCACATTTAGGGCTCCGTTATTAAACAGCTGATAAATTCGGTTTATTACAGAATCTTTAATGGTCCTTATAGTATAAGCATATGGTTATACAAGTGAATTATTTATAATCATGTATAAATAATCTATACTGTCAAATAAACAGTATATACAATATACAGAATATATATATTTTTATATAACTTGAACTTTTTTGTATCTACTCTGTATCCTACAGTAGATTGCTAGATTATTCCTATTTAAACCAACAGCGGTGTGGTGTTCCCTCCTATACAGTACGTATCTTAACTTGACTTAACTGCCCACATTCTGAATGCAAAGAAATGCTAATATGTGGTTACACCGGCACAGGGATTACTGACAGAGGTACAAACATCACCAATACAACCGTTCTTGGATAGACAATTAAATAGTTTTTGGGCCCTGAGATAATAAGGGCAAGCCTTTTCCAGTGTATGAGTTTAAACAGAAGGAGGGACAGATACAGCTGTAAAGAAGAAGAAAGGCCACTTTGGAACTCCTGCTCCAGTCAATTGGCTGAGGCCTCTGTCTAT
Organism: Channallabes apus; assembly: GCA_030522415.1. Classification (NCBI taxonomy): domain Eukaryota; kingdom Metazoa; phylum Chordata; class Actinopteri; order Siluriformes; family Clariidae; genus Channallabes; species Channallabes apus. The sequence continues at coordinate 6,737,693 of CM060126.1, read as the reverse complement.
CACTTCACTTCCTCCTCAGGCAAACACAGACAGTTTGAGGTGGAGACAAGAGAGGGAGTGTCTACACATTCTCAAGGCTGTACTGTTTAGTTCAACTCGACAAGAAACCGAAACGGTTCAACTTGCAAAGCAAGCTTAACCAGGCGTTCTCTTTTGCCTTCACTATTTCCTGTATTAGGAAGCCATCTTGTTTGGACAAGTTTATGCGACATTTCTTTTTTTTTTTTTTTTTTTCGTTTTAGTCTTTCTTGTATTTTTTCCCCCTGTTGTGGGTCTCCTGGTGAAGTTTGGACGTTCTCATTCTCAAAGCAGCTTTAGAGGAGCAGGACAGGAAGAGGTAGGGGGAGCCTTAGGGTGAGAAGGAGGCAGGCTCTCTGTTTAGAAGCTAAGTTTAGTTATTTATTTCCTCATCTATTTATGTCTCTCTCTCTACTTTTTTTTTTAAATGAAAAGAATTTTGTAAAGAAAGCAGAAGCTACAATAGACATTTTTACTTTTTGCTTCCTTTACACCCTTCGGTCTTGCTCCACGCTTTGACTGGCTTCAACATTTCAGAATGGCTAATAGCAGCCCTGTAATCCCCTCAACACCCCAATCTCAGGTATTCTTCCCTTCAGGTGTTTTTTCTGCCCATGGGTCTATGGAGCCACAACATGCCATGCCGGTTTCATTGCCTGCTATGTATACAGCAGGCTCCCCTGCTGTGGACACAGGTCTTTCCCAAGGGTCCTGTGGCACCAATGTGTCTCTCATGCCTCCCCCACAAGCTGGAGTGTCTTTCATTATCCAGATCGGTCTGACACGAGAATCAGTGCTTCTGCCCCAAACAGCGGATATTACATACGTCAAACAGATTGCCTGCTCCATCGTGGACCAAAAGGTGAGTTCCCAAAATGTTGTTCCATGTATGTTTTTATTAATCATTATTTATTATGTTTTTTTAAATAGTAAAGGTCTGCCTTTAAAGTGAGGCTGCGTTCTCCATCTATAGAATTTAGGAAATTCTGTTTTTCATATTAATGCATACTGAGAATATGAAACAATGCTTTGGTGACAAAAACATGTCAACATCACACAGGTTTTACATTGTGTTCCTCATGGCTGTTTTGGTTTCTCTATCCTGTATAATGGTGATTCTGAACATGAATTCGCAGAACATATAACGTAGGATACGTCCCTTGTAGCAGGAAAGATATTTTTAATTAACCAAATTGTTTATATACTTTATTCCAAATAAACAAACACTATTGTAATGTGTCTAATTAGATTTGTTTTGGTAAATTTGTTTTTGTTTTGACTTCACTCCAGCACATTAGTTGAAACAAAGGGCCTTCTGACTCTTTCATTCAAGCAGCTCCCTGTTCCACTGATTTTTTCCATTAGGCTGCACACACACACACACATGTGGCGCATACTTCTCTTTACAGAACAAGGTGCTATTATTATTTGGCTGCACCTTACTAAACCTAACATTTGAGGAGTCAGCCAAAAATAAACGTCTACACACTTCAGGAAAGGAAAAACATTATGATGTATATTATAATCTTTAAAAATATATATATTATTATCATAATATGATCATATATATTACTATACAACATATAGCAATACATTCTGTATTAGAATATTGAACTTGTAATTATCACCCAATGTTTACAGACGTTTAAATGTCACATTCTTTAGAATCTCTAAAATGAATAATAAACATATTTAAAATGTATTGTTAAACATGTTCACAAATAAAGTTGTATTTATTTTTAGTAATTCAAAGAGTCTTATAAATTGGGCAGTGATGTCCTACATACAGTAATAACCACAAGTTATATTCTATGTCAAAGAACTAAGTTCGATTATGGGACAACTTTCTTTGCTTAAATAGGGTTGAATAATTAAAACCCTACAATTGTTTTTTTTGGCATTTGTACAGGAAAAAAAAACCCCTGAATAAATCAGTAGATAAACAATATGTTTGAAAGCGGGCTTATTGTTGGGGCTCAGAGGACAGGAACTTTAGTCACAAAGCCTTTTCAACAGGCTACTGTTTCAGTGGCTAAAGGAGTCAGCTGCATTTAGACCTGTGGGAAAGCCGTCAGTGAATATGGTCTGAATCACACATTCAGTGATTGTAAAGCTTGTGCATTAGTGTGATGTGTTAGGAAAAGTTGTCTGTTGGGGCTGTGGTGCAATGTTCAGCTGGCTCTGGTCTACAGATACAGTACAGTACAGTATGTGTAAAATAGGTCATATGAGACCATATACAATACTATATTGATGTCATAGGTTTAAGGAATAATGTTGGTAGTTATGCAGGGGTATTTTGCTGTCATTTTATGGGTCTAAAAATGTGCCCTTAAAAAGTCACTTTAAATCACTACAGCTACTAGTGATCACCTTTACTCTTATTGGAATGGTCTTCTGTATAACAGGATGAAACAGCTCCTATTCACTGGGAATGAGGGACTCGGTTTGATATTCTGATGAGTATCAAATGTTCTGTATTCTAAATGTACAAAATTATAAGATGCTGACATGACAAACAGCTATGCTATTAATTGTCGACCACTGTATGAACCTGAAATAGAGGGGGGGGGGGGAACCCCTGTCCTAAGTAGAATAACAACACTGTCTATTCCTGTCTATTGTAAAACACTCATAAACGGATCTCAAACTACTGTTTGAAAATGTTAATCTCCTGATTGTTCCGTCATCTTTTGGAATTCTTTTGGAATAGCCAAGTCTAAAGCAATCGGGATAGAGTTTTTCTGTAAAATATCCTACTTAACAGAATTGTTAAGAGTTAGACAGCATTTTACCAGCGGGTGGCACAGAGCACACTTAAAATAAATAAATAAATTATAATGATTTTTTTTTGTTTTTTATTTGCATGATTGGTTTCCTATTGTATCAAGTTTTGTTCTTGTCACTCTGAGTGTTAATTAGTCTTTTTGACTCCCAAGTCTAGTTTGGAGAAGATAGGCTAAATGGACATCCCCTCCGGTCTCCCCAATAGGAGCCTGACTGGAGGGGGGGGGGAGGTATGGGGGGAGTATAACTTTGTACAAAAGTATAACTTTGTATAACTCTGCAATGCAATTAGTAACATCAATCATGCTACAACTGACTTACTGATCAGAAGATCGGCGGTCCCCAGCTCCATCGGGATGCCACTGTTGGGCCCTTGAGCAAGGCCCTTAACCCTATCTGCTCCAGGGGCGCTGTATCGTGGCTGACCTTGCGCTCTGACCCGCTGGGATATGGGAAAAAGGCTTAACCATCTAGGTTTTGGGTTCCTCTTGTACCCACATTGAGGTAATGTTAATGTTATGGCTGATTGTTCTATACTCGGTATACTGTATATTCTATATATTGTATAGTGCAGCCACACTTCTCTCTTCTGTTTTGCATAAAACTGTTAAAGAGTAATATACAATCAGTCCTCACAATTAATTAGGGTGGGATTTTTCTAATGCTCATTAAATCAGAAAGTTAAAGCCATATTCAAAGCCATTAGGTGCACAGTTTATCGAAATGAGGAAAGAGGAATAAAAGAAGAAATAAGGATGTGTGTGCCTCAGCTCTCTTTGTAATTGCTTTGTCAGGGGATACATGCAGGTTCTGTTGCATTAAGGGAAGATCAGAGTCAGATCAATATGGGTCTTTACTATCATGACAATGTTTGATAAAATACATTTAAAATGCATGTTTATATAGAACCTGCAGATAAAATGCAGTAGGAATGAAAAAATTTTCTAAACAAATCGAAACAAGTTATGTAATTTAATTATAGAACACTTACTTACAGTCCATTATTTTGATTACTATTAGTATTGATTAGTGATAGTATTTAGTCTATAAATAAAAATTCTCGCAGTTGTCCTTACTGTACATACCGTAGCATGGCAACATGCAATGCTCTCTCCTGTTGTGGCTTTTTTTTTTTTTTGGATAATAAAAATTACTTAAGCCATACTGTGTTCAAAATGTTAATCGATAATCATTTCATGATCAACAACAACAACAATAACAACAACAACAACAACAAAAAACAAACAAACTATAGCATACCAGTTGTCATACAGAATATCAGCACAGGAAGCACTTCAGGAAAAATACAAATTGTGTGGTTTATTATAGTAATATAATATTAAGAATATTACCATATTATTATCATACTATTATCATATATACCAATATATAACGTATAACAATAAATTTCCTATTAAAATATTTATACACGGTACATAAATTATATGTACTAGAGAGAGAGAGAGTATTTTAAGGCACATTGGTTTATAGAGAAGCAAAATTTATACCTAGAAGTCGCCACAGCATATAAACTGAGAGAAGCTGATTTCTAACACTTTTGCTTCTAAGTTATAAGTTACGTTTGATCTACACATTCTTCTTTTGCAAATTCACCAACTTTGCACCACATGACTTTGCATGTTTGTTGCTGCATCTGTCAGTCTGAATAATTACCTACTTAACTATTCAAAGAAATATGCACTCAAGCTTATCAACAGGAAGTGGAACAGTGTTTGAAAAGGGAACTTGCATTGTTGTAGAGGAACCCCCAGCCCCAACCTCTGAGTTGGTGTCAAGTTTGACTTGTTTCTTTATATAAAGAGGCTTGGCAGTAAAGTGATTGTCCTATGCAATCATTGTAGCGTCCCAATCAGTCTGTAATCAGACCTCTTGCTTTAGATTACTAATTGACAGAAGCCCGTTTCAAAAAACGAATTCTCTTTTTTTCCCCTTCCTCCATACCCCCGTATGTTACCGGCTCCATGAACTGAAAGGGCTGCTTTGTTATTGAAAGTCAATCCTGAGCAGCACACAAAGGCTCTCTAATGTAGCACCTCTCTGATCCATCGTAAATTCCCGACTGTGACTTATTTGGAGGTTTGGTATAACATGTTTAATGGCTGGTCACTGAACCATGCATCAACACGGAAATTTTTAGGAAATGAATAGCTATATTTAAAAAGATTAAAAAGGATCAACCTCCTTTGATGATGATGTTTAACCATAATAATAATAATAATTAAAAAAAAAAAGTAAAAAAAAAAAATCCAGTACTGTCTATGCATAAGAACAGTTATAATGCAAACTGGGGTAACACTTCATAAAACAAAATAGCTGTAACTCCACCTCCTACAGTTTTTCTCACAATGGATGAATCAGTCTGCAGTCGTGTTTGTGGTAATTTACAGTAAGTAGGCAATTTAGAATCAGTAATATCTTGGTTAAGTCTTTATAAACAATATATCGTTTTGTAGTGAGTCATTGGCCGCAACAAGTTTTATTAAAAAAAAAAAAAAAAGTTCTTGGCAGACCTCGATGCGGTGATCCGTCTGCTCCTGGGTCAGCAGCCTGGGGACGAACTTGGCAGCAACATGGCGCATGTACTAATTATACGTCAGGATTGCCTGGACTGTTCCGTATGACGCACTTATAACGGCAGCAATGTCGTGAATTGTTCTCAGACGATCATCATGCGCAAGTTGCCCAATGGTTTCGACATTTCCAGGGGTTGAGCTTGTTGATGGTCTTCCTGATCTCTCGCCGTCTTCCAGTGGTGTTTTTCCAGTCTTGCAATGAGCGTACCACTCAAAACACGTAGAACGACTCACTGCAGCATCACTGTAATCTTGCTGAATCATGTCAAACATCTCTGAGACATGTTCTATGATGAAACAGGAGATGTGGTAACGCACATGGTCAGAATAGCACCAGTTACACAGCTCTAGATCTACATAGGATGATGTATTTTGGCACACCAACTTACTGTATGAAGATCGGTGCTCCCTGTAACTGTGCATGCAGCTTGTTTGGCGTGTTAAAAAAATAGTCTTGAAACCTTTTGATGTCCATTCATAGACGTTTAAGAGCATTTGAGAATACTGATCATTAGGTCCCAGGTTCAAACCCCAGCACCACTAAGTTGCCACTGTTGAGCAATTGAGCAAGGCCGTTAACCCTCAATTGCTCAGATGGAATAATTGAGATTTGGAAAAATGTAAGCGACTTAATGTATTATACTCAGCAAAAAAAGAAACGTCCTCTGACTTTCAACTGTTTTTACTTTCAGTAAACTTAATGTGTAAATATTTGTATGAACACCAGAGTCAACACCATAAGACATAAAGTAAAAATGTTTCCCAATGTGTCTCTGAATGAAGGGAAGCTCAAAATCAGTCAGTACCAGTCAGTATCTGTTGTGGCCACCAGCTGCTTAAAGTACTGCAGTGCATCTCCTCCTCATGGACTGGACCAGATTTGTCAGTTCTTGCTGTGAGATGGAGGGATTGTGTGTTCCTGGTGTGACTCGGGCAGTTGTTGTGGCCATCCTGTACCTGTCACGCAGGTGTGATATTCGGATGTACCCATCCTGTGCAGGTGTTGTTACACGTGGTCCTCCACTGCGAGGATGATCAGCTGTCCTTCCTGTCTCCCTGTAGCGCCGTCTTAGGCGTCTCACAGTGCGGACATGGCGATTTATTGCCCTATAGCCACATCAGCAGTCCTCATGCCTCCCTGCAGCATGCCTAATGTACGTTCACGCAGATGAGCAGGGACCCTGGGCATCTTTCTTTGGGTGTTTTTCACAGTCGGTACACAAGTCTCTTTAGTGTCCTGCGTTTTTAGAACTGTGATCTTAAATGCCTACTTTCTGTAAGCTGTTAAGGTCTTAACGACCATTCCACAGGTGCAGGTTAATTAATTGATTATGGTTAATTGAACATGCATGGAAAACATTGTTTAAACCCTTTACAATGAAGATCTGTAAAGTTATTTGGATTTTTACAACATTATTGTTGAAATACACAGTCCTGAAAAAGGGGCATTTCTTTTTTTGCTGAGTATATACAGTAAGGGCGTCTGTCAAATGAAAACTTAATATCTTCTTGCACACAGTGCTTTTATCTCATGTTTTTTTCAGACACAACGTCTTCTTTGAAGTGTTGTTAAATCTCTTTAATGTTACTTTTGGAAATATGAGCCTAAGTGCATCATGGCTCCCTATTACACCAAACTATTGCAAGTGATAGCTTGAAGAAAAGACAAGAAATGACGAATTGAAAATGAAACAAAAGGTGGGTTAGAAACCAACTTTAGCATAGTGCCTACACAAAATTACCCAACACAGCATTGATAAATACATTATATGCTGTTCATACAACATGCAAAAAAGTGATGTGAAATTAAGTTAAATGTACTCCATTAACGGTGAGGTAAATGCAATGGCTGTGACAGATTGTAAACCTCTTAACACCCATTATCTTTGCTTCCACTTTTTGTCTCATGCAACACACGCATTTTTTTTGTTACAAGTTTTCTAATATGGAAATCATATTTTCATTTGCTAATGTTTTTTTGTTGTTGTGCAAACGAGTGTTCAAGCCATTAAAAAGTAAAAGCCATATTTCTGGCAAAACTGGGTTACGAAAAAAAAATCCATAAATGGAGAAACAGAAAGCAACCACAAGAAATATATAAAGTAGAAACAATTTATGAACCCACAGAGAAAGAAAAGACAGCTGCATATATACTGAGAAATCTATGCATATACAGGGAAAACTCTCTGAAACATCTCTGAACAACTCGGATACACTGGGTAGACAACCAGTAGTCAGAAGGGGATGAGACAAGGCAGGAACCAAAACAAACAATAGAATGCAGAAGTTCAAGACAGTGTGCTGTCAAGTGTAATGCCTGTTGAGCATCACAGCGTGCAATGCTCAGGACACCGAGTGAAACCTGTGACAGAATCCCCCCAACACATGTCTGACTGGTAACTGATGGACTGGAGAAGTCATTGAGAGATGTGTTGTCATTCTTCACAAACATGAGGCTCCACCAAGGAGGATTGACCTGCACCATGAGGTTGGGAATTGCGACAACCACAGTGAAAAAAAGTTAATTGAAACCAGATTCGAGAGTGATGTCCTCAAATGTTGGGTGAAGAGCAGGCACATCTTTAAAGCCAGCTTTCCGAGCAAGTCCAACATCACTGAAGCTAGAGTGCAGTGTAAACATGACATTCTTGAAACCTGGAGAGGGTCCACAAGGACACTCTGGAACATTGATCTTGGCAGCAGCATGACATCCTGGCACGAGAGGTGAACTTGTTGAGCTATGGAGATTGCAAGGACATCCACAGGGTGGTGTGCAGGAAATGGAGCTTTGAGTAAAGCTGTGGATTACCAGGTTGACCGCCATAGTGTGCTGAGGGTCGTGTTTTGGTGCACAGCCTGATACTTTTAGCTTCCTTGTCATGGAAAATATGTTATTGTTTCAAAAGGGTTAAATTACTGGCCTTTAACAAAAAAAACAGCTGCCCAAATTACTGCAATTTGAATTAAAAACTGCTCAACACAAAATTAAAACATGCAAGGATGGGACTGACGGCATGCACATTAGGGAAGAAAGTCACGAGCCACCACCCGACATAATGATATCAGTATTAATAATAATAATAATAATAATAATAGTAGTAGTAATATTAATTAGAAATATTAGTTTCACTTAAAAAATAAAGGTTGAGCATCTCTGTCCTCCACCATAATTATTATTTCTAAACAAACTTGGCTAATAATTTAGTTCTAACCCACAGGATGAAAATGTGTAAATAGTTCAGAGTGCACCAACTGTACGATTATAAAGAAACTATGATGTTTTACCGCCTCAAATGCCTTCAATATCTCAAAACTCAACTTGACAGTGAGCAGGTGCAGGTGCGTGTGGCTTCTAACGCGGACATGCGCCCCACATCCTAATGTTTTCAAATTAGCACTTGCAATGTTTTGAGGATGGTGTAAGAGTGTGTAATGAGTGAGATTTAGACTATTTTCGCTCAGAGTTTGGAGAAAAAGGGAGATTCTGGTCACTGGCCGATCGACTGGCTCATCTTCTCTATTATTATTATTATTATTATTATTATTATTATTATTATTATTATTATTATTATTTTGAAGTCAGTGTGGCAATGCATCAAATCATCAAACAAAAGAATCACAATTCATAACTGAATCAATTTTTCTCTCCATCTCTATTGGACATCGCTCTGTTCTGATGGCATGAACTTTATACACTGATTAATGCAACTTATGATGATAATAAATGTTGTGACACTGCATAAGGTTTTTAAAACAATGCCATGGTGAATGTTTTAATATCTGACAGATAGTGTATTTGTCTTTAATAAGACCTGCATTCAAATGTAAATACCAGAAGTGAGCAAAAAAAAAAAGAAGATATAGTTATAAGTTCGGCACAAATAAGACTTCTATAACCTGAGTTGTTATGGCATCTAGGTTTATTTTAATTAGCCTTACGTAAATTAGCCAAACAAATCACTACAGGGTTAATGTTCTTAAGTAACATATCCAGGTGCAACACGTTCCTCTTGATTCAATACACGCCAAACCTCATGGAACAATTCCATCCAGCCCTTTATGAGTCACTCTACAGTACGGTTCACATCAATAAACAGTTTTCCTTTTTAATAGAACAAACAGTAGTTCAGGTTAGTAAATTCCTTTGGTGTAACTCACAGTAACTGCCAATTAGAAAGCATAAACATGATCATTTTTCCCAAGGCGAAAGGATGTCAAATACTAAATAAATAACTTGACAATGAATATCTTATAAAAAATATAATGAATCTTAACAAAATTTTTTTTTTTAAAAGTCCTGTCCTTCAAATATAATTTTTGAAATAATTTTAAGGGCTTTAGCGGTACAAGGCTGATGTAACATTTTTGAGATTTTTTTTTCTTCAGAAGTACATATATGTTCAGTACCATCATTAAAGAAAGGAATTATTATTATTATTATTATTTTTATTATTATTATTATTATTATTATTATTATTATTATTTTTTTTAAATATTTATTATTATTATTATTTTTTATTTTATTATTATTTTTTTTTATTATTATTATTATTATTATTATTATTATTATTATTATTATTATTTTATATTGTTAAGAGATGTCTTGCAAAACTCAAACCTGTTTGGAAATACATTTCCTTTTGCATATCATACTGTGTATGGCTGTGTACGTGACAAGTACAATTTGAATTTGAATTTAAATGCAAATGGTATCAGAAGCACAACTGTAGTTATTTTAAATTTGAAAAAGGTGTAACAGTTGATAATGAGCGCATGGCGGACAAACAATGATCTTCATACTTTGCCAGGAATATTTTTTCCTTGCTGTACTTTCCTCCAAGAGATCCCTTTTGTTTGTTTGTTTGTTTAGTTTTGTTTGTTTTTCCCCCTCACTCATCTCTGTGTCTACTTTCCTTTTGATCTGAGCTTGCGCTATACTTCTCTCTGCTTCCTGAATAGAGTTGCATAGAAACTCTGCTACTTCGCCCAACTGTTGATCATCTTTCATGGAACATATCTTTCACATGGCTGATAATCAGGTGACGGTCTGTCTGTACTGCAGTGGTCAAAGAAGTTATATTAAGTCAGGTCAGTGGAAAAGACATGCAGTAATTGTCCTGTTCTGTCTGCACTTTGAGGTTCTTTGGAGAACCTGCATTTCTTACTCTAGCGTCCTTCGAGGCAGGTTTTTCAGGAATGTATATTTCATGTCCACTGATGATAATATGATAATTGTATCTATTCGAAATATTTTCTTCAAAAACATCTTAGTTTCCTATTAATTGGAAGCATGTTATTATATCACACAAACATTACGCACATCTTATGTTTCATTTAGCTTGACATTTGTCATAATGTTCCCAAATTGACAGTTTTTGCTACTGCATGTCTGTTTTTCAGTTGAGGATATTTCGGTTTCAAAATAATAAATGAAATAGATAAATTATGAAAGTTATCAACACCTATTTTTTAGTGTGATTTTAAATCGTCATTCTGTTCTGTTAATAACATAATTCACATATCTTTAGTGGGCATTAATAAATTAAGATATTTATTTTAATAATTATTTAAATAGCGAGAATTATTTTTTAAAACATTACTTTTCTTTAGAATTTGTGAATTAAAAATTATTACTATTATCAATAATAATAATAATAATAATAATAATAATAATAATAATAATAATAATAATAATAATTGTTTTTATTCATTATTTGAAACCAAGGCAACCTTAATTACAGCAATGTATTAGGGTCAATATGGGGAAAAAAAAGAGATGAAAGGGGAGGGGCAAGGAATTCCTGAGTTTAACACTCTGAAGTTGTAAGTCGAAATGTTTTTATGAGAAAAACATAAAATTTTCCACCTTAAAACTCAAACATCATGAGAAAAAACTTACAAATTTACGAGAAGAAAATAGAAATTTTCAAGTTTAAATCTTCAGTTTGTTCTGGTCTTTGTTCCCCGTGGGCAGGGCTCAGCTTGGGTGCCCATGATCCTGTCATCATTTTGCTGGTGTATAGTTGGTGATCAATATATGGTTTATATTATATAGATTGAGATCTCTAGTGTTCAAGTAGTGCAACTGCATAAGATGATATGATACGTGATACGAATTGCCATAATGTGGATCATGAGATTTTTGCATCGCAAAACATTGCAATGTCATGTCACAAAGTATCATTGTAGCATTTTGGGATGTTGTATTTTATAGCCCAGGACTATTTGGTATTACTGTTCATGGTCTTGTATTAACCACACTGTGATCTTACAAAGGGTAAATAAAAGCTAATGCTCTCTATCGTTTGATCTAAAATGATTCCAACATCACACCAAATGTATTCTACTGGCTTTACACTGGTTACCACGGTAATACAGTACAGTATGTCTAGCCAACCCGCATAACCAGTCACCAAAGTGGGTGTAAAATAAAAAGCATAAAAAATTTAAAATGAATAAGGAATTAGGAGTCATTAGAAAAAATTTATAATTACAATATATTATAATAATATAGAAAGGTCGTTTTTGTTAAATAACTTATTTATATCGCAAGGCACCAGACAGACATATTCACAAAGAGTAAGGATTACCATTTAGGAGCAATTTAGTGTTGCCAATCCTTTTACCAGCATGTTTTTGGCTAGTAGGAGGAAACTGGGGAGCCAAAAAAACACACATAGTAGAAACTGGATGAATGAATGAATGAAACTGGCAATGAAATGTGCTGTGCCAACATAATATGTATAATAATAATAATAATAATAATAATAATAATAATAAGAAGAAGAACAACAATAACATCACCATCAAATTTAAATAGACAATAAAGTGATGAATTGAATCCTATGTAAGCTTATCATATTAAACTGCAACCTGTATATTAATATGTATCTGTAGACATACAGTAGGTGTTACACACATTTCTGGATTGAGGCTATAATAAATACAACTACGACACCATGTAAATGAACCTGAACATAGTACAATGCTACAATGGTAGTAATACTATAATTATGTAATAATTATATTTGTATTATATTATGCAATGAAATAAAAACAGATTCTATGAAATTCTATAAGAGGTCATTTTAAAGCAAACCTAGAAGTTTCTAGATTTTAAGAAAGATGTACAAATATAAAAAACACTCATGTCAATCAAGCTGCTGTTTTTACTTTCTTGCGACTCCCAACAGCTAAACTTACAGCTTTATTGACATGAATATTTTAATCAAGCACTGTTATATCAAATTACTGTTCAAATTTCCAAATTAAGCAAGCAACACAGGGTCAGAGAACTAGCTTAGTAAACTCTAGGCCAAATGTTAGACAAAAGAACAAAACAAAAAGGGGAGGTCTTTTATAATTCATCACAATTTTACCAGGTGCAGCCTCCTGAGAAAGAGCGATGCGAAATCCAATGCGCACTGACACAATGACCCCTTAGAAATAATGCTTTTCTATTTCCAGGCAAATCCCCTGGAGACACAGATATGATAACAACAAAGTCTATTGTTCGCCTACTGTGCAAACATGCATAGGAACGTTGGCATGAGAATACAATACATGTGCAATCAGGCTAAGTGACTGGATAGCATATCCAGTCCCAACATAAGGACTACAATGACAGAAGACCACATTAGGGTTTAGTCCTGTCAGCAAAGAACAGGAGTGTGAAGCACTGTCCCACTGACACTGGACACATTCCCGTGTGCCACAGCAGCAGCTCCGCCCCTGTGGGGCATGACTCTATAAGACCTCTGGGATCTGGCTGTGCTGTGATGTCTCGCTCCAGGACGCCAGTGGTGGACCCTTTGGATGCTGTGGTTTGCAAGGTGGGGCCTCCATGGACCAGACTTGTTTAGCCACTGCATTCCATGGATGCTTGGACAGATTGAGGTCTGAGGAATGTGGAGGCCAGATCAACAACCTTTAACTGTTTGTTTCGTTTCGATCACGGCAGGCTGTGACAGATTGACGCTTAGATATCTTTCTATTCTGGCCAACACTTACATTTTTTCAGAAACTTTGCTACATGGGCTTTTCTGTGGGGCTGCAACAGACATGCGCCAGCAACTTGGTGTTCACAGGCATCGATGAGCCTTGGGTGCCCATGATCCTGCCACCAGTTTACTGGTATATAATTGCTAATCAATGTTATTTAATTTCGCTCCAGTCCAAAGACATGCAGATTAGGAAGTCCCCATAATCCTCCTGGGATAGGTTCCAGGTCCCCCGCGAGCCTACAGAATAAAGTGGTATAGGCGATGAGTAAGTGAGTGTTATTCAATTCACCTGGCGGGAGGTGTTAATGTTGTGGCTGATCGGTGTTTTTTATATATATATATATATATATATATATATATATATATATATATATATATATATATATATGTACAACAAAAGAGGTGCTTGTAAATTTGTCCTTACACAATTTCTCTAACACTCACTCTCTCACTCATCATGTATACTACTTTATCCTGTAGCCGATCCCACGAGGCTGAGGGCATGAGGCGGGGTACATCCTGCACAGGGTCCCAATTCATTGCAGCCTTGTTTAAGTTTATTAAAGTAATAAACTTAAAACTTAAATAAAAATAAAAGTTATTTTGGAAATCCAAAATCTGTCTCAAAATATCTAAATTTCTTTATTTCATGTACTTTATCCTCATTCTTACCATACCTTCTTAAACTAATACTTTCAAAGCTTTTTTAGGAAGTTTTTGCTTTGCCTTTAGATAAATAAGCAAAAAGAGAACATATAGAGAAAAAAATATATAAAGAAAATGCATTCATAAAGAGAGGAACATTTTTGAGGGTAAAAACAAGAGACAGCATTGAGGAGACACGTCTGATGTGTTGGACACGTTTTTTGACTGACCGACCTACTGTCTAGATTACTGCAGTGCATTATATCCTGGAATCTGCCAGTCCTCCCTCTTTTGTTTTCAGCTGGTCCATAACACTGCTGATAAGTTGTTGAATGTCACACATACTGTAAGCACAATCACATTTCTCCTATTTAAAGTCTCTTCACTGGCTCACAGTTCGGTCTAGAATTGTTCTTAAGTCACATGTTTACTGGTTTTGCGCGCTCGTACCTCTCTGAGCTCTTACTCCCTTACATAACCTTTAGGACATGACTTTGGCTTTATTAAAAAAAAAAAAAAAGCTAATGTATAGTATATATAGGGTAACATACTATAGGTCTCAGAAATCCCCAGAATGTGTTTTCTTTTTTGCAGTTGAAAATCCACTGAGAACATGCTTCCTGCTAATCAAATTTCTGCTCCAAATGAACGGTTTCAATGTCTGTAGCTTTACATGCAAATGCGCTACTTCCTCATGCCCGTTTGCGATAACATCTGTGAGGTTTGCGTCATGCTTTTTTAAAATTTTATAACAATACATGATAAACTATCACCATCCAGCCTACTTCTCTAATGAAACTGACTTTTTTTCTCACGCAAATAAGATTAATTAACTAATACTTAAAATGACTAGCCTCAAGACGTATTCTGCTAACCTTGTGGCTAAGTACAGGTTCTTGTGGTTACGGCCAAAAGGCTAATAATCTAATGAACAGGCAATAAAATAACTTTTACCAACACTTATTACTTACATTTTGGTTCTGTGTAGGTTACTTTTGGTTCTAAACAGCACATTTTTGGAAAATGTATATTTTTATTTGACTTTTTAATGAAAAGAATATACAATTTCCATCCATTCATGAACTTCTGTAGTACAGTAACTAGGCCATGGAGACCAACAGTGGCCAGTGTATTGAATCCCATTTTGTATGAACGTGGTAGGACCACCGGTCAAAATTCACACACTATGGGAAATTTGGGAACGCCATTTAACCTAATCTACATTTCTTTGTACTATTGGAGAAAATCGGAATACCCAGAGGAAAGCCACCAAGCACGGGGAGAACATGCAAACTCCATGCACACGGACCCGATGTGAGAATCGAACCCAGGACCTGGACGTGCAAGGCGATAGTGCTAACCACTAATTTAACTCCATTTAACAGTTTTTTTTTATTAGATCAGACTAGTACTGGAACGGCGCGTTTATATAATCGATTTTGTCAACATGTTTTGTTTTTTTTACCCCCCCCCCATGTTCTAATCTTATGCATGGAAGATGTATCTTATCTAATTTGTAACAGAAATATTCTTGTGAGGGAATGCTTGAATAAAAGGCTAAAATATCGATTTCTGAAAAATGTTGTCAAGTTAACCAAGATATTATCAACCAATCAGAAAATAATCAGTAGCTTAATTGTGTAAATATTTCTTAGACCAAGTGACTAATCAAAAACACCCCTCTCTCTTTCGCAGTTCCCTGAGTGTGGTTTCTATGGGATGTATGACAAAATCCTTCTTTTCAAGCATGACACGAGCACGAATAACATCCTTCAGTTGGTCAATGGCGCAGCTGATATCCAGGAAGGTGATCTTGTGGAAGTGGTGCTGTCTGGTGAGTAACTGTATTTTTCACTTCTAGCTTTACCTTCATTTTTCCTTTTACATTTTTGTAAAGTAATTAATTAATTAATTAATTTGTAATAAATCAGCCTATTAAACATAACCTGAGTTGCTACCCATGAGTCCTGGGGTCCAGTTGTGCATCGGTGACCCCTTTTTTTGAACCTGTTGTTGAATCATCACTGTGGTTTGCCAGTTTTATCCCACCATTAAAAAGCATTCCAAAGCTGACGAAACGGTCATTTAACTTAACAATTAGCTTCTAAGATAAGAAAAGCAATAGAAATGTACAGTTTTTATACAGTATATGTTAAAAATCTTTATTTCTACATTTACTGTACACTGCATTTAACTTTTTTTTTTTTTACTTGCTGCTATTTTTTTTTTTTACAACAACTGTACTTTATAAATATTCTCATCTGATTTGCATGGTCAGATGGGAAGATTATATCATAGTCACATGCTACTGTATGTTCTGACTAAAAAGAGTGAGAGCAGTATAGAGTATATTATGTAGAAACGGCTGCCTTAAGCAGGGGGATTGTAAAACCTTTCTTCGATTAGTCCCACTCACAAGTTGTTTTCTTATGGCCATGCAATCCCAATCTCAATGTGCTCCCTTCACACTGTGGATAACGAAGTGTTCTTAAAATAAAAAATTAAAAAAATTGTTGGGATTTCTACTGTTGTTTACTGTATTTACAAGCATTGAAACAATCCCCAATCATTATCTTTTCCAAATAAATTTTTTTCAAGAAGTTGACCGTTCTTTCATGCATTTCCGTTATGGCATTTGGCAGAAACCCTTTTCCAAAGCGACTTACAGTTTTATCTCATTATACATCTGGGCAACTGATTGGTTTGTTTTGTTTCATCACCTTCTGTTCTAAGAAATGCAATGATCAGACATAAAACGAAACCACCTTGCCTAATATTGTGTAGGTCTCCTAACAAGATTTAGTTGAGGCCTCCATGGACATCTGTGACCCGATCACTGGTTCACCTAATTGTGCTTCTTTGGACCACTTTTTTTGATAGATATACAAGGTATATTACCTCAAAACAAATTGACATTTTGAAGTTGCTCAAGTTTGACACAGGATATGAGGTGTTGACACACCCGGGAGGGAATGTTACTGTACATTCACACACTCACATCTAAGACAAATAGCCATAGCTATTATACCTGCTGAGTTCTTTTTGGGAGTTGGGAGGAGACCAGAGAACCCAGAGTCAATTCATGTTGACAGGCAGAAAACAAACAGTGACAGGACGACTATGGTTTCATGAAAAACTATTTGCCCACTTCCTCATTTTTTCATTTTAATTTTTTTGCATATTTGTCACATTGATTGAGATTATCAAACATTTTTATATTACATGACCTGGGTAAATTCAAAATACAGTTTTTAAATGATGATTACATTTATTGAGAAAAAAAGGTCCAGAACAGTCTGGCCCTATGTTAAAAAGTAACCCCCCCCCCCTCCCCCGCTAAATCATGAAAGAACTGTAATTTTGGAAAAGCTGATAAAAGGGTTAAAGCTGGAAAGAGTTAAAAAAACACCAAGACCTGATTACTGCCAGACATGTTGAATCAAGAAAGCACTTACTGTAAATAGAACCTGTCTGACAAAGTGAAGCACACTAAAAGATCTAAAAATACAACACAATTTAAAGAAAATGACAAGTCTCATCTCACATTTGCCAAAAACATCTTGAGTATCCACAAGACTTTTGGGCAAATATTATGTGGACTGATGAGAGAAAAGTTGAACTTTTTGGAAGTTGTGTGTCGTGTTACATCTGGCGAAAACTAACACAGTGTGTCATAAAAAGAACTTAATTGATGGAATCATGAATTCTGTGCTCTGCCAAAAAAACCTGAAGGAGAATGTCTTGCCATCAGATCATCACCTCAATCTCCTGGGTTTTGCAGCAGGACATTTATCCCGGAAAACACCAGCAAGTCCACCTCTGAATGGCTTAAAGAAAGCAAAATTTATGTTTTGGAGTGGCGTAGACAAAATCTGGACTTAAATCCAATTGAGATGCCGTGGTCTGATCTTGATCAGGTTAAACACTACAATATGGCTGAATTAAAACAATTCCGCAAGTAGAGTGGACCACAATTCCTCCGATGTGAAAGATTCGCAAACGTTTGGTTGCATTTGTTGCCGCCCAGGGTGGTTTTTAGGTTTAGGAGACAATGACTTTTTCACAAATGTGGACAGCTTTTTCCAATTATAATTGAAATTAGAATTTAAAACTGCATTTTGTATTTACTTGCGTTATCTTTGTGTAATATAAAACTTTGTTTGATGATCTCAATCATTTAAATGTGGCAAATATGAAAAAAATTAAGAAACAGGTAGGGGGCAAATACTATATACGTAAATATAAACATTTCTATTGTATGTATTTTTGTTTCGTTTGCAGCGGCCGCTACATTTGAGGATTTTCAGATTCGTCCACATGCTCTGAATGTGCACTCGTACCGCGCCCCTGCCTTCTGTGACCACTGTGGAGAGATGCTTTTTGGCCTAGTGAGACAAGGGCTCAAATGTGATGGTAAGAGTGACTCACGTGTAAAAACATTCTAAAACCTTTGAGCACACACAGTTATTTGGTGTTTATTCATAGTCTTTTTTTATTTCTGTTATATCTCCCCTTCAGGCTGTGGGTTGAACTATCATAAACGATGTGCTTTTAGCATTCCAAATAACTGCAGCGGGGCGAGGAAGAGACGCCTGTCGACCGCATCTCTCACCAGCAGCCAGTCTCTTCGTTTGACCGCTTCTGAATCTCTCAGTAGTCTCATTAGCACCAGCACAACCTCTGAAGAAACAAATCTGATCCGCTCACAAACACAGATGGTAAAGCTCACACGCCTTTTTAATTGCATATTTTTTCACACTTTTTTCATTTAATTTCTTAAAATAACAATTTCAACCAAAATATAGTTTTAAAACGATCGTTTATGTATCAAAGGGGGAAAAAAAATCCATCATTGATACATACAGTTGATTCAATTTACTTCTTGGGTTCTGTGATTTTTGGTTTGACTCAATTCAATATCACTAATGTTTATTGTGGTGTAATGGTTAGCACTGTCGCCTTGCACCTCCAGGGTCTGGGTTCGATTCCCCGGCCAGACTCGATTCCCGTCTCTGTGTGCATGGAGTTTGCATGTTCTCCCCGTGCTTGGTGGGTTTCCTCCGGGTACTCCGGTTTCCTCCCACAGTCCAAAGATATGCAGGTTAGGCTAATTGGCGTTCCTAAATTGCCCGTAGTGTGTTAATGAGTGTGTGTATGTGTGTGTGCCCTGCGATGGATTGGCACCCTGTCCAGGGTGTACCCCGCCTTGTGCCCTAAGCCTCCTGGGATAGGCTCCAGGTCCCCCGCAACCCTCAATAGAAGGATAAAGCGGTATAGAAGGTGAATGAATGAATAATGTTTATTGTCTGGTTTGGCTGTGGAAGCTATATTTCTTACAGGTTTTGGTGTATTAGAAACTATTACAAATATCCAATCCGGATATAAAATGGTGTATGAAGTGTATGGTTTATTGTTTAAATGTCATGCCTCATGATCGTTTTTTTCTTAATAACCTACAAAAGATTGATTCATTTTGCTTAATTAATAAAAAGTAACTGGCCAAAGGTTCTAAATTAACAATATATGAGGGGCGGTCATAAAATTGTTATTATTGCTAAGAAAAAATAATGTAATGAAAATAAACCTTGGGCGTCAGCTTAGTCCTTCTCCACATCTCCACCACCTACATCGACACACTTCTCCAAATGAGAATGGAGATAACTGGTGGAGACCATCTTTAAAGAAGCCTTCTTTTTGGCTTTAAAGGAAAAGTTCCACCTCGGTAACCACCACGCCTGAGGAAGAGGAAGAGGAAGAAGTCACAGTAAGGTTGGCATAGTACGGGTAATAAGGTAGAATTTCATACTCAAGTTGATTGAAAATTTCACCATTTCGTGAGCTGAA
Source organism: Channallabes apus (assembly GCA_030522415.1). Taxonomy (NCBI): domain Eukaryota; kingdom Metazoa; phylum Chordata; class Actinopteri; order Siluriformes; family Clariidae; genus Channallabes; species Channallabes apus. The sequence goes on along the minus strand of CM060126.1, from coordinate 6,717,802 downwards.
TGGGCTGGCTCGTTGACATGAAGAAGAAGCATTTCAATTTTTTCAATCATTTGTGCCATTTTGCACCAGTTTTGACTCTTTAGCGGCACCGTGCAGAATTATAACACAAGGTTTTTAAACAGGAATAAATGTTCATGAACTTATTCATTACAGACATAAATTTTTCGCTTTTTTCAACAAATTTTATGACCGCCTCTTAAATACAGTAGGTGATAATTACATAAACAAGGCAGTCAGCAGATTAATACAATTCTGTATTCAGGCTCGGTTAGCACTGTCTGGGTTCGATTCCCCGGCCAGGCTCGATTCCCGTCTCGGTGTGCATGGAGTTTGCATGTTCTCCCCGTGCTTGGTGGGTTTCCTCCGGGTACTCCGGTTTCCTCCCACAGTCCAAAGATATGCAGGTTAGGCTAATTGGCGTTCCTAAATTGCCCGTAGTGTGTGATTGGGTGTGTGAGTGTGTGTACGTGTGTGTGCCCTGTGATGGATTGGCACCCTGTCCAGGGTGTACCCCGCCTAGTGCCCGGAGTCTCCTGGGATAGGCTCCAGGTCCCCCGCGACCCTGAACACAGGATTAAGCGGTATAGAAGATGAATGAATGAATGAATTCCAAAAGGCTACTTTAGAAAATCTGATGTATGTACAAAAAGTTACCATAAACCTATATGGATCTAGTCTATAAAAAAACAAAAAAACAAAACACTGTTGGATGGAAATAGATGGCCAAGAATTCATAAAAAAAGTAATGATCATTTTTTCCCCTGATTTTAGTAGTAAATGTTTAATGTGATATGGATTTTAAACACAGGTTATTGCATTATAATAAAACCTATTATGAGGTGGTATCAAAAAATCTCAAGACTAGTTTTGTAACTCATCAGCAGATGGCAGCACCACAAGCCTGGACGCACAGTCCAGCACCAGAGATCACCAACCTTCAAAGTCAGTGTGCCAAAAGACAACATCTTGTCTAAATTGGGGGCTGTGCTGCTGGTGCTAATCTGACCTTGTACTGTACATTACCATCTCTGCTATTTCATCATGGACAGTAAGTTAAAACAAAGAGTGAAAAGTTTTGTGTGAAACTGGGCAAATCCACCTCAGAGACGTTTGACATGATTTGGAAGGTTGATGGCGATGCTGCAATGAGTTGGTCGGGGTGTTCTGAGTTCGCATGCTTTAAGAGTAGAAGGACATCAATGGAAGATGGCAAGAGATCAGGAAGACCTTCAATGAGCTCAACCCTCGAAAATGTTGAAACCGTTTGGCAACTTTTGCCTGATGAATGCTGGAGAACATTCCATAACATTGCTAACATTGTTTTTTTTTTTAATAAATAGGGGATGGGGGATTATGTTTTGAGTCGTCATTTAAAGGTTGTCAAAACTCAGCTGTAGGGACATCTGGAGGAAGTTTATTCCACTACCTAGATGCAATGCTCATTGTCTTTTTTGACATTCATGGCATTGTGCATTACGAATTCTTCTGCCAGGCTTCTCAGGGACGACATGTGGCGAAAGTGACTGGATCTGTGGCACGCTAATCTTGAAACTTTTTGATACCACCGTGCATTACTGAAATTATTGATTCATCTTCTGTTCTTCAATGTCATCTTCATATATTTAATAGGTCATTTTATAATATCATGCAGTAAGCCTCTTTGATTTTTCCCCTGTTTTTCTGTAACTGTTTTACAGGCTCGAACGCCCAGTGAAGCGCGACGGTTCTACACAGGACGGCCTGTCCACCTGGACAAGATGTTAATGAGTAAAGTAAAGGTGCCACACACATTTGAAGTGCACTCCTATACAAGGCCCACTGTCTGCCAGTACTGCAAACGACTGCTCCGGGGCCTTTTCCGTCAAGGACTGCAGTGCAAAGGTTTGAGAGTCTGAGTCAAGTGATTTTTTTTCTTTTTATGCATGACACAAAAAATAAGCAAAAACCTGCTTTAGGGGCAAACAAAACATCTCTTTATTAAACCAGGTTATTCGCTTTCACTGTTTGAGTGAAGTGTAAACTTTCCAGTGAAATCATACATCCTCATTTCATATTCAATGTCCCACTATGGTACTGTATTTTTACATCTAGTCCAACTCAAGTCCTTATCCACCATGTTTCACTGGCAAGGTTTTATATTTGGGATTTGTAAAAAAAAATTTGGCTAAAAAATTAAGTGTGATGTTATGCCAGTACCCATGTGGAATAAATACAGTGTGGGCTGCACAGACCTGCATTGTGTAAGTTTGGCGCTGTGATTTCTACAATCATTTTCACTCTTCAGTTTAATCTGTGCAGTTCTGAATAATCTTTTATTCATATTTTCCCATATAATTAAGTACTTTCTATGGGCCAGGGGTAGCTCAGCTCAGTGGCATTGAACTACGGTTCGGAAGATCCCAGGTTCAAACCCCACAACCACCAAGTTGCCACTGTTGGGCCCTTGAGCAAGGCCCTTAACCCTCAACTGCTCAGATGTGTAAATGAGATAAGAGCGTCTGCCAAATGACTAAATGTAAATGTAAATGTAAATATATATATATATATATATATATATATATATACAGGTCCTTCTCAAAAAATTAGCATATCATGAAAAGGTTCTCTAAACGAGCTATTAACCTAATCATCTGAATCAACTAATTAACTCTAAACACCTGCAAAAGATTCCTGAGGCTTTTAAAAACTCCCAGCCTGGTTCATTACTCAAAACTGCAATCATGGGTAAGACTGCCGACCTGACTGCTGTCCAGAAGGCCATCATTGACACCCTCAAGCAAGAGGGTAAGACACAGAAAGACATTTCTGAACGAATAGGCTGTTCCCAGAGTGCTGTATCAAGGCACCTTAGTGGGAAGTCTGTGGGAAGGAAAAGGTGTGGTAGAAAACGCTGCACAACGAGAAGAGGTGACCGGGCCCTGAGGAAGATTGTGGAGAAGGACTGATTCCAGACCTTGGGGGACCTGCGGAAGCAGTGGACTGAGTCTGGAGTAGAAACATCCAGAGCCACCGTGTACAGGCGTGTGCAGGAAATGGGCTACAGGTTGCAAATTTTGCATGTCATTTGGAAATCAAGGTGCCAGAGTCTGGAGGAAGACTGGGGAGAGGGAAATGCCAAAATGCCTGAAGTCCAGTGTCAAGTACCCACAGTCAGTGATGGTCTGGGGTGCCATGTCAGCTGCTGGTGTTGGTCCATTGTGTTTTTCCCACGGCAGGGTCAATGCAGCTAGCTATCAGGAGATTTTGGAGCACTTCATGCTTCCATCTGCTGAAAAGCTTTATGGAGATGAAGATTTCATTTTTCAGCACGACCTGACGCCTGCTCACAGTGCCAGGTATTACTGTGCTCAATTGGCCTGCCAACTCTCCTGACCTGAACCCCATAGAGAATCTGTGGGATATTGTGAAGAGAAAGTTAAGAGACACAAGACACAAGAATCTGCATGTCACGAACTAACCGGGATGACCAGAATGATGATCGTGCTATCTGTCACGAACAAACCGGGATGAGCAGATAGCTTTAGCAGTTAGCCCTGTAGCGTGAATGGTAAACCCAAACGCGGATAAACACGAGCGGGCAGGATAATCATGCGATTTGTTATAAGGACTCTCACACTCAATGAGCACAGGAAAGACACAATCTAACCCTAGTCCTATAAACACACACTCAGTCTGAAAAGATAGCCAAGAAAGTGAGTACTCACAGATACGGGAACGATTCCGAAAGGACCTGGGCATAACTCAATGACAGAGCGATGTGCGGCGCCATCTTGTTTACCTTTATGCTTTCAGGTTCGCGACCGTCTTACTTCCGGGTCCTAGTGCCGGTCGCGGCTGAGTGTGCATGACAGTACCCCCCCGTCCAGGACCGACTCCGGACGGTCCAGGGGTGGAGGATACCCGGTGACGGTAGTCTCTAATGAGCCCGGAGTCGAGGATGAAGCGAGCCGGAACCCAGGACCGCTCCTCGGGGCCGTAGCCCTCCCAGTCGACCAGATACTGGGTGCCCCTGCCCCGAGGGCGCGAGTCGAGGATCCGTCGCACGGTGTAGGTGGGACCGCCGTCAATGATTCGGGGAGGAGGAGCAGGGGGGGTGGGTGGAACCATGGGTGAGGTGGTGAATGGTTTCAGCTGTGAGGTATGGAAGACAGGATGGATCCGGAGCGCCGCAGGCAGCTGGAGCCGGTAGGTGACAGGGTTGATCCTGAGAGCAATGCGGTATGGCCCGATGAACCTTGGTGATAACTTTTTTGACTCGGTGTGCAGGTGGAGGTTTTTGGATGATAGCCACACTTTGTCACCTACGTGGTACAATCATCCTGGAGGGTGCCGACGGCGGTGTTGGGCCACATAGTTGGCGTTGGTGCGTCGGATGGCGAGATTGGCTTGGTGCCATAGCCGCCGGCACCGGCGAACCAACTGTTGGGCCGATGGTACATCAACCTCCTGGTTCCTGGTGGGTGAACATCGGAGGCTGGAAACCATAGCACACCTCAAATGGGCTCAGGTTGGTCGCTGAGGAGACGTGAAGGTTGTGTGATAATTCGGCCCACTTGAGGTAGCGGGCCCAGGAGCACTGGCAATCCGACACAAAACATCTTAGGTAGCGCTCCAGCTGTTGGTTGGTTCGCTCCGTCTGACCGTTCGTCTGGGGGTGGTAGCCAGAGGACAAACTGCAGGACGAATCGATCAGACGGCAGAAGGCCTTCCAGAACCGGGTGGTGAACTGGGGACCTCTGTCCGAGACGATGTCCTTAGGGAACCCATGCAATCGGACTACGTGTTCCAATATCAGCTTGGCTGTTATTTTGGCTGACGGGAGTCCGGTGAGGGCCACCAGGTGCACTGCCTTGGAGAAGCGGTCCACGATGGTAAGGATGACGTCTTTTCCCTCGGAGATCGGCAGGCCCGTGCTGAAGTCGATGGCAATGTGCGACCAGGGCTGACGAGGAACTGGAAGTGGTTGGAGCTCCCCCGGTGTTGGTTGGTTGGAGTCTTTGGCCCTGGCGCACACTGGGCACGCCCGGACGAACTCAGTAGCCTCCCTCCTCATCGAAGGCCACCAAAAGGCCCGTCCCACGAAGGTGAGGGTTCTCCGGGTTCCCTGGTGTCCCGCGACGGGCGAAGAATGGCCCCACCGGAGGACCTCGGGCCGGAGTTGAGTGGGAACGTAGAGCCGCCCGGGCGGCACACCTGCCGGTGCGGGTTCGCTGGCCAGTGCCTGGCGGACCCTCGTTTCCATATCCCAGTGCAGGGGTGCGATGATCCGGGTGGGTGGAAGGACAGGCACGGGCTCCGCCCAGGGCGTCTCTCGCTCGTATTGATGGGAGAGGGCGTCGGCCTTTGTGTTCTTTGACCCCGGGCGGTACGAAAGATGGAAATCGTACTGTTCGAAGAATAGGGCCCACCGTGCTTGTCGTGGGTTTAGCTGCTTGAGGTTGCGGATGGTGATGAGGTTCTGATGATCCGTCCAGACAATGAATGGCTCACTGGCACCCTGGAGCCAGTGACGCCACTCCTCCAAGGCCCACTTTATGCCCAACAGTTCACGGTCCCCTACTCCGTATCGCTGCTGAGTGGGGTTAAATTTTTTGGAGTAAAAGCCACAGGGGTGTAGCTTCTGGTCTGGACCTCGTTGTGAGAGAACAGCGCCGGCGCCCACTTCCGACGCGTCCACCCCCACAACGAATGGTTGACTGGCATCCGGATGGAGGAGAATCGGTGCGGTGGTGAACAGGTGACAGAGTCGGTGGAAAGCTGAGATGGCGGTAGGGTTGAGTTGGAAGGAATGGTTGGAGAGCCTGGTAAGTGCAGTGAGCGGTGCTGCAACTGTACTGTAGCCCCGGATAAAGCGACGATAAAAGTTCGCAAACCCGAGAAAGCGTTGGAGCTGTTTGAGTGTCCTGGGTAGGGGCCAGTGACGTACAACCTCCAGCTTCTGCGGGTCCATGGCCACACCCTGGGGCGAGATAACAAAACCCAGGAACGTGGTGGAGTGCTCGTGAAAAGCACACTTCTCCAACTTACAGTACAGCTGGTGGGCGAGCAATCTCTTAAGGACAGCCCGAACGTGTTTTGTGTGTTCCTCGGGGGTGCGTGAGTATATTAAAATGTCATCTAGGTAGACGAACACCCATCGGCCTAGCATGTCCCTGAGGACGTCGTTGATGAAACACTGGAAGGCCGAGGGTGCGTTGCAGAGACCAAATGGAATGACCAGGCTCTCATAGTGTCCGGTGGGGGTGATGAAGGCCGTCTTCCACTCATCACCCTCTCTGATGCGCACCAAGTTGTAGGCGCTCCGGAGGTCCAACTTAGTGAACATGGTGGCACCAGAGAGGGCGTCCAGGGCTGAGTTGGTAAGAGGCAAAGGATGACGATTTCTGATGGTAATCTTTTTAAGCCCCCGATAGTCGACACACGGACGAAGTTCGCCCCCTTTTTTCTTTACAAAGAAGAACCCCGCGGCAGCCGGCGAGGAGGAGGGTCTGATGGTGCCATTTCGCAGGGCGCTGGCGACATACTCTTCCATAGCCTGGGTCTCGCTGGTAGAAAGGGAGTAGAGGTGGCCGCGGGGGGGGGGGGGGGGGGGGTCTGGAGCCTGGCTGGAGTTCGATGGCTAGGTCGTTTGCAGAACACCTCAGCCAGGTCTCGATAAGGTGACGGGATGGTGTGAATGTCGACGTCGGGGGCCTCGGACTCCCTGGAACACGTCCCAGCCGGGGCCTGTAGGCATAAGTCGGTGCAAGTTGGCCCCCATTGAAGGATTCGGTTCTGAGACCAGGATATGAGTGGGTCGTGCTGTAAGAGCCAGGGGTAGCCGAGGATGATGGGTGGAGAGGAGATGGGTGTAAGGTGAAATTGGATAGACTCCTGATGTTGGCCGAGGACGAGAGTGATGGGTGGAGTCTGCTGGGTGATGGGGCTGGATGAGAGGGGCTGCCCGTCGATTGAGGTGATTTTCACTGGCTGGGATAACGCCTCAATCTTTACCCCCAATCCTCTGGCATACGTTGAGTCAATGAAGTTACCCGCGGCACCAGAATCGATGAACGCGGTACTTCTGACCCGTTTGTGGCCAAGATGGAGGGTTACCTGGACCGTGAGTCGAAAGGACGGGCAGGTCGCTCGATGGTGCGCGGCTGAGCCGCAGTAAGTGCACAGTCCCTCGCGGTAACGTCTCTCTCGTTCCGCCACGGTCAGGGAGGCGCGCCCTAGCTGCATGGGTTCCTCGGCTCCGGTGTCAACCACGGCAGGGGGTGGAGATCCGACACGTCCAGGGAGAGCGGTGGTGACGGTGGTTGGTGGTCTTGGTGCAATGTAGGCGTACGTGGATGGTGGCGGCAGGGTTCGAGGTGCTGGCCTCGGACGGGATAGGAGGCGCTGGTCGATCCGGAGGGCTAGCTGGATTAGCCCCTCCAGTGTGGCTGGGAGCTCTCATCCGGCTAGCTCGTCTTTGATTCGATTAGCCAGCCCCTCGAAGTAGGACGTCCGGAGGGCTGCGTCTCCCCAGGAGGTCTGGATGGCGAGGGTCCGGAACTTGGCGGTGTATTTACTCACGGACAGTCCTCCCTGCCGCAGGTGGTAGAGCTTTGTGTCGGTCTCCACCTCGCCCGCGGGATGTTCAAAGGTTAGCTTGAGCTGACGGGTGAATTCATTGTAGGAGTGCGCGGTGTCTGTGTCTGCGCGCAGGACTGCCATGGCCCACTCTGCTGCCTGCCCTGATAGCAACGAGACGAGGAGTGCAATGCGCAGCCGGTCGGTGGAGTACTTGGTGGCATTGAACCCAAACACCAGTTCCAGCGATGTTAAAAACACACTGCATTTCCCATCCGTGCCATCCCATTTATCTGGAAGAGCTAAAAAAACGTCAGAGGGGGGGGGGGGTGCGGCGCCGCGACCGCCGCGGCGGGCGGGCAGCTAGCCAGCCCACCAACCGCCTCCCGGAGGCTCGCGTTCTCCTGCCTAAGCTCCGCGACCTCGCGATGTCTTGGACACTCCGGCGCAGAGAATCGAGCTCCGCGGTTAGCGCATTGATGAGCAAAGCATGCTGGTCAGCCACATCGCGGAGGCGGGCGTGATCCGCTGGGTTTACTGCTAATGTCTCTGTCATTCTGTCACGAACTAACCGGGATGACCAGAATGATGATCGTGCTATCTGTCACGAACAAACCGGGATGAGCAGATAGCTTTAGCAGTTAGCCCTGTAGCGTGAATGGTAAACCCAAACGCGGATAAACACGAGCGGGCAGGATAATCACGCGATTTGTTATAAGGACTCTCACACTCAATGAGCACAGGAAAGACACAATCTAACCCTAGTCCTATAAACACACACTCAGTCTGAAAAGATAGCCAAGAAAGTGAGTACTCACAGATACGGGAACGATTCCGAAAGGACCTGGGCATAACTCAATGACAGAGCGATGTGCGGCGCCATCTTGTTTACCTATATGCTTTCAGGTTCGCGACCGTCTTACTTCCGGGTCCTAGTGCCGGTCGCGGCTGAGTGTGCATGACACTGCAAAAGGATTCCCGACCAAGTATTGAGTGCAGAACTGAACATAATTATTTGAAGGTTGACTTTTTTTGTATTAAAAACACTTTTCTTTTATTGGTCGGATGAAATATGCTAATTCTTTTAGATTTTATGAAATATGCTAATTTTCATGAGCTGTATGCCACAATCATCAATATTAAAACAATAAAAGGCTTGAACTACTTCAGTTGTGTGTAATGAATCTAAAATATATGAAAGTCTAATGTTTATCAGTACATAAAATAATGAACTTTATCACAATATGCTAATTTTTAAAAGGACATGTATATATTTAAAAGGACATGTATATATATACACAGTATGGCAAAAAAATTCCTTACTATATATATATACATACAGTAAGGAATTTTTTTCTGGCTCTCTATCTTATATGATGAATCAGATCAAATGGCCAGCCAGGTGTTTGCATACCATAGGAGAGATGGCACCAGGATGCACTATGGAAAAAAAGCAAACCACTTTTATTGCTCAGTCTAATGCTCTGAACAATATTCTGCTGGAAAACCTTTGGTCCTGTTCATAAACTTTGGATACTGGTCTATAAATACACAACACATTAAACCTAGAGGGAGAGGGACTGCTACGTCAAAACTGGACAGCTGAAAGCTGGAAATTTTTTTTTCCATGTCTGAAAAGTCATGATCTGAAGCACATGGATTATAAGGCTAGAATTTGGCCCCAACAGCATGAATCCATGGACCCAACCTGGAATCGAGGATGGTGGAGGTGGTGTTATGATGTGGGCAATGTTTTCCTTGACATACATTGGATTTGTTAATACCAGACTATTTGAGTATTGTTGCTGGCCCCATGCATCGCTTCATAGCCATGATTTATCCATCTTCTAATGGCTGCTCCCAGCAAAATAATGCACCACCTCACAAAGCAACCATCATTTCAGGGTTCATGAACATGGCAGGGTGTTTAGTCTTCTTCAGTGGTCTTACCAGTCACCAGATGTGAATACAATATACTACATTGGGATGTGGTAGGAGAGTTGCAGCATGAAGGTGCACCTAAATATCCGCATGCAAAAAGATCAGGTCAACATGGATCAAAATCTCAACGCAATTTTTCCAACTTGTTGATGAAACAGGCCATAAAGAATTAAGTGTATTTTGAGAGCAACAGACTTACTACTCACTATAAATAAGTGTTTATAATAAAGTGTTGGATGAGGGTTAAATGAGCAATATTCAAAGCTGAGTTAATAACAAAATTACACACATTAGTATTCTACATCAGATGTATGTAAATCTGGACTTCACTGCGACTTGGACAAATCCACAAGATTTGCACATGCAGGGTGGAGATCTAGAAGGTTTTAGTCCAGTTAACCACGACTTTGGCATCTTTAAAGCTTTACACAATACATAGCTTGTGCTGCGAACGTGTTTCCTGCTCCTGCTTCTTCATTTAAAAACTCCATTATGGATCTCATCAGTAAAAAATATCATTCTTGCCACAAGGTTAGCCTCTAGTTTCTTTTTACTTTAGAAACATGTCGCACCAAGACTGCCCATGATGTGCTCTAATTCAGCATAAAGATTAAAGTCTGATGTTAACTTTGCTTGCACAAAGACTACTGTCTATGACATCAAATTCAAATGCAAATTAAAATTCAAACTTTATTTGTCACATACACAGTTATATTCAGTACGATATGCAGTGAAATGCTTATACAAACACCTGTGACTTTAAGACCATCATCTGCAGATCGGAGTGTGCGAACAGGGGAGTGAGTATGAATAAGATCCGAGGTATATGGAGGGGCAAGACCATGGAGCGCTTTGAAGGTGATAAGGAGGATCTTGTATTGGATGCGGGAGCGAACGGGTGGCCAATGAAATTTGTGTAGGATGGGAGTGATGTGTGAGGATTGAATAAGTGAGGACCCTAGCAGCAGAGTCTGTATTTAGTTTTGATGTTTTTCAGTCTCTTTCTATGTGTAAACATTTTTGTTTTTGCAAAGCGACCTTGAGTCTCTTGAAAGGCGCTATATAAAATTAACTTATTATTATTATTATTATTATTATTATTATTATTATTATTATTATTAAAAATAAAAGCTTATTAATAAAGAATAAATATGAATAAAAAAATACAATAGAAAATAAATTTAGCTAGGATAAAATAAAAATATTCTATACAATATAGAAAAATATAGAAAATATAGAAATTTTAGTGTAAATAAAGAAAAATTACTGGGGCATATTAATATTAATTAATCTTCAATTATTTGTCACATGTACTTTGCAGCACAATGAAATGTCTTCTTCGCATATCCCAATTAGGAAAATGCTTTTAATCAGCTTTTTTATTGTATTTATTTCTATCTATCTATCTATCTATCTATCTATCTATCTATCTATCTATCTATCTATCTACTCTATCTATCTATTATTTTATCACTGCTTTTTTTTTGATAACGTTTTGTATTTCTCCTTCTTTCAGACTGCAAATTCAACTGTCACAAGAGGTGTGCATATAAAGTGCCTAATGACTGTCTTGGAGAAACTATCGGAGGTAATAAAACATTACTGCACATTGGCTCTTCATCAAAGTTACAAAAAAAATTATTCAGTTTCAGGCCTGTGGATTAAAAGATGTTAAATATGGCATCAAGGTATGCAAAAAGTGAAAGCTTGAAATAAAGCATGAACCTTTAAAGTTTATGAAGGGGACAACATACAGTATATTAGAAGTTTTTCTATTATCTAGTATCTATGCAACATTTGACAACAACAGCCACATCATTTGGTTTGTTACCTTCAAGAAACAGAAGGCTTTGGAATGTTGAAAAAAAACAAAAGTCAAATCTGTACAGTACAGTATATAACACCTGTTCTGTGTAACTGCTTGTCAACGCAAATGTATAAACAGCTAATCTTATGGCAGCAATCAATGCATTCAGGCATGTAGGTATGGACAAGATATTATATAAGTTTTGCTGAGGCAGCCGAATGGTGAAGACGGGTGATTTCAAGTGACTTTAAATGTGGCATGGTGGATGGTGTCAGGCAGGCTGGGCTGAGTATTTCTGAAACTGTTGATCAACTGGAATTTCCATGCACATACAGTATGTAGGGTTTACAGAGAACGGTCGCAGAAACAACTGGTGAGTGTCGGATCTCTGGGAAAATACAGTAACATTTCATTACAACTGAGGTAATGCAAAGAGCATCTCTGAATGCACAAAACAGCAGCAGAACAGGAAACTGAAGCTACAGTTAGCATGAACTCATTAAAATTGGACAATAGATTGGAAGATTGGAAAAACATTGTCTGCTCTGATACAGTAAGTCTCATTTCTGCTGCAACATTCAGATGGTAGGGTCAAAATTTGGCATAAACCACATGGACCCATCTTGGCTTGTATCAATGATTCAGGATGGTGGTGGTGTGACCATTTTGGCGGAATTTTATTGGCACATTAGAACCAGTCATGTAAATGTCACAGCCTACATGATATACTGTACTGTTACCCACCATGTTCATCCCTTTATGACCGCAGGATAACGTAGCATATCACAAAGCTCAAATCATCTCCAACTGGTTTGTTGAACATGGCAATGAGTTCACTGTACTCATGTGGCCTCAACAGTCACCAAATCCCAATGTGTCGCTATTATGTCAATATGGACCAGAATCTCTAAAGAATGTTCCCATCACCTTGTTGAATCAATGTAACAAAGATTGAAGGCAGTTCTGCTAAAGGCTATACTGGCAGCATTAGTCGTGGTTTTATATCTTATATTGATGAACATTGAGGATATCATTGTAAATAAACACTCTTACATCCATGCACAATAGATCGTTTTCTACTAAAAATCCTTATTTCTTCAACCCCATCTCTCACTCCTGTCTTCTGAAAAAGCACTTTGTTAAAGATTTCAAAAATGAGTGAAACAGATTATGCCAGAATGGATAATCTGAGTTGATGTCCTTGCCTTGCTTATTATTGCTTTGAAGTCTTCATCTGCACCTCAATGTTTCTCAATCATACTCCCCAAATACTGTAGGTAAAGAACTGCCTTCAAGGCTGATTAGTTTATCAGTAATGATGGGAGTCGGTCACCATTCATTTATAAATTTTTGGTTCGAATAAACCAATCGATCGATTAATAACCATACAGTTTGATCGTTTTTTTATTTTGTTTTTGGGTCTGCCAGTCAAAAACAAATAAACATTGAGGTTCATACAGTATTAATACATTACCATAGATCTTGTTCATCATAAGTTTTCCTGCTCTGGACACCGACAATGAAGTTTGTAACCCAGAACACCAGTACAATGTAAGTCATCGGGGTCAAATTCCACAACCCTTGTTAGATACAAACACGAATTCCATACGGCTAGTTTCCCGTTTGCCTTACCTGAACTTATACTTTCCACTCCATTTAGAAATGAGGCACAATTTACTCCTTCTAACCCATGTGATCATCAGCTGTGATCATGAGTTCACTTTGCTTTTTAAAAAATTTGAAATCTCCCCCTGTTGTGTTCCATAATCATGATATTAAACATTTCTTTTATTAATAGCATGATAATTGTATTAACTATACTATACATACAGTTACTGTTAACGACACATATAGGTTTAAACTACTGAAACAAGGCACCTGTTACAAGTCACTCATGCTTTTCCCTGAGCTGCACAACTGTACCAATAAAGTAAAAAAAAACTTTGTGTAGTAAAAATACACCAAACAATTCCCACATAATAACGCTGAGACTTTTACAAGCAAGTGAAGTTACTGCTTATTTATTTATTATGTATCTGAGAAATAAAAACAAACAAACAAAACAAAAAAGAGATGCTTGACAAAAAGGCTGTTTGAACATCAAAGGGCAAATGGACTTAAGAGAACAAGGAGGCCTACAATCCTGACTCAGTTTCACCAGTTCTGTTTTAAGAAGCTTGTGGAAGGAATATTTGACCCAAGTAAAATATTTTAAAGGCAATTTTACCAAATACTACTCATTCATACATTCATTTTCTATACCGCTTAATCCTGTGTTCCGGGTCGCAGGGGGCCTGGAGCCTATCCCAGGAGACTTCGGGCACTAGGCGGGGTACACCCTGGACAGGGTGCCAATCCATCGCAGGGCACACACACATACACACACTCACACACCCAATCACACACTACGGGCAATTTAGGAACGCCAATTAGCCTAACCTGCATATCTTTGGACTGTGGGAGGAAACCGGAGAACCCAGAGGAAACCCACCAAGCACGGGGAGAACATGCAAACTCCATGCACACCGAGACGGGAATCGAACCCTGGACCCTGGAGGTGCAAGGTGACAGTGCTAACCACTACACCATCGCGCCCCCTTCCAAATACTACTATTATTACTAAATATTTCAAAATGTGTGTAAACTTCTGACCCACTAGGAATGTGATGAAATCTCTCTATATTATTATTCTGACATTTCACATTCTTAAAATAAAGTAGATACCCAAGACATTTATTGTTTACTAGACATTATTTCATTTAAATCATATGTTGGGAATATAATGGAACTGTAGGGGTGCCATCGAGATTTTGTTGCTATGGATGTCTGTTGTCTGCAATGTGGTTATATGCGTCACAAGTAATTACTGGATGTCTGAAGGATGTAGTTACTTTGAGATGGAAATAAACTGGTGATGAAGACAATAGAGAGTTGGGAAGTGGGGAGGAACAAGCGAGGTATCAGAGGCTTTGGAATCATCTGTGTCAAGTGAGGGAACAATGGCAATGGGCCCAACCATGTATGGACTGCTGCAAAGGAAATTTGTATACAAAGGAAATTAGTGACTGAGGAAAAACTCACGGACTAACACATGTTTGAAATATATATATATAAATGAAGAGGGTGCCCCAAGTCCCAGGCCGTAAAAGGTTCAGTGAAGGTACACAACAGTGTCCACAAGGGGGTGACAAATGCTCTAGAAGTGGTGAAGCCAACCTCGCTGAACATGACTGTTACTTCACAGAACAGTTGTGTCATTATTGCAAGAAGAAGGGTCACATTGCTCACCTTTGTAATAGCAAAAAGTCCAACAACACATACTGTAAAGCTTAAAGGAGAAGGGGAACAAAGGAAAATGCAAAAAGAAGAAACCTAAAGTTGAGGAAGTTAACACACCAGACAGCAAGAATCTTCATAATTCCTTAAAGAAAATTAATCGAAGCGGCACGGTGGTGTAGTGGTTAGCACTGTCGCCTTGCACCTCCAGGGTCTGGGTTCGATTCCCCGGCCAGGCTCGATTCCCGTCTCTGTGTGCATGGAGTTTGCATGTTCTCCCCGTGCTTGGTGGGTTTCCTCCGGGTACTCCGGTTTCCTCCCACAGTCCAAAGATATGCAGGTTAGGCTAATTGGCGTTCCCAAATTGCCCGTAGTGTGTGATTGGGTGTGTGAGTGTGTGTGTGTGTGTGCCCTGCGATGGATTGGCACCCTGTCCAGGGTGTACCCCGCCTAGTGCCCGAAGTCTCCTGGGATAGGCTCCAGGTCCCCGCGACCCTGAACACAGGATTAAGCGGTATAGAAAATGAATAATATTTTACCAATATAATATTTTACCAATATAATATACCAATATAATATTTTACCAATATAATATTTTACCAATATAATATACCAATATAATATTTTACCAATATAATATTTTACCAATATATATTTTACCAATATAATATACCAATATATATTTTACCAATATAATATACCAATATAATATTTTACCAATATAATATTTTACCAATATAATATACCAATATATATTTTACCAATATAATATACCAATATAATATTTTACCAATATAATATTTTACCAATATAATATACCAATATAATATTTTACCAATATTATAAAAAGAGAGCATACCTTTAACTTTTTTTTTTTTTTTTTTGCTTTTTTTTCTATTTCTCTTTTTCACAGATATGTTAAGTCCAGCTCCAGACACAGAAGTACCGATGGACTACAGCAGTGACTATTTGGACTCAGAAAGATCTTCACTGATGGATGAATCTGATGACTCCTGCAGCATCCCCGGCTCCTTTTCCCCTGACAGCAGTCAGGATGGAACGAGTGGAGATCAGAGGTCAGACACACGCTCCCTCTCTTACTCACTCTCTTTATTTCTTAAAACATGGATTAAATATGTATGTTTTCTGATCTCCTCAGTACTAATATTCCCCTCATGAGGGTGGTACAGTCAGTGAGACACACAACACGCCGTTCCAGTACAGCTATTAAGGAAGGCTGGATGGTGCACTACAGCAATAAGGACACTCTGGTACACTGCTTCACTTTGCTTTTACACTACTAAACTACACTCTGCTCCTAGTTTTTACTGCCCTGCAATAACTAAGAATGAAGTAAGGAGGGTAGTGGTTAGCACTGTCTCCTTGCACCTCTAGGGCTTGGGTTCGATTCCCGCCTCGGTATGCAAGGAGTTTGCATGTTCTCCTCGTGCTTGTTGGGTTTCCTCCAGGTACTCCGGTTTCCTCCCTAATTCCTTAGGCTAATTGGAGTTCCCAAATTGTGTGTGTGTGTGTGTGTTTGTTAATGAGCATGTGATAGGCTCAAGCCCCTCCTCCCCAATCACCCTGTATATACAGATTAAAGCATTATAGATGATGAGTGAGTGAGAGAGATCCTTTTTCTGCCTTAAAACACACAAACATCTCAGCGTTTGCACTTCCATAAGTTTCTGCTCTTTCAAATGCTCCATGAATCTACTGTACGCGTCTTGCTTTCTTTTCTCCTCACATTTATTTCCAGCTTATCCTTTTCCTTGGTGCATCTCTCCTCCTCTCTGTGAGGTGGTGCAGCTCTCGTCATCACTAACTGATATATTGACTCTTTGTTGACCTCTGATTCCTGACCTCTCACCTCCAACAGAGGAAGCGACACTACTGGCGCCTGGATTGCAAATGCATCATCCTCTTCCATAATGACACCACCAATAAATACTACAAGGTATGACTTGTATAAACCCATACAGGTTTCATAAGATCCATTCAGTGTTTGTGTGAGAAGTGTCCAATATACAGTATGTGCTTATATATTTTATAAAAGCATCCATAAAAAGAACATAGAAAAGAACGAAAAATGTTTGAAGTTGCAGCATCATAAAAAGTAAGAACATTGATAACTCCTACAGTAGGTCCTGCTGTGAGTTTTTAACCTTGAATTTTTCTTATCCTGGTTTAGTAATAATTCTATGAAGCCAGATGGTTAGAAATGAATCCGAAACTAGGTTAATGTGACCAGTTTACTTCTAGCTGCATGTGGTACCGGTACTTCTGTTTTGTCACATCAACTGTTTTTTACAGAACTGTTGTGTCTCATCTGGTTTTGCTGAAACATACAGTATCAGTATAAGCTAATACCATATTTATGAATGATATTATCCAAAGAGGCGGCACGGTGGTGTAGTGGTTAGCACTGTCGCCTTGCACCTCCAGGGTCTGGGTTCGATTCCCCGGCCAGGCTCGATTCCCGTCTCTGTGTGCATGGAGTTTGCATGTTCTCCCCGTGCTTGGTGGGTTTCCTCCGGGTACTCCGGTTTCCTCCCACAGTCCAAAGATATGCAGGTTAGGCTAATTGGCGTTCCCAAATTGCCCGTAGTGTGTAATTGGGTGTGTGAGTGTGTGTATGTGTGTGTGCCCTGCGATGGATTGGCACCCTGTCCAGGGTGTACCCCGCCTAGTGCCCGAAGTCTCCTGGGATAGGCTCCAGGTCCCCCGCGACCCTGAACACAGGATTAAGTGGTATAGAAAATGAATGAATGAATGTACTTTCTCATTTATCCTTGATTAATCATCCAATCATGTGACAGAAGATTAAGTTATGATTGCATAAACCATTTGTCCAGTAAGTGTATAAAGATTTTCTTTGTGCCTCTTCCTAACCATTTGCAGTTAAATATACAACTGCAGTGAGACGAAGTCTTTACACATACTGTACCTACTCCACACATCGCCATACTGTAGATTTTCATTCATAGTCGATTAGAGTATCTGCTTTAATTCCATGGGAGATTTATTTATTTATTTTAAAGTAGCAAGAAGTCAGATTTATTCAGTGCGTGGTTACAGTATCAGATCTTATGTGGGTCAAATGTCTACATAAACATACTGTATGTTAGTGTTTGGCAATGACGAGGTCGAACTGAGCCCCCAGATTGTTAGGTTTAAAATGAGGGAAGACCAAGATAAAGACTTCCCAAGGATAATAAAAAGGGGAAAAGAAACACTTACCTCCCAAGACTGGATCAAGTCCCCAAGTTGTTTAATTTGATTAATTAATCTGTACACTGTTACGTCAGGCTTGCTAATATCAGGAGAGATACAGAAGATTTATCCGCATCTTAAGAGTGGGTGTCTGTCAACCTTACTGTAGGTCTCAACTATAGGCTGGTAAAAAAAACTAAAAAAATAAGTAAATAAACTGTAGGATTTTGCTTTTTTGTGCAGAATTAGTGTACGCTGAACACAGAACACAGAAAGTGTGCTTTCTTTGATGGGTATGGTAATAGACACCATCCTGCTGTATTATGATAAAATGCTTACTGTAAATAAACCTTCTGTACTATTACAGTATATGTTCTCCAGAATCCTCTCTAACCCTGAGAAAGAAGAAAGCAGTTACTGAAAGTTAGTTAGAGTGCCATCATGAAGACATTTAAACAATACTTCATTATGCAGTCTATTTCACTCATTATTATACTGTAAAAATCTTTTACTGTAAAGTTCAGAATTTATGCCTTGAACATTTTTTTTTGTCTATTGATTTTTGCACCTGATTGTTTATTGATATGAAATGCACTATGAGTTCCCCCACAATCCATGTCTTTTGTCTGCTCAGGAAATACCTCTTTCTGAAATTCTTGAAGTATGCCCAGCGAGTGACTTCAGTCTAGTGCCCAGTGGAGCCAACCCACACTGCTTTGAGATTGTGACTGGCACCATACGTTACTTTGTGGGTGAGAACATCAACCCCGCCCAGTTACCCAGCATGACAGTACCCACCTCAACAAATAGTGCAGTACCAAGTAGTGGAGTGGGACAGGAAATGGCCAAATCCTGGGAAAATGCCATACGTCAGGCTCTTATGCCTGTCATCTTCCAAGACAACCCTCCATCTGAAGGCAGCGCGCCTCACAGTAAGGAATATATCAATGAATGAATCTTGTCTAGTTTCTTGAGGATGAATGCTTCACTCAGTTGATTTTTAAAAAAAATGTTTTTTCTCAGGACAGGCATCAGTCAGTATTTCAGTTTCCAACAGTCAGATTCAGGAGAATGTAGTAAGTATGCGTTCTCTATCTGTATATTTATGAACAATTTAATGATTAAGAATATGAAGGATTATGATCATTAAGGATTATAATATTAAAAATAATATTGCTATCTATTTTTTCTTCAGGATATTGGCATGATTTATCAGATTTTCGCTGACGAGGTTCTGGGTTCTGGCCAGTTTGGAGTGGTATATGGGGGTATGTTTATATTGAATTGTAAAGAACGTTTTTATCACTTAATGACCGACTATACAGTACCAAAACTCATAACCATTGTTTATCATTGTCACTGTTTTCCTAAACAGGGAAGCACAGAAAATCTGGAAGGGATGTGGCTGTCAAAGTGATTGACAAACTTCGCTTTCCAACAAAACAGGAGAGCCAATTGAGGAACGAGGTGGCCATACTCCAGGTAAGCATTAAGCAGAAGGTGGAAGTGGACGCAGGTTTGACATTTCTGTAACACAGTGGTATATTTTTCTCATTTTCATCATAAACTGCACCACCATTTCAGACCCCATTTGCAATTTGTAAGTTTTCAGGCTGATGATTCATGTCTGAAATGTACAAGCAGGCTTTGAGAATGTCCACCACTTACAGTACAGTGCCATATGATAAGGGTCTTTATTTGTTTATGACTCCTGTCTCTTATGTCCTCTTATGTCTTTTTTTAGAGTCTACGTCATTTGGGAATAGTAAATCTGGAGTGCATGTTTGAAACTCCTGAAAAAGTGTTTGTTGTAATGGAGAAGCTTCATGGAGACATGCTAGAAATGATCCTCTCAAGTGAGAATGGACGACTACCTGAGAGGATCACAAAGTTTCTGACCACACAGGTTAGAAATCCTATATGTATTGACAGGACAATGTTTTATGAAGTTGAGTATATACTTAGGAATGTTAATATTAATCATATGACCAATGTTGACCCTATTGGCTTTCCATAATCGCAGCACAGTTACCCAGCCGTGTGATAACAGCATGTTTAACGCATGTAATAAGATGACCAAAGTTGTGTGCCTGGGCTACCTTAAAGGGGAACTATTTTTACCAGAATACATTAAACGTAAGATGTGGGAGTGGTGGCTCAGCCAGCTAAGGATCTAGGTTGTTGGTTTTTGTATCTGAGGATCAGGGTTCGAACCCTGCTGTCGGTGGGTTATCACTCCATGCACTACCCAGACACTGTTTACAGTGACAATCCCATTCATACCATTTATTAAATGTTAATGTTTGAGATATTATAAACCTACATAATCTGTTTCCTTTAACCGGTTTGTCATGCATTTCTTTATTCCAACATTGCATGTTTACAATACAAGATAATCTGAATATTAATAACAGACTATTACTGGGCTTAGCTATATAAAAATTTTTAATTGATTGACAGCACTAGTATATACAAAACATTATGATTGTCTATTTAAAACACTATTTAAATGATCAAGATTCATCTTCCAACATGTAATTGTCTGTGTGTCAAAGTGCACGTCACACAACCTTTGCAAAACTATGATGTTCATACAGCTTTAATAACACTGACATTGATAAATAACTATATACTGTATCATATCCTTGTACTGTACATGTGCATGGTTATGCATCATTGATAGGACGCTACATAACCATATACTTTTCTCATGTGGCTTATGTCTCTCTTTTTTTGTTCTGATCATCATACTGCAGGTACTGGCTGCCCTAAGACACCTTCACTTCAAGAATATTGTGCATTGTGACCTGAAACCTGAGAATGTGCTGCTGTCTTCAGCTGACCCTTTCCCCCAGGTAAAACCTTTGACTGGTACTAGAACATATACAGGTATGGACTTATATAGTTAACAAAAACATGGTAAACATACCATAATATATTTTAGATTTTTGATTCTTCAAAGCAGCCACCTTTTGCTTTAATGGCAGCTTTGCACACTCTTGGCATTCTCTCAGTCACCTGCAATCTCGAAAGAGTTTCCAGAGGTGTTGAGTACTTGTTGCCTGCTTGGATTCAACTCATCCCGAAAGATCTCAATCGGATTTAGATTTGGTGATTGTTGAGGCAAAGTCATCTAATGCAGCTGCAATATTGTGTGGTAGCCATGCTGGTTAAGGGTACCCTCAATTTTGACACTTATTGTAACAACAGCGGCGGCGCGGTGGTGTAGTGGTTAGCAGTGTCGCCTTGCACCTCCAGGGTCCGGGTTCGATTCCCGGCCAGGCTCGATTCCCGTCTCTGTGTGCATGGAGTTTGCATGTTCTTCCCGTGCTTGGTGGGTTTTCTCCGGGTACTCCGGTTTCCTCCCACAGTCCAAAGATATGCAGATTAGGCTAATTGGTGTTCCCAAATTGACCATAGTGTGTGAATGAGTGTGTGTGTATGTGTGTGTGTGCTCTGCAATGGATTGGCACGCTGTCCAGGATGTACCCTGCCTCGTGCCCAGAGTCTCCTGGGATAGGCTCCAGGTCCCCACGACCCTAAATACAGGATACAGCGGTATAGAAGATGAATGAATGAATGAATGTAACAACAGCATCACTAGCAAAGCACCTAATCAAGTTACCTCTGCAAGTCGCCCTGGCATACTGTCAATAAACCTCTGGACCACCTTCTGACTGATGCCCATTCTTGGAGTTTGTCAGAATTTGTGGGCTTGGGTTTTTGTTTATCCACCTCTTGAGGATGTTCTCAATGGTATATTATGGTCTGGGAGTTTCCTGGCCATAGACCCAAAATTCCAGTGCTTCATTCAACAAACCACTTAGTTAACACAAGTATCAAAAGTAATTTTTTTCATATTAGTATACACATATTTCATTATAATTTCACACTTTCTTTGCAGGTGAAGCTGTGTGATTTTGGTTTTGCCCGGATCATCGGGGAGAAGTCTTTTCGGCGCTCTGTAGTAGGAACACCTGCTTATTTAGCTCCAGAGGTGCTGCTGAACCAGGGGTACAACCGCTCTCTAGATATGTGGTCTGTTGGAGTCATTATGTATGTCAGCTTGAGTGGGACTTTTCCCTTCAATGAGGATGAAGATATCAATGACCAGATCCACAATGCTGCTTTTATGTACCCACCAAACCCCTGGAAACAAATCTCTCCACAAGGTAGATTTTTTTTGTATTTATATTTTTTTACATTAGTACCAGTTTTTGGTTTTGTTAAGATAAATGAGAAGAGAACATCAATGCATTTCAGTGATTACTATTCCTACAGTAGATGTTGTCTGCATTTCATTCTGCTTATAATTCGAATGATAAGAATCAGACTAATAAAACATGATTGAAAGCCAACATGTATTATACAAATGTTAGAATTGTAGAAAAGGAAAATGGAGTGTGACCGGGGATTGATTCCCTGGCAGGAAACCCAAGCCATGGTGGTGCAGAAGTCTGTTTCATGCAAAGAGAAAATGGGGAGGGCTTTGTCATGGTGGTGGGCATTCTATGTTAAGCATGTGCCAATTTAAAATACAAATCAAAAATATGATGACCCCGAATGGGAGCTGCCAATAGAAGAGCAATAAGAGGAGAAATCAGAACCAATGGAAAAATACACATTTTATGTGTCATCTCTCTTTTTTTCCCCCCATAGCTATTGATCTTATCAATAACTTGCTTCAAGTGAAGTTGAGAAAACGCTACAGTGTGGACAAGAGCCTAAGTCATGTCTATTTACAGGTAACACTACACACATATCAAGAAGGTGCAATGTTACTTTAATCAATAACTGAATAAAGAATTTTGGAAATATATGGAAATATATGTAATAAATATGTTAAAAAAAATGTATAAGAAAGCTGAAGTTTTTAAAAAAAAAAGCACAATTCAGGGATGTCAATGATGCAGAAAACTCCTATCAGTATCCAACTCAGCATTGGATCTGGATCAGAGTCTTCTGCTATCTGTCTTTTTCTATTTACCGTTTACTATTTCCTTCTGAAGCCATCTCTTCCTTCCACTTTATCTGCATCTCACGCTATTTTTTTGTTCTTATTTTGCGTTCAAAGGACTATCAGACGTGGCTGGATCTGCGAGAACTGGAATCAAAGCTTGGGGAACGTTATATAACCCATGAAAGTGATGATGCTCGCTGGCAGAGGTTTGCTCAGGAGCACACACTGCCATACCCAGCTCACCTGGTACCTGTATCGTCCGTCTCCGATGATGAGCAAGAAGGCACTGATGATGCTTCCATGCAGGGACTGACTGAGCGTGTCAGCATCCTTTGAGAAAAGTGGAAAAGGCAGCCAAATTGTAGGCAGCCAGTTGGAGGGGGTAATCAGCTATTTCCCAAATAGATTTTAAAAGATTTTGGAACTCTTCTCCTCTTTCTGTTTAAATCAATCGACTCGATGCTCTATTGATGAAGATACAATAGGTGTAGCTATTTTATCAGACAGGTAGAGGTTCCTTCATGGCAAACATTTCCTTTCTTTACAATACACAAAGGTAGTGGAAGATATAAACATAAGAGTGTACAGATATTATTGTAACATATTTCTATTATTTGCTTCTTTAGCCCCTGATTCAGTTTACATTGGTAGTAAGTATTTTAATATTACAATATGCAAAAAGCATTAGTGGATTTGATTTTAATCAGTTTTTCACTGATATTGGTTGTCTATATATATATATATATATATATATATATATATATATATATATATATATATATATATATATATATATATATAAATTTGGATCATCTGTGTACATATTCCATACAATAAAGACTTGTCAAATAATAGCATGTTTGTTCATATTTTCTATCTGGTATGTGTTCTTAATCAAATTTTTAATTTGTCTCATCAAATATCCTACTTATGGAAATCACAAACAAATGAACAAACAAAAATTAATTAAGTAAGTAACAACAAACAAAAACAAACAAACAAACAAACAAATAAATATTATAGACTACAATATGGATTTAAATGTGTT
This sequence comes from Channallabes apus, assembly GCA_030522415.1. Taxonomy (NCBI): domain Eukaryota; kingdom Metazoa; phylum Chordata; class Actinopteri; order Siluriformes; family Clariidae; genus Channallabes; species Channallabes apus. Next base: position 6,694,000 of record CM060126.1, on the reverse strand, counting down.
GTGACTTTGGAACAAATGAATGAAAAATCAATGAGATATGTTGTCCTTAAAATGATTTAGTATCTAAAATTACAGACCAATTTCAAACCTCCCGTTCATATCAAAAATACTAGAAAAAGTAGTATCAGCTCAAATTTGCACATTCTTGCAGGATAACAACATCCTTGAAGAATTTCAGTCAGGTTTCAGGCCCCATCATAGCACAGAAACTGCACTAGTTAAGATTACAAACGACTTGTTTTTAGCTTCAGACCAAGGCTGCATCTCATTGCTAGTCCTGCTTGATCTTAGTGCTGCATTCGACACTATAGATCATAATATTCTCATAGATTGCTTACAAAATTATATAGGTATTCAGGGACAGGCATTAAAATGGTTTAGATCTTACCTGTCTGATCGCTACCATTTTGTAGATCTAAATGGAGAACCGTCTGGTGTAATGCCAGTGAAATATGGGGTCCCACAAGGGTCAGTTTTAAGACCTCTGTTGTTCTCAATATACATGCTTCCCTTGGGTAACATCATTAGAAGACATGGGATTAGTTTCCATTGTTATGCTGATGATACCCAATTATATATCTCAACTAAACCAGACGAAATACCTAAGTTGTCTAGATTAACTGAGTGTGTCCAGGACATAAAAGATTGGATGACCAATAACTTTCTTTTATTAAATTCAGATAAGACAGAGATATTACTTATTGGCCCAAAAACCAGCACACAACAGCTTTCACAATTCAGCTTGCGCTTAGAAGGATGTACTGTTATTACCAGCTCAGCAGTAAAAGATCTGGGAGTAATATTAGACAGTAACTTGTCTTTTGGAAATCACATTTCAAATATCACAAAAACAGCCTTTTTCCATCTTCGAAATATTGCTAAACTTAGGAACATCTTATCCGTATCTGATGCAGAAAAACTAGTTCATGCATTCATGACCTCCAGACTGGACTATTGTAATGCATTACTAGGTGGTTGTCCTGCATCCTCAATAAACAAGCTTCAGTTAATCCAAAATGCAGCTGCCAGGGTTCTCACTAGATCCAGAAAATATGATCATATAACCCCAATATTATCATCCCTGCACTGGCTACCTGTTCAGTTTAGAATAAATTACAAAATAGTATTACTTACATACAAGGCCTTAAATGGTTTAGCTCCCACATACCTAACCAGTCTTCTGATGCGCTACAATCCACCACGCGCCTTAAGATCACAAAACTCCGGACTTCTGGTAGTTCCCAGAATTTCAAAATCTACAAAAGGGGGTAGGGCTTTTTCATATTTAGCTCCAAAGCTTTGGAATAGCCTTCCAGACAGTGTTCGGGGAGCAGACACGGTTTCTCAGTTCAAAAGTAGACTCAAGACGCATCTTTTTAATCTGGCATACACATAACTCATCCCAGTACTCATACTCCAGTACACCTATACCGAATGGCAACTACGCTAATTCTCCCCATCTGTTCTGTATTTCTCTACCCATCCCGAGGCATCGGGAGATTTTGCCAGCTTCAGTAGACAAAGGCCGACCCTGCGAGGTTCCTGAGGCATCCAGAGAAGGACCAGCTCCAGCTGGATTCAGCTTTATGATGGTTGGAGCTACACATGCTGCTCCTGTGCTTCCAGTGATCCAGACCTCATCTGCCCTCTGCACCTACTGACTCGTCCCTATGCTGAACTGGTCTTCATGTCAATTTAAATAATTTCTGTCATATTGAATTTTCACCTGCACAACACACAAGATGTTATATCATTTCTATCTGTTGTCGCCCAAATGAGGATGGGTTCCCTGTTGAGTCTGGTTCCTCTCAAGGTTTCTTCCTAATGCCATCTCAGGGAGTTTTTCCTTGCCACCGTCGCCGTCACCCTTGGCTTGCTCATCAGAGAAATTTAATTCATTCGTCTCATTATTATCTGCACATTTTTCTCACACATCCACACTTCCAATTATTTTCTTTTCTATAATTATTATTATTATTTGTTTTTATTTATTTATTTTCTATTATTATTATTTTATTTATTTATTTATTATTATTATTATTATGATGATTTGTTAAATTTCTTAAATTTTTGTGAAGCTGCTTTGAGACAATGACCATTGTTAAAAGCGCTATATAAATAAAATTGAATTGAATTGAATTGAATTAAAATAAAATTTAGTACCTTAAAGCAAGGGGAAAATATTCCCATCATAATGTTATTTCAAAAAGTAATGTCATAAAATTTCAATTCATAATAAGATTCAAGTATCTGCATTGGAGGAGAAATAACTAAACAAATGAGGATAATCTGGCTGTATTTATTAGCTGCAAGTACATCCAGTTTATCTGTCCAGTCATTGTCCCCGATGCCCTTCATGCACCAACCCAACCACTTCCCCAGGCACTGGAGGATGCCCAGCATTTTATACTGTATCGATCAGGCCCAAAGATCCAACAGTTGAAATGGCCATTGGAGGGATTCAAAGCACTGACTCTGATTAGAGACCCAGAGCCTTAACTACTTGAGCGACCAGCATGGGAAAAACAATTCCTCTAGGACCGGGCAAGGTGATGCATACTGTCCCCGAAGTCATCCCCCGAAGTCATCCCATAACCTCATACTCCAGTACACCTATACTGAATGACAACTACGCTAATTCTCCCCATCTGTTCTGTTTCCTTCTACCCATGCCGAGGCATCGGGAGATTGTGCCAGCTTCAGTAGACAAAGGCCGACCTTGCGAGGTTCCTGAGGCATCCAGAGACGGACCAGCTCCAGCTGGATTCTGCTTCATGATGGTTGGAGCTACACGTGCTGCTCCTGTGCTTCCAGTGATCCAGACCTCATCTGCCCTCTGCACCTCATCTGTCCACTGGCTCATCCCTATGCTGAACGGGTCTTCATGTTAATTTAAATGATTTTCTGTTATATTGCACTTTCACCTGCACAACACACATGATGTTATATCATTTCTATCTGTTATCACCCAAATGAGGATGGGTTCCCTGTTGAGTCTGGTTCCTCTCAAGGTTTCTTCCTAATGCCATCTCAGGGAGAAAAAGGCATACACACATCCAAATATTTTCTTTTCTAACAAAATCTTTTAAATTTTTTGTGAAGCTGCTTTGAGACAATGCCCATTGTTAAAAGCGCAATATAAATAAAATTGAATTGAATTAATTCATTCTCATCGATGCTGTCTGATTTTCATGCTCGGATTGTCATCTGAGAAGCTCACGCTTACTTGGGATGTCCACAGTGACCCATCAAAATTCGAGCTCCTTGGACTATTTGTTTTCAAAGATATTGGTCTGTAGGATCCAACTTTACCAGTATGAATGCAAGCAAATCATTGGCATTCCTAAAATAAACGTTATATATAAAAGGCGGTAGTTAAATTCAAATTAAGAGTAAACTTTAATATTAAGACAAATTTAATCTCATGGCTTAATTAAGCTCAAATGACACCCACCGTTGGCTAAAACCGTTAAAACTGTGGGTTGCTGATCGAAAAGTTGGGGGTTCAAGCTCCAGCACCGCCAAATTACCATGGTTGGGCCCTTGAGCAAGACCTTTAACCCTATCTGCCCCAGTTGCGCTGTAACCTGACTGACCCTGTGATCTGACCGTAGCTTCCTAACTGGAATATGCAAAAAGGAGAAAAAATTATTTCCCTGTACTGTACAGTACATGTGACAAATAACTGAATCTTATCTTAAGACTCATGTCATATGTCATGTATGTTGCAGGGGTAATGTTACTCAATAGGCAGAACCCAATGCACATCCGGACCCAAACACTAGATGTAACATTAGTACTGCTTGTGCAAGCAGCAGCCTTTTGTTGTTCTTTAACAATGTTATTACAGTTGATGTTGTTGTGAGCACCCGCCGACTCAGTGAAAAAAGTTATTACCTTCTACTCTCCTCCTGTGTCTAACTTTTTTCAGAACCACTTAATTTTGCTTCATTTTTGCAGCTTCATACCAACTCATCAGTCTCTGTTTACTCCTGAATCATTTTCAAATATGCATTGATGGAATAGTGCATCAATGTTCCATTGACTGGGTGGTGCTGAGTCACTAGTTACTCATGAATTGTTAGTATTCCGATGCCCTTTTGACAATGCATTTATTTAATAAGTTGCAGACTTATGGGGGAAATGAGTCTGCCTTACTGCTTTCAATAAATAAGTCTGGGAGCACGATGATAGAAAATGGCCTGTAAAGCTGGTGAGTAATTTTGGAGAGTTCACTGTCCGAAACAACTTTGAGACACAATGGCATTCGTTCAAGCATGCAGTAAAAATTTAGCATTTTCCTTCCCTCCTGCCGTCTGCTGCATCACCAAGATTCCCCTCGCGATTTGTAGGCGCAGTCTTGCGAGAGTATAATGTCGGAACCAAAACAGCATTTTTCATGCTTTACATGTAAAAAGGTGTATAAGGCTTTGCTTATGGACTTACTGTAGGAATTAATCCGACTTACGAACAAATCCGATTTACGAACAAATCCGATTTACGAATGTTCTCCCAGAATGGAACTCGTTCGTGGGTCAGGGACATACTGTAATGGCACGTGAAAAATGTATACTGCACTGTACTGTATGTTGCCTAATCCTAAGACCTGCTATAATCAGATCATTTCTATTATGTTTTTACACAAAAATGTAAATGGGGTACTTTTACACATGACTGTATTTTTAAGACATTTAATGAAATACTGCAATAAATAAACATCAAGTTTAGGTTGCTGTCCTTAGCCTAGTTCTGAAATATACATTCCTCATATATTTCCAAACACTTCAGATATTTAAAATGTTTCTGTAAGAAAACTTGAGTTTTTGTACAGTATTTAACCACAGACACTACAAAGGAAAGGATGTGTAAAAAAAAACATTCCTTAAATATGTTAAGCTTGAGAAACTTTAACAATAAACATGTCTCTTCAATATTGAACATTAAACCTCTCACCTGTGATTCTTTCAGTGTTTTTGGTCATGTATTGGTGTTTAAATATTCAAGCACTATTAGAGGGTTTGAAAAACACCCTCTATATGTACATTTATTGTCCATTTAAAATGTATTACATACAATTATACAAAACAGCACAGATCAAATGTACATTAACACCTTAGTAACGTTACTTACCATTTTATTACTAGTCTCACCTTCGGTGATTGGGGTTGGACAAATTTTTGAATGGGAGCTTTCCTCGTCATATGTGTCCTCTTCCTCATCCATGTGCCATCCGGCATATCTGGCAATAGATACTTCCCACCTTGAAGATATATACGTCATTTCTGTGGCAGTTCCTTTATAGGATTAGGTTACCAGCTCAATGCCTGATAGCATCTCAACACTTGCTTGCTCAAGGGTCCAACAGTGGCAGGCCATTGGTGTCGGGGCTCAAACCGAGGACCTCCGGATCAGCAGTCCAACCCCTTAACTATTGAGCCAAGTTTTCAGGTTATTTGTGATGTAAAAAAAAAATCAAACCAAGATAAATCTGTTTTAAATCAGTTTTCTCACTTTTATTGAGATATAGCAATCAAACAAAAATTTACTGAAAAACATTTTTTGCAGGGTTAACCTGGGTGTGTGCACACCCTATAATAATTCCGCATTGGATTAACCTCTAAATTGTAATAAAGAGTCATTTTCAAGCTCATGTCCTAAAGAAATTACTGTTGCCAGGGATGTGTCGGAGGTAGAACATACATTAAATGCAGACATAATAATTTTTCTACTTATATGCAGTGAAAAACAAACAAACAAACAAACAAACAAACAAACAAACAAAGACAAAAAACAACATAAGACTAAGTCTATGGACAATGGTCTAGCAACTGCGGTGGTAGTGTGACATGAAGGTGAAAACAAACAGTGAACAAGGCATTGTCTATAACCATAACCGCCCCCCCCCCCCGCACTTACAGTACCACCCGTACCAACTTACAGTGAAATCAAAAACACCTGAATTTAATTTTTAAACAGAAATTGTGAGCACTGAAAACATGGAGAACATAAGTCGCAATAAAAACATAACAGTCTGGAGGCACATGTCTAGGGAGAACCATGCCAAATTTATTATACACCTGTCATGAACGGAGGGATTTTGATGAACCCCAAATAAATAATATTGGCTGCTTCATTAGAATGTTTTTGACATCACATTCATTTTTTTGTGCAATTGCTGATGCCATGGTCTACATGTTGTCAGAAGGTGTTGATCAAGAAAGGATATGAAAAGATTTCCCAAAACATTAGATTAGGGGTGCCAAATTGGATCTAGAAAGGGCTGGTGTGCATGCAAGCTTTCACTCCAACCAAGCAGATTCCACACCTGAAAGCCAAGAATGAGTAATTAAAAAATTGAATCAGGTACAGCTTCTGCTTGATTGGAATGAAAACCAGCACCTGCTTTTCCGGACCCAGTTTGACACCCTTGCATTAGATGCCTGATGGAACACCATGAAGGCCATCAGGTAGAGAAGGGGAGAAAATTGGGCACCACTGTGACATCACCATGACTGGTGTTTGGTCAAATCATGCTACATATTGAAATGTGCTACAAAGCTGTTCCGTGCATTGAAACATGCTAAGCTATACATTTTAATATAAATTTTAATGTTTAGACTTATATTAAATATTGTACAAAGAATGTACACCCTGATTTTGCTGCACAACACTGATAATCATGTACTGAAAATTGTATTTTATCTTCCACTTCAAGCTATTTGAGTCGGGCATATTGTCTTGTTTGCTGAATGGATCGTGTCATGAGCATCAGTGCAGTTTCCTTAAAATGATTTGTAAGAACCAGTGATGAACATTCTAAGACATTTTTATGGTTATAGCTTTGTTCCAATCCAGTGGAACCAATCTATGTGACTTTACACATCAGAGTCTTAACTGTGAACATCACTGAAAACCATGGACAGTAATTCACACATTGATAATCTATCGCACTGTACATATTTTTCAGTATATTGTACATATTGATAAGATTCAGGCTAGATAAGTCTGTATCCTTATGAATTAGCATTATCCTGGCGTGCCAGTCTGGCCATGTAGCAGGAGCTTTGGATGATGGCTCAATTTGCAGCTTGGTGTTTTACATTATTTGTGAAAGATTTGCTGATTTTATTACAATAGATGTTCCGATGCTGCTGGTCCTGCATTCAGTCTAGCAAATGGACAGTCAGTTGTAGGGGATCTGGTTCCAGTTGCTGTGTGGCTTGTTACAGTATGTGCTGATCTCCTGGGTTTTGGCACCAATGTGGCAAATGTATGTTGTTTTTTGATCACGACGCAAAAAAAAACCCTGCTAATTTAACAGGGTAGTCAAGAATCCTTTATACCCTTTGCATTTTTGGTGTTTTTATCATTTATTATTATATAATTATTCTTTATTTTATTAAATTCAAGATGGGTGCAAAAAAAAAGTGTAAAAAAAAAGACTGTTCATAGCTACCATATAATAAGTAATAACAAACTAATCTTTAATGAAATTTGAATTCATTTTTATTGGTAAAGCATTTTTTTACAACTGACACAAAGTAGTTTTAAAGAAATATGTAAAAAATATGTATTTCTAAATTTATAAAATTATCCCTTAATTTGGCCCACAGATGTTCCACAACATTAACTGAAAAATGGGTAATGTACTGTTTCATACTATATGAAAGGTTGTTTATTGGCAAATTGCTGTGGTAGAGGAGGAATGAAACACTTCAGGCCTGGGGTAAAGTTGACTCCGCCTACATCACACCACGGTATCATTGACGATTTTCCATTAATAGCATTCCCTGTCCTGTTTTTTTTCTTTTATACAAACTTTTATGCACATTGCCAATATTTTCAATATTTTTTTTTTTTACAAGTTTAAAATCACTATACACATAAATATTTCATCATATTCCTCCATCAATTATCTTACAGTTTCTTTATTTGCATGAATAAGCACATCCTGTGCTTTCTTTTGCTGAATGGCCTACAACTGTATTGGCAAAGGTTTTTGCATATGGAACATTTACAGTGCTCAACTCATTAATCTAAGGTTTAGCAAGTTCATACATATCCATAACTCGACTTATCTTGATTGCAGTGCACATTAACAGAAGGCCAAACCACAAACCAAGTCATAGAAAGATAGTTTTATTGCCCAGGTGTTGGAGTACTTTTCTGTTTTGTTTTGATTTATAGAAAAAAAAACTGTACAGTGAAACACAAGCAATTGGAAATCGAAGCATATTTTTTTTCCCATAAAGTTTTAGGAATCCTATTTGCAGTTAAAACCAACCAACCAAGCAAACAAACAAACAAACAAAAAAAATCCAAAAAAAAATGTCTTTAAATTATTTCACTTCCTTTTCCCCTATCTTTTTATATTTAGCAAACTGTTCAGTGCATGCAATACCATTTTCTTCTAGGTAGCCAAACATTAAAGAAAGAAATAAACAAAAACTATTTAAATGAATAAAAATGTTAAAACATTAATAAAACTATTAAAGCCTTATAAAAAGACAGTGTGTTTGTGTGTGTGCATGTGTTTACACACACAAATTATATATATATATATATATATATATATATATTTCACACACACACATATATATATATATATATATATATATAATTTAAAACATAAAATAATGTGTAGGCTATTTTTATTACATTTTATATATTTTTTTTCTTTTTGAATCCCCTAACACATAAAGGTTTTTTTCTTCTTTTTAATTGTGCCCTGTGTTTTTTTTTCCCTCTGGAGATGTTGAAAATAGTAGTTATTTATACAAAACACTTTCTTATATACAAGTCAACATTTGCAGAAATTCTCCTGGCAGGAGGGGCCGGGGTAAAGCAGGAAATCTGATCAGTTTAGGACATTGACCAAACAGGGTGGATGGGGATTGATTCCTGACTCCACCCAATATCAACACAGCTTTTCCTGTGATTACTGGAAACTACAGGATCCCTGATTTCAACTGGCTAAACAGGCCTGCCCCACTGCATAACAACTGCATTTCTTAACAGAAGCAATCACATTTAGGTAAATAAGACAAATCATACAGGAGACCATGAATATTAAAATGAAACGCTGAAAGCCATATCAGTTAAATTTGAGTATTACCAAAGCTGTTAGAATTATTAATCTTTTTTTTAAAGTGCATGGAATGTCTGAACAAGTATGAATACCGTATGTCCACAGAGAGATGGGTACAGTCTTAATGAGACCTTCATATGAAACACCTTTGCAGTTTTATGTGAAACAATGGGAGAAAAAACTTTGAGCTGTATTTTATTAATTTTGTGGCAGCCTGGAAAAAAACCCTTCTATCGTCAAATTTTGACATATAGTGCATCTCAAAAATTTTTTTACTTTGAATATTTAGCCTTTTTTATTATTGAATTGAAAAAGTGAAACTCATATTCTAGATTTATTAAACAGAAAGTAAAACATTTCAAGTCATTCATCAACGAAGGCGATCAACACCCTCCAGAAGGAAATTCATGGAAAGTTCACTCGGAGAGAAAAGTCAGGTGGGACAAGGTGCACAAGCAAAACGGATTTCCACGGCCTTACAAAGATCGATGCTGATTCAAGAACTTAGGAGAGCTTCACAAAGAGTAGAGTGATGCTGTCAGTCGCTTCAAGTCAAGTTGCTCCCAGCAAGTCCAGCATGGTTGGTGATGATTTGCAGTACCATGTCATCTGCTGGTTTTATGCTTCTACTCTACTACCACTAACTAGTTTGCTGACCATGATGTCACTGTGCTTAATTGGCCAGCCAACTGGCCTGACCTGAAACCCTTAGAAAATCCATTAGCTATTGTCAAGAGGAAGATGAGAAACGCCTGGCCTAAAAATAAGGATGAGGATCCTATCAAAGCATCCTGGTTTTCAATAATAATGCCTCAGCAGTGCCACAGGCTGGCCGTTTCCATGCCATGCGGAAATTTGTGCTAAATTAGCCCTGACCTAGCCCTGAATGCATAAATGAACATTTTTTCTGAATTTTTACATTGTAATCATTAAAAAAAAATTTATTCTAGAAAATATTCAAATATTTTGACATAATAGGTTTTTGATGTTCATGAGCTATAAGCACATAGCTCAGTATTTGAAGCACATACGGCACTGGTGGCTCAGTGGTAGGTGTTTCGCCTGCCATGCGGAAGGCCCGGGTTCGATTCCCAGCCAGTGCCCAAACCCCAGCCACTGGATGCAGTGCCGGTCCCAAGCCCGGATACAATGGGAGGGTTGCGTCAGGAAGGGCATCCGGCGTAAAAACGGTGCCAAGTTGTAGAGTGGACTGGATAGTCCGCTGTGGCGACCCCTTGTCAGGAGCAGCCGAAAGACCAAAAAAATAAATAAAATAAATAAAAATGAGCTATAAGCACATATCATTTTGTCAAAAAAACAATAAAGGCTTGAAATATTTAACTTTACAGGTAATGAATCTAGAATATGAGTTTAACTTTTTGAATTCAAATATTTTACATACTTACTTTTCACTCTCTCTCTCAACACACACCCACACACACACACACAGATATATAGATATATAGATATATAGACATGTGAAAAGGCTTACCTAAATTTAAACGTGTATGGCATTGAACAATCTCAACCACAAATGTAGTTCTAGCATTTTATGTCTGGTTATCCTCAAAAGTAACAAAAACTAAAAAGGAGGGGGTGGGGTGGGGATTGTGTTTAAGGATATAATTCCACATTTCAGTGAATGATGCCTGACCTCTACATTTATAACCTTATCTACATCCAAAAAAGATTTATCTAAAAAAAAAAAAAAAAAAAAATATTTATATATATATATATATATATATATATATATATATATATATATATATATATATATATATATATATATATATATATAAATCATAAGTTACTTATGAAATGTGAAATACTTATATGAAATTCACATATATTCCAGCATTTATCACCTGGGGTCCGCTCACTGCAATTAAAATCAAGCCTCATTGCCATCACTTCACGCAACTGATCTCTGGTCACACTAACATAAGCACTGACAAATTCATACATTTCTAATATGTTGTCAAATTTTCTTTTTACTACTGTAATAGATTTTTATTTGCTTATTTAAACATTTTTAAACTTTGTCCTTTGGCATTCGTACATACTGTAGTGTGTGAGCAAACTTCTCTGCTTTGATGATGCGTAGGTGCAAGTGCAAGACAATTTGACGGTATCTTATCAGAAATACAACCTATTTAGTTATTACAGTATAATGGCCATTTTTGCTATGAAGCAAATGGTAAATATCCACTAACTTGATCGAAGTGTGAGAGTCGTTGTGTGACAGTTAACCATGTTTAACTACTGTAGCAAGGTTGTTTTTTTTCTACTGTGTTCGTTTAACTGGCTCTGGGACCAAAAAACTGATCTTCGTAGGCAGACAGCCAATGAAAAGTTACATAGTCCCATGTTTAAAAATTTTTTTTAATAAACAATATTAATATTCTATTAAAGGTAATATGTCAAAGGTACTGGCAGAAAACACGATTTAAAAATAGTTACCATTTTTAAATGTTAGGTTTTCCCAGCCTGCTAACCTTTGTATTATATTAATACTTTTAAAAAAGTTTTCTTTAGTTATTGACTCAAATTTCTTTTGATTAAATCAATTCCATTAGCCTAATATTTTCCTTATTTTATTAGTATGTGTATGTGTGTGTGTGTGTTTACAGAAGTTAGGGCCTTGCATGCATTGTCTGGATGCATTGGTATAAGTTTACCAGTGTTGATGACTTAATCCAAAGAAATGATGACTTCATCGTGTAAAACATTACATCATATATCAGATGGGGGCATCTGAATGCTTGACAATGAAAAATGAAAAATTGTCATTATTCAAAAATGATTCATTATTGAATAATGAAAACTATGTAAAGTATTTGTGGGTATCAAAAAGGCTCTGTGCCATGACAGTACAGTAACAGGGTGAATTTTTATTAATACATAATCTGATAGATCACTTATTTCTAATAGCTACACATTGAACAAGTGTTGAAAGGCAGCGAGTTAAAGATGTGGCTACAATATAGAAGTACTCACCAAACTGGTTTTAGTGGTGGTCATTCCATAAGTATTTCAATTGTGTGCAATTATGTCTATTTGTAATACTATCACTGGCATTTGAGACCGTGAGAATAAATGACACGTGGTCGATGTGATCAATGCACCTAAACATCGGAGGAAAGTTTTGGACTGTAGATTTGATTTCGATGATAAATCATTCTCGATAATTACCATTTCCTTTCATTCCGATTCCTGAATTCCTATCAAACTCTCTGAGCAGCAGTGGAGCTTCTAATCACAAGTGAGTCCAACTTCCACCATTCGTTACACACCACACACACACGTATTTCCCTTTGGGGTAACGCTTGTCCCCCATTTATCTTCCCCTTTTTATGATTGACCTTTCCTTTTGTCCTGCTGCTCCTCCCACTGAGCGATTGTCTTCAAATCTTCATACAGTATATATACACACACATATCTTTTAGGTCTTTATCTATCTATCTACCTTTTTATTTATTACTTTATTTATTTTTATTCAATTAGATATGCCATTTTTTCTGTTCTAATCAATTATATATTCATTTTAACTTTAAATAGAAATATATATCTATATCTATATATATGTCTATATATATATAGATATTTTGTGAAGAAACATAATATATTTTCTCTTTTTCTTTTGTGTATTGCAGGAGCCCTGGTGTACCGTTTTGTCCAATGAAGTCATTGAATGATTTTTAGAATATAATTTTTTTTTTTAACATTGGGCAAGTTGGGCTTGGCTTTGGAACTCATGTAGGTAAAGCGGAGGGAGACCAGATGATTAATTTCACATATAGAGTGTTTAGCCCATTTGAAATGAACCCTAGTGTTGTTCCTTCAGGCGGTTCAGAACACAGCATTCACAACTGGACAAAGTCAGGGCATTTCTGTGAGGGGTGCTCACGGTCGAATTTCAGTCTGAACCTGAACCAACCCAACTGCAGGAAGAGGACTGGGCATGCTCAGTATTTTGGGTTGCGAGCAACGTTAAAATTTTTAATTTTTTTTGTGAGTGGATCTGAGCTGCTAACTGAGCTGCGAGGTGCAAACTCTGCAATAGGGCAGCGCTGTAGAGCTGCAAAAAAGAGAAGAAAAAAAAGTAAGTACTGGATATTTATCCAATGTTTTTTAAGAATTGAGAGAGAATAAAAAAAATAAATAAATAATGGATACACAAAATGTTTTAGAACAAGTTATTTATATAATTATCTAATCATTTATTCAGCACCCGCATCACGTGTTCCATTCTCAGGTGATTTATATGCTTTGTACTGTACATGCACGTGGCAAACGAGTGGATGAAAGAATTTTACCAGTAAATTTTAAGCTCTCCATGCTGATGTTTTTTTTCTTCACCTCTTTTAAATGAGAAATTTTTGGTTCATTTGATTTTATGCAGCGTGAAACTTGTCTTGCACATGGTTTGTAAAGGACATGAGAGCATTATCGCTTCTTTCCTCGCAGTCTGCATCCACCCTTCACTGCATTTATCCCTACACTAACAAACGCAAATGTCGAAATCGCTGCAGACACGGGCCAATGCAGCCCTCTGGTGGAGCCACCAACAAGCTCGAACTGCAGAAAAGCTATCCGGCATCAGCGGGTATCTTGCCATAACATGCACTTCTCTATATATTTTTCTTTTATATATTATTGATCCCTCATTCTTCAATTCTTAACACATATACTCTGGTCATCCATAAAAGCTGTGAAATGGTTACATGAGAAAGAAGGTGGTGGGGGTGATGAAGGTTAAGCACAAAAAAAAAGACAATTTGTGCACACACACACATATAAAAAAAAAATAAATAAAAAAAAAATAAAAAAAATAAAGGAAGCCATCCTGACATATTCATCGTTAAGGGAGATAGCGGGTTGGGGGACAAGTGGGAATTAGAATAGTATTAACTCTGGACACAAAGGAGCACTGAAAAGGTTAATTTTGCCGTATGGTAGGTCTGTCCACTTCATGAACTCGCTGTTTTTATTTTATTAGTTTTCCATTTTTTTAATCGCCTGACAGTAAATGCTATAACTTTTTTTTATTTTTTTATTGGAGCAACGTAAAATGCAGGGAAAAGCTTTACACCCCTGTCTGTTTTTTTCTTCTGTCCCCAAAGATCCAACCCGAATGTCTGGGCCTTCTGATGATGTGTGCCTATAACATGTGTACATATATACTTACATATATAAACACACATGCACACTCAGACAGACCCACATGCGAAGGCCTGAGAAAAGTTTTAGAAATTTAAAAATAAATAAATAAATAAATACATACATAAATAATGGGGAAAATCCATTCTCCATCAAAATGGCTGAAGTTTTTCTTTTTCCAGTTTCGTTTTTTTTTCTTTTTTCTTTTTTAAATAGTCATTAAAACTTGGTACTGTGTCTGCCAGTTGTGTGGAAAAAAAAAAAAAAAGAAGAAAAAAATAATTCCAAATACTTAACTTTATAAGTATACGCCACAATCACAGACTTGTCCAGACCATCCTGACTAGGAAGGGGAAAAAATACACCAAGCCTGCTTTTCTTTTATGCAAAAGCACTCTCCGAGGCAGTGCTTCACAATCTGCTTATTCTTTTGCAAGAGACATAAAAAAAAAAAAAACATATTTATCTCCTTAAAAACATCTAGACATATTAGTGTGAAACAATATATATTTTTAAACTGTTGAATTTTCCTACTCTCAGGTAGTCAAATTAACAAGTGCACATCAAATGTAATTTGTGCATAAGGTCCAAGGTGTCTTCAGTGGAAAAAGAAATCAAAGTCAACAAAAAGAAGAAAAGTAAAAAAAAAAAATGTTTGGCATAGTAAAATTGAAGACAGATGGCCAAAAGAGGAACTATATACTGTATATATTTTTTTTAAGAAAAAAAGGTAAGGGGGGGGGGTGTTTGGGGGGGGTGCAAGTAGAGAAAAATAGGTTAGGGTGAAAATGGGAGCAAAGGTGCCAAAGAAAGAAAGAAAGAAAGAAAGAAAGAAGATCAGTACGAAAGGGACAGTACGATAGAGACCCCTGTGGTTGCTAAGTCCAGTCATTGCACAATTCATTCACCACCTTGTGCCAGGCAAACATTAAATGTATCTCAACATATCCAATTATATATGTTTTTATGTGTGTCGAGGAGGGAGACCTGTACCTACACCAGTGTGTAGGACTTTGAATATGCCCCAGCACTCTGCTTCTGCAGTCTGCCCAATCCAGATGAGCTGCTCTCCAGCAGAGAGTCTCTTGAACCACCAACCTTAGAGCTGCTGCTCACACCACCTCCTCCTGTGGAGCAAGAACTGGCCACAGCGCCAGCTGCAGCTCCAGCGGCTCCAGTGCTTTGGCCGGCTGAAGAGGTGGAGGAGGAGCTGGGCATAGTAAGAGTCCTCTGGGGCAATGTGGATGTGCCCGAGCTAATGCTGGAGCCACCTGTAGTGGTGCTGGAGGCTGGCCCTGATGCTCCTGAGCTGGTTAGACTACTTAACCCACCGTGGCTGAGTGTCAGGGCCTGTTGCTTGGATGGGTCTAATGTCATGTGGCGGCCCTGCGTGTGGTAGGCACGAGCCGCTAAACTTCGAATGGAAGCTTCACGTGGCGGCACCACTGGGCATGGGTCATGCAGCTCTGCTTGTTTGCGGAAGAATGGCTCTGTCTTCATATAAAGGGGGAGATTACAGTACTCACCTGGTCAGAGAGAGAAAAAGAAGTCACACAGTCAGGTTCCCGTGTACAATATACTGTAACACTACAGTAACAAACCTTTCATTTATGTATTTATTCCATTTGGTTTTATCCATGCTTACTTAGAACATGCAAGGAAACTTTGGTAGGAACTCACTCTTGTTGGCACGGTGTGGTATTGGCACTGCTACATTCTTGCCACGGTCATAGTCCTGTGGTTTTGGTGGAGATGCCGTGAAGCGGCAGATGCCCGGCTCGGACGGTGTGCTCATTGATGTCATGCTGTCTGCATTTTCATTGGTACCTGTGGTCATCTGGTCTGAAGAACTGTCGGAAATGAAGCACTCCGTGATCTCGAACTTAGCATGCTGTAGATGCTCCTCCAGTTTGGCATGCTCGTAAGCACGAGCCAGTTCCTCATAGGTTGAAGAAGCACTCTCCGTCGAAACCATGCTGTTACGGCCCTTGTCTGAGACATAAGGCCGGGTTTCAAAAGGGAAAACAAATGAATTATTGGACGGTTTAAAGATGCTGGAGGTAAAGAGATTGAATCCAATTCGATTCTGCCATAAAGCTTCAAATGTAAAATATCCACAAATATTTGAAATGGTTCGTCTTTATGCTATTTCATTGTCGAAATTTAGGTTCTTCAGGTTTGCTAATAAAACTACAAATGAAGTATATAATTTACCAATTAACATGAAGAAAACGGCATATTAATTTCAGACCCCACCCTCAAAATCTTTTATTTATAACCTTTTATTATATCTACTTTTTTTTTAAATAAATCTGGAATATATACCTTTAAAATGAAGTTCTATTCAACAAATAACTATACATCATGTTCTGGTTTTTAAGCACCTACTGTAACTACCATAAAAACACTTTCTCACACATACAGTACACACACACACACACACACTTATTTTATACGACAACCATCAAACACGCAGGATGACGGCTAACACATGCTTCATTACATGTGAGGTCCAGTAAGTCACGTCCATATAAACTGCTGCTTAACACTGTGTCAGTGTAACACATGGGAAATAAGCTCATCATCCACATACATGAGTTCAGAGACATCTACAGTACAGTATGTCTGGAGAGTGATTGACAGGTCAGCGTGTGCTATCCCTCCCAGCCCCAGAGCTGGGCCGATGTTACTTCCTAGCTATATTAAAAGGAATAATAAAATATATAAATTACAACATATATTTAAAAATGCTGACATATTGTATTCTAAAATAAGGGAATTTGTTTAAATTGCATGTTTCCAAAGCCTCAATGGGGTTCCTTCTGATTCCCTGTTGTTCTCCCACCATCCAAAGTTATACCAGTAGGTGGTGGATTCAGAACACTAAATGGACCCTAAGTATATAAATATGTGTGTGATATGTGTGGGTGTGATACCTTGTGATGAAGAGTGGTTTAAATAAATAACAAATAGATAAAAATGCTGTTGATTTTATTTAAAAGAGTTATTCATAATTAACCTTTATAATATACACTTTCACCTGTACCATACGAACAAAGGCGTTCAAATAGAATGTTTTATGGGGTTGTGCAAGTTTAAATAAAGACATAGCACCATGCAAGAATGTTAGCAAACACGGTAGCAAGAAGAAAAAAATCTGTTTTGTTTTTAAAGCAGCCGGTGCCAATAGAAAGCATAGGTTTAATATCTATTTATTTTATATTTGACTTCATTTACATTTACTTTTCTAAATGTTTTGATTGTTTTTATATGTAAACATATGATTATAATGTTGGAAATTGGTAATACTGGTAATAGTTTTGGGTGGCTGGAACGGATTATCTGCATTTACATTATTTTCTATGAGAAAATGTGTTTCGCTATACAAAATTTCGCCTTAAGAACAAATTGAATACCATTGCACACTGCCTGGCTGAAATTATTTTTTTAATGATTAAGTTATTGGCCTTTATCAAGCAAAGAATATAACTAAGGAAATTTTTTCATTACTGTAGTTGGGTTAAGAAAACTCCGACCCATTAGCAAAACCTAGAACAATATCACTGAACCATCATATTTATGGGAATAATGTGGAAAGATATCATGAATTGAGATCACATAGACCCTCTGGAAATTTGCATAATTAAAAAAACAACTGTGTGGCCATAACAAAACCACTTGTTGTACGGTTAACCAGAAAAAGCTGTTAATTTCCTAAAATATAAGATATACAGTAAAGGTATAAAGATTGGACTTTGGAGCAACTAAAAAAGGTAATGTCTGATGAATCCAGATAGACCCTATTCCAGAGTAACTGGCTCATAAGTGTAAGAGCGGACATTCATGAAGCGATGCTGACATTTTAAACAAGTTTTAATCCTTAAACGTCAATATAACAAATATATAATAGATGTTTTCAGATATGTTAGGTAGAATGAAAGTAATTTTTACTTTTATAATATGTAGATTTGACCACTATTACAAATAAGTAGAACCTTTAAAAATAAGCATATTATTATTATTATTATTATTATTATTATTATTATTTGGTCATAGAAACAACCAACAATGTTTTTTTCATTTATATATTTTTTTCTCAGTCATGTTTGCATAGTTGGCTAAAATAAAATGTAATAAAATTCGGTTCATTATATTTTTATTTGTGCTGAAATCCTGAGCGCTATATATGTTCATTAAAAAAACTGCAAAAACAAATAATGACTAAAATGATTCAAATGGCTAAAAGGTTTTAAGGGCGAAGGGATTAAAGTTACCAACCTTTTTAGCTGTTATTATTATTATTATTATTATTATTATTATTATGGTACTACTACAAATGGTACTACTTACTGTATCAAAGAACTGAGAGAAATTAATGAATATTTTGACAGACAATTTTCATGAAAACAGAATAAGGCTGAGTTGTTAGAATCATTCTTCATCGCCTACATGCACAGTGTGTATAGTGTTTGTTTACCTGTGTCCTGGGACAGACTGGCACTATAACTGTCACTCTCTGTTACAGTGATACCATGCTGCGAGCCGACGGTACGCCAGTCAGAGGTTAGCGTGCGGGCAGGTGTGGATGCCTGGCACTTTGTCAGGGTCCACTGGCTTGAGTAACGATTTCTTGTACTGTGAGCTGACTTAACACTCTTCCTTGACACTGGATCTGGGAATAGAACAATAATATGGAAAAATGGCAAAATTCTAATGTGTGTAATATTTTGTGAAATCGTAATGAAGCCAATTTAAATCGCTATCAACAATATATTGAGCAATACAAGCAACTTACTGGTTCCTGGTCTAATATCAGACATGTCAATTAAGGGGCCGGTGTTCTGAATAAGTGCAGGATGATGCACAGACACGCCTGTGCAGAAGCTCTGGGGGTTTACTGACTGGCTGAACTCGGTGTCCGTAACAGGAATGGTGGCTTTGTCTTCACCTAAATATACGTGATAATAAAACTTTAGGTAAGAGATTATTACAGACATTTGAGATAATATACACACATACTGTAGATTAAAGGGTGAAATAACAGACCAATCTGCTTGATGCCTTCCTTATCTTCAATAAGCAGTTGTACACGTGGTATATCTATGTGCAGCCGTGGCCCCTGGGGTGGGCCCTTCACTGGGGTGTCAAAACTGCGATTGTTCTTACTGCTCCAGGTGTTAAATGTGCAGGCAAAAACACACACACACACACACAAATAAATAAATAAATAAAAATAAATAAATAAATAAATATGGCCAGATTGTGATTATACCGGAGCACTGTGTTCTTACCTGATTAACATTTCCGCCAAACTCTTAGCATCTGAAGAAGTACAGTAGAAAAGAAAAAAAAAAACATATTTTATACAGAATTTTTTCATTCTGGATATCAAACACCTTTTCTATTTAATCCCAAATGGTGCTTTATGCGCTGCTCTCATTTACACCCATATGGCAATACAAAGATTTTTATCAACCTCTTTGTTACCTCGAAGTCTTTTCAGCCTCTTTTCTTTGCGCTTCTTTCGAATGATGAAGAGGAGGGCCATGCCCAAAGTAAGTAAAATGACAGGGCAGCCAATGGAGAACAGCTTCTTCACATCATCACCTTCCCCACGAGCAGACTTGATTGGGGGAATGGTACCTTTTTACGAACAGCACAAAAATGAAATTAGTTCTCGTTCTTCATTAGAGCAAATTAGAAGACTCAAGATCAAAGCATTTATGCCATCGTTATTTTCTTATAAGTTCTTTCGATGGTATTAAAAGGAAGCTTGGTGGATTAGGAATATACCATGGATGAGATGCCAATCCTTCACCGAGGACCATACACAGCAATACTAATATAAGACTCCAAAATATTCCCATTCATTTTCCATACGACTTATTCTATTTATGGTGATAGTGGCCTGGAGCCTATTTCAGGGAGCACAAGGTAGAGGACACCCTAGAATGGTACCATCTCATCGCAGGGCACAGGCCCTCACATACGTGCACCAAATTGCACGCTAGGCCAATTTGAAAAGAAAGTCTTTGAGGGAATTTGTACATTGAGGGACCCCATAAAGCACAGCAAGAACACAAACTCCATGCACACACTCTAGAGGCAAAATCCCCAATCCTGGACATGCCAGGCAACAGTGCTAAATGCTGAGCTACTACACCCTCTGACACCCATACAACATTTTTCCACATACAGTACACTATATTGCCAAAAGTATCCGCTCGCCTGCCGTCATATGCATACTTGAGAAACATCTAATTCTTAATCCATAGGGTTTAATATGCTGTTGCCCCACCCCCTTTGCAGCTATACCAGCTTCACCTCTTCTGGGAAGGCTTTCCACATGGTTTAGGATTGTGTTTAAAAGAATTTATGACCATTCTTTCAAAAGCGCAGTTGTGAGATCAGATAGATGTTGGACTAGAAGACCTGGCTTGCAGTCTCCGCTCTAATTCATCCCAAAGGTGTTCTATCAGGTTGAGGTCAGGACTCTATGCAGGCCAGTCAAGTTCTTCCACACCAAACTCACACATCCATGTCTTTATGGACCTTGCTTTGTGCACTGGTACGCAGTCATGTTGGAACAAAATCGGGCCGTTCCCAAACTGTTCCTACAAAGTTAGGAGCATAAAATTGTCCAAAATGTCTTGGTATGATGAAGCTTTAAGAGTTCCTTTCACTTGGAGTATGGGGCCAATCACAACTCCTGAAAAACAACCCCGCACCAGTTTCAACATGACAGCGCACCAGTGCACAAAGCAAGGTCCATAAAGATATGGATGAGCAAGATTGTTGTGGAAGAACTGCTCAGAAGAGTTGAAGCTATTATAGTTGCAAAGGGTGGGCCAAGTTCATATGCATGTAAAGGCAGACGATCAAATACTTTTGGCAATATAGTGCAATTGTAATGAGATGTGGTAGGCCAACTCACTGCCATCGTAGTCTAGTGTGGCAAACTGTGAGGTCTGGTTCCCACATCCAGCACTGTTGCAGGCCTTCATCTTCAGCTCGTACCAGGTGGCTTCACGCAACTCTGCCAGGAAAACATCGGTCGTGCCATTGGTGCGTACGCTTTGCCAGGCATAAGTGCCTTTGGGGCGGAAGTCAAGCAGCACAGCATTGATGGGGCAGCCACCACTGCTCCATCCCTGCAGATTGAGTCGAGCATGAGTGGAGTTGATGTGGGTGAGAAGGGGCTGGTCCTTGTTGAACTGCGGTTCTGTGGGGGAACAGGGAAAAATGCTACTTAATACGACTTTCCTACTATGTGGAAACATCTGCATAAGAAGAAAACTCTTCTCTAGGTGCTCTATACAGTCTAGACATCACATAAGTTTCTAGATAGTATATAAAAACATCTATAAAACTGTGCATTCTTACCTCTGCCATGAGTCTTTGCCTCAATAATTTCACTTATCCGCCCAGCTCCCACACTGTTCTTGGCAGCTAGTTTGACCTTATACCACGTGCCACACCGTAGGTTATCAAGCTTGAAAGAGCGTTCAGTGGAAGTAATGAACACATCTCTCCACTCTTCAGTATTATCCACAGAGTACTGCAGCACAAAGCCTACAAACACACAAACACATCAAGGTTTAAGTGAGTTTATAAAGTCCCTGAAAAGGTTACACAACTTTTATAGATACTATAAGTAAAAAGTTTCTTTGCTGATTTCTTTTCTTCTTCTACATTATAAAACAATACTCAACACGTTCAAAATATTCCGGAGGCAAGTTCTTAAGGCGGAATTTTGTATAGCGAAATTCCCAGAGGAAATAACGAACATGCAGATAATCCATAATTCCAGCCACTCAAAAATATTACCAATATCACCAATTTCCACCTCCTCATGGCACCGGCTGCTTTAAAATCAAATCTGAAAGCGGCTCCCTTATCTTCTTCCTGCCGTCCTTGAGAACATTCTTGGGACCCATGGTGCTATGTTTTCACAAAATCTTGCACAAAGCGA
Organism: Channallabes apus; assembly: GCA_030522415.1. Taxonomy (NCBI): domain Eukaryota; kingdom Metazoa; phylum Chordata; class Actinopteri; order Siluriformes; family Clariidae; genus Channallabes; species Channallabes apus. The sequence continues at coordinate 6,671,780 of CM060126.1, read as the reverse complement.
TATGTAAACTGACTTCGCTTGGCTTTCCACTGATGCAAACAAGTTTTGAACGACTCCCGGACATACACACAACTTCGGTTCATCTCGGTTCGCTCGCTCGTGTGCGGAAAATGCTTTTCATGCCCAGGCAAATTTAATCAAAAATTTCAGTTCTTAAAGATAAAAATGGTGAGGCGGGGCGTTTCTATGGTGAGGTACCACTGTATTGAGACGTATTTCAAGGTTCAAAGGTTCAAAGGCTTTTATTGTCATTTCAACCATATACAGTTAGTACACAGTGAAATGAAACAACGTTCCTCCAGGACCAAGGTGCTACATGCAACATAAATTTCAACATAAATTAACAGAAACACTAAACTCGCTAACTAAAGAGGCCTGGTTAGCCGGCTAGCGGAGACAAGACAGACAGTATTTGCTACTTCTGCTCTGTAAAGCCTTTATAACGGCTCTAATGTGAGGTGTTGTTTGTTAATTGGTTATTTTTGAGACTTTTTCACAACATCTGACCTTCATGTCTTTTTTTTTTTTATATCTTTTATATTTTACTCTTATCTTGTATACCTATATTTTCTATAGCTAAAGTTTTCTATATTTTATTCTTATTTTATTCCAGAATTTATTTCTTAATGATAAACTTTTTTTAAGGTCACGTTCGGTCGTATAAGCATTTCATTGTATAGCATACTGTGTATGACTGTGTATGTGACAAATAAAATTAGAATTAGAATTTTTTTTAAAGATTCAAAATTCAAAATATGAATTTAAATAACAACTGACTGTTGTTGCTGCTGTTGTTGTTGTTTAATTACCTAATGCCATGTGAGTTATTTCATAGTTTGAAAATCTCCAGTATTGTTCTAGAATGTAGGAAATAAATCCTAAAATTTAAATGATAAAATCAAGAAAAATGGGTATTAGCCAGCATTTTGTTCCCTGGGAGGATTTCCCCACTCATACAGTAGCTTTGTATGAAGCTTAATAGTAGTGGTAGAGATCCCTTCTTACCACAAGAGGGTGCAGATAATTCAAAAATCATAGTTTTCTATCCGAAAAACAGAAGGAGGAGGAAAACTGCTGCTCTCAGGACACTTTCACGCAGAGACACAGTTTTGGTTGGATGTCTGTATGTCTGTATGTCTGTATGTATGTCTGTATGTATGTCTGTATGTATGTCTGGATGTCTGTAAGTATGTCTGTATGTATGTCTGTCTGTATGTCTGTATGTATGTATGTCTGTATGTCTGTATGTATGTCTGTATGTCTGTCTGTATGTCTGTATGTCTGTATGTATGTATGTCTGTATGTCTGTATGTCTGTCTGTATGTCTGTATGTCTGTATGTATGTATGTCTGTATGTATGTATGTATGTCTGTATGTATGTCTGTATGTCTGTATGTATGTCTGTATGTATGTATGTCTGTATGTCTGTATGTCTGTATGTCTGTATGTATGTATGTCTGTATGTCTGTATGTCTGTATGTCTGTATGTATGTCTGTATGTCTGTATGTCTGTATGTATGTCTGTATGTATGTCTGTCTGTATGTCTGTATGTCTGTATGTATGTATGTCTGTATGTATGTATGTATGTCTGTATGTCTGTATGTCTGTATGTCTGTATGTATGTATGTCTGTATGTATGTCTGTATGTATGTTAGATATTTCTATCTTAGATATCAAAAATTTAAATCTCTCTCTCACACACACACACACACACACACACACACACACACACACACACACACACACACACACACACACACACACACACACACACACACACACACAGACAACAAAGCATCTAATTAAACACCTTTTTAAATGACACATCAACACCACTATCTATATTAGCGACATGACTACAGACAGTACAGACAAACCAGAACAAAGATTAATTAAGTACTTCAGAGAAATACATATACAAGGGGCCGTGTATATGCCTTATTTAGTGTAAGCATGGTTAATCAGAAAGAAGGCCCCTTATTAAGTGAACACGAGAACATAAAGACATAAGCTACAAACCCCCCGACAGGATGAGTAGAAAAAGGTGGGGCATATACACTCACATGCTCACTTGCTTAGACAAAAGAAAGTGTATATAAACATGTAAATAGACTCAGTGAGCTGTGACAGCTGGACAAAGCAAGCCAAGTGGACCAAATATGGAACACTAAGGGAATAGACAAAAAAAAAGAGAGATAAGGGAAAGGGGTGTGTGAGAGAGAGCAGTGATGAAGAAAGAAGAAGAAGAAGAAGAAAAAAATCACTGGATTGAGAAAACAACCAAAAAACAGGAGTTGTACCTCTGATGGAGCTTCCTCCGTTATCTCCAGGGATCCAGGCTAGTGTAATAGAGGAGGTTGAGGTGGTGGAGACTGTTAAACGTGGCTGATCTGGAGGGACTGACACACCCACACATAATAGTCATATATTATAATCTTTAGTAATCTTTCACCTTCTGTTTATGCTATATAAATATAAATATAGCACCTTACCTTGCACAAGTAGATTCACAATTATGGTATCAAATCCTAGTGTATTGGTGGCTGTGCAGGTGTAGTACCCAGAATCCTCCGCTTTCACTGAGCGCAACAACAGCGTCCCATTTGCCAGAATGTTCCGCTGGCCATCCTGAGATACAGGAATAGCAGTGTTCTCGCTGTGGGGGTCAAAGTCGAAATTATAATACATTTATAAACATATACAGTATATGTATATATTTATATAATTATAGGCACAGCATTACTATAAAATAACAACAACAAAAAACAAAAAAGACATATTGCTAATGAAAACACTAGAAGTGTAACTGACCTGTCTTTGGTCCATTTAATTGTAGGAGTTGGCTCTCCAACTGAACTACATGGCAACCGTACCTCCTTCATCCACGGAGTGGTAACTGTACCTCCAAAAGATAGAATCTTAGCAGGAGCTAAGTGTGAGAGATAAAGAGAGAGAAAGAGAGAGAAATAAATTTAATCTAGAACTATAAAGGATTTTTTAGTAAAGATTATTTGAAGAATTGAAACTTATGTAGGAAGCTAAGAAAGCTTATTTATCCAAAGACCATTAAAAGACAATTGTCTTTTAAAACTTTACCACATAAACTGGCAATTTTTTGTAATCTGATATACAGCAAAAAAAAAAAAAAAAAAAAACTCAGTATTGGAGCTGATTTTATTTTTGTATGTAATACATATAATAGAGACAATGTGTATGCCAAAGAAGCCACTTCTGAGGTTTATGCAACATGAAATTGACAAATCTTGCATCTCTAAGAAAAAGTTCAAGTACTGTATAAAGGATAATTTTATATGTGCACCAAAAATGGCCATTTTTGTATTATACTGTCTTGCTTCAAACAATAATATAAAATGCTAATTATTTATAATTTTTTTATGGGTATTGATACTAAAATTGGTGTAAGATTCCAGTAGTGTATGGTATGTAAAAAAATTGTTGTTTAAATGAAAACATTCCAGGCAAAATTTGTTCCCCCCCCCCCAAAAAAAAGATAAAAATATAATTTTGCCTGGAATGTTTTCATTGAAACAACTTTTTACAGACCATCTGTAGTGTCCGTACCCTTAATTCATGTGGCAATATATGTTAAACAATTTTATGTTTCATCCGAATCACAATTAAGGTCATTGAAAGATTTTAATAATAATAATAATAATAATAATAATAATAATAATAATTAAGAACACTACACCTAGACGAGACACTTTTAGCACCAACACCATGTTTTGGCAGATACATATACAGAACACACAATGCTGCTAGTTTACTAATCCAGTAATTAATAAACCAACAACTCAGTGTAGAAGGACAGTATTGTACCTTTCAGAAAGAAAAGAAAAAACATTATCAATTGACAAATTAAAGGTTGTAAAGGAGAGCATGGATTATTAAAAAAAACAAGTAAATT